>OY744551.1:13354095-13509095 GCA_963556195.1 Sepiola atlantica
AATTGTAGAAGTAAAACACCTTCTAATTGTAGATACAGAGTAGACTTTACGTAGGAATAATAAAAAACTAACTTATTTAAATACATGAACTATAAAATACATAATTGCAAGAAATAATAAAATAATAAATAAAAAGCAGAAACCTCTTATTGTGAAGTGGTTTGTGAGTTGTAAGGCACACATATGAAGAAATAAATCGATAAGAACGATTATTTGTCGATTAATAATAATAATAATAATAATAATAATAATAATAATAATAATAATAATAATAATAATATGAAATAATAATAATAATAATAATAATAATATTCATTTATTTAACAATTTTACAACTGTGAGTTACTATGGAATGAGGAGGATTAAAATATCGCTGAGCAAATGTCGGTAATTGTCATCCATTTTGAATTTTCTTATTTTCTATCCGTCTAGTAAATTTTAGGGGCAGATAACTCTTTTAATGTACGCAATTATTTCTCTTTAAATATAAAACATTTAAAAGTAGTTGTAGGTAGTATGCAGCCACTTCACATCTTTGTCTTTTAGTCTTGTGCTGTTAATATGGCGGTAAATGTCTATTAAATTAGTCACTGTTTCTGCTTGTTATCGTCTGCTCATAATCAGGGGTAGATAACTCTGCTTCAAAATGTCTTTGTGGCACGAGTGATAACTTTTCTATTATTTTCATCTTTATATGAGTCTATATAAGTAGAATATTTTTGTAAGTCCCTATAATTCGCATAGTTAAACAAGCCTCTATTATTTGCATTTGATATAAGTCTCTATTATTTGGATCATATTAAAAGTCTGAATTATCGTCTCTTTCAGATTTCCCCTGTAATTATCTGCCCTGTCTGGAAATGGACGGTGGTATGAGAATGCCCGAGACCATGTCTATTTGCAGATACTTGTCCAGAGAATTTGGTAAGTACAATTTGAACTAAATAAAAAAAAACTGTATTTATAGTTATGATATTTTATGAAAGAATTCATTTGAAAATATGTATTTTCATAACGACAATTAATAAATTTAGAATCAAATTAAATGGAGAGGTTAAAACATATGAGTGAATAATTTATAAATAACGAATCATCAATAACAAACATCGTTAAAAAATACATAAATGTTCAATTTAGTAACGTTAAAAATTAATGTCAGAATTTTATAGCTGTTGTTTTATTAAAAATAATCTGTTTTGAATCTCAAATTAAAATAAATGCTTTGTGGATATATCAGAATCATTAGGAAGTTAGATTGGATGTTCTGCTTGATTGGCGGGTTGAGGGCAGTTGAGGAAGTTCCGCGTCGCAGGACCAAATCTTCTACTAGTCTCCACGGCGATCAGTTTGTATACAAATCTTTCGACGAAGACAGTCGTATTTTTATCACTTGCGACGCTTTACTGACTATGAAACATGATGGGGTTTGGCGTCGTCCCCGTTATTCACGAAGGCGGACACGTGTCGACCTAAGTGGCATCCCATATCTAAGATTATCTGTTTAAGAATAGAAACGCTGTAAAACCGATACGCCGCTTGCTATCCTCTTTGCCGAGGCCGACCAAGTAAACATATTACAAATTCTATGTATGTACATCATTCAATATTTAACAAATCAAGATAATTGGATTTAAATTTAAACATGTCGGTGCTCTTCAATATCTGATCTACCGAATGGATTCTAATCCAATATGTACTCTACCGAGTTGGCTGCATTCCAATAGGTGATTTACTTATTAACTACACAAAACATGGTTTAAATAGATCAGAAGTGCACCCTAACCCTAATCTAAACCTTTGCCCTAACCATTGGATTACAAGCCATTTCGTGGATTAGATATTGGACGAACATTAACATTTTTATATCATAAAACAGATGATGTGAACATTTGCTTGTGGTCGACATGTTCATAATTATCTGCTTCAACTGCCAAATTAAACAAAACTTTGTTGATATATCAGAAACATAAATAAGTTGGGTCTGCTACCACGGCGGGTCAAGAGCAGCCCCGAAGAAAAAAGTCAATGAACGATGGTATCATGATTTGGGCGAAATTATATAACATCAGGCAATTGTGGGATTAATGCGTGGCCGGACTGATCGCTCCATTCGTCTCCACGGCAACTGAATTTGTCGAGAAAACCAATGTTGTTGTTTTATCGCGTTGGCACTTCCGCTGACGTTGATATAATAAGTTTTAACCCGATTACGTTATTACTAACAGCGAAAAAAATCAAAATGTCTGTCGCATATAATAAGACGAAGAAGAAAATGAAGAAGAAAAATAAGAAGAAAAAGAAAAAGAAAAAGAAGAAGAAGGAGAAGAAAAATAAGAAGAAGAAGAAGAAAAAGAAGAAGAAATAGAAATAGAAGAAGAACAACAACAATAATAAATATCAGAGAAGTCAACCTTATACAGCTGTTGCGATAACACAATCTCATTTGCAATGGTCATCGAAAACGCCGGAGAATACTGGAAATCTAGAGGAAATTGTTTTCACTCAAACTCCAAAAAACACCACTGCTTATTGCCAGTGAGAGAACCCCCTGAAATGTGTGTTACTAAAAGAATTATTAGCCCAGATCGAATATGTCAACGATAAAATCGATAGTAATTTAATTTTCCTATGTAAAGAACACAGATTGACAATTTCTGTAATTACTTGGCTATTTAAAATGAAATATTGATTTTGTACGATAGCCCCTATGTGGGAAGTTCAAGATAGTTTTTTACAATACTAATAATCATAATAATCATAATAATAGAGCAAAAGTCGTACATATTCGTATTAAACGAATTCTACAAAAGCTCGAATGATTATACTTATATATATTTATGTTTCTGCATTTTTGAATTGAAATGTAAATATAGTTCTGTGTGTTCAATTGTTTATCTTGAGTGATTAGAAATCGATTATGCTCGTTATTAAACACATTTTAAAAGAAGACTAGCAATAAGGAGTAACAACTTTTTGCTTAGTTCTACAGGCGGAGTTGAATTGGATTTGTGGAAGATTACGAACAGTGAACAATATAAAATATATTTAATAGTTAAATAATACATATATCTCTTTTTATAGGATTCTATCCCAAAAGCAGCATGGACATGTTCAGGTGTGACTATATCTGCGACTGCTTCTATGAAATCATGGATGATTACATGAGGTATTTCCACTGGAAAAATGGACGCTTCAGGGTAAGTCTATTTTTAATAAGATTAACGTATCAGATATACATCTTGAGAGTTATTTTGTATAGAAATCGATAAAAAATCGGACTGATTACAAATTAGTATTGATATAGAAATTATGTCTTGATGTAATAGGCAGCTGGTAAGAAAATAATGATTGTTTCTTTGGAATCATATACAGAATTAACAAATATATTTTTATTGATTCGATGATTAAACATAAGAATATGAAATTTCAAATAATAATTATTATATATTATATAATTTATAATAAGTGTTAATTTAATTATTAAAACAAAGTCGTACACCAAATTAAATAAAAATGTTGGATGCAAGACTTACACAGTGAATTTAGACGCCATTTGCATTTTACATTTTTGACAGATGGAATCATTAAATGGATGAACCACTCTCTTAATTATGAAATGAGTATTTACGGTGAAAACCGCGAAATGTGTTTTACTAAAAGAATTATAAGACCGGATCGAATGTGTAAACGATAAAGTCGATGGGAATTTTATGTTTCTATGTAGAGAATACACACTGATAATTTCCGTAATTATTGGTTATTTAAGATTTTTGTAACAGAGAACGTATTGTTTACAAACTTTTATAAATAGACCGCTTTCAATGTATTATAAAGATAAATCTATAGGAGACATCAACTTATGTGAACTAATTGCATGACAGACGCATACTGTAAGACACCGGATCCGTCTGTCATTTCAAATAGTTAACATGTCGTTAGTACATGTTTTCGCTAAAATAATTTAAATAATTTTTATAAAATTGAAACTGACTCAGAAGTCTATTATTTTACGAAGTAAGTTTAAAACATTATAAACAAGCAGTTCAAATTATGGAGTTGGTTTTATTACTATATGTGGACTATGTGTGCCTACTACGCGTTGTTTGATATGCACTGAAGTCATTTTAGTTTGTACTTTGTTTTTATTTCCATATTGTCTTAACTTATATAGGAAAATAAATAACATTTAAGCTGTAATGACGACAACTCTTATTACATATTTCAATTAAAATATGAGTTGTTCATTGTTCAATTTTTTTTTAATTTTACGGTAGTTAGTTTGGGCAGGACAAAGTAATATTTTAATAAATTGTCGCCGATCACTTTATTATATTGCCAATGATATTGTATAACAATAACACATTTACATAGGCTTGTTAGAAACAAAATTTGATTCGTCAGTTTAAAGGCTATTTGTGTCTACGTTTGAAACTCCGACTAGATAAATATATATGTTACATATGTATTTTAATGATTTAATAATAAAAGAAATGAAACTTATAATTGGAATTTATTTCGGAAATACATGGACCCTTCCAGATAGTACATATATATATATATATATATATATAGTTACGACGAAGTGTCGTGACAGTCACTGATGGCAGTCATTTGCCGTTTTGTGTCGGTATACATACCAGTCGAGTATCTGATCTTGACAATCCATCTGGTAGACACGAGGTAATTCCGGTGACCTTTAATCTGTCTGATTGAAGTATTGTCCTTAGTAGTCATAGGAGGTGCACCATCATAGGCCCTGTCTTCCCTTTTTTAGTTAGGTTTTTGATTACTGCCTGAGGCTCTCCGACCAAGTAATGCTGACAGAGCTGCCCAGACAATTTTTAGGAGGCCAGTGCGCCTTCTTTATAGGCGCGAACTTGATTCTCCCCACTTTCCGGATTTGTACCTCATATTCCTGCGCTTCGTAGGAAGTTAATACTGTTATTAGTGGCAGCCCTTGCAACAGTATCGGACGCATACTTTCTGTAACATACTATTCTGTACTTCTGTAACTACACTCTTCTAAGCAAACCACTGTGTTGTCTTAATTAGTACGGCATTTCAGTTTCACAACATAATTTATTTTATGACGTATATCTCTTTTGTACATCTTTTTATTAAATTTATTTTGTTTTTAGCAATTATTTTAATTGCATTTATTATTTTACCAATAATCAATTCTTAATGCGTATATTTCCATCATATTTATATTTGAATGTCAATAAAAGTTATTTTAAACCAATAATAGTTTGAAGATTTGTAGTTTTATCATTTTTATTTTCATTAATTCAATTTTGGGGCAGTCATTATTTTTAACAAATAGTTAAACCATATATATATATATATATATATATATATATATATATATATATATATATTGTAGTTAATCATATTTTTCAATTAGTTCTATGTATCGTGTAGTATGTAAGATTTTATGATAGTTTAAAATATAACCTGTTTTAAAATGTGAAAACCATGGTTTCACGCACTAATAGACAGACAAGGACAACATTTTATTGCATGATGAGCAACCGGAAGTAGGTAAAAGATAAATTGAAATAAGCTCGAATTTGACCTTTAATTTTTTCGGTAAGCCATCTGACGATCGCAAAAGTGCATGAAACCATAGTTATGACATATTGAAAACACGTAATAATTTATATATATATCGGAGTTTCTTTGTCGGAATTCCTCTACGTTGGTTTCTTATATATATATATATATATATATATATATATATATTATTTCATGTATCAACATAAAATAATATATATATATATTTCATGTATCAACATAAAATGTATACTTTGGCCGCTAGAAAATAAATTCATTACCAAAAGTATTGTTTACCAAAGCCATATTATTTGCCAAAGAATAACAAGAAGCACTATGTTGGTATGATGTCCCTTAATTTTAAAATCAGATATTACGACCACAACATCACATTTAAAAACAAAGAACCCCGAATTAAAACGACGATTATTGGGAGCTCAAATAAAGCGGACGCTCACCAATAACCTAATGGGCAATAATACGACAGGCCAGTACATGTAGCAATTTAGACGACCCGTGTAAGTTATGGCTGAATAAGAAATTTTGAATCCTAAACTTTAAAGACTCCGAACACCTATTAAATAGTATAAGTGAAATTGCAAAGTACTGCTTACGCACGATAAACTTCACCTTAGGTTAACAATAAAAAATAAATAAATAACTAAATTAACAAAAAAAAAATTTAAAAAACATAACATAGAAATACAAGCAAACACGTGTTAAAATAAGCTCACACATTATTTCGACACATAAAAGAAACGGGGATGGGCCACCGTATAGAAAACAGAAGAATCGAATAGGAAATAGGAAGTAAAATCAACCAGCCCTTTGTTTGTTAGAAGCCCCACGATTGGTTAAGAGAATGGCAAAGAATCTGATTGGTTAACTAGCTAGACAAAACACCATATTCATATATAAACGAACCCGGCAACATAAACACCGTGCATTTTAGCCTGACGATTCCCTATAGGACTGAAACGCGGAAGCTTCTGCATTGCGTTATTGCCATTAATATATCATCGTAACTTACTATATATGATATATATGTATGAATATATATATATATATATATATATATACATGTGTGTGGTGGTGGGGGTGCGTGCGTGTGTGTATAAATGCCGAAACGACGTACGATAAAATAAAAAATAATAGAATACATAAATCTGTGACCCAATGTTTTGTTGATTATTCTCAATTACAGATAATCAATTGTTTTTTTTTCGATATCTACATTTCCATAATATTATTGAACCGTGTTTTTTATAAGACAACTGGATGGAGGGTGGCATTCTGAGTTCACTAAATATTTATTTTGAAATAAAAATAAAAATATTTATTTATTAATGATATTTATCTATCTATCTATCTATCTATCTATCTATCTATCTCTCTCTCTATATATATATATAGGGTGATTCATAAGTTACTTAGCTATTTATTTTTGAAATTCTAAAGTTAAAAAATAGGGTAATACAAAACAGATTGTTTATTACACACATTCATTTATGGGAGTTTAACATTACAGCAGATTCTCGAAATTTTCACCTTCGTTCTGCATGCATAGCTCCATTCTTTTTTGCAAAGAAATTTACGACTCTTTGTAGCATATTTGATTGATTATGGTATTGTGCGAAGGAGGCTTTCTGTTCACATCACGTTTCTATTGCCTAACAAATAGCACTAATTAGAGAGTAAGATAACAATTATCAAAAGTTCGATAGTATGTTTGTGCTTCATATCGTAATCATTTTAAATAGCTAAGTGAAGTGACTTATGAATCACCCTATATATATATATATATATATATATATATATATATATATATATATATATATATATATATTGTTTATTTTACCACAAGAGATCTATGTATATTTCATACATATAAATATGTTTATGTAGAATCGCCTTACGAGAAAATAAAAACAATAGAATACAAAAATCTGTGACTCTGAGTCTATATTACAGATAATTAATTGCTTTTCATTTTTATTTCTTATTCCAGTACAACTGGATGGAGGGTGGCATGATGGGTTCTAACATGGGATCCAGTGGCATGATGGGATCCGGTGGTATGATGGGAGGATCCGGTGGAATGATGGGATCTGGTGGAATGATGGGATCCGGTGGTATGATGGGATCCGGTGGTATGATGGAATCCGGTGGAATGATGGGATCTGGTGGAATGATGGGAGGATCCGGTGGAATGATGGGATCCGGTGGAATGATGGGAGGATCCGGTGGAATGATGGGATCCGGTGACATGAACTGCAACTATGATGTAAGTATAATTTAATATATCTCTATCCTTGCAAGCATTTAGGCCAATATCATATATTAAATCAAATGTTTACACAGTTATGAAAATTGAACAAACAAGGAGTTTAATACCCTTGTGATTAAAACGCCTTAATTCTATGAATCGTCGCGTGTAAGTATTTTTGTTTCGTTAGTGTTACACCGGCCGTTCTAACAGAAGAGAAACTACATCGGTTCTCACTATAAATAGTGCGAGTAGATAATCACAAGGAAAAAAGGACAGTATTGTAACTGTCTAGCCGAGTGCCAGTTAGTTTCCTTACCGTTGTACCTTTTATTTTAATACACTTGTTATCTTAACTCAACCTCGACTTGACTTCTTCTTTATACTGGTGGACTACTTCACAACAGTTAGTAAAAAGAAAAGTGTTCATATCCCAATGGTTATGGGTGAGGAGTAAAGGTGTCAACACGCTGAGTTCAAATTTTATCTTGGTTATGATCAATCACGTTAAAAGATCGATGGAATAACGTATAGCGCTATCAATCTAACGTGGTCACCAGCCCAATTGTACTATGTTAGATAAACTTATTGAATATGCTTGTGTATCTATATACACCGTTCTACGATGGGAGCCATTATATAAATGCTAAGGAAACACATTTACTTATTTCAACAGGTTCGACAGAAATAGAAAGAAATCGGCGATCTTGACAATTTACCAAACAAATAAAATAATTGTCTGCATTACCCTGACGAAGGTTTATTAAGTTTAAAATTCAAATAAAAAATAAAATAATTCATTTATTTAAAAACAAAGATCCTGCACTGTGTTTTCTGGTTTCTTTACTGATTTTCAAATTTCTCATTATACAGATCCTGTATGGTAATCTAATATAGATAGTCAATCATTTTATATATATATATATATATATATATATATATATATATATATATATATATATATATATATATAGATATATAATTAAAAATACAATTTAAATAGCAGTGTTATAAGAAGAGTAACACGCATAAGAGTACATACAGTTTTCGGTCGCGAGTTTAGACACTTTTTCAAAACTAGCTTACGAAATATGTTCTTGCTTTCAGAATTACTATTTAGTTGTATAATATACAATATATATATATTTAAAACTTACTTTTCAATATTAACTAAGATCTTAAACTCGCTTATGAAAAAATATCATAAGGATAAAGGTGTTACTTTTATCGGTACATTTATTTTTAAAATGTGTGTTAGGATCCCTTTGGAACTTCAGAATGTAGTTGTAAACGTCTCGCATTCTTCTATTCATGACTAATCGATCGGATATACAATTAGAATTTTTTAGAGTATGAACCAATGTTTGACTCATATGACTCACGGAAATCTTGAATTATGGACGTTGTATTAAAAAATAACTAATAATAACAAAGTACGCAGCAAATCTGGTTCTATTTTATATACAAGATTGAGAGTAACATATTTGTTATAGTTGAATTGGTCATTCATTAAAGAAACTGTATCATTCAATCCCGATTTCTGTCATCTTTTTGTTAAAAAACATTATATTTTTGATCTTAACTTTTAACTATACCGGATTTAGTTTTTCACTTTTTTTCATTATACTTCAGTGTAAGTTTTAACAAATCAATTTTCCCCTTCCTATGGGCTAACACTTGGTCTCTGTATTAGATACAAAGATATTCGAGTGTTCCATTAAAGTTCTCCCAATCCTCGTAATCTTTCAGTTAATAAACAAGTGGAGAACATTAATTGTCCTTTCATGAATTTACCAGTTAACTATGTTATAGTATATATTTGGTGTGATCCATTGGTCCTACCGGATTCTAGTACACAAATTAATCTAGTCTGATGGTGTATCCAGCTTAGTGCTGGTACTTCAGGCAACACCACTTTGATTAGGTGCAACATTCCCTGTCTAAGCCAGTGTGTAACCATCCAGAGGGCTTCAAATACTATCTTAACTTACATATTTAGTCAGGGTTTAATTGTAGGGGGGGAGGGGTATGCTAATGCCAGGTTTTCCTGACTAACACCTGTACAGAGATACCTTAGAAACTGGACGACAGTGTCCGGTAGGCGTCCAAATTCTCTCCTGTATGCATTTAAATTATCTCAGTAGGTATTCTAATTCTCTCCATTCTATTATACATAAACAAACACAGTTTTTTAAAACTTGGTCCCTTCCGGTCGAACCGTTTTTCTAGGCTGGGTGGATTACATGATAAACGATCTACATATACTAACCCTTAAATGATTGAGGGGATTATATAACGAACATATACTACACTACTCCTCAAAAGAGAAGATAATGTTTTTTGAATATGAACTGATAATACAATACCTCCCTCTAAATAGAGAATATAATACATGAAAAGAATCTCCCCATAAAAATAAGGTAACTTTTACGAGCATGGTATAATGGCAACAGGAAAAATACTAAATTACTCCCACCTGAAGGATGGTGTATATATATATATAAATATATATATATATATAAATATATATATATATATATGTATATATATATATATATATATATATATATATATATATATATATATATGAATATATATATATATATATATATATATATATTAAAATTAAAGGATATTCTGAAGTGTGAGTTAGAAAAAGAACAATTATCTTTATGGTTACATTAAATCTAAATTGTATATCGGTTGCTGTCAAATTGAATACAACAATACTAATAGGTACAATCTTTAAATTTTGATTCACAGATGTCCTCTGTAAGATACACTTCTATCCATCTTTCGTGATCACTATATTCAAGAGTTAAATATTTACTCTATATACACATTTCTTAGTTCTTTGGTAGATGATTTAAAATTCTAAAGCAGAACCTTTAAACAGTCAGCTATTTGATTTGAATTGACATAGAACGATCATTTATTCTATTTTTTCCAGAACTACATGTACTGGAGATACATGAACAGCTTCAGCAGGATCATGCCCTTCATGGAGAGGAGTCTGTGCATGCGCAACGGTGGCAGCCATTACTTCATGGGAGAAAAAGTACGTATGAAATAAATAATTGGTATATTGGATGTGTTATATGATGTTTTATTTATGTATGTTAGAAAAATTCGCAGACGTAAAACAATTCATAAATATAGAAAATCTTCTACTTGACAAGAATTTAGTTTAACGCCAGAAAATGCTTTCCGACGGAAAGGCAACTCAAAACAGAAAAAAATGCGGGAGGAATACCACGAACTCGTTGTGAGTGGTTACTTGACGTATCAGTGACCCATTGGGTCACAACTAGCAGCAATGATTTCATTCTTTGAAACTACTTAATTTGTGACGAATCTTTTAAGGCATTTTTCTGACACGATAGGAAACATTTTGGTTACTATGAGTTCTCACGCAGCGATTGTTCACTGATAGTAACGTTCGGTGTTCCGCGAACTCTGAGTGACAAATCTCCATAGATATGCAGTAATCTCAACCTTTTTCGATAACCATTTTAAATTATTTTGCATTATCGCAATAACCGCATACCATTGATTTCTCGCATGCACCGACTATTAGTCATCTCAGATTTGGGTGCTAATAAACCTCCCGAAGGTTTCGATACAATCCGCACTCTTGCGGTGGAAGTCTGATTAGTGCTCTATATGTAACGATTCGCGTCAATGAAACATACACCTTGGCCGGATCTCTTCATCGTTGATAGCTCTGCCGTGGGTTTCTCTTTCTTCGTCTAGTGGCCTTCTGTTTGCTGGCATGGAGCATCGGTCACCTGAAACTGAAAACTCTCCCCACGGGAAAGAAAGGACTTCGACGATAATCACAGAGTGTCGTGAACGATTTATTGGTCTGAATCTTTTACTCGGTCGGGAGAGAGTGGTCATTTAATGTTGCTTCTGCATCTTCTTTTCCTACGGCTAATTTCTATCTTCTTCTAGATGAGGCGAGATGTCGATTTCTGTCTCATTTTTAGAGACGCAGTCTTAAATTATTCGTCTACATCTTTGGACAATTTTATCCGCTTTCTCTCACGACGATCTTGTCGCTTTGAGCTCCCATGACGGATTGATCCCATTTATCGATTTCGTCACCGTCCCTTGTCCTATCATACATATCATAACTAGAGATGGCCTGACCTCTATTGAACCTCAACTTTTGAAGTCGGCCAGGTTTCACCAGTTGTTATGACTTCTTGGGATTACTCATTCTGAGAACAATTCTATTTGTCCCAAAATGGATGTGATTTCGACCTGCACATAACTCGAACAAAGTTCACCCCTCTCACAATCATTACTAGTGGACCTACACGCTTTTAGGCATACAGACCCCCTTATAATATAACATATATTCTCGGTCTTTCCATTATTATTATTATTATTATTATTATTATTATTATTATTATTATTATTATTATTATTATTATTATTTTTTTTTATTTTTTTTTTTTTTTAATTATTATTATTACTATTATTATTGTTGTTGTTTCGAAGTATTATTATACATTTTATTTTCATATAGAATTAAGGCAACTCGTTATTTTGCCTCCTAATAAACATACGTGTCTGCACTGTGTACATACACACTTATGTAACTTATATGGCGATGCTGTGAAAAGAGCGAAACTATTTCTCTAAATACTCACTGATACATTAAGCTGAACTAACACAGTGAGGCAGAGAATAGTGAAAAACATAGATAAAGAAGTAAGACATTGATCGGTGGCTTGTAAATTTAATTATGCATTATGGATAATTCTGAGAATTAAAACATAAATGGTTAAATATAAGTCAACCTTAGAACTAAATCATATTAAATCATGTATTTTTAATTTAAGTATATAAACATCCTTAGGAAAACCACAGTTGATAAATTCACATTTGGTTTAATAATAATTAACTTATTATAACAGTTACTGAAGATTTAATTGTAATCGTATTATTCATACATTTCTGTCAATTTCTTTGAATAAATGTGTTAATTGTGTTAATATTGAAACTTACTAGCTCTTGATTCAATTTAGAGATCCCTAACGGTTATCTTTGTGTTTCTCTTGTTTCAGATGATGTGGTGTGACATGATGTTCTATTGTTGTATGGAGAGCATGTACATGCAGAACAAGTCGATGTTTAGTAGCTATCCCAAAATGATGGGTCTGTACAACCGCATTGGATCTTATCCCAAGATTGCCAGTTACCTGAAGAGCCGTTGCATGACCAACTGGTAAAAGAGGAAATCGTTGTCATGGAAGATATTCTTCATTTTGTCATTTGGACATTCTTTTAGAAAATCGATAATAAATAAAAACCTTGAGATGAATGTCTGAGAGTTTTTTATAAGGTGCAAAAATAATTATTTTATGACTGTAAAATTATTGAATAAATTAAATATATGGTTTTAATATAATTGTCTATTTGTTATTGTTTTGATGATTACTGATGCCTGAAAACCGCTGCAGATTATAGCAGGTATCTGATAGAAGGTTATTGACTTGGTTTCACGTCTCTGAACGGTTTATTGGTGGTCTATGCTCTGAGCAAGGTAGTGGTTCGAAACTGATGATTCAGATTTTAAGTGAGGCGCAACACTACTTCCTGCAGCTTTAAATTGATGGTTGAATTGATGCTGAGTGATACCAAGATATTCTCGTCTGTTTTGACAATTTTAGAGATGTACCTTGTCCAACGAAAATCGCTGCTGACAGTGATCGCAGGTAACGTTCAGAAAAAACACTTCTTAATATGAGTGTTGTCAAATAAGTTTACGGTTGTAGTGTGGTATATTTGTTTATAGTAAGCTTCAGTTGTGAGTCTGTGATCCATTGCTGCATTGTGTTCACGTCTGATTCCATAAGAGATGTATACAATTCACAATCTATTTTTTGTATTTCGACATACAGCGATGATGTCATCTGTACATTTGAGTACTGCGTCATTTATATTGCCATTATGGAAGCTTCTAGGCTTTTTAGACATTGTTGAAATGTTCGTTCGTCTTTCACTTTGGTGAATCCTTATAAATTTCGCCACCCAATTAAAGTTTAGGATAAACCACCGATGTTCGATGGCTAATAGCATTCTATCTGAGAGTTCCTTATTCAAACTCCTCGGCCTAACATTGACAGGCAACAGGAATTGGAACGCAATAATGGGCAGATTACGGTCACAAAAATACTAACTAAGCTTCAGTTGCAAGTATGTGACCCATTGCTGTATTGTGTCCACATCTGATTGCATAAGAGGTGTATGCCATTCACGATGTCCGTGGAGGATATTATTTGTTTTGCCATTTGGAATCGTTTTCATCAAATCGATAAAAATCTGACCATATTGATTTTTAAACGAGATGAAAGTCTCGTAGTTATTTTTAAAGAAATAAAGTACAAACATAATTACTTTATGACTGTAAAAATCTGGAATAAATGAGATATATTGTCATCATGTAGCTGAGTATTTGTTATCTATATTCTAATATGTTATCACGTTTAACACATATTTAAAAAAATGAGATCGCCCGATCAGCAAATATGGTGGTTGATTATTAATTAGATATCATCGAGTAAACAATTCTGACTTATTTATTTTAAAATGAATTGTTCCAAGCTCAAATGACTGTAAAAGAACAAAATAAGTGAAATATGTGATTACATTTCGCATGCATTTAAAAATGAAATTGCTCGATCAGCAAATATCATCAAGTAAGCAATTCTTACTTATTCATTTTAAAATGAATTACTCCAAAATCAACTGACTGTATAAGAACACAATAAACTGAATATTTGATATTCCTATTATTATAACTGACAGCTAAAACTTCTCATCTAACAGAATGGTGTTTATTCTTGTCTATTACAGAGGTGCTATGGCTATAGTTTGATCATTAGTCTGGGGCGACAACTCATTTACGAGAAGGAACACTTTGATCCAAAGCTGTGGTATATCAAGCATTGCATATTTATTTAAGTTATTAAATGCAACATCTATGCTTTTCTGAGAATGAGGTATGCCAACATGTATATATATATATATATATATATATATATATATATATATATATATATATATATATATAGAGAGAGAGAGAGAGAGAGAGAGCACTAGATAAAGTGAAAGAATAAAATAAGGTGCGAATCAAATTTTATTACAATTAAAAGTTCAAGCAAAGTACGTTAAAGTCCTTAACTCATGAGTTTTCAAATAAATTCTTCTCCTCAGAATGTTTACCGCAATGACATTACTGCAGGTAATAAAATTAAACTTTGAAAATATATAAAAGTATATAAATCATATGATTTGTTTTTTTCTATCTTTTTATTAATTTGCATACACCTTGAATACACTTTTCACTGTCATCTACTGCATCGATAGTATACAAATTTCCCACTTGGATAACTCTTTCGTTTTTGGACTACCATTCACCACCTGGATTGTTTTTTAATCAACCTCTTTCACATCTTTCTTGAAGCTGTTTTAAACTTTATGACTTGAATGAACTGTATAAGTTTAACAAAAAAGTGTGTTTTGGGCCGATATATTTGATGTTTTATATACTTTTATGTATTTTATATATATATTTTTTTAATATATTTTCAAAGTTAAATTTCATTACCTGCAGTAATGTCATTGCGCTAATGGTTCTCGGAGGAGGAGATTTTCTTTGAAAACTCATGAGTTAAGGAATTTAAAGTACGTTGCTTGAACTTTGAATTGTAATAAAACTTGATTCGTACCTTATTTTATTATTTAGTGTTATTAATGCTCTATCCAGTATATTGAGCTTCATTTTCATCTGGATGTTCACTAATTAAAGATATTAGTTGCCTCATATATTTTTTTTGTATTAACCTTATATATATATACATATATAAATTTAAATAATTTCCGACATAAACATAACTTTGTATCCATTTGAACCATACCTGTATTTTATTGACCGGCTTCGTAGTGCCGATGCGTTTGTTTTCATGTTTTCCTAGACTGCGGATAATACACTAATCGAACGACCCTTTGCATTCTTCTAACACTGGTTATCATTTGATAAACTTTTACAGGAAAAAAGATAATTTATTCGGGCGTACTTTTCTGTTTGGTTGAACATCAAAAATACAGTTGTCCGAAAGAATTGGAAAGCTTATTTAAAGGCACATGGATAAATTATGGTAAATCGTTAAACTATATTAAACATACGTTTGCTCGCTCCGAAGTTTTCATGGAGAATGCCCATTCACTCCATGTTTTTATTTGCTCGACCGATGTAACTACCGTTAAACTTGTCAGCAAATTATAGTTTGAAATTGTTTCATGGCTATTTATACTTTCTTGTGTTTGACTTATTTAGACTACTATTATACCGATATAGAGTCAAACCTTATCAAAAAATATAAAAATAACTGATTAAAATAAAAAGCGGCAACAAAAATGAAACTCGATTTCTTGAAAGAGTTGTTCATTCTTAATATCTTCCGAACATATAAGAAAATAAAACGCGTTTTTGCAAGATGTTCGGTAATTTCGTTTTAATTCGCTTCCTAATTCCTACTTTTCGTTTTTCTGTTTTTGTCTTCTGTAAAAGGTCTATTCCATAGCTTATGTTGGAGATTAACTTCACCAACATCAAAACTAAACTTGAAGATTTACTATTTCGTCTTAAATACCAAGTACACATATATGTATACAAAGCACGCCCATATCGTGCATACTATTCAGTATAAATGTATTTAAATAATGTATATTTATTTGCTTTATATATCACGCGGACGTTTGCGTGGGTAATGCATATTAAATGAACACATAATTAAGTCTGGAAATAAAAGAAGAAAAACACAATGTGTAAAATATATACTCGTACAATGTTCGAATCTGTACCTTCAAAAAGCGGTAATTACCGTAAATATATGCCATTGCTTAGCTACTGAGCCGCCCCCAAATCAGCGCGATATATGTCAGAAAGGAATTACAATGTTATCTAAATATATTCAATTAACTTCAGTGTAAAGCCTCATGAATCAAGAGGCACTATTCTGCCGTTAACACCTGATCTTAATATGAGATACATAGGTATCCGAGTGTTCAACTAAAGTTCTCCTTTACCTCTCAATCGTTGAATTATTAAGGACATAAAGAACATTTATTTTCCTCTCATTAATTGGCCAGTTATGGCATAGTGTATATTCATTTGTAGTCTCTTTGTCTTACCGGATTCAAGGACAAGAATTTATCTAGTCTGGTAGAGTATCCAGTTAAGTTATGTTACCTGAGGAAACAACACGAGAGGAAGGGACACCATTCCTGGTATCAGCCAGTGTATAGCTGCGTATAAGGGATCTTATTAGGTTTTCGAACACTCTGTTATTTTCAATATTTCATCAGGGTGTGCTTGTAGGGTGAAATATCTGCATGTCACGCTTTCCTGACAAACCATTGTACAGAGAGACAAAAGACTCTCGAGGAGTGTGTCTAGTAGGTAATTTATATATATATATATATATATATATATATATATATATATATATATATGTGTGTGTGTGTATGAAAATCTCACTTCTATATACGGTGTCTACTTTAAAACCGTGCTATTAGATATGATATTATTTGTTACAGTATTAGTACTAGTTGTATTAGTAGTGGTAGTAATACCACTGGTAGTCATTATAGTAGTAGTAGTAGTAGTAGTAGTAGTACTAGTAGTTGCATTTGCTGCTAAGAATATACAGGTGGTGAGCAGTTTTTTTAATAAAATGATTGAGTCTTTGAAAATGTGTTTCTTCCTCTGTGCTAGGATAAAATTAAAATTATATTTTTGTTAAATATGATTATTAAGTCTGTTGTATATCCGATAAGATTTAAACCGTTCAAGGACAAACACAGAAAGTGATTGTCGGTTGAGATTAAAAGCACAGGTTTGACAAGCGTGTGAATGAAAAATGTGGAAGAAGACATCATTAACAAAGTGATGCGATCGACGAAGTAAAGGGAGATTCTTAGTTAGAAAAAGTCGATTTGAATCTAGTCGATTAGAACGTATACAAAAGAAGTTTGAAATGATTAGTTTAAGAAAACTAAAGTTATCTCTCGTCCTTGAAAACGAATACAAATACAAGTTTCCGTAATTGTTTCTCTCTGTTGATTCATTAAAAATAAAAGTAGATGAGAGTTTTCTTTTCGACTAACAAGATTAGATTCTAGCCTCAAAATATTCCCAACCTCACATTGCCAACAATTACACATATACTACTTTAGTGTTGACTATGACTCACTCGGCATAATATATTTAGTGTAATTCTCACTAATAATGTTTGAACCTCTAAGCTATAGTACTGTCTTATACCGGTTGAATGCAAAATGTACATGTCGATAAACGCTCACAACCAGGAGCGATCATATGCCAATGGGCGACAATGCCTTTGTTTCAGAAAGGTTAAAATACATGGATATATAAGAACAGTAATGTTAAACCCGCGGAGAAAACTCATAAAATAAGAAACAAAACAAAGTGATAATATTGTAGAATACTCCAAATACTGGTAACAGAACCAACTCATTAAATGGATGCTGTTTCATTTTATAGGCAAGATGCAGTTATGGTTTCCGGATGGCTCTAACAAATCAGATAAAAACGCCATTGTGAATGGTATTTGGATATTTGTATTTTATTTTGATCAAACAGTTTGCTACATCATCACGCAGTCAGCATTCCGGTTTGATATCCATGACAAGAATATATAGCGCCTCACTTTATTTTATGTTATTGATATCGTGAAATATATAGAAAAATAAAAAAATGTTTTTCAGGAAACTTTGTGGTACCTAAAAAGTTGGGTAAGGGTAAGGGTCAGGGTTCGAGTTAGAGTTAAGTTTAGGGTTTATACTATAAATTTGAAAATATGTATTTTCATATCACTTCCTGCTCAATTATTTATGAATCTATCCATCAGTCAATAATCTAAATAATGAACAACCAATTAGAAATAGTGAATACACACAATCTTGAGTCAACTGGACAATTAAAAATCAAACTGTTGATTTCTAATCGGAGTGGCTGTGGTTATTAACCTTTTTAGCGCGACCGTCGAAAAAATTGTGGAGAGTCAACAACTACTAATAGTAGACGATACTACATAGAATACAGGTTTTATTTGCAATATAAGACACAACACCATACATATACACAATATATTCAGCAATTGCCTACTATCTGCATGAGAAAATGACAATTTAAAACGAACGGATGGTCAACCTCATTATAAATTCAAAATGGCCACCAGCATAATATGCACATTTGTCTTACTTATATGCTATAAATGTCATACACATTGTTTGGGTATACAATGAAAAGTTCAGAGTCATTTTAAAAATGGGTGTAGCAATTATTTTTTGTACAAACAAAAGCAATTCCCAACTGGCATTAAGGTTAAATACTCTTTCCGGTAAATAATTGAATTCGTTCAAAAGTATCCCAACCAAAATAAACAAATAAATAGCAAATATTTTATATATTAGACGCTTAACGTCTCCTGTTTTTGTTTCACTCCTAGATACTTTTAATTTTTTATTATTTACTTATTTTTTTTATTTATTAATGTTCCAACGAATGTTAAGTCTGCAATATCTTGGATTTAGTTAGTTTCTCTGGGAATTTAAACTGCATTTTACTTTTTTGTTTGTTTGTTTAAAATGACTCAAAGCTTCTTTAGACTATATATATATATATATATATATATATATATATATATATATATATATATATATATATATATTAATTAAAAATGGACACTTTAAGATCTAAAGCTCAGCGTTTCGCTTAACTGTTGCATGAGCTTGATCAAGAGCGAAAAGTGCTAAAAGTGGAAAAGAAGGAGACGATGCGTAAAATTGAAATCTATTTAGAGAGGTAAGATATACAAATATGTACATACACAGGCACACGCACACGCACACGCATATATATATATATATATATATATATATATATATATATATATATATATATGAGAGAGAGAGAGATAGAGAGAGAGAGAACGAGCCAGAGAGAAATAGCGAGAGTGAATTATGCATGTATATGTGCTAAAAATATATATTCAAAATATCCAAAAGGAAAAGAGAAAAAACAAATAAATAATATTATTCAAGGGGCTTAATTTAACAGCTAGGAATATCCAGTGCCTAAATTTATCTGATTTTCATTAATAATTGTTTAGATAGGTAAGGGGAGACATACTAGAAGCCCATATTTGTATTATTGTGTTTGTGGAATGGGCTATAATAGCTGATCCGAGTAATCGACGCGCATACTTGTTATGTGCAATTTTAATTAAGGTAGAGTTATTAAAGTCAGAACGATAATCATATTCCATAACATGAGCACATAAGGCGTTGAACGAGTTGTTGATTTTGATTGCTCTTTTGTGCTCGTAAATCCTTTTGTCTAGGTTGCGCTGGGTCTCCCCAATGTAGACCCTATCTCAATCAACAAAACCGATGGAATAGACGCCAGCTTTGACTTTGGGTGTAGTGTCGAATTTAGATTTTCTGATTATATCAATAATAATTGATGAGTTTATAATTAGTTCATTAAGTTCTGTGTAAATGGGGCTGCTGTTAGAGTTAGTCGGTGAAGCTAAATGCCTATTTATTATAGGGCTGGTTGAGGAATGGTTTTGTTGACATTTGAGTGAAGCAGAAGCGCTTTTCTTTTTGAGTGTTGTATAAAATATGTAGGGTACTTTAATCTTTTGAAGTAGTGTTCAATGTATTTACATTCCTCATTAGGATATTCGTTGCTTCATATCTTCGGCGCTATGAAGTAAAATCGAATTATGATGCCTGATTTTACTTTATTATTGTGATGCAAATACAATAATCATAATTACTTTTATTGTTTCGGTTACGGTAGACCTTATAATATAATTTATTATTGTTGTTTAATACTAGACTTTCAAGAAAGGGTATTGAGTTATCGTATTTTGTTTTCGAAACTAAATTTGATGGTAGGTTCTATTTTATTTAGTTTGTCGGTAATGTTTTAATTTTAGTGTTTTTTGAGAGAGAAAATAAAGAGCTCGTCTATGTATCTGTAGTATGATACAATATTAGCGAACAACTGATCCACCGATTGGGAATACCTTCAGTGGTGTCTCATCCTGTTTTTTTAGACTTTCTTGAAAGCGATATATTCAAATATAGACTACCTAAAAATGTGTCTCACTACAGATACATAGTTGGTAAATAACTCATAAATTTAAAAGCGATACATCCTCCACTCCACTAGCAGACTCCTTAGCGTAGATAATAAGGCGCCAGGCTGTCACTATCGGTAGTGATAAATGTTCGGATCAAATCTACGCTTGACCACACTGATGAGTCTCTAAAATACGTGACAGCTGTTTTTAGATGAGAATATATATATATATATATATATATATATATATATATATATAAATATATATATTAAAGTTGAGTTGACCATTGTTTTTTTCTTAAAGCTTTTTCTCGTTTTTTCGTTTTTATGTTTGAACATCTTTCTCTTTCTTTTGTTTTCTTATTCGCCCTTGTTGGCAAATCACTCATCACTGACCTATCGATTATTTACTTTCCGTCTATCACTTTTACCCTCACTTTTTTCATATACATTGTCTCTGACTTTCTCTCTCTCTCTCTCTCTCTTTTCATTCTCTCTCTCTCTATCTGTGTTATTAACCTTCAAAGTTTATAAAGAGGCCACATAATATGCTAAAGATTAGAATAGATCATTATAAAAAAGTAAATATCACAACATATTGAACCCGTAGTTGGGGAGGAAAATAACAAAAATTGGAGACGTGAGTGTGATAGAGAAATTTAGCAAGCAGAAAGAGGTTGATTTTGAATTTCGCCTTATTAGTTTTTTCATATGTAATCGATTTGCAAACTAACTTTTTTCCTGATTCATACACTTCTACTCTATATAATGCGTTACAAAGAAGTCACATATTTCTCTTATATATATATATATAAATATATATATATATATATATATATATATATATATATATATATATATATATATATTTCTGAGGAAACGGGCGGGTGGAAAAAAAAGAAAATTGGTAAAATTTTCCTTAAGGCCTTATTGTCTGACTCTCTAAGAGGAAACGTCAGAATAATAAATTAAAAACTAAGAAAATCGAATGAGATATGAGGGGAAAATTGTTTCAATTGGAGAAAATGATTGAGAGAGAATAAAAAAACTAAATATCTCAACGTTATGGTGGATTTGTATCATTACAGCTTTCCAACTGATGCTTCAAACTCTTTTGTCTACAAAGCTAGGTAAAGAATTGTTAATAACTAACGCTTCAATAAGATTGAGATTGTAGTTCGACCTAGCACTGTGTAACACAGAAACACTCCCATCTGAATACTTGTCAGAACAACTATTTGTACTAAACAGGTGATTACCGATGACTGATTCAAATCTAACATAACGTTGAGAGATTTAGTTTTTTTTCTCTCTCAATCGTTTTCTCCCACTTAAACATTTTTTCCCCTCATATCTCATTCGATTTTCTTAGTTTTTAATTCATCATTCTGACATTTCCTCTTAGAGAGTCAGACGATAAGGCCTTAAGGAAACTATAAGCAATTATTTTCCACCCGCCCGTTTCATTGATTAAACAAAATGTTTCTTCTGAAATTCATCCTACGATTTTGTTGTACGCGTACTATATGTGTGTGTCTATGAGTGTGTGTGTAGAATTAGTTTATGTGAATGTGGATAATTAAAGTAACAGGACAGTAGTAATAAAGACACTAACACATCATAAAAGTTATACTAATATATTTTGGTCTATACGTTCGACCGTATTCGTTGGGTTTATTGAATCAAAACTCAACATTTTATATGATGTAGGAAGAATACATTTAGTGTGGGAAACGGTAGTAAATATGCGATAGGAAGGGAAAGATAAAAAAATAGCATGATAATATTTAATACTTCAGAGTTCTCCGTATTTGCAGCTCATAATATCCCATTAATGACCACAACACCATAAAATCCCCTCTCAAAACGCTAAAATATCAAAATATTTCATTTTTACTGCTAAGAAAAAAACCTTTACATTAAACAACATCTCCTAGCACCACACCGCCCACACTAAGAAATGTTATTCTCCTCACCGACACACACAGGACCATATAATCTACCTGGCTCACTATAAAGAACATACTAAAAGGGCACACGAAAAAAGAACATACATCTCCTACACACGTGGAGATATATACTATACCCTATTTTTTGTGAAAATCAACGTCCAAAATAGGATATATAACCATAACAGGGCAATGAAGCTTAAATATACTTGAAACACATTGCTACTCATATACATTCCAAAACCAATTTATTCTTGGTCTTTTGGCTAAGATCAAAGTGTAGTATCTGTTCCGATGGATACTGCACCCCATAGACTGGTATTGTCTTGGCCTTCGGGGCTTGATTTACGCCGGTCTATGGGTCTGTACTGTGCAGTACTAGGAGGTCCACCCTCCCAGGCTTCGCCTCCCCTCTTTGGGGAGGAGTAAGTTTATTGCTTACTGCCTGAGGCGCCTTTACCGGGGAATGCCGAGGGGGCTGCCCAATCAATTTTTAAACCCCATTTTCCCGACCCGACCTTGGGTCAAATCTTACTTGTGGGAGTAAGATAAAAACTGGCCTTGTGCTTAACTCCTGGAGAGGAGTAAATCAATACTCATATACATTCCAAAACCAATTTATTCTCGATCTTTTGGCTAAGATCAAAGTGTAGTATCTGTTCCGATGGATACTGCACCCCATAGACTGGTATTGTCTTGGCCTTCGGGGCTTGATTTACGCCGGTCTATGGGTCTGTACTGTGCAGTTCTAGGAGGTCCACCTTCCCAGGCTTCGCCTCCCCTCTTTGGGGAGGAGTAAGTTTATTGCTTACTGCCTGAGGCGCCTTTACCGCGGAATGCCGAGGGGGGCTGCCCAATCAATTTTTAAACCCCACTTTCCCGACCCGACCTTGGGTCACATCTTACTTGTGGGAGTAAGATAAAAACTGGCCTTGTGCCTAACTCCTGGAGAGGAGTAAATCAATACTCATATACATTCCAAAAATTATCATGTTGACGCGTGAAAAGCAAAAAATTAAATGTATTAAGGATGTAAATCTTGATCCAATGCAGTCTGATTCTACGATGCAATAACAACATGGCACAAACACCGGATGTTTACAATATCTCTAACATCATAGCCAAAATTATTCTGTGTGAATATAATTTTAAAAAATATGATGATGATTCCCACAAAAAAATATGGTTCTCTTTAACCCGTTCTCTTTACTTATTACTCTTCGTATTCATTCTCGGCTTCTTCCTCTCACATATCTACTTTCTCCCCGTTTCTTTGTTTTTTTCGTTTGTATATAGTATAAAATGTTATGTTTTCATTTGATAAAGCCATATCACCACACGATAAGGTCGAACATATCGACTGAGATATCTTGGTCTACCTTTAATAAGAACGCGCCGTAATAACTCCGATCGCTATCGCCAAAAAACAATAGCAATAACAAATAATCTAAGTATTTGTAGCTCCTAGAAAGCCGGTCTAGATGGGCACTGTAAGTGTAGTATCAACAAAGCATGACGTCGCTAGCTATAAATGCATCGTTCTCGTTCATTACGTCGAACGCTGATAGGACGTCAAGCCGCCGGATAAAGTGTTAAAATTATCACTGTTTATTCGCTGATCAGCGTGGGGCGAGTGGTTTTAGACGTCGGGATTTGAGTTGTAAAAATACTTGGAATCCGGGGTTTCGAATCGCATGACCATTAGTGAATAGTCATGTCTCTATGCTAATGAGTTCCGATTATATAGGACGAAACGTATAAGTATATAGATAATAAACATATATATATATATATATATATATATATATATATATATATATATAATTATATATATATATATATATATATAATTATATAATTATTTTAACATCCACAAACATATATGGGTCATATTTAATTATACTTTTCAGTGTTACTAATGTAAGTGTACAAACAATCGAATGATTCAGAATCTGCATCAAAACAACGTTTTACTGCTAAACCGTCGTGACAGCCATATTTTAAATGCGAGAGAAATAAACACTACATTTTTCATTTATAAACATAGTAAGTGTTCAATCTACCCAAGGGAGAGAACTCGCGATGCTGCTAAATTTTCAAAGTTTTCTATTTCGCTCAAGGTGCTCGGCTTGAACGAAGCTTAATACTTATTTTTAATAAAACATATGTTATAGCAACATACATATATGTGTAATGTTCACAAACTATCGTCAGTGTTGCTAATGCACCTGTACCGCCGGTCGAACGAATCGTATCCTAGATTTGACTTACTCAAGTCGAAACTTATATACATAAAGTTATCAACCCTAGCAGATAGAAAGCTTTTTGAGAAATAATATATATGTTTTATTTCTCTCGCAATTAATATGACTGTCACCGTGGCGGAATGGCTGAGAATAGTTGATTTGAGTTTCTCTGATCAAGGTTTCCAATCTTTCGACTGTAGTACAGTTATAAAGCTAGTGTAGTGATTGTTAGCCAACATGAAATATATGTCAGTGGAAAATAAACATTTATTAATAAATAGTAATCATTTATATATAAGTATTTTGCATAGAATAAATAAATATAGTGCATGATATATATGTGAATGACAATATATGTATTAGCATATACTATCAGTGCCCTTTTACTTGGCAGTCTCCTTAAAAGATTCAGCTCAATGATTGTCAATTAGTGACAACAGAACAAATATAAGTCATATTCTATTCTAATAACCATTTTTAATTTTGTATTTTTATTTTTTCACATTTCCCAAAAAGATAACATTTCTGTGAGATATATTTTTAAGGTCCGTTTCGTTTGTTTTGTGCCAAACAAAATTTTTATGTATATATCGTCTCTGCAACATTACAAAATCATCAGAAAAATTCAC
This sequence comes from Sepiola atlantica, assembly GCA_963556195.1. Lineage (NCBI taxonomy): Eukaryota > Metazoa > Mollusca > Cephalopoda > Sepiida > Sepiolidae > Sepiola > Sepiola atlantica. The sequence goes on from OY744551.1 coordinate 13,379,928, forward strand.
AAAAAGGAAAAAGTTCTTGGATTTCTGTATAGTGTAGGTTTTTTCAAGACATTTTAATCCGATAACTTTTTACTAAAAATAAATGGATCAAATAAAAGCAAATGTTAATTGTTAATGACACGGTTTTATCACTTTAATTGTTCTAGATTCTACTTATCGTATGGTCGGTTCGCTCTATAGCTCCAAACACTTTATCACGCTGAGGCTATTCTCTAGCTCTACAAATCTACTGTCCAACTATGTATGGATTACTCTTGTCCTTGTTGGGCTGTTGAATCTCTGTCTTGAGAGTTCTTGATAAGGTTCATAAGCGTATATGTAATTTGGTTGGCGCCATACTTTCTTTATCTCTGCACCCTCTCCCTCTCTCACAGATGTGATGTTGCTACTCTCAGACTTTTCTGTAAATACTATTATGGCATGTGTTCTTCAGAATTACTGGATTTATTTCCTGTTTCCTTTGTTCTAGCTCGTTTGAGACGTTGGTCTAGTTGTCTTCATCAATTTGCTGTTCAAATATTTCGCTATAATATATCTCCCTATTCCAGTAAGTTCGTTCCAAGAAGTGATGGTTTGTGGAACTCTCTTCTTGTTGACTGTCTTCCTCTTACCTATAGCCTTGGTCCTTTCAAGGCTAAGGTCAATAGGCATCTTCTTTATCTTGATCTATTTAAGTTCTTTTAACTCTTACATTAAGTGGCCTCATGCAATGTCTGGAGCGACTTCCATAAAAATAATTTCTTAAAGATATATACGTTATATATTATATCATAATGTAAGAGATTTCCTATTCGTAGTATTTATCTTGACAACAGATATTTGAAGAAAGGTTTACATTTTTATGGAAATCGCACCAGACAAGGTATGTAGCCACTTGATGTAAAAAGCTGGAAAATACTACTTCAAAGTCAAAAAGAAGCCAACGATAAGTGTTACATGGATAGATTCCGACTAATAAAACAGCTATACTTCCCTCTTTTTCAGAAACATCACTCATGAAATGTGAGGACATAGGAAAACATATGGGAAGCGAGAGTAACGAGTCTGCCTAAAGTAAAGCCAAGGTCAACTTTCTACTCTCCTTTAATTTCGCCCACATTTTGTGAATTAAAATAACTATTGAAGGTATCGTATTACGGAAAAAAATCAACATAAGTATTAAAATGTCGTATTGAAATTGTGGCAGTCATCATGCGGGTCCACGAGAAAAAAGAGTAAGGGTGGCGCCGTGTGTCGTCCATTGGGGCTTGAACCCGAAATTTCCGCTTACAAGATAGAATTTTCTTAATTGTTTTCGATAGCGAAACTCCACTTATGTGAATGAGCATTGTTTGCATGGGTGAATTATCGTTTAGATAAAATCATGAGGAACTTACCTCTCGGTCAGGCAGTGTCAAAAGTAGTTTAGACATCGACGGATATTCATTTTCTGAACATGGTGTTGTGACGAGAACAACTAGAGAAAAAAAAAGAGAGAAGGGAGAGAACACGTCCAGTGAGCTTTCAGCCGCATTATTTCTGACGGAGGGGGAAAGTCAATTATTTTCATTTAATTCAGTGAAATATATCTTTCCGTGCTTCTGATTGTTTGACATTATAGCGAATGCAAAAATAAAAACCAAAGTAAATTGTGTTCGGATAAAGACCCTGCCGAACACTGGTTTTACAAACAGAAAAAAAGTGTTTGAAGATTGAAATAATTAGGCTAGTGTTCTGGTAACCACTGTGCCGAATACTGGTTCTAATAAAATGGTCAATGCGAAATTTACGGTGAGAAAACTAAAATATTATTTTATAATGATGGCGTTGTATTATATTTGAACTATAAAAGGGGTATGTTAAAGAAAGGCTAAACGCATAACCTACGTAGAAATGTAACTTTATAAAAATCAGTGTTTTGAAAATTATTTTTAAAACTAATTAAAAAAATATTTCGTGTACGAATACTGGACGAACGTTAGCCGGATATTTGATATTATTAGACCTTTCTTCGCTAAAAGAAAGATTCAGGTAGTTCTCGATGGCCGTACATCCAAACATACGCACTTTAATAAGGTGGTTCTTCGAGGGTCGATGCTTGGAGCTATATTATTCCTGATCTTAATAAACGAGATCTCTGATGCAATCGGGTTTGTGATGTTGATATTTGCTGATGACACTACGCTCTATTCCCGGCAAAACAAGCAAGGTCATTGAATAATCATTGGAAAATGAATTCCATTCTGTAAAAGAGATGGTCACATTTAATGCTATCAAGACAAAGCCTTTTTTCTTTAACAACTATGAGCAACATGAAGTAGTATAAGTACACTGAAGAAACTGCCAAGTCTGCCGCAAAGAAAGAAGCCTCCCTATATCTAGCTAGAAAACTTCTCACACGTGCTAGTATCCTTTATTTCTAAAATGCAACCCTTCGTGTGTGCATAGAGTATTGTTGTCACATTTAAGCTGGTGCACCAATTATAAGTATCTTACTCTTGGACAGGGTGTCTCTTTTACCATGATACATCCTGCACCACTTGCCTCCTTAAAGCCCCTGTCGCATGTTGTATCCTTGTGCTTATTTTAACAGTATTCTAACGGAGTGTGCCGCATGTGTGAACTAATGCAATATTAGATTGTTTGTCTAAGAAAAGTTAGAGTGAGTTTGAAATGAGTAATACCGTATAAGACAGGTTAAAAGTCTTTATGGAAAAACTGGTTGAAGATATATAAAAATACTTACTAAAATCAGGAAAATAAATAATTTAATAAGACCAAAAGGGCGCGTATATAATTTCATAAAGACCAGTATATAAGGTTATGTAATGAAGAGCATAAGCTTGTACCTACGTTTGTGATACATAAATAAGTAAAGTACATTGATCATTTAATATATATTGTAAACATATGTAAATGTTTATGGTAAAGCTGTTATAGACAGCGAAAGGCGAACATTATTTTTAATAGAAAACGTAAGTAGCTGAAGATGTAAATGTGATTCATTCACATGAGTCCATATTATTTTTTTCCGAGACGAATTTAAAGTGAAATTGTGTTATCGATAAAAACAGAGTCCTAAGAAACAGAAACATAGACTAGTCAAAATCAAATATTTATGTAGTAGATAAATTGCCATCGATGAGAGCAGCGACATCCGACGATATAATGTCATATATAAATAAGAGCACTATCTATATAAAACAATAATATACACACGCACAGACACAAATATATATATATATATATATATATATATATATATATATATATATTTATTTATATATATATATATATATAACTTATATGTGCATGTATTACGTTTACCTAAATGTAAGTTACCGTTTTTGATATTGGATATGTGTGTTCTTTTTAAGTACTCAGACACGGAAACAAATGCATCATGAATAAAAGCAAATGTAGTCTTATATCAAACACTCTTCACCAAGGAATGCTGGCAAGCGTTAATTCTGTCCTGTCAAATTAAATACCTTAGAAATAACGATATTTATAGCATGTTAAATTGTGAAAGATTTACGTGACAAAAAGAGGATATAAAATTAAAAAAATGCAAGACAAACCTTAGAAATAACGATATGTATAGTATTTTAAACTGTGAAAGATTTACGTGACAAAAAGAGGATATAAAATAAAGAAATGCAAGACAAACCTTTAGAAATAACGATATTTATAGTATTTTAAACTGTGAAAGATTTACGTGACAAAAAGAGGATATAAAATAAAGAAATTCAAGACAAACCTTTAGAAATAACGATATTTATAGTATTTTAAACTGTGAAAGATTTACGTGACAAAAAGAGGATATAAAATAAAGAAATGCAAGACAAACCTTAGAAATAACGATATTTATAGTATTTTAAACTGTGAAAGATTTACATGACAAAAAGAGGATATAAAATAAAGAAATTCAAGACAAACCTTAGAAATAACGATATTTATAGTATTTTAAACTGTGAAAGATTTACGTGACAAAAAGAGGATATAAAATAAAGAAATGCAAGACAAACCTTAGAAATAACGATATTTATAGTATTTTAAACTGTGAAAGATTTACATGACAAAAAGAGGATATAAAATAAAGAAATGCAAGACAAACCTTAGAAATAACGATATTTATAGTATTTTAAACTGTGAAAGATTTACGTGACAAAAAGAGGATATAAAATAAAGAAATGCAAGACAAACCTTAGAAATAACGATATTTATAGTATTTTAAACTGTGAAAGATTTACATGACAAAAAGAGGATATAAAATAAAGAAATGCAAGACAAACCTTAGAAATAACGATATTTATAGTATTTTAAACTGTGAAAGATTTACGTGACAAAAAGAGGATATAAAATAAAAAAAATGCAAGACAAACCTTAGAAATAACGATATGTATAGTATTTTAAACTGTGAAAGATTTACGTGACAAAATAAGGATATAAAATAAAGAAATGCAAGACAAACCTTTAGAAATAACGATATTTATAGTATTTTAAACTGTGAAAGATTTACGTGACAAAAAGAGGAGATAAAATAAAGAAATGCAAGACAAACCTTAGAAATAACGATATTTATAGTATTTTAAACTGTGAAAGATTTACGTGACAAAATAAGGATATAAAATAAAGAAATGCAAGACAAACCTTTAGAAATAACGATATTTATAGTATTTTAAACTGTGAAAGATTTACGTGACAAAAAGAGGATATAAAATAAAGAAATGCAAGACAAACCTTAGAAATAACGATATTTAGAGTATTTTAAACTGTGAAAGATTAAGGGTAAACGGGTGTTATGATAGCGCAAACTGATTTGCGACGGTTATCGAATAATGATGGAGTGTTCTGGAAATCTAGGGAGACTTGTTCTTATGCAGACCCTAGGGCACACAACTTGTTATTGTCAGTGAGCAATCACTGAAACAAACACGCCTAGTCAGTATATACTACTACTACTACTACTACTACTACTACTACTAATAATAATAATAATAATGCAACCCATGGAAGTTGCCATAGAAATAAAATTGTTAAAAAAACATAGAAAGAACACAGCGTGAAGCCACTGGAATTGAAACCGAAATAAATCTCATGAACTGACCCCACACAAAAAAAACACGCACACCATGTGGTGACATCAGCCTCGGCTGACACCACGTAAATGCTTGTGAAGGATCAAGGAGAGTGGAAAGGGCGAGGAGAACAAGCACAAACCAGACGTTAGTAAGGATTATTGATATTCAAATTCTAAAGAAAACGAGTGCTCGTTGCCAGCGGGAAATCAATGGTATGAGAATGTTGCGATAACGCAATATCGTTAGCAATGGCTATCGAAAGTTGTGGAGAGTACTTTAACTTCCAGGAGACTTTTTTCTCACTCAGACTTCAGGGAACAACACTGGTTATCGTACATGAGGAATCACTGATGATGCGTTTTGTGAAAACTCCTAGTGAGTACATACTCCTACTACTACTACTACTACTACTACTAATAATAATAATAATAATAATAATAGTAATGATGATGATGATGATGATGATAATGATGATGATGATGATGATGAAATAATAATAAAAATAATAAAAATGACAATAATAATAATAAGTATTATTATAATAATTATTATTATTATTGTCATTTTTATTATTTGTATTATTATTTCATTATAATAATGATATACACAATTATCATAGATACGTTCTAAATGATTTACGTCCAAATAAATTATCAATTCCATGCATAAAATGTGGTCATAATTATAATTTAACACCCAGCGTAGATGGGTAGTTCTACTATTATATGTATTTCCTGCGTCTTTTGATGTAAAAGTACACGTTAGAATAATTAAAATATAATCGTTAGATATAAACAATAGAGCAGTGAAAATCCTTTTTTCTAATCTCAATTGAGCCGTTCGTTTCTTTGAGCCTCGATTATAACTAAGAACAGTTCCACCAAGAAACGGATCAACGTAACTCGAGAATTAGCTTGACTTAAAAGAGCCATGTTCTTTATTTAAAATGACTTCCTTAGAAGAGCTAATTACTAACAGCTTTTGGTCATTGGAGGTTTGGACTCGTTAAGTGCGTTCTATAGAACTAACATTGTTTCTAACAGGTGAACTATTTCGTCACTGTCTTTCAACCTTGTGGTCGATAATTGGTGATTTATTACGTGAATATAATTGGTTAAAAAACGGGTATAAATTCAGGTGTGTTTGACTGTCCGGCCACAGATCAGCCATTCTTGTGTTTGCATTCACTTTTGGTTTAGCTGACAGTCGAGAACCACTCCACCATGCCTAACTACACTCTCCATTACTTCAATGGCCGCGGCCGTGCCGAGTGCATGCGTATGATGTTCCATATGGCCGGCGTCAAATACATGGACAAGAGATACGAATTCTCTGATTGGGATCGTTGCAGGAATGGTAAGGAATTATTATTATATTATTTTTTTTTATCTAAGTTTTTTTTAAATTATATATTTCTCTATTAGTACAAGAATATAAATCTTATGACCGTAGTACTATTTATGGGAAAAATGAATTTCTGATCGCAAAGAAATTAAGAATTAAAAATATTTATCAGAATTCAGGAAATCAACCAATGTTAATGCAATTTAATGTATGTAGTTATTAATTATCACAAAATGTAATTAATACATTATTTTATTAGGAAACTTAATGAAAATCTAATAGTTTCTGTTATCAAAAACACTTTTAGTAAAGTTATATGTGAGGGTACTAAAAAAACAAATTATTTATTTTCATATAAAAATGAAAAGAAATCATTTCATATTTTATATTTATAAAAGAATAACAATAAAATGTATTTTTAAATATAGTGATTATATATTCAGAAACAATTCCTAGATTACCTGTTAATAAAATCAATATAATGGAAGAAAAATAATTTAGCGAATTAACAGTTTACATTTGATAAATCAATGCTTATTTAATATTTTCACACTAAAAATAAAATGATCTCGTAACTATTATTATAATATTTTTATAATAAAATGTCTCTTGTAATTTTACGAGGCAATTTTATACAAGATCTCTTTTATTAATAGAATTGCAGTTATCGGTGAAACAAAAATGTTGTGCAATCATCAGAACAAAAATGTTGTGCAATCATCAAAACAAAAATAAAATGATAAAATTTAGACAGTAGGCAGCTCTTTAAAATATTGAATTTTGGACTAAATCTTTCAAATGTTTTACCTCAAAGTATACGGAAGTACATTGGTATATACACAGATGGGAATTGCACTCGACGTAAATATTTATTTTAAAACATCCAACAAACTCGCCTGTTTCACTTTTTTTCAAATAAAAATACATTATTTGAAATGATAAAATGTTAGTTTATATTTTTGTTAATGTTTTATTAATAAATAATTATTTCTTTGAAATCTGCATTCTATTCATTAATAAATACTTTGCTTTAGCTTTTTTTGTGATGAATAATAAATTTGTCAGTTCACTCATCGAATCTAATTTAAATTTTTTTGCTGCTTAGAATCCGTGTTTCGTTTTAAAGAAAAGAGAATTAATCATTGTTACCACACGTTTAAAAATAATTCCAATTATGTAATTGCTAATGTGTTTTATCAATTATGTTTATTTTTTGAATATTTAAATTTTCAAAAACGAGTTACAATCTGGACAGAAAATTGGAAGAATTCATGTGATACGAAAACAAAGAAACACATAACAAAGTAAAGGCAGCGGATGATATATAAACATCTAAATAAATAAATAAATGCGAAAGAGTCTTTCATTTATCACTCTTATATTACAATCAACACGAGTTAGTCATATTTAAACAAATAATACAATATAGTATCTTAAAATACTGTATATATATATATATATATATATATATATATATATATATATATATATATATATATATATATATATATATATAGATATAGATATATATAATATATATATATATATATATATTACAAGCACCAGAACTGTCCTCCCTCTCAGTTAAGAAAAATTCTAGCTAATAACACTAAAATAATGCATTCCGAAACCAATTTTTAAAAAATTAAAAATACTGGAAGCTATCTACATAAAAACACAACCTAATATTCATAAGATCACATATGAAACCAGTTGTAACATTTTAAAATGCTTCACGTAACGCGATTTTGTTCTGAGATACCATTCCAGCGTCGCGGAATTTAAATCGTCAACGACTTTCCTTGAACAATGCAAAAACCGTTCTCTGCGCGTTTCTCCGCCGTTTTTACATATATATATATATATATATATATATATATATATATATATATATTCTAGAGGCGAAAAGCACAAATAACACTTTCATGCCTAATTTGCATAACTATTTTTTAAACATTTCATAATTAATTGATGTTTTGTGTCATTCATTCGTAATGGTATCGTTCTCTTTATTCAATATATATGCAATATGCTGAGTCAATATTAACATTAATTAATTAAAGTACTTTAATACCAAAACGATGAATTAAAAAATATATGTTAAAATATTAGCGAGGAGAAGTAATTTAAACTGGAGAGAAAGATTGTGGTTTCATGACGGCCATGGAAAGACGCACGGGTCATGTGAAATGGTTCTGAAAGAGAAAAAGATTGACTGATTAATCCCCTTTTTTCCTATCTTCCGTTAGCGGGAGGAAGAAGCGTGTCTGACTGCTTCCTCTGGAAGTCACATTTTTCAAAAAATGTTTTAATAAATAAAAATAAAGAAGACACACACACAGAGCGAATTCAGTTTCTCTTATTTTCCTGTCTTGGCTATTTTTGAAAAAGATAAAAATAACCACAATCTGAATAAGCGTGGTTACAACAAACTTATGGATGAAATGTTGAACATTTAACATTTTGGTTCCAAATATTTCAAGTAGCGAACCTTGCGATAGCGAGCTTGCAAAGGTTTTATTACCATGCAAGTTTTAGTAAAAAGTATTTTTTTTTACTTATAAATTCAGTATCTGCTATTTTAATTTCATAAAATTTTTAAAATGCATTTCTAAAAGTTTCAAATTTCACTTAATCTAAGAGTTTTCATTTTAAAATTTATTTTCAGGCGTTTAAAAAAACTTTTTTTAGCCATAAACTTAAAAACACGTAAAATGCTATTTTCATGTCGAGAGGAATTATGATATATTATTATAATCTGTTTAAAATATTTAGTATGTAAAAGCCACGCCTACTTTTGTACGTTAGTATCTCCCTTGACGTATAGTTATCTAGCTTAATGGAACTATTGCATTTTATTATATATATATATATATATATATATATATATATATATATTATTTGTAAATGAATATTAATAATTTTAATGCCTACAAACATCGATGTTTCATGCTAACACAATCTTCAGTGCAGGAAGCTAATTCTCAACGGTCGGCGGGTGCGAACCCTGATCACATATCGCTACTGATTCGTAGTCCAGAGTCTTATTCCATTCCCCATAAACAATTAGATAGTAATTAGAGAGGAATTTAATATATATATATATATATATATATATATATATATATATATATATATATATATATATATATATATATATATATATATAGAGAGAGAGAGAGAGAGAGAGAGAGAGAGAGAGAGAGAGAGAGAAGAAAAAAGAGTGATAAATATGTTCCATCTACTAAAAGTTTTACTTTTGATTTATATTTCACCATCTATATATATATATATATATATATATATATATATATATATATATATATATATATATATATATATAGAGAGAGAGAGAGAGAGAGAGAGAGAGAGAGAGAGAGAGAGAGAAGAAAAAAGAGTGATAAATATGTTCCATCTACTAAAAGTTTTACTTTTGATTTATATTTCACCATCTATATATATATATATATATATATATATATATATATATATATATATATATATATATATATATATATATAGAGAGAGAGAGAGAGAGAGAGAGAGAGAGAGAGAGAGAGAGAGAGAAGAAAAAAGAGTGATAAATATGTTCCATCTACTAAAAGTTTTACTTTTGATTTATATTTCACCATCTATATATATATATATATATATATATATATATATATATATATATATATATATATATATAGAGAGAGAGAGAGAGAGAGAGAGAGAGAGAGAGAGAGAGAGAGAGAGAGAGAAGAAAAAAGAGTGATAAATATGTTCCATCTACTAAAAGTTTTACTTTTGATTTATATTTCACCATCTATATATATATATATATATATATATATATATATATATATATATATATATATATATATATATATATATATAGAGAGAGAGAGAGAGAGAGAGAGAGAGAGAGAGAGAGAGAGAAGAAAAAAGAGTGATAAATATGTTCCATCTACTAAAAGTTTTACTTTTGATTTATATTTCACCATCTATATATATATATATATATATATATATATATATATATATATATATATATATATATATATATATAGAGAGAGAGAGAGAGAGAGAGAGAGAGAGAGAGAGAGAGAGAGAAGAAAAAAGAGTGATAAATATGTTCCATCTACTAAAAGTTTTACTTTTGATTTATATTTCACCATCTATATATATATATATATATATATATATATATATATATATATACAATAATTTATAAATAATATTTCTAAATAAACCTATACACGCATGTGTTTCATGGCAAATCTTCAATCTCAGTAGTCAGAGCGAGTACTGATGTGTCCACCACGCATTATTTGGAAATGAAAGAATAAACTCAGCGGTCATAAGCAAGCCGTCGAGAGCACTCAATAGGCTGGACCATGAATGTTGCATTACACTGTAAATTACGGCCTGTTTCCAACTTACTTAAAGTGCTCCATCAAGCGAGAGTTTTAAATAACTATTTAAAAATAATATTTTCAAATCAACGCATATACTCACGTGATTCATACCACATCTGCAATCACCAGTATAGGTGGAGACAAACCCTGCCGGTGACAGAGTTCGAAACATAACATATTTATCTTGTTATATTCGGAGCATATATATATATATATATATATATATATATATATATATATATATATATATATATATATATATATATATATATATATGTATATATATATATATATGTATATATATATATATATATATATATATATATATATATATATATATATATATATATATATATATATATATATATATATATATATATGCTCCGGAATGTAACCAGATAAATTATAGCCGAGACCATAAATATCGGATACATTGGAACAGTTTTGTTGAGCTTCTATGTCAGGGAAAATTCAATTTCTACTCTGTGCTTTTTATTTTGGCCAATATCGTTTCATTCTAATTCGGACGAGATGACAGTTGTAAGATATATATATATATATATATAAGATTGCGATGCATTTATCTGATACTAGCGCCATAGCCCAACACTTAACAAATAACCATTTCTACCCCCAATCTGAATTTAGAAAACTCCTAGTAGAAAATACCAAAATCTTAGAATATAGTATTAACAAAACAAACTCCATATATTTGACACCCTAGATACAAAAACAAAAAAACAAAACCCTAATTACTTTAATACTAGTAATAATATATTAAAATGTGTATAATTCTAACCCTAGTTTTGTACTTATTACATAATTCTCGCTCAAACCATCTATAATACTAACCTGATTATCCTCATTCCCCTGAAGATCGACCCGGAAGGGTTTGAAAGTACTTGGGATATAAATCCAAACTATGGCAAATTCATAAGCCAATTCCACTCCAAAACTAAGATTCTGATTCGGACTATTGAAAGGATCTACCAAAGGATATGCATACATAGGTTGTCTCTTATATTAAACAATACTTGCCTGCAAGAGAAGATGCTGCATATATATATATATATATATATATATATATATATATATATATATATATATATATATATATATATACATATATATATATATATCCTATTTGACCGCGTTCAAGCGCCATTCCTGAAATAATGAGGGTAAACACCCGAAACTATATCGCTTGTAGGTACAAACCCACTTTAATGTTCAAAAAATATTTACAGTTAACCCCTTTAAGATTTAATATATTCTTAATATTAGAGCAATCTTTCGGAACTACAAAGTTTGTTGTTACTAGCGATTATGCAAAGTTCGGTTCGAGCGTCGAACCATTTCGACAACACTAACGGTTGCCCCTGACTCAAGAGTAAGTGTAAGTTAATTTCAATTACTGTATGTGGCGATTTTCGTGGCCGCGTTGGCATTGACGTTAGCTCGTAATTATAAGCTTAGTCTATGAACTGCGTTCTATTTGATCATACCGTCTGCAACCGCTATTTCTGTACTGATTAAGATAAAAACCCGAAACGATATCGTCTGTAGGTACAAACACACTTTAATATTAAAGAAATATTTACAATAATATATATATATATATATATATATATATATATATATATATATGTATATATATATATATATATATATATATATATATATATATATATATATAATCGAAACCTCTTTACAATACCAACACTCATGGTTAGAAAACAGTATGAAGCCGTACATAATGTAATTGTCTGTATAAACATACTTTAACGAGTTTCTATTATTTTCTCTTTTTCAGATTTCCCTTGTAATTACCTGCCCTGTCTGGAGATGGACGGTGGTATGAGGATGCCCGAGAGCATGTCAATTTGCAGGTACTTGTCCAGAGAATTTGGTAAGTGATATTTGACATCAACATTAATAGATATAGAGTTACGTTCGAAATATCGTTTGACAGCATGTACTTAAAGAAGGTCGTAACTTACATCGTTCCAAAGACCATTAGACATAAAAATAACCGAATACTTTCAAGAGTGGACCACTGTAAACTTAATGAATCATAAGCCACAAATTGTTGAATATATTGGTTTTCAATCAAAGTGTTTTGGTATTGGTTGTCTCAGTGTATGCGAATAATCTCAAATAAGTTAACTATCTGTTATATCGTAAGAATAACAATAACTAAATAAGAAACTCTAGGCAGGAATCGAAAGGAATAGGAATTGTATTAAGAATACTTCATTACAATAATTTAGTCGCGATTACCGGCTCTAGACAGACGTGCTAAGCGGTCCGCTAAACAGGTCCCATTTGTAAGGGAAAAGGTATCGACTTCATAGTGACCTGATGATATATATATATATATATTTCATTTTATAGGATTCTACCCAAAAAGCAGCATGGACATGTTCAGGTGTGACTACATCTGCGATTGCTTCTATGAAATCATGGACGATTACATGAGGTACTTCCACTGGAAGAACGGACGCTTCAGGGTAAGTCAGTTTTTTCTAATCAAAACAATATTACAAATATAAATGTTTCAAATGAGAACAACATTACAAATCTTGCAAAACATAATATATTAAACTCCATTAGAAATGAGGTTTTTAAGAGTTATTAATATAGTATTTTAAATGAATGTGCATGTCAATTGCTGAGTTAATTGCAAACTATGGCAAATTAGAAAAAAATCAGAAATAATTAAATCCCCTAAATAATGAATATTATAGGATATATTTCATGTGTAAAATATATTAAAAATACTGAGAGAAACTAACGTTGATGATTTCTGTTTTGATATTCATAAGAGGTAGGCTCATATTATTCATCATTTTTTATACCAGTACAACTGGATGGAGGGTGGCGGTGGCATGATGGGTTCCAACATGGGATCTAGTGGAATGATGATGGGATCGAACATGGGATCCAACATGGGATCCAGTGGCATGATGATGGGATCTGGAGGCATGATGGGATCCGGTGGAATGATGGGAGGATCCGGTGGTATGATGGGAGGATCCGGTGGAATGATGGGATCCGGTGGAATGATGGGAAGTTCCGGTGGAATGATGGGAGGATCCGGTGGAATGATGGGATCCGGTGACATGAACTGCAACTATGATGTAAGTATGATTAAGTGTATTTCCATACACTTATTTCTTTAAATATAAATGATTATCGGGATAATTTCGGTGTTGCTCAATTTTGACGAATGTATTTTTTGTGATATTCAATAACTGCTAATATCGTAAAAGACTACTTTATTAGACACCTATTTTGGTGTATAAACATAAGAATACCACAAAATAAATAAAAAATTAAATTACATCTTGAACTAGAAGTAGAACATTTCAAAGAATAAGATGGGTTTAAGTAGAATAGAAAATGGACCTTAGTATCAGATTTTATATAATTCTTCAACTTTTGATCTGGAGTGAAATTAATTACTTAACAAAACAAGGGGCTTACTCAAGGCAAGAGCCATACATTTTCGAGCAATGCGTAGGCAAGTGAGATAAGATAATCGTAACAAATGTGCTGTCATATTTGCTAGCAGTAACTATCGGTTGACGAAATAAATCAAATACGAAAATATCAGATGTGACATTTACACAGAATCTACCCTGCTTTTAATAGAGTAGAAAGTGGACTTTCGGTTCATTTTCGGCAGCCTTGTAACTCTCGCGTCCTTTATTCTGTCCTTTAGTGCTCACATTCAATGAGCGATGTTTCTGACAAAGGGGGAAAGAATTGCTGTTTTCTTTGTCGGAATCTATCCAGTTAACACCTGTAATTGGATAGTTGTTTACCTTGAAGTAGGTTTGTTTAGCTCTTTAAATCAATTGGTTGCATGTTTTGTCTGGGTCGAATTCCATAAAAAAAACAGTTGTCAAAATTGTATAAAACGAATTATTAAAATATTTTTAATTCCATTGGTCGTGCTATTACGTCATTATAGACATTAAAAGTTAAATATAAATGTCGGTTACTATATAAGTGATTCGAAACAACAGCAGTAGAATGTGTTATTCTTTATGTTTGGTTATCGTTATATTTTATTTGAACTATAAACTCCCTTGTTAAAAGTATTTCAAGAAGCATTTATTATTTTGAATATAACTTAATGAGTTCGTGTGGCTCAAATTGTTTCACTATTCTTTAATCGTCTTTAATTATAAAATCAATTAGAGTGTAAAGGAGGGAACCCGATTCGTACTTCTATGTGTTAGTTGTTAAGTGTTTTCCACGTGAAGATCAAAAGACGACAACATCAAGGTGTGCCAAAAAAATATCATCAAATAATGTTTTTTTCTGGAACGCCTACCCAATTCCAGATCGCTAGATAAAATTCTAGGAGTAAGTTATACTTTTCCATTTGAAATAAATTACACATGTAAATGAAAGACACTTTAGCTAGCTAAAGGGCTTCTAAAAGGTATAACAGATGTTATATCGTCGCGTTATTTGGTTCACAGAGATCGTCCCGATGTGTGTCACTTTCAATGCAAATCAATAAACATGTTCTTTTTTTATTATTGTCATACTTGTTTCATTGTTCTAGTTATTTTATTTAACTATATTTAAAATTTAATCAACTAAATTATTATTAGTAGTAGTAGTATCAATATGTTATTACGTAGCTTCTAAGTGAGGCGACTTCGTCAAGTTGTCTGTGTCATATAGTTAAGAAATAACCTTAAGGTCTACCTTTTGTTAAGGCGAGCTAAATTCTAGAACGTTGACTAACCTTCTAGAATTAAGTAATTTCTCTATATAAATAGTTATCTAATTGGAACAACTGGCTTCTTGGAAAAATGTAAACTTCAAAGTGACGAACTATTGGCAGCTGAGATAGTTCGAAAACAACTACACATGCAATGGCACCGCATCATTGTGTACGACACTTTTCGCACACACTGTCTTTATGTAATCATCGTCAATGAAAGTTAAAAACACTAAATCCAATCCATTAGTGTATGCTTTCTATTCCTCCCTTATGTGTTCTATTGTTCACAAGCTTGTAATCTTTTTTTTAATTCAAGAAACTAAATACACTGGTATTGCTGAATTACTTGTTCCTCTGTTGTTACATTTTTAATGTGAAATGTTTCGGATAACCGTGTAGACCGTATTCCTTGATATTTTAATATCAACGGATGTATGTATGATCATTCTTTTCTATTTTACCAGAATTACATGTACTGGAGATACATGAACAGTTTCAGCAGGATCATGCCCTTCATGGAGAGGAGTCTGTGCATGCGCAATGGTGGCAGCCAGTGGTTCATGGGAGAAAAAGTATGTATGAAATTAATAATTTGTATATTTACAGGTTATTACAATGTTTAATTTGTTTAACTTGAAAACATGTGCATACGTAAACAAGTTTATAATCATCGAGAATATTTTACTTAACGATGATTTACCAAATTCCACCTAAAATGGCACCAATGGAATCGTGAATGAAATAGCGTTTCCTTTAAATTTCTAGAATAAAATGGTTGCATCAAATTCTTCTGTCGGCATTAAGAAGTTTTACAAAGAGAAGGACTTAAACATTTTGAAATGGTTTTTCGGAATCCGCTCTATGCAAGCCTTCAAAACACTCCATTTTATAGTTGTGGGCCCTGTTGGACTTTGGATGGAACATGATGGTTTATACGGGTCTGCAAATGCAAGGACGGCCACCCTATATAACCAGCATCACTGGCAATTAAAGTGGTGAATAGCATTATTATACTTGCTAGAGGACAAACTATCCTTACTAAACGAAGGAAAAGCAGACCTCGCGAAAAACAATAAAAATCAAGGAAAAGAGTAAAAACAATTACAAAAGCTCTTAACAATCTGAATACGAAGTTTCTGACTATTAGTCTCCATCCAGAGCAACTTTAAGTAAATGGCCCCTTTAAAAGGGCCAACTATTTTAGACGATTTTTAAATCCCCTAAAATATTTTTGATTTTTATTAAAACAATCACTAATAGGGTCTTCAGGATAACCATTATTAATGAATATATCTCTTCTCCTATCAAGGTCAGACTAAGGGCTAGATGTATCAAACTAATTAGTAATTCTTTCAAAGCAAAACATAATATCTTCATTTGTTTATTAACGTTTTTAACAACGATATGGGCAACAGGGTAATTTATTATGAACGATTTCGTTTTTAATTTGGAAAAAAATAAAATGTGTCTTTAATATATTTTTACTTCGTTATAACATTTGTTTCATATGAGAATTTAACAAATTAAAAATAACAATAAATAAGCTAAATCATACTTGTCAATCATTTATGAATAACTAATTATAAAAAGAAAGTGGTTGTAATGCGTTGAAATTTAGTGAACAGTTCCATTTTGTATAAGTTAAAATATTAATGTAAATATTTACTTTGTTACCGTTTCTTTCTACATAATCTGTCACATCTGATAATTTTATCAGCCCCTGCGATGATATCTGGAACTCCAAAAAGTTTGAGGAATCTTTAAAAAAAAACTAACAGACTAAATCTTTAGTGTTCGTTTCATTTATAACTTATTCTAATGTGTGATAAATATCGACATTGATCATACTAAAACATTTATTGAGTGCAAATTATAATCAAACTGAAAGTGACAAACATGGTTTAACCAAATAATTAGCAGAATGTATTTTATTAGAATCTAATGATTCCTGATTTTAGGTAATTAATTATAAAAAGCTGGTACTTTTGTGATATTTCAACTTCACCTCTCACGAAAGAAATATGTACATAATTACGTGAGTGAGTGGTGACTTGTTAAGTAAACTGTAAATAACAGCTTAAAAATAAGACATAATCTGTTTTGACACATAACATAATCACAGAACTAAGGAATATTATTACTTGTATTTTGTGTGATTAAAGTATATAGGAGAGAAGGCTTCGGAATTAAACTTTTATTAACACATATTTAGTATAATAATACATAGATAAATTACTTATTTTTAAAAAACAACTCATTGAAGTCTTAATTGAACTCGTATACTTCCTTGATTTTTGTTAATTGTTTTTGTCATTAAAGTATAGAGTAAACTTGTGATATATCTACTCATCAAGCGTTAGTTCAATGAAACTTTGATTGACTCACATTTAGTATAATATGTATAGATAAGTTAATCATTATAAAATCCGGTCATTGATTTTTCTTAATTGTTTTAAAAAAATCTTAATTTTGCTAATATTTCTAGTTCTTAGCTCTTAATTGAATTTGGAAGTACCTAACGGTTGTATGTTTTTTCTTATTCCAGATGATGTGGTGTGACATGATGTTCTATTGTTGTATGGAGAGCATGTACATGCAGAACAAGTCGATGTTTAGTAGTTATCCTAAAATGATGGGGCTGTACAACCGTATCGGATCTTATCCCAAGATTGCCAGTTACCTGAAGAGCCGTTGCATGACCAACTGGTAAAAGAAGGAGTGGTTTTCATGGAAGATATTCTTCGATTTGGCATTTAAAATCGGTTTCATGAAAATCTAAGAATCTTCCGTTTTACACGAGATTAAAACTTCGTCTTTATTTTGATAAACATTGGCAGAAATAATTATTCTCTAACTGTAAAAATAACGAATAAATACTTTTTAAAATGTAATTGGGTATTTCTTATTCTTTTTCTTTATCTCTATTTTCTTCTTCTTCTTTTTTTCTTCTTCTTTTATTACATGACGCTAGTAACAGGTGTTTTGTGTAAAGCTAATCAGTCCTGGAAGATAACTCATGTTAGAAAAGGAAGGGGTGTTGTATTCATAACAGTTTTTCCTTCATACATACTTACTAAGGCTTTGCGGTTTGAGCGCAATTCAAAGCTTTTCCGAGAATGAACACTCTCGTTCTATATTAGAATCTCTTTTGAGCTACTGCTCCATTTCTCGGACATCGAGTAATGGTAGCAGTGCCGTAATATCGTCTTTTGGTAGTTTTGTTTTACGGCATATCAACCCTTTTTGGGTTATTTAATGCCGAATCTGGTCTTGTTTTCTTTCTTTTTTGTTTCTTTCCCCTTTTAATATCTGTTTCTATTTAACCCATAGTTGGGACCCTAACAGGTACTACCACTCCGGGTCAGGGTGGACCTGGGAGCAATGGTAATTAAGAGGAGACTCCACATTCCCCAAAGTCCGTAAGCCGGATCTCACCATCGGATGTAGTTTAAGGTCATATCCAGGACCGGGAGTAGGGTAGGAAAAATAAAGATAATAAAGGGGAGGGAGAAAGGGAGAGGGGCTGTTGTTTTTGTTTTTGGTTTTGTAGAACATAATTAAGTTTTACAAACAAAAAAAAATAAAAATAAAAAAAAATAAAAAAAATAAAAAATATATCGTCTTTTGTGCAACTGCCCACTTTTGGGATGTTAGGCCCCTTGTATTCCTTGTTTTGGTCGTTGCTTGTGGTGGAGTCTGGGTGCCAGGGTCTGTTTCATCAAGGCCTGGTGACTGTCCCTGCCTGACCTCTGACATGTCCATAGTGACATTTTCAGAGGGAAAAAAGTTTGTAGCATTGCATACCTCTTCCCGCCTGGTGCATACACGAGTTGAGGGGCTCTTTTTATCCTGGGTGCCGGCCTGCCAGTTTGTAGTTTTGATTTATTCAGCTTTTCATGTTTTCTTTCTCTTTGTCCACATATATATTAGTGTAGATGTGTGTGTGTGTGTCTAACATAAAACTATAATACAAACAAAAATTGGCGAATATTTGTTAATTGATGTGCAATACCTATTATTAAAATGTAATCATAATCGGACAGTAGGCAGACAACTATACGAAAGCACTAATCATTATTTTATCATTGTATAAATATCATATGAATAAATATATCACCTTTATTTAATAGGATATTGATTATTCTAATTACTCTAATTAGCACCTGAAAACTGGTGTATTGATGGGACGCAGATCTTACGCCATTGGAGACAACACCTCATTTAAGACAATACACACTATGATCTGAAACTCCAGCTGCATTGCAGCCATACCCACTCAAAGGACAGACTTCAGGTGGAACGAAATCCGAAGCTGAAGTCATCAAAGAAGTCCGAGGTTTTATACAGTAAAGTAACAGACGTTTCTTGCGACCAAAATGTAACAAGCTTCATCAGCCCTTTATTTCCAATGGACAATTTCAATGACATAGAGAGGGAGTTTTCAGTGGGTTTCAGCTACAGTATGTGCAAGCGTTTATATACAATACAAATCTACAGTGGATTTTTTTCTCGTTGCACACTTCCATAATGTTCTTGATATATATATATATATATATATATATATATATATATATATATATATATATATATATATATATATATATATATATATATATACGTGATTGGTAGTGGAAAACGTGTTGGAAAAACTCTTTAATTTGGATATATATGATGAATAAATAATATTTGAAAGAAAAAGTATTTTGTGGTGATGAATGATCTCCTGAACGGAATGGTTTAGTAAGCCTTCAAAAATCACATATAAATGCTCTGTACCCTGTGATCGAGTATCATCGAGCTTATTTTTATTGCTCTCATCCCGGTCTCCACTGAATAATCTATTTTCTAAGTGAAAAATCTAAATATATATATATATATATATATATATATATATATATATATATATATATAAATAATCCGGGTAAAACATCCACAGGATAGTAATCCAAATAATTTGAACCAGGTTATAAAAAGTGCTCAATATCAAATAGAGCTTTTATATATGATTATTTTTATTTAAACAGACATGTACAAAATCTGCGACACTGGCATGTCGATGGTATCGATCAACAGCTGTTATAACATGAGATCTCATCAGCGAGAGTTAAAATCCGATCTTAACTTTAGATCATATTTGGAAAGAATGAAATCCTGTGATATATATATATATATATATATATATATATATATATATATATATATATATATATATATATATATATATATATATATATATATATATATATATAATTTTTCGTGGTACACAATTTAATAACGGCGACGAAATTCGGACGTTTCGGACATTTTTGGGAGGGTAGAATGAGATTAAACAAGTATAAAAACGACAGGAAACGATTAAAAAGAAATTAATTAATGTACTAAGCCGGCTTTCGTCCACACTCGTCAGAGTATTAACGCGGAAGTAATTAAATACGACTAAAACCTAAAAAAAATTATAATGAAAACTAGTGACAAGTTTAGGAGCAAAAAAAAAAATATGAAAAAAAAATATGGGGAGGAGGGTCACAAGTTGATCACATTAAGTCCTAAAAGCCACTCCTTTTGTTTACAAAGGGAGGGTTTTATTGATTTGATATATATGGCTTCCAGGACTTTGAGGTGGAATAGAGAATGCGATCTACTTATGACAGAAAACCAGTCACTAGTGTACGTCGACGCACATTCGGCGCTATTTATAAGATGGTCAGCAATAGCCCTTCATATAGCCCTTCATATAGCCCTTCGTATATAAGTTTTCGCAATACTAAGGCGAAATTAGTTCGTAGCCACAGAATTGATGGGATATTTTTACGGGATAACATTTATAAGTTGTCCTCTTCTATTGGCGAAATGTTAAGACATTTTCGTTCGCTATGGAAATTTTGTAAAAACAACTTATCTTTCTTAGATTACATCCGTTTCTCCCGGTATAGTTCTTCACTTGATCAACGTGGCTTTACTTTGTCTAATGCCAACCACCATAAAAAACTTCGGTTTCTTATTCTGAAGGGATTTGGTCGTTCTGCGACCAACTTAAAAAATATCCTTAATCTTTCAACATACCAATTGACAGACACTGAGCAATTAGTATTGTCTCATTGCTTGGCATTCTGTATTCCACCCATATCTATCAAACGTGAGGACATCTTTTCGGAATTTATTTTCACAAATTTCGAAATTGTCCTCGTCTTCAGTCGACCAGCCCTTAGCGTTGAAGGCAAGACTTAATGATCTTGCCTACGCTTGTGCAGGTACTCCCATTGACCGCTCTAATTTCAATTGGCAAAATGAACATTTTCTTGCCATTAAATCTCTGCGGTCAAATCAGTCACTTATCATTACTAAACCAGATAAGGGTTCGAGAGTAGTGATTATAGATTATGCCGATTATGTGGCAAAAATGATGGTGATCTTGGATGATGTCGATAAATTTAAAAGACTCGGACCTGTTAATACGCATGACAAGACCCTTTCCATTGAAAGTAATTTTCAAAAAAGATTGCTTAAGTTGGTTAAGAAAGGTGTGCTTCCTGGGAAAATATACGATATTATCCGACCAATAGGGTCTATAAGACCACATCTTTACGGCCTACCAAAAACGCATAAGGAAAATATACCCGTAAGACCGATTCTCTCTATGGTCGGGTCGGTTCAGGATCAGTTAGCTAAATGGTTGGCTGAATTGCTTCAACCTGTGCTTGAAGTATATTCGGCCAACTGTATTAAAGATTCATTCACTTTTGCTGAAATATACGCAATTGCCCTTTTTCTGCTGCGAATAAGTTTATGTGTTCTTTCGACATAAGCAGTTAATTTACATGCGTTCCCTTACAAGAAACCAATCGATATTTGTTCTGATGTTTTATATCGTGGTTTCTCAGTTGTTCCTATTATCTCTGAGGAAGTCTTCGTAGAACTGATGCGGTTTGCTACCATGTCTGTCGAATTCAGTTTTGATGATGTCATGTATAAGCAAATCGACGACATTTCTATGGGGTCGCCTCTTGGTCCTGCGTTGGCCAATATCTTCGTAGGTTTTCACGAGTATAATTTTTTGGCCCGTATCGATAAAGCACTTACTTATTTTCGATACGTAGATGATACATTTTGCGTGTTTAACAATGAGTCAGATTCCATATTATTCCATAATGCACTCAATCAATTACACCCAGCCTTAAAGTTCACGTGTGAGAAGGAACACAACTCCACACTTCCTTTTCTGGATGTATTAGTGCATACATCTGATTCATCGTTTCTAACATCTGTTTACCACAAACCTACATTTACTGGTTTATATTGTCACTGGGACTCATTTTGTCCCATACAAAGAAAAATAAATCTGATTAAATGTTTGCTTCATCGTGCCTTACAGATTTGCTCTGAATTCCTGATAGATTCGGAGATTGAATTTATCAAAGAGGTGCTTGTTGAAAATAGGTACCCTCTCGATATTGTTAATTCTAATATCGTTACTAAGATTGCTCACTTTAACAAGCCTAAACTTTTTGGTCCTCCAAAATGCCCGGCGTACCTCAGATTACCTTGGTTGGGTAATATTAGCATAACATTTGCTAATCATTTGCTAATCAAATTTCTGTAGCTGTGCGTCGGTGTAATCAGGCATCTAATCCTAGAATTGTTTTTTTCTGCTCGACCGTTGCTCAAATCTATTAATAAGGATGTTCTCCCACCCCAACATATCAGTAATATTATTTATTAATGTAAATGTCGGTGCGATCCCGTATACGTGGGAAGAATCGTGCAAAGGTTTGAATCCAGAATCAAACAACACATCCCCCCTGCCATTCGCCAGGGCCGACTAAATAATTTAAATAATTTAGCCAATACATCCGGGTCTGCTATAGCTGACCATCTTATAAATAGCGCCGAATGTGCGTCGACGTACACTAGTGACTGGTTTTCTGTCATAAGTAGATCGCATTCTTTATTCCACCTCAAAGTCCTGGAAGCCATATATATCAAATCAATAAAACCCTCCCTTTGTAAACAAAAGGAGTGGCTTTTAGGACTTAATGTAATCTACTTGTGACCCTCCTCCCCATATTTTTTTTCATATTTTTTTTTTTGCTCCTAAACTTGTCACTAGTTTTCATTATGAATTTTTTAAAGGTTTTAGTCGTATTTAATTACTTCCACGTTAATACACTGACGAGTGTAGAAGAAAGCCGGCTTAGTACATTAATTAATTTCTTTTTAATCGTTTCCTCTCGTTTTTATACTTGTTTAATCTCATTCTACCCTCCCAAAAAATGTCCCAAACGTCCGTATTCCTCGCCGTTAGTATATATATATATATATATATATATATATATATATATATATATATATATATATATATATATATATATATATTATGTATATATTTATTATAAATAGTCACACTTTAAAGAGATGTTTATTTTTTTACACTAGGGTATACCTAAATATATACATATAAAAAATGGTGTTTAATAACTAAAAAGGAATCTTACGTTCCTTTTTTGTAAAATGTATTTATGAATCCTATAACAATGTCAGTGTTGTTTTTGTCTTTGTTTTTTTTTCTGATGTCACTAGACACGACTTTTATATGGTTGTTACCGTACAGATGAAATGGAATTCTATCATTCTATTGTTTATATATATATATATATATATATATATATATATATATATATATATCGTAAAATACGACGGACAACTTATATCTGCATATTTTTGTTTTGATCATTTCTAATTATCGTATGTATTTTGGTGTTTCAGGCGTGAACTGCCCGATGTGTCTTTCGTATTCGCTTATATTCATAGTACTTTCGGGTTAATCTTGATTCATCTGTAGAGGTTGTTATCGAATAAAGAACGCGGTGTTTAGATATTTTACAGTGGTTTTCGTGTGTTGGTGTCAATATTAATAAGGTACTAGTGTTAGTATTATAGATATTTTAGTGTCAAGATTGATTCAAAAGTACTATATATTAGCGTATACATCAGATACATCGACCGATTCTCACCCGAAATAAAAAAAATCACACATAAGTTAATTAAAAAGGATCAAAACGAATATATGCAGACATAAATTGGGTGTCTTATTTAACGAAATATGTTTTTTTTTAAAGTATGCCTATATATATATATATATATATATATATATCGAATTTATTTTAAGATATACATACGAAAATAATTATTCAATTATTTTATGACTGTAAAGATATAAGTGTGTAAAATATATCGTCTTAATTTAATTTATTTTAGTATGTGTTATTCTCTTCATCATACCTAATGGCTTTTTCTTCTTTCGTATGAATCAGATGGTTCTGGTGTTGGCATTAGTTTTCCCCGATGTGTTTCTAGTAAGAAATCTTTCTGGAAAGAAATTGGGTACTTACGGGGAGGACTACAAGAAGGTTGCCAATCTCTGAAATTGGTGCCGTGGAACCGACTAGATTCGAACTTCGAACACCCAGGTCTTCAGTCTATGTCGATATCCACTTAACCATTATCACCTCCCACCTATTGTCTGAAATAGCTGTTTAGGTATATAGACTTCATCAGTATGTGAGGTCAACTTATCTAAGAGAAAAAACAAAGCTCTGATCTCACTCAAACTGTTAGATATCAACCATTGTTTATTTATTTACGTCATTAAAGAAACAACAGTTTAAATTTAATTTAAATCATACCTGGCTTTTCTTCGACCGGCTACAAACAAATGGTCTGTTGTATTTCCCCTACACTAATCATCATTCAAATCACTAACTCAGCATGTTCTTACAGAAAAATGGATGATTTATTCGGTCATGATCGTATCTTCAACTTAATGTGAAAAGAGAGAGAGACATATTACTTAGTTATGACGAATCTCTCTTTCCCTCACCACATCTCTCTTGACTTGCCCTGAGTCTCTCTCTCTCTCTTTCTTTGATTCTTCTCTTTAATTGCCTCCTGTTTTTCTCTACTTATACCCCCTCTCTCTCCTTCGCTATTCACTTGCACCAATCTCTCTACACTTTCACCCAATCTAGTTCCCCTTACTTTCCCTCTCTCTCTCTTCACGTGTCCGCTCTTTTCCACTTGTCTTCTCACTCTCTTGTCACTGCTCGACTGAGCTTCAATTTATGGTTGTCCCTATAAAATATTCAAAACAAAAACTCGTCTAGTTACAACCACTGTCAATAATTTCCCTTTCTCCTCCTGCGTACCTAAAACTAAACGGAGCTTCCATGAGCAGAGTTTAATTCCAAGATCTACCTGGCTGTGAAACGTAATACCTTTGGGCTGCCTCGCAGCTGACTACAACATAGTCACATTCAAGTGCAATGTAAACCAATTCTTGTCGAGCCGTCTTCTTTAATAATTAAAGTCTGCCGAATTTCAACCATCGTTACCAATTATCACAGTGTTGTTTCATTGTCCACGTGACAAACTCATTTACCCTTATCTTTGAGTTATCTTTGTGACTCGTTATTCCAAAAAATTGCACCCTCTCTGACTCTCTTTCTACAGTTACACCCGCTCTCTCTTATATTTCCTCAGCTGTCTCTTAACTTTCCCCCTCTCTTTACTTGCCTTCTGTCTTTCTCAACTTGTACCCCTAAATCTTTCTTCATTTGCGGTCCTCTCTTATTACCTGCACCCGCTCTCGGTCCTTTCACGTGTCCCTCCCAATCTTCACTTGCCACCTCCCTCTCTTAACGTGCCCGCTTCTCTCCATCTGTGCCCCCTCTCTCTTTTAATTTGCTAATAGCTACGTGTCAGTCTATTTTTAACTTCCACGAACAGGGCTCAACTTTAATCTTATTACAGACGCTTATAATATTAATTTTAAAGAAATAATATTAAATTATATTTACTTACATACGCTAGCGTTTCGAGCTTCGCTCTCATAACTGCAGAGTTCGAACCCCTGCCACAGAGTAAACCTAGACTTCGTAAGCAAGCCACGACACATTACCACATTCAAGATGGGAATCTAAGTTATATATATATATATATATATATATATATATATATATAATAATGATAATAATCCAGGTAAAAACATCCACAGGATAGTAATCCAAAGAATTTCAACCGGGTTTATAAAAAGTGCTCAATATCAAATAGAGCTTTATATATGATTATTTTTATTTACACAGACATGTACAAAATCTGCGACACTGGCATGTCGATGTTATCGAACAACAGTTATTATAAACTGAGATCTCATCAGGCAGAGTAAGAATCCGATCTTAACCTCAGATCATATTTGGAGAGAATGAAGTGGAGAGAAAACAGAAGAAGAAAATAAATTTAAAGTTTCGAAATTTAGGGAGGCACGTGGTTTAGGACCGTTAAAAATCAAAATAAGTTAAAATCTAAAATTAAAACACTAAAAATTAAACAAAATAGAACAAATAAAACAAATAAAGTGAAAAGAGAGACATATAATGAAAAGGGTAGGGTGAAGATAGATAGATAGATAGATAGATAGATAGATAGATAGATAGATAGATAGATATATAGATAGAAATATTGATAGGTAGATAGATAACAAAAAATGAAGACGTCTGTTGATTCAGACAGAGAGTAGAGAGGGGAAGGGGGACGATGAACATGAAGTGTCAAAAATCGACAGTTATATCAGCTCAGGCGAACAAGCGTATTGTCAAATCAACAGTAATTATGTATGTAAGTGTGTAGACGTGCGTGCGTGCCCCCAAATTCGCCGTAATAGGTAGTATGGGCGTGCAGACGCGTGTGATGGGGGGTAAGGGGTTGTTAATCAATTGTGTCACTAATTCTAAATTTATAGTTTTATTTTTATCTAGAGTTTACCAACCTATCAATAATTAATTAATAAATCAAACAAATATACTAGTAAATTTATTAAGTCTAACATAATTATTATTATTATTAATAATAATAATAATAATAATAATAATAATAATAATAATAATAATAATAATAATAATAATAAAAATTATAATAATAATATAGAAGTAGGTAGCAATATAATGGTTGTAAATATGGTAATATGAATCCGCGGTTGCAATAATACTGATCATATTAAAATGATAATACTAATAGCTATACCAAACAACAATGGCAATGGTAACCCCAATAATCCTAACAATAGTAATAATGATAGTAAAATTAATAATAAAACAATACCAATAGTAGTAGTAGTAGTAGTAGTAGTAGTAGTAGTAGTAGTAGTAGTAGTAGTAGTAGTAGCAGCAGCAGCAGTAGTAGTAGTAGTAGTAGTAGTAGTAGTAGTAGTAGTAGTAGTAGTAGTAGTAGTAATAATAATAATAATAATAATAATAATAATAATAATAATAATAATAATAATAATAATAATAATAATAATAATAATAATAATAATAATAATAATAATAATAATAATAATAATAATAATAATAATAATAATAATAATAATAATAATAATAATAATAATAATAATAATAATAATAATAATAATAATAATAATAATAATAATAATAATAATAATAATAATAATAATAATAATAATAATAATAATAATAATAATAATAATAATAATAATAATAATAATAATAATAATAATAATAATAATAATAATAATAATAATAATAATAATAATAATAATAATAATAATAATAATAATAATAATAATAATAATAATAATAATAATAATAATAATAATAATAATAATAATAATAATAATAATAATAATAATAATAATAATAATAATAATAATAATAATAATAATAATAATAATAATAATAATAATAATAATAATAATAATAATAATAATAATAATAATAATAATAATAATAATAATAATAATAATAATAATAATAATAATAATAATAATAATAATAATAATAATAATAATAATAATAATAATAATAATAATAATAATAATAATAATAATAATAATAATAATAATAATAATAATAATAATAATAATAATAATAATAATAATAATAATAATAATAATAATAATAATAATAATAATAATAATAATAATAATAATAATAATAATAATAATAATAATAATAATAATAATAATAATAATAATAATAATAATAATAATAATAATAATAATAATAATAATAATAATAATAATAATAATAATAATAATAATAATAATAATAATAATAATAATAATAATAATAATAATAATAATAATAATAATAATAATAATAATAATAATAATAATAATAATAATAATAATAATAATAATAATAATAATAATAATAATAATAATAATAATAATAATAATAATAATAATAATAATAATAATAATAATAATAATAATAATAATAATAATAATAATAATAATAATAATAATAATAATAATAATAATAATAATAATAATAATAATAATAATAATAATAATAATAATAATAATAATAATAATAATAATAATAATAATAATAATAATAATAATAATAATAATAATAATAATAATAATAATAATAATAATAATAATAATAATAATAATAATAATAATAATAATAATAATAATAATAATAATAATAATAATAATAATAATAATAATAATAATAATAATAATAATAATAATAATAATAATAATAATAATAATAATAATAATAATAATAATAATAATAATAATAATAATAATAATAATAATAATAATAATAATAATAATAATAATAATAATAATAATAATAATAATAATAATAATAATAATAATAATAATAATAATAATAATAATAATAATAATAATAATAATAATAATAATAATAATAATAATAATAATAATAATAATAATAATAATAATAATAATAATAATAATAATAATAATAATAATAATAAAATTATAGATAATGGCAATACCACACTTTTTACTAAAACTAATAATAACAATAAAAGTAACAGTCAGGTAACGGTAACCATGGCAGTATCAATATTATTAACAATGATAATAAAGTGGTTATATTGTCATTGCTACTGCTACAAACAATAATAATTATGATAATAATAATAAACAAAATATTAACATTAGTAAAAATATTAATCTCGATAATAGTACAGAAATGTTAATTAATTAAATGTCAAATAATTAAATTTAAAAATAATAATAATCAGTAATAATAATCTATAATAGTAAGCAATAGACGGATAAAAATATAAGGAAATAATAGAGGGTAAAGAAAAATATCGAAGATGGCAATTAATATTAATCATAGTAAATATGATAATAATAATAAAAATAAAATATTTAATAATAGAGAAATTTTCTGTTCTGATAATACTAATAATATTAATGATAGTAGAAATAATAGTGATAGCTATTATAATGGTAACAATGGTGACCACGATAATTTTAATAATGTTAATGATGATGATAATGATAATGATAAGGAAAATAATAGTAGTATTATAAATAATAATAATAAAATTAATAATAATATTGATTTATAAAACTGATAGTAATAGGGGTGGTTATTCATATAACAGATATAATGATGGTTATAATTATAATTATAAGATTGTAGTAAAAAAATGTAAAAGATAATAATAATAATAATAATAATAATAATAATAATAATAATAATAATAATAATAATAATAATAACAATAATAATAATTATTATTAAAATAATAGTTATGTTGACAAAATTACCGTTAGTGGATAGGTAAAGCGGTTATTTTTCATATGAGATAGTATTAGCTTGAGGGGTTATAAGTGGATACTAAGAAGGTGTAATCTATTATGCCTACAGTTAATGGAGGTTTCTTGTTTTTTGTTTAGAAGTTTGCCTCGGTCACTAAATTTAATTATTTCAAGTTTTTCGGTTAGGCAAAGGTAACAAGGTGAGTTTAGGGAACCACAGGTGCTAGTTTTTTCTGTTGGTGATTGGTTATTGTTGGAAAGTTCCCAATAATATATAGAAAGTGAGGTTCTTTTTTTATATGTAGAGTTATTAAAATAGCATGTATGACAGGTATATCTTTCTTTAAAGGTATTACAAACCATAGCTATATAGTATTTTTTCATGGTTAGATTTTCCTTACTAGAGATTGTTGCTTGATATACTGATTGTTGTAAGGAGCATTCTGTACTGTTTGTTCAGTTGCAAACCTTGGTATTTGTTGTTTTCATTACAGTAGTTTTTTTTCCATTGAGAATGTTATTGTTATGTTTTTTATTATAACACTATACTGCCTAAAATTGTTAATAAAAACACCCTCAAATTAAGCTATAGCTGTGGCGAAAATTCAGAAAAAATAATATATGTATATATATAATGAAAAGTCCACACTTGGAGCGTTGCTGAAATGGCAATCATGAAGATAATATTTTGAAATAAAATATTTTGAAAAACCTGGACAACGCATTTCTTTATTATGTTTTATTAAATAAATTATTTATTTATTTAAAAAACTTGAGCATTTTCGGTGATAGACACCTTTCTCACAAGAATAAGCATATTTTTTTCCTCTTTTTTCGTTTAATCCTTCTTGATTGAGACATATTTATCGCAGTCAAGTTGAAATTCGTCTTGATGTTAACGAGATTAATGTTTATATGCCGGTGTGTGTAGAACGCAGTTACATGAATACGGTAAAATGCAAAATGCACAATTGGAGCGTTGCTGAAATGGTGCTGATAACAGAAAAACTATTTTTCATTTAATTTATTTAAAACTCTGGCAATAGTAAGAAAATAACCACATGCATAATAGGCTACTAAACTCACCATTTTGTTCACCTTATTCACTCGAGCGTGTTTCAAGTGATGCATGACTATTTTTAACATCTAACAAAAAATGCTATTTTTAGACGGCCATCACAAACTATCATAAAACATACTTTATACAAATGGTAGCAAAAAGAAATTCCCTCTAATGTTTATTTACTACTACTCTCCCACTTAACGCCGGTAAATGAATTGCATCGGATAATTTATAGAATAATCACCGTAAATATTTAATTTAATTTTACTAATAATTTCCTTCCTAAGATACAAGATTCTTGGATCAATTAATAACCGCTCTCTGATATTCCTTCGAAATTAAAGAATATTGGATTACATATACTTACTTATTGTCCACCGTTACTTATAACTTTTAAACATACACTTAAACACATTCCAGAATTTCCAGTTTACATTAACGAACTGAATAAATTATTTTGTATATTTATTCAAAATGACGTCACGTACTTTTCAAGTTACTCGCGAAAATTAATCTCAGTTGCGAATCTTCGATTGTTACAAGTACACTTTACTTTTATCATGCATATATTTATAAATTAAACACTTCGGCAATTTCATCCATAACACTTTTAAGGCTTATAACTGAGTTTAAAAGAACTCACAGCGTAAAAAGAACACGGGTCAACGGTTAAAAACATTTCACATTATTTTTTTCTTTTTTACTTCCTGAAAACTTTGATACTTTGAGGGATTTTTATTTTAAGTAAGTTTTATTCTTTTCTTCTTTTTCTTTTCGTTTTAATTTTTGCCTAGTCTATCATTTACTCTCTCCCTGTATTTATTAATTAATTTACTGACTTATTACAAACAAAACTATATTCTTAAAGTGAAGAACTCCTTCTAGACTGCGGCAATGTATAGTTTTATTTTTAGTAGACGGACTTGAGACCCTCCTAAAAACGCTCTGTCTTCATTTCTTTATTTACTTACACCAATAAACAAAGAAGTTAATTTGATTCGGTTGATTTTTTCTTATTCATGTTTAAGTTTTGAAATATACTTAACTTTACAGTGAAGTATATGTTACCTCTTATTACTTGTTATCTTCTGTTAGTGAAGAATACATCCTTCAAGACTGCAGCAATTTTCCCCAGGAGCTGGATTTAAAACACATTGCTTTTTTATAGTTGGTAAAGTCATTCTACAAACAAAAAAGGCACTCCGGATTGGGATAAAAAATTGTATAAGTATAGTGTGGCCAGAAATGATCGCCTAGGTTCACGCTAAAATAAATCAGCACAAGACAAATGTTCATATATCTAGATTGAGTCTGGGAGGCGTGCTTAATCTCCGTCCGCGCGAAAATAGGTAGCCCAGTCGTGGTCGTCGCTATCTCTCTCGTCAGTTGTCGGTCCGATCTGCTCTCTCGGGAGGTTCGATCCTAACTCTTCGTCTTCTCTCCGAAACCTAAAGTCGTCAACTTTTGCCATAAACTTTACTGTCGTCAACTGTTGTAAAACTAACTTACCTTACTGTAGTCAGGTGTCGTAAAACACTGTCACTCCTAAAATGTCGTGTCCAGTGTTATTTTCTTAGTGACCTGTCCTGAACAATGGAAATTGACCACTCCCGCATTGTCTTTTGTCTCTTTCGATGAGTCATTTCCTATCCTGTATTTTCTTTTGTCTTTGTTGATTAGTCACTTCCTACCCTGTCGGTCTTCATTGTATCACAATAGAAGGATTTTCCTTTCACTGAATTTGCAAACATTCAAGCATATTTTTGGCTCGCATTTACCTTTTGGGGAGAAGGTTTGTTCTTTTTTTTCAAATGACCCACTACTTACAAATGTAGTGAGGGAGCAGTCACACAAAACAGAACATTCTATTTTGTTTGATTCAAAACATTGATAAATCATATTTTAATCTCCTTACTTACTTGCAGTGTGTTTTTATACGTTATTTGCATATTTATTGTACTTATGGAGTTTATGAACCGGTCTTACTTGCCTCCACACGA
The DNA here is from genome assembly GCA_963556195.1 of Sepiola atlantica. Lineage (NCBI taxonomy): Eukaryota > Metazoa > Mollusca > Cephalopoda > Sepiida > Sepiolidae > Sepiola > Sepiola atlantica. Next base: position 13,413,150 of record OY744551.1, read on the forward strand.
TGGCACGTTTAGACAAACGGTCGAATCTTGCTGTGGGAATAAGAAACACTCCGGATTTGGACTACAATTAAAATAGCCGCAGTCTAGAATGGTTTATTTTCAATGGCAAGATTGCAACAAAAACACATGACAAGAGTGATATTATACCACGTAGTGCATTAATTCTTTCAGCTGCTGTTTTACATGAATATTGTGAGTTCTGTATTCGCGCTGGCCAATCTAAGCACCAAATAATTCAATAGTACAGCTATTGCAAGGAATTTTATGAGTTATTCAACTTTCCCGGGCAGCACCGGACACGAGTCAGCTAGTATATATATATATATATATACATATATATATATATATATATATATATATATATATATATATATATATATATATAATTTATTAATAATATTTTCAAATTAACCCATATATACATGTGTTTCATGCCAAACCTGCAATCATCAGTATGGGAGGAGAAAATAACTGCCGATCACACGGTTCGAACCACAATACGAAAGTCATATTTGACATAGTCGGAGCGCGTACGGATTTTTTCACCACCCACCAAGAAATAGGAGAGTAAATTTACGTCCATATGAACAATTCAGCGGCCATATCAGCAACCGGTCAAAGAAACTCAACATGTGGGGACTAAAGTATTGCATTACGTCTTAAATAACGGCTTGCCGTTAACTTACTTAAGTTATCATTCTAACAAGAGCTTTTGATAATTATTAACAACAAATATATATATATATATATATATATATATATATATATATATATATATATATATATATATATAATTTTTTCCTCATTGTAAGGCATTGTACAAGTGCAATACCATTTTTTTACGAAATCAATAGTGGGAACAAGACTCATTTATTTATTTATTTATTTAATACAATAAATCAACGATTTCGATAAAACTGAGAATTCGGCATTGTTATTATTGTTTTCTTCCATCTCAACGTTTACACAATGTCGGCGAACCAACAACTGTCAGCGTTACCCCTGCTTTCATTGGATACCAGTTAATGTCAATATTTAGTGATGGTGGCGGTAGCACAACACAGTATTAGTGGAAATAGGCACTCGACTACAAGTAAAAGTATTACAACTATTTTTCCACATTAAAAGGTATCGTAAAATGCATTTCATTTTTTTTCGAAATCAATAAGTTATTTACTTTTATATATACAATAAATCAAATATTTTGATTTGGACCGAGCTTTTTCAATAAAACTTAGAATCCGAAAGTGTTATTATTTTTTCTTCTTTCTCAACGCCGAGGTATTGTCGACGAACAGACAACGTCAGCGTCATTCCTGCTGTAATTTGAGACAGGTTATTGTAAATGTTATATGATGGCGGTTATAGCACAATACAGTATTAGTGGAAAAAAGCGATTGACTCCGCGTATAATTATTAAAACTGTTGTATTTCTACAGTAAAATTTCGTAAAAATTAAATACAATATTATTCTAGAAAGTCATAAGGATGGTAAGATTTATTTCATGCGCTTCTATCACCATCACTTTATCTTGAAGAAATTTCAATAAATTTACTGTATACAGAATTTTCCCTTAGGTTTTACTATCGAAGTTTTATGTCTCACGCAAGGTGTGTTGATATCATAATTTTCCTTCGCTTTGATAAGTTGTATTTCAACTGGTATTCCGACGCCATAAATAATAATAATAAGAATAAAAAATATTCAATTAAAGGAAAAGAAAATATATTATTTATTCAAGATTTTTACAGTCATAAAATAATTATTTTTGATTTTATTGCTTAAAATGTCTACGAAATGTTCATCTCGTATAAAACGGGAGTTGTTCCTTTCTGATCGATTTGATGAGAACGTTTACATATGACAAAACGAGGAATGTATTCCATGAAAACCATTCCTTCTTTTACCAGTTGGTCATGCAACGGCTCTTCAAGTAACTGGCAATCTTGGGGTAAGATCCGATGCGGTTGTAAAGACCCATCATTTTGGGATAACTGCTAAACATCGACTTGTTCTGCATGTACATGCTTTCCATACAACAATAGAACATCATGTCACACCACATCATCTACAATAAGAGAAACACAAATATAACAGTTAGGTACCTGTACATTAAATTAAGGGTTATAAACACATTTTTTAACGACTTACTGAAAAATCCAGTAATTATAGGATAACTATTACATCTTCAATGACTATTTTTTTTTAAAATAAGTAAGTTATTTATTTATTATTGTACTAAATATGAGTTAATCAAAGTTTTATTCCGAATGTATTTCTCCCTATATATTTTAATCGCACAAAATATATGCTAGGATATATAACTTTGTTATGGGATACGGTTATGTTTAAAAATGGATTGTTTTACTTATTCCAATTAGCTGAAATTTATAATTAACTAAAAAAGTAACCAATCACTCAGAGATATATCGTTTCCGCTCGTCCTCACAGAATTCTCTTTTAATTGAACCACTCTCTAATATTTTATCTCCGTGTGAGCATTTAGAAAAGAGTGGGTCTCGTCATTGATACATAATCTACATAAGTGCGTTTGTACACGCCAGAATCACGTATGTAAATTAGATGGCAAAATTGTTCATCTCTTTAAGTTTTAATACTAACAACATTCATACATTTAAAAAAATAATTACCAATATATTATTAATTATCCGAGTTGAATGAAGAAACATATATATTCTGATTATTAATAATTTTAATTCATTATTTCTATTTCACTTTGACGCTATTTAAAAAAAACACACAAAATGTTGGTGACGAGTATATTATAACTTCTACATATTTTTGTTGGTTAAATTTTGGTATGAAATATACGGCTTCCTTCGAATGAGGTAGTTTACAGGAAATATCAAATTCACAACGGTCCCCAGCCGCATGTATACTCTAGTCAAGGGAAACTACATACAGCGCCTAGAATTCAGTAATGGTCACCCATCTGCTACTGGCGAGGCTCTATGTTGCTTAATGTCAGTTATCTTACGAGTGAGTCAACGCGATTATGCCGTACAAGTCTAACGCTACCCGTTTGTAATTCCACGGGTTCTCTTTGAGGTTTCCATTATGATTTAATACATTAGCAAACGTTGTGGAAGTCTTTTGTATAGTGAGTTTATTCTTCATCTTTATCAACGGTTTTACGTATGAATACGTTTCAAAACAAATTAAACATTGTGTTACAGTTTACATATACGAAGTATTTATTTTATACGCACCTTTTCTCCCATGAAGTAATGGCTTCCTCCGTTGCGCATGCACAAACTCCTTTCCATGAAGGGCATGATTCTGTTGAAGCTGTTCATATATCTCCAGTACATGTAGGTCTAGTAAGAATATAAAAAATGATCATATATACATACATTGCTATTAACACAACTAAAAATTATTTATGGCACAGTGTACAGGATGGTCCGAAAGTTTTCTCTCTCCTACGAAAAAGTAACAACTACAGAGAAACCAGTACTACTGTTACATTACCTTACCGACAAGTATATAGATACTTTATACCTGGTTTACCGTTTTCACCGTCGTAGTAACCGGCATCGTCTTTGTGAACCCAGGCCAATTTTTGTCTGTTGATAAACTTACGTTGACACTTATTGTTTTGTTAATAACAAATTTATGAATAAAAGCAGTCACAGGAAACATCAGAGAGACGGGTTATTTGTGCACGCGACATATAGATAGATAGATAGATAGATAGATAGATAGATAGATACATACATACATACATACATAGATTGATAGTTAGATAGATAAACGGATAGCCTGTCTCATTTAATCAGGTCACCTTTGCTCTTATTCGTTTTTTAGGGACAGCACGTAAACACGTTTTCCTCGTTTAAATCTCGCTAGCTAAGAAAGAAAACGAAACAAAGGGCTTCGCCCGGAAATCACGTGTTTTGCATAAGTTCCATCGGTGTCCCCCTTTGACCCTTGACCTGTAAACTGTCTCCATAAAATAAGACTACTACAATGCAACAGTACGACTATACCAAAACATTGGGTTCACTTTATTCATTTTAAAAATAAGAAAAACAAAATATAAACACTTGATCAATAGAACAATTAAAAGAGTAATTGAAAACACACGCAATGGATTCAGTTTATTAACTTTCATTGCCATTGCAAACATCGAGACGATCTTTGAGAACAGTGTAGTATATAATGATCCGGTACGTATGCGTAGCATTTTAGAATGAATTCAGCTGCTTTAATTTCGTCCCTTTGTATTTTAAATTCCTTTTCAAAGTTCAAAGTGGTACTCATTAGAGAACTATTTATATATTGAAACAACTTTATTCTAAAATTTTAGTCAATCTTCTGGAATTGAGTTAATTCGAACAAAAGATAAACATATCATTTATATCTTAACAATGTGACGTAGAGACGGGCAAAGCCGATTCAACATGAAACTACGTAATGAACTAATAATATGAATAATAAAACCCCGAAAAGATTATTTTAAAGGCAATTGAAAGAAACTGAAAACTACAGCATTCTTTTAACTTCATATGAATTTAAAATTATTTTTCTATCTGCCAAGTGACTCCAATTTGAGAACTACGTCTATATATATAAACGCTATTCTAGAATTCCAACAAGCGTTCTCAGATTAAATATATGTTAATTAAAACTTAACAGATAGGCTATATTGCAATAAGCTCACGCAGACAGTAGACGAAGTCGTCTGAACTAAAAGTTACATATCGAACTAAAAGCATAATAATTCGTTAGGATTATTTAACACCCAATTTAGAGAAATTAGTAATAACAACATTCCTTTATTCTGACGCGAATAAGACGAAAGATGGGCAAATACAATTCATCAAATGAGTGAAATTCGATGAGAAATTCTGACTAAACTTAGCTGAAAATTTCTAATATTGACCGAAGACCGATCGAATAATGAGACAATTAGAAACCTAGGGAAATTGGGGTATTATGAAATTGGGTTGAATAATACATTTGAAATATCGTTACAGAAATTGTAAACAAATCGTAATATGACGTAAACAAATGTTATGTAAACTTGGGAAAAATAATAAAATAAATGTTAGATCAGAAAGTTAGAAAGATAGAGAGACAAACAACCCCGTCGAGGGAGGCAGTGGAACTTTACGCATTGGCTCGTGAAACTATTAAATCAACACGCAGAATGCGTTTACCTGACATACACTAATGACATATACAACAATTAAGTCCAGAACAGAATTGTCGTCAACAGATGTTGCATTGAATATAAAATAAACGAAAGAAGACTTATGTGTACAACTTGATTCTGTTGTGGTATGTCTTCAATGGGGCAGCTTTGTAACTAACAAACGAGATTATTCTAATTGATGTCAAAATTCATAGCAATTAAACCATCAGGCAATAGTGTACCAATCTCAGCTATCTTTAACTCTTAAGTTTTGATTTTCAAAAAAGTAATGCTTCTATATTTATTGTCAAAAGATTGAATTTGGTTTATGTGGTCAATCCGTGAAAAATAATAAAATAAACGTCCAACTGGCAAACCACAGGGGTTAATTTCTTTCTGCTTCCCTTCAGTAATCAATAGTTCAGGAACAATTCTTACTTCACCGTCTCTTCTTTTCAGCCTCACTCTCCTCTTCCCTGGCTCTTCCAAACTCAATAAAAAAAAACCACAGTTTTTATACTACTCATTGCCCCACTTATGCAAATTGACTGTCAACCAGAGCCATCTAGCTTCCAAATTCTCCAAACAGCCAATTTGCAAAGGGGGACAACTCAAACCACAGTTTATTTGAAATTTTGGACGAATAAATAAAAGTGTTCTTTGCGAGTCAGTCTACTTACAAACATATAAGTGACAGTCTGCTGGAGGATGAAAGTTAATACTCAGTACGGACAATACAAATAATACAATTAAAAAATGCTTGAGACTTCTACGTGGTCATAGCTACTCACATAGATTAAAGTGTTCCGTTTGAAATTCTGTAAGCACTCCCGAGTTAAAGAGAAAGATGTCCGAGTTCGACAGGATGCATCTGAAGAATGCCGGACGTTATATATTTCGAAATATTGCGAGAATAACATCCAAGATGAGAACAGTGGCCCGAATAATACAAATAATTTAATCTACATCTCTTTTTTAGTAAAAAGTAAATTCGTATGCTTCAGAATGGTACAACTTTTTGACTGGTTTGATTCTGTTGTCGCCATTCTTTGAGGAGAGACCACGTAATGGTTGCTAACATCTCTAAGTGAAAGTCGTATTATGGAAATGACATGATTCGAATTTGGCACACCCAGATCGTTAGTCCGCGTCGTTATCCACGTAACAACGGTCACCACTTTTACTTACTTTCTATTTAGTAAGCCACATTTATATTTCAGTGTTAATATCCATAATGACGTCACAGCACGATCGAGGGAATAAAACACTTAATAATAAGTGAATGTATTCTATTATAACAACTGTAAACATTTTTTAACCGTTTGAAACAGTATTTAGAGTTAACGTTTCAAGTTAATGGTATTTAGGTTTGTCCCCGCTTTACATTTTATGTGTTATACTTATATTCATATACTCAAAGGGGCGTCTGGTAAAGTAGTATTCTAAAATATTATTGAATATTGAAACCAAAATACTTCCGTCCAATTTTGACCCAAAACTATACAAGGCCGATACTATTTTAAATTTATAGAAATGAGTATATTGATATTGAGAGATTAAACAAGACTTACATCATAGTTGCAGTTCATGTCACCGGATCCCATCATACCTCCGGATCCCATCATTCCTCCAGATCCCATCATATCTCCAGAACCCATCATGCCACTGGACCCCATGTTGGATCCCATCATCATTCCTCCGGATCCCATCATTCCTCCGGATCCCATCATTCCACCTGATCCCATCATTCCACCGGATCCCATCATACCACTGGATCCCATCATTCCACCGGATCCCATCATTCCACCGGATCCCATCATACCTCCGGACCCCATGTTTGATCCCATCATGCCACCCTCCATCCAGTTGTACTGAAATAAAGAAAAATGTCAATAAGATACTAGCCTTAGTAATTGAATATTAAATTAGACATTACTTTGAGAGCTCTGATTTTTTATCAATTCGAAAAGTAATAAAATATTTACAATTACAGAAAATAAATATTTAAAAAATAAATAACAGCTTTTAAAAGGAACATTCTATTAAGTTTGTTGATATGTCGTTCTCGACTTGGAAATGTAATTTTCTGATTGAGTCCTGTTTTTATTAAGCAATATATAAGTGAAGTAAAGCTATTTCCGCTACGAAATCAATAATGAAATAGTCAGTTAATTACGGAGATATAAATATTTTTCTCACAAGAAAAAAATCAGATTTTACTGGATAACGTAGGATGAATATTCTATTCGACCGGATAATCTGTTATAGTACGTACATTTCCCAACATTCACCGTTACTTATTATTGGAATTTGAACAGAAATGATTACCTCATGAAATCGCTCCGTCGTTTTAAAAATGTTAAATGCGTATGGTATCCTAATTCATTGCATATGTTTTTCTTAAATTATTTCATTTACATTAAGATTGTGTTTTAATGATTAAAGTCAAACACACACACACCCATATATATATATATATATATATATATATATATATATATATATATATATATATATATATGTATATATATATAAAGTGGAGAACTAAAAGCGAACTTTTAGGATAGGTAAAACCTATTGTAAAAAGGATACAGCTCAATATACCGGATAGAGCAGATAGATAGATAGAAAGATGAAAAGGAATTAGAAAAGCGACAGAGGCAGATCTTTTTTCAATTCAGTTGTTCAATGCAAGGTATATACCGCAAAAAAAAGCAATTTATTCAATTAATTTTTTTGCAATCGGACACTTGCTTGCATTCGGACAGCTTTTTGCCTTGTTTTTTCCCCCGCAATCTTCATTTTACTTTTTCAAATTTTAAATCTTGGCCTTGGCCAACTTATCTATCCCAGCAATTCCCTCTGATGATAAGATTTTTATCTTTGAAAAGCCTGGCTTATTTATGTTTAATCATTTATGTATACTTCTATCCAGAAAAATACGTACAACTTAACGTTCCGAAGAAGCAATCAGTAATTTAAAAGAACTGGACATGAACATGGGTTTATATTTTCTATATTAATAATAATTTTAGACAGATTTTGATCGAGTTCTGTACAACATAAATATGTTGCTCTTATTTGATATGAATGAGCCGGTCCGATAATTATTTTACTAACACACTTTTCCCGAGAGTTACCGTTGATTTTTATTGAATAATAAACAGCGATGAGTATTCCATCTAATCGCCTCGTTTTAATTTCAATAATTAAATGAAAACATTTATATTTGATTTATTATTCAAACGTTTATTATTTAAACAGTAAATTCAAATATTACAGTGTTTACTTCTTCATTGACTGTGGAATGATTTTAAGGTGACATTATTCATTGATGTATAACTTCTATATTAATAATACTTTGCAAACCGCCCGATTTATGATCCATTTCTGTATCAACATAAGTTTAAACATGCATATGTGTAATGTTGTTCTGTTTGAAACAATAGAACAATAAAACTAATGATTTTTATATAAATTACTAACGCTCTTACTGGGGTTAAATTTTAAAGTATATTGCTTCAATATTTGTCTAGCTGAAAAAATGTACAAAGTACACGTTGACTATTTGAAATTATAGACCTTCAGATTTCGTAAATTTGTTATTATTTCATTCAATTACGGATATTATAAGTCAGTACAAATTAGAGTGAAATAAAATTCTAATTCCATCGATGACATCCAGCCTAATATTTATTTCATAAACATACATTTTCCGTGGTTCACCGTTTATTTTCATTGTACTAAAAACAGAGACAATCATCACATGAAATTACTCTTTATGTTAGAAATGTAAAATGCAAATGGGGGCTATAGTCACTGAGTAAGTTTTTCACCAACGTTTTTATTTTATTTAAATTTAGACTTCGTTTTTTATAATTAAATGCAAGCACTTATTATATATAAAATTTATTATTCAAAATTGTATTGCCATATTTAATCATCAAATAAAACATACAGTTCTTCATGCAATGGTTTGAATTAAACCGTATTTATTTATGTAAAATTGATATTCAGATAAGTTTAATTCTTCTTAATTAATAATTATTTGTAAACAGCCTCACTTCTAAACGATTACTATAATACAAAAGTTGCAAGATGTAGATGTGTAATGCTGTTCGGATTTAAAACAACTGACTCACCCTGAAGCGTCCGTTCTTCCAGTGGAAGTACCTCATATAATCGTCCATGATTTCATAGAAGCAATCGCAGATGTAGTCACACCTGAACATGTCCATGCTGCTTTTGGGGAAGAATCCTATAAAAAGAGACATGTATAATTTTGAAGATAATGTATTCGTAATCTTTTACTAATGAGATCCGATTCTGTCAGTAGGAATGGTAAAGTCTCGCCATTCTGTATCGATTATCTACTTGTAAAATATATAAAAGACTGTTTAACATCATCAAAGTACTGTTTGGTAATAGATGAGGTCGGAAAAATAGACTGGTACCGATTAAAATCCTAAAATAACTAAAAGAATTACCATGTTACTTTTGGTATCAACTTCTGAAAATGGTATATACTTATTATTTAACAATAACTTGAATGCTACTTTAGATTGGTCAATATTCGTAATAGTGTATTAATTCAATTCGGCTATGTTCGTAGCAATAAATATCTTTCTCATCATTTCGTATCGGTTATCTAGTTTTAAAATGCATGAAATACTTTTTACAACCGATAAAGCATATACATATTGCACTGTAATAAATTCAGCCATCAGCCTCGTATCGATAGATTGTCTTGTAATAGATTAGGTCGGAACATAATACACTTTTACAGATTTAAACCCTAAAGGAAACAAAAAACAAACAAATACCATTTTGCTTTTTGGATAACATACTGAAAATGAGACATATTTATTATTTAACAATAAACGCTACTTTGGAGTGTTCAATATTCGTAATAGTGTATTAATTCGACTATTTCCGTAGCAATAAATGTGTTTTTGTCATTCCGTATCGGTTATCTACTTTTAGAATGCATGAAATACTTTTTTTATCAGCGTTGAAGAACATACATATTGTTCTTTAATACATTCTGCCATGAGAGTTACATGAGAGTTAAAAAAAACAAAAAGTAATATCCGATTGGACATTTGTAAGGAACATCAAAATCAAAGAGTACACAAAAGTATAAGCGAACGTACTTTAAATATCACGTAATGATATTATTTATATAAGAGACATCACATAGTAATTTACGAATATTTAATTTATTTAAACACATTAATTATTGGGATTATTATTACTCATTTTGTATGTCATTTCGCTACATTTCGACCGATGTAACCTCCGATCTTCGTCAGGTGCGTCTCGTCGCACTCGGGAATCTGAAGCGAACTAGAGAAATAAATAACTAAAAATAATTTTATATATATATATATATATATATATATAATTTATCAGTATGTTATGTATATACACATATAATATGATAAGGTGATATCATTTTTGTGTCAGTATTTGTTTCAACAATCTCGTAAAATAATCGTACGTATTTGAAGTATCGTTTAATTTGAAGAGAAAATATTTATTATTTTTTGTATGACAAACAAATTTAGTGAATTTTAAATGATATATTTTTACTTTAATAAAGAAATTATTTTTTTTATATATTAATGTTTTTTAAAATTATGTTTGTATCTTATTTGTTTGCAAGTGTATATCGTTTTATGGGGTCGTATTTAATTCATCGCGTGTTAGAAACGTTAAGCCTGGCCATCTATTAAAGCAATGACTTTTGAAGTAATACAGAACAAACTTCCTATGACATTTTTTAAACTGCTGAAACCTATTTAGCTCAGCAAAGATGTATTTCATTAGGTTGTTCAGCACCAGCAATTTTTACTCAATCTCAGGTGTTATTTACTTGAAATGAGCTATTTTTTTTGTTCACCCCAAACAACAAGGGTCCAAAGATAGATCCCTAGGGTACACCAGTATTTATGTCATGCTGCTTAGATGAACGGCCATCGATGACAACCTGGATTTTTCTTTTGTCTAATTATATTAAGTAATTGCCCAGTAATACCGTATGAGCGTATTTTCAAGAGAAACCCTTTATGTCATACCTTGTTAAAGGCCTTGGATATATCAAGCGCTACTGCTCTAGCTTCTCCTGCCTTGTCGAGTGTATGATACATGCATTCAGAGATGACCGTTAGGATGTCTGCAGGAGATCGTGCTTGTCTAAATCCATACTGGCGGTTAGAAAGAAGTTTAGCATTAGCTAAGTGCCGTACTATCGCTAGATTGATTAAGAATTCAAAGAGTTTAGCAAAGATCGGCAGCAGACTGATTGGGCGATACTTCTGAGGATCGGTTCTATTCCGAGAACTTTTATAGACTGGTACCACAGAGGACATTTTCCAGCTATCGGGGAAGCATAATCAGCTAGTCATTTATTGTAGAGTTTGGAGAGGACAGGGACCAGTTCAGCAGAGCATTTATTTATTACTATTACAGGTATAAGATCAGGCCCACAGGCTTTGGAGGTGTCAAGTTTTTTATGATGTCTCTGACCTAGGATGGGGTGATGACCAGGTTCTCAAGTTTGGCTTCGGTCCGAAAAGGGAATTTGGGAACGGGGTGGTTATCTGAGTCTAAAGTAGAGTTAGATGCGAACCGCTGGGCAAGTAGTTCAGCCTTATCAGTGGCCGTGCAAACGATATCATTCTGTTTGATAGTGGGGGAATCGTTGATTGACCATTATTTACTACACTATTGTAGAGTTTACAGAAATCACGAGTACCTAGTTTCTGTGATTGGATGCGTTTTTTTTTGTTAACTCATTATACCTTCTCTTCGCTTCACCTATCATGGCCTTGCAATTATTTCTTGACTTTATAAATTTATGTCTATTAGTAGCTGACTTATGGCGGTCGAATTTACGGAATGCTTGTTGCCTCTCAGACTATGCTGCAAAACGAATATTTGTTAGTTTAATTAATATATTTACTCTATATGACAATTGTCTTCTCTTCAAAAATCTATTTACTTAGAATTCACTTAGAATTAAAGTTTTATTAAAGCCAGATCAGTCATTTCTTCATCAAAATGGCATGAATAAATACACATTTTTATTTAGATAAGGTGGCCCAATAAAACTAGCACGATCTATGTTTACGGTAAACTTTTTGTCAGCTAGCCTTGTACCTCCATCTTTCTATATGTGGATCTTTTGCCTGTGTTGAGTCTATATGATTGAAAGGTTGTTCTGTGGTCTCTTCAAGGCGTGTTTTGTCTTCAGTAATTCTATTTTCCTTTTCCTTGGTATTATTATGATTAGTTCCTTACATAAATTGGCTTCATGCCTTGTCTGGAGCGACTTCCATGAAAAATAAATACTAGTCGACTGAAAAACGTAAGTAAGAAGGAGGCAGTAGTATTACGTCTTTCATGTTTTCTTGTTTGCATTATAGTAATACACATTGGATGAGACAACATATAATATAAGTAATTTGTACTGGATAGCAACATTGTTCACAGATGACCCACAATACGATAACTGAAATATTGCGCTGAAGTTAATATTCTTTATTTTTACATACTATAAATGAACGAACGAGTATCTGCTTAGAAATTATTTTATAGTGTGTATGGCATATTGCACTTACCAAATTCTCTGGACAGGTACCTACAAATGGACATGGTCTCGGGCATCCTCATACCACCGTCCATTTCCAGACATGGCAGGTAATTACAGGGGAAATCTGAAAGACAAAATTAAACATACTTGTATAAGAGAATGAATAATGCTTTCATCATATTTACCGTTTATGTCGATTTAAGCATTCAAGTTTTGGCACGTTAGAACATTTCAAATCATTAATAAATATACATGATGTTGCCGCGAAATGCGACACTTGACAAATAGAAAATGATATAGACAAAAAACAAAATTAGTATATGCAGAGACTCGACATATTTTTTAGTAACACTTAGATTAAAATACTACATTATTTTTCACTGTAACTACCGCGGGAGCTAAATCAGTCACATGCGTTGTATATACCGGAGAACGCATACACTATCGCAGCTTTCAGAAAGTCGACAGTGTTGAGAGCATCTTCTTTTGTCATCATCTCGATCACGGCCTAGAATAAATAGTTAAAGGGGTTTCAGTCGGATGAGAATGTCGTCAACATGTCAGGCGAGACCACTGATGAAGAACATTGGTGAGCAGCCACGCCTGGGTCGTCTTGGACTTGTATGCAGGGGCGGAGTCCTGTTCGAAGACGTAGGGGCTTCCGGCAGCGATCTCGACTACCCAGAGCTTCACCACACTACTAAGCACCTCCTGTTATTCTGTTTAGTCATTGTCAAGTGTCGGCATTTGCTGCAACACTTTGTAGTATACTTACATTTCCGGTTAAAGCATAGTTGAATCTATATCTTTAAGCTTAAAGTTAAAAATAATTTATCTTGTGCTAATTTTGGAGCGCTTTGAAATCAAAAGATTGTTAGACCCATTTCAAGCACTTGATACTTTCTTTATTTTCATTAGAGCAAAAATGCGTCGCAAACAAAAAAATATGTGCAGTTTACAGTGAATATGCCTTTGCTGACAATACTGTATGGTTCGCAAAGTTTAGAGCTTGATAGTTTAGCCTTTTATGGATAGTTTAGCCATTTATGAATAGTTTAACCTTTTTCTGGATAATTTAGCCTTTTATGAATAGTTTAACCTTTTCTGGATAGTTTAGCCTTTTCTGGATAATTTAGCCTTATCTGGATAATTTAGTATTTTCTGGATAGTTGAGCCTTTCCTGGAAAATTTAGCCTTTTCTGGATAGTTTAGCTTTTTCTAGATAATTTAGCCTTTTCTGGATAGTTTAACCTTTTCTGGATAGTTTAGTCTTTTCTGGATAGTTTATCCTTTTCTGGATAATTTAGCCTTTATGATGAATAACGTGCAGGCAGATGACGACCAAATTAAGACGTTAATTGAGAATAACTAAGATTACACAACACGATTACACGCCGAAATGCTAACAGATTAAAATCCACCATTTACGAGCATATAGTTAAATGTGGGTACACAAATCGATACGATGTTTGGGTGCACATGATTGAAATTAAGCACCAACTTTTTGGACAAAATGATACATTCAATTAGATTATTTACGGTTCCGCACTGTTTTCTTAATCATGATTGTTGTATGTTTAAAGAGGTTTCGACTTTTATACTCTCCGGTCTTCTAATTCAATTGGCTGTAAACCGTAACATTTTGGGATTTCTAAGTGATTCATGGCGGTTGAAAGAGCGAGCTGCGTGGTTCTTATGCGCAATAGCAGCCTTATTGGTCGAAGTGAAACATCGGGGGAGTAAGGCTTACTATAAATTATCTGCTTTGGGACAACTGCTTCTTTGCCTATTTTAGCCATTCAGTATCCTTTTCTGCACACTGTCAAACAGACGGAGAAATGCGTATATATATATATATATATATATATATATATATATATATATATATGGGAAATGAAAAAGGTATACCCCAAAATATTATTTATGTATTCATCTAGGTTTCGTCTTTATTGTAAGACTTCCTCATGATAGTTTTCTGAAGAAAAAATAACACAGGTACAAACATGCTTTGCCAGCAAGCTCAGAGCTACGGTCGATTTGAGCAAGAAAATAAAAATATGAGAAACAAGTAGATGGTGGCAGTCGTAGCAGTTAGAGTACAGGATCATTAGGAAGTGTGAGAGGTGATACAATAATTGTGGAAAAGTGGGAGGTGAATGGTGGTTCGGCTAGGATTAATTTCAATTATGAAAGAGCGATATGCAAGTTGAATCAATTTATTCATTCAACCTTGAAGAGAAACAGAACGGTGGCCCAAGAATTGTCTGGGTCATGTGTTAGGAGTTTTTAGAGGTGGCGGGGGCTAGTGTGGGGGTGGTAGAAGACGAGAAACCAGAGTCAGGACTTGGAAGGGTGTCCACACACAGTGTAAGCACACAACCACATATTCCTGTTGACACACAGATATATAAGCACACACATGCAGAACATCTTTTCCACATTATAACACCGAAAAAAGAAGTAGGAAATCTTATAATGAAGACGAAACATTGATATGTAAAGAATATATATATATATATATATATATATATATATATATATATATATATATATATATATATATATATATATACGGCAAAATCAAAAATATATATATATATACGGCAACATCACGTTGACGATATACGGCACAATCACGTTGACACACCGGTTCCCGTTAGATCTGGCCAGTACTAAATGGGTGACCATTTGAGAATACCAGGTGCTGTATGTGCTCTCTGCTTATCTCGGCATTGTTCCAGTCGTCTTGTATTACTACTTGCCATTGGAATCAAGCAATGCCGTCTAAGGAGAGCGGTTGTTGGGTATTGCGCAACCCTTGCAATTACAAATTAACGCGCGGGCAGCCCCTGGTGGGGCACTCATACGTCGAAATCGACGGGAAAGTCCATCATATATATATATATATATATATATATATATATATATATATATATATATATATATATATATATATATATATAAAATAAAGAGGTGTACTAAAAGCGAACTTTTAGGAAAGGTAAAACCCTATTGTGAAGAGTATACAGCTCAATATCCAGGATAGAGCAGGTAGAAATGAATGAGAATGGAAAGGAATTAGAGAAAGCAAAAGCCAAATCAAAATTCAATTCAAAAGTTCAAAGCAAGGTATATTCCGCAAAAAGGCAATTTATTCAAGTTAAATTTTCCTTAAGCCAGGCTTTTCAAAGATCAAAATCTTATCATCAGAGGAAGTCGCTGGGATAGATAAGTTGGCAATGGCTAAGATTTAAAATTTGAAAAAATGAAATAAAATAAAAGTTGTAGGGAAAGAAACGTAGGGCAAAACTGTGCCAGGGTGCAAGCAAATGTCAGATTGCCAAAAAGTCCGGTGTCGAAGAGTCCAGCGGAGAGAATAATATGTAGATAGGTAGGTCGTTAGAGGCACGAGAAGTAATGAGAGAGGCTTCAAAGTTAAATTCCAAGAAGCCACAACTTCAGGTACGGCGAAAATAGAAAATCCAAAATAGGGAAAATGTCCAATAAGAGGTACATTCGATGATGCAGGCAGGCGTCAGAGGAGATTAAGAAGTAAAATATTCGCCATTAAAGATACTTCCCGGGCAGAGATTACAAAGGAAAGTGTTTTGAAGTGGGAAAAAGGGGCAGTGAGAATATTTAAAGCCTGCCCAGTTGAGAAAGCCGGCTATAAAATGTTATAGCCGGCTATAACATTTTCTAGTTCTGATGTCGACTTCAAACCCCCAGAATTCCGATTTTTTCTAATTACCGATTCCGATTCCGATTTATCGTTTCAACTCTAATAAAGAAACTTGCAGATGTTTATATGTAACCTACTTAAAACAACAGCAATTTATTCTACTTTGTCAAACGCATTTATCATAGAATGTAAGACTAAATGACAAAATAGGGGGAATTAGGAGTACGGGGATGCCGAAAATACTCGGTACAAAACAACACAAGAACTGTTTGCATGCCTAAACCCCAACCATTTACCAATCAATCAAAATCAGTAAAATAATATAATGTTCAATATTATAATAGTTAGGATTTGCTAATAAAATTTAGTCCGATTTATTACCGCTATACATTAGGGTTTTGTGTGATTAATTTTTGTCAGTTGATTTTTTTACCGCAATTTTTTGACCCATTTAAAACCAATGATTTAAAAATCCCAATACCTTTAGTAAACACTTCATGTGTACTCTACCTACCCGTAACTTTTACGACATTCATCTCGAGTGGGTTGAACCGGAGTCCCCCGAAGGAGGAAACTTCATGGGAGTAGCAAATTGACAAGAGTTTTCCAAGCGCATGTATATCCCGGTTAACGCAGATGACGACGTTAGGTTTTTGCAGTGCTTAAAGGGAGGTGTCGACGTCCTTCTACATACAGCGCATTGTATTCCCAAATGGTTACCCATCTGGTACTGACCAGGCTCAACGTTGGTTAACTTTTGTAATCTATCAAGAATCGTTGTGTTATCGTGATTATGCCGTATATAATAATGCATTGTGTATTACTAATTAAACCAAATATACTATTTCAGAGAATTACTGATGTATGCGTATCCCACAGAGTAAATGCGAAAATGACCACATTATATCTTATGTTCTTGCAGTCACACCCACTATGGAAGAAAACTTTGAGTGGAAATCCAGATCTGGAGACCCCAATATATTTTAAGCAATATTCTGACAACATTCACGGAGACAGAAACCTGGGAAAATTAATAATTTGGTCCATTTAAACGAATCTACATGAAGATTTTGTCAAACAACCCTTAATCCGTAAACGAAGGATTTTTGCATATGCATGTCATACGATTAAAATGTATTGAAAACAAGCTGAGAGAAACACACGTTAATGAACTCAGCTTTAGTTAAATAGAGAACATATATATATATATATATATATATATATATATATATATATATATATATATATATATATATATATATATATATATATATATATATATATATTATTACAGCTGATTTGAGAATATGCTGTTTGCCCAGGTTGAAGAAAAAGTCTCGACTGTCATTTTTTTGACACGTTCTATTGCATGTACATAACTTTCCCTACGTCTGTCTGGATCGCAAGCAGTTTCATTTTATTTCTATCTATCTATCTATATTTTTATTCTACCCTTTTTATTATATCTCTCTCTTTTCACTTTATTTTATTTTACTTTATTTTATTTTATTTTATTTTATTTTATTTTATATTTTATATTTTATATTTTATATTTTATATTTTATATTTTATATATTATCTTTTATATTAATATTTTTTATTATTTTTTGATTTGGATTTTGATTTTGATTTTAACATTTTGATTCTTAATGGTCCCAACCACGTGACTTCCCAACTTTTGACATTTTAAATTTCTTTTCTTTTTTTCTCCATTTCATTTTTTCCAAATATAATTATAACTCTACCTGATGAGATCTCAGTTTATAACAGCTGTTGATCGATAACATCGACATGCCAGTGTCGCAGATTTTGTACATGTCTGTGTAAATAAAAATAATCATATATATATATATATATATATATATATATATATAAAGACGATATATATTTTTCTTTTTTTATTTCTAAAGTGACAGCGCTCATACAAATCCCGGGGACATTCGATTGAGGATCAGGGTTAACGAGATCATCGGTTGATCGATGAATGGCACCACACGAAGATTTAGAAACAACCGTGGAATCAGCAAATTTATAAAGAAGAATCGATTATCTGATAGGACGGCTCAACAAGCATTTGTTTACACTAGACTTTAATGCGACCATGTTATGGTATTTTGTCCCACAAATCAGATGTTCTAGGAAAAAAACACTGTTTATGGAAGTTGTGCTTGGTCCTTGTTAGAAAGAGAGATAGAAAGGATTCTTATCTGATGTGGTAGTGGTCAGGTGTGTTCTTACTGTCAATGTTTTACAGAGTGACCAGGGAGTTTAGCTCAGTCGAACGCCTACCATGAAGAGATCGATACAGTTAAGAGAGGCTAGCAACATCTATTCTGTCCAAAAGTGTTACTGGGAATGAAATAAATCATCTCCCCTGGACTAATAAGATAGAAAGACTATACGGCTTGACATATACTAAAGTATTAATGGAGAAATAAAAAACAAAACTTAAGATACGTAACAATAATAAAGATAGCAATGTTTCCTTACCATTCCTGCAACGATCCCAGTCAGAGAATTCGTATCTCTTGTCCATGTATTTGACGCCGGCCATATGGAACATCATACGCATGCATTCGGCACGGCCACGGCCATTGAAGTAATGGAGAGTGTAGTTAGGCATGGTGGAGTTGTTTACTACTTCTAAGCTTAACCAAAAGCTTATCCAACACAACAATTGCTGATCTGGTGCCGAACAGTCAAACACACCTTTATATATATCCGTTTTCCCTCAATTAAAATCACGTCATAAATGATCAATTATCGACTACAAGGTTGGAAGACAGTGACGAAATAGTTCGCCGATTGAAAACGATGTTGATCACGTATTACGCACTGAAAGAGTACAAACTTCCATTGACAAAAAACCGTTAGTAATTATCTCTTCTAAGGAAGTTATTTCAAATAAAAGAACATGACTCTTAAAAGCAAAGCTAATTCTAATACCCGAGTTACGCTAATCCGTTCGTTGGTTTAACTGTTCTTATTTTTAATGGAGGCTCAAAGCAAGGAACGGCTCAATTGAGATTAGAGAAAAGGATTTTCTCGGCTCTATTGTTTTTATATAACGATCATCCTTTACTTATTCTTTCGTGTACTTTTAGATCGAAAGACGCAGGAAATGTATACATATAATAGTAATAATAATCTTCTACGCTTGGTCTGAATATATTATTACATTCTTTACTAGCACGCCCCGTGTCCCGGTGTTGCCCAGGAAGAATGTAAAATAATGATTTATTTTATAAAATATAAATATTCTAGTATTAATTCGGAAAAAAAATTAGTATAGACCAATTTCACTGTAAGTAATTTTGGTGATTAAAATAGGATTTTTCAAATAAGTATTTATTGTCTTAAATCAAGCAAAATTCATTAATTTACGTTTTGTCTGACTGGGTTCCCCTCTATATTAAGTAGGGGCTGATATGAATACATCCTATTTTAATCACCTAAATTACTTACAGTGAAATGGGTTCGACTTTCAAATAGCACACTATCTTATTCCAATATTATTCGCAATAATAAAACCGCTGCACAAGAATTAAAATAGTAAATGTGACGTGAAAAGATTTGTGAAGCTTACCTTACCAAAAACGGATGATCTGATGAATAAAACTAGGAAATGGGTGTATCCTTACTAGTCCAGAAAGTGGGTGGTTATTTTAGATTTAATTTATATTGGATAATAATCCCCACTTATAAAATCTAAAATATCAAATAGTGTTTTTACTTTTCTTCTTCGTGGTGATTTTTCCAGGCTGTTTTCATGTAGTCGGACCCTAGCAGTGTAATCGGTGGAGGCTAAACTACGATGAGTGTGATAATAAAAATGTATCAAATCAAACACAAAGAAAGTAATTAAACTCGTAAGATAAAAGTTAAAGAAACAACCAACGTGTTACCTTTCTCTAGCGCTTTTATCGAAATGGATTTCTTACGCTCTAACTGATTCTTGAAAAGACGACACCCGGTATTATTACGGTTGGCCAAAACATATTTAAAGAAACTTTCTATTCTAGTAAATGACTGTTGGAAGATTTCGCCAAAAGTTAGGGAATTCAAGTTACAAAAGTAATGGCCGATTTCGGAAAAATACATTTATTCATAAACACTTTCTCACCTTTCAAATAGTCTGTAAATTACGTGAAAATGTTGCAGTGCTGACAGCAAGAGTCTGAGATATTGTTTGACACTTTGACGTTGGTTTTGCTCAAAAAGTGCTTGCAATTGTTCATAGTCAAAATCACACGGCCGTCCTCTACCTTCTTACTCTTCAAGGGTCTCATCTCCACTACAGACTTGCTGGAACCACCTTTGTCAATTCCTTCCGATCGCTTGTGGATCAATCTCCTCATGATTTATTGATATTGGCAGAAGTTTCGGAGGCATTGTGCCCAAGTTTTAACTCGTTCAACATAAGAAGGCGAAGGTCATGGTTTCACATGTTCATCATTGTAGGTCTTCTGTGCTTCAAAAAATACTTTTTATCTGAAAAAAATTACAAATAATTATTTTGAACACATTAATGTTTATATGTGTATAAATTTACACGAAACAAACTACAAATTCTGTTTTAAAATGATAATGTTTGTAACAACCTAATATTAAAGTATATTTTTCAAAAAATGTCAGTAAAATGTCGTATTGTGAAAAAATCATAGGGACGTGTTCGGATAAATACTCTGTCAAATACTAGTAGAACACAACGAAGGAAGTGTTTAAAACATTCTAGTGAAGACTGTGTGATACTGTTTGTTTATGTAAATTTGTCAGGTATAATAAAAAATAGTATTTATTTAATATACGTCACTTATTTTAATCTGCAAATTTACGTGACAGAAACAAGATTTTCTGTACTAACGAGTCATCGCTTATCAAGACTCAAATGCCACGCAAGGATAAGAGTTTATAAGGTTGTCACGTGGAAGATTTGACAACACAATGAATATTTTTTCTTGTTAACCTAGTTCACCTCAAACAAGGTAAATTGTCACTGACGTAAGCGGCTACTGAGAAATATGGTGTAAGTTTAATGGGTCATCCTTAATTCGGAGCTGTACACCAAAATGCTTGTACACTTTAGTAACGCTTGTTGAACTTGTGCAGAATTTGATTACTTGTTTACATCGGACTTAAAAAACGACCATGGTGTAGTCAGCAGGGAAGTAGCTTCGTTGTATTGTGTTCTACAGATAAGTAGTTCTAAAAAAACTTGACCATTTAGCTCACACTTGAAAAAAGAAAAATAATTGGAAGTGGTTGTAGCTACAAAAGTCTTTCTCGTGAATATTTATCAGAGAGAACTATGGATTGAAACTAAGTTGAGCATCCACCAGGAAAATAACGATAGAATCGATAAAAAACTAGCAATATCTTTTCCATGAGAAAAAAGTCGTAGTGAAGAGGAGAGGAGAGGGCATCGCTCACTTTATTTTAACGTCGATTGTGTACTCTGTCAAGGCACAAAAGGGTGCTCTGAGGTGCGCCTTTTTGGATGTGGCAACATTACTCTATCTGAGGACGTATTTGACTCCGATCCATATATAGGATTGCGTCAGGTGTGAGATACTTTCTGGAACGTAAGAATGATCCAACCACCCTTCAGGCGACATTGGCAACATATTTGATGTAAGTCTTACATTTCATGTCTGGAGTTAAGATTAAAACCACAAACTTATCAATGTAGTGCGCTTGCATCAAAGAGGGAGCCATTCATTTAAATGTGGGCAAAGATCCGAAGTTTCTTATGAAAGGGGATAAGCTTTGTTTTCCACGTAGTGAAGCTAACTAGCATACTTTTCCTAAATGGTGGAAAAGAGAGAATCAGAATCAGAAAGGATGTAAACATAACAAGCCGCGCATGCGTGGTCCCCCTCTGTATGTGACTCGATGTGGCGAGTGTAAAATGCAACAATAAATTTGGGCAATTTGGGGCATATTTGACTCCCCTTTGACCCTCTCGGGGCGCGAACCAGAATTCTTCTGAGGTCAAGGATGCTCATTTCATATCCAGAACAATTGCCTCTACATTTTGGCCAAGTGTCAGAAAAATTGAATGGATGGATCAAACGTCATGGAAGAAAAGGGTCAGTTTTTGCCCTTTTGGGGGCTTTTGACACCCTGGGGGCGCGAACTATATTTTTCCAAGGTCAGCGATACTTATTTTCTATTAGGAACAATTGCCTCCACATTTTGACCAAGTTTCAGAGAAATTGAATGGATCGATAAAAAGTTATTGGCCAAAACATGTCATTTTTGGCCATTTCGGGGCCTTTTGACACCCTGGGGGGGGGGCTAACCAGATTGTTTTTCAAAAATCGGAGAATGTCACTTTCTACCCTGACCAAAGTTACAACTTCATGCAAAATTTCAGAGAAATTCAATGGATGGTTGCGGAGAAAAATCCGGACGGACGGACATGCTTCAAAACATAAGTCCCCGATTTATAAAATCGGGGGAGCAACAAAAAAATATATGTATTAAAATGTATTGCAAACAAAAATAATTGCTGCAGCTTTTCGGATAAACTCCTTGTCTAATACAGTTTAAAAAATAAAGAAAGCATTATATTTGTTATTAATGAAACGTCTTTGTCTATCTTAATTGCCATAACTATATCTTTATACTATATACTAGCTGTCTATACTCGGTGATGCCTGCGAGTCAAGTTTATATTGTTTTACTAATGCATGATGTATAGCAAAGTAATTTAAATTCATAAATTTAGAAATCAACTATGCAATAAATTAAAATGGCTTATTTGTTTGCTTGTAAAAAAATATTGGTTGTAAATAATATAGTACGTTATTAAAATTGCTGAATCTTTCTCTAAGGAATCTAAATATTTTTGTCGATGTAATGCCATCGAAATTGTTGTGTTTATAAAGAACGGAATTTTATAAAAAATGGAGAAATAATCAAAATTCATTTTATTGTAATGGATATAATCATTAAAGTATTTTTTGTAAACAAATTCTTTATTTTAAATATGATTTTTATTTCACGATAGAATTTATTAAAATGGCTGCTTTGTTTTTCTAAGAAACCGTATAACATAAAAACAATGACTCCTCGTGTAAGTGAAGACAAAAGATACTACACTTTAATCTCAACCTGAATGTCTTGGAATCAACATGAGAATAACCTGTAAAACCCACTTTTTTCAATGTTTTTATCTTTTTGTTTTTGCAGGAGATGAGGAAACCTACGGTATGCAAGACATTCACCCACTATTTCAGAGACTCGAACTGAGAGATTTCTTTAAGATTTTTACTGTCCCTTTGAGTTCAATTTTTGCCTCTCTTGCAGTTAGTTTATCGGGTATATTCGCCAGGTATTTCATAAGTTAAGTTACTCCTATAATTACTAAAATGATGGAGATCTTACAGAGATTCCAGTTTCTTATCATGTCCTACATAAGACCTTGATATTTCGTTATCTCTTCCATCTAACTGATTTCAACTTGGGTTGTTACTTTCTCTCTTTTGTCCCATATCACTATGCCATGTTTAAAAGCTTCGTTTTCTAGGTGTGTAGCTGTAAGAATGGCATATTCATAGTGGATGGTGTATGACTTTTTTCTAACTGTTCTTTCTACTATATGTTCCAAGGACTTTCTTCTACATTAGATATTCAACGTTTTACAGATAAGCTAGTAACAATATTTACCACTATTGTATCGAATTGCATAGTAGCCGTCCTCTAAAACTGGATGTCAGGTGGCTCACACTCTTTATTTCTGTGTGGCCGAACTTGCACTTGTCGTTGCTGAGACTACTAATCTTCCTAAAAGCATTGCCCACCAATCATGATCATTTTATCCTTATTCTAGTTGAGCGATATCTTGTAATTCCTAGTTCTCACAATTTTATATAGAATTTTATTTTATATTTTATGTTTATTTATTTGCAAATTCAATACTATTTCTACATTTTACACGAAAACTTGAAACGACTCTTAGTAAAGTATCTTACAAAAAAATTCCTTACAACAAAATTTGGTTGTTAGAAACTGTGCCAACATATGTATTAAACTTCCAAACTATGTATGTAGGATTCTGAAACAGTAAATCCCGCTCCCCATACTTATGATAAATAAATGAAAGTTAAAAGTTTGCTTTTATAAACAGCTATTCGCTGTTTATAAAAGCAAACAGAAAATACGAAAGTGAAATTACACCGAGCAAAAGCTAAGAATCAAAACTCAGATCT
The DNA here is from genome assembly GCA_963556195.1 of Sepiola atlantica. Taxonomy (NCBI): domain Eukaryota; kingdom Metazoa; phylum Mollusca; class Cephalopoda; order Sepiida; family Sepiolidae; genus Sepiola; species Sepiola atlantica. The sequence continues at coordinate 13,437,798 of OY744551.1, forward strand.
GTTGTTAGAAGTGAAAGCGAAATATCTATAGTTTTTAGTCGAGGGGAAGCAACTCTGTGAAAACTGGAAAAATATAATATTTAAAACACAATTGTAAAACTTCTTAGAAACATATGTTAAAGTCTGAATAGATGAAAAAAATACGTTAATTTATTAGAAGTTGTTTGAATTTAAAAACATAGTACATAAAACTGCAGAGTAAGAAATTAGCTCCAAACATTATAAAACTCCTGAATTACCAGACGCAATTATAGATCTCTGTGAAAGGCGTAGAAATGATTAATAATAACACTAATTCTGAGTACATAAATAAATACAGAAAACTAAACATTAAAGTTAAATCTAGTGTCAAAAAACAAAAGAACGAAAATCTCAGAACAAAATTAATCGAAATGGATGGAAATTATTTAAGCAAGTTCGTCAATTAGAAAAAAAAAATACAAACGTATATCTGCAATGAAGATAATCTACAAGAGAAAAACTCAGACATTTTGAACATCTGGAAGGCTTACTTTGAGAAACACTTCAATACGCGCTTTCCGCGTGACGAGGACGCTTGACTTGAATGTTGACCGGCTCCACTAGACGATGATGCGCGTATTTCATCGATAACCGAGTAAGAAGTGACAACGCAAGCAAACAGATGTGCAACATGATAGTCCATAGGGATTGATGGAATAACATCTGAATTAATAAAAGCTAGTGGAGATATGATGATTAAAATATTGACAACTTTTTTCAATAAAATAATCACAACTGGAACAAACACCAGATGACTGGTCTAAGATGTTTATAACCCAATACACAAAAATGATGGCAAACTAAAAGTTGAAAACTGAAGAGCTATTCACTGCTGTCCATACCTTGAAAAGTCTTTTGTAAAATCTCGATGAGCAGATTCTAACACATAAACGAAGGGCCAATGGGTTAGTCGCAGTTCGGCCTCAGACTGGACAAAAAAATAATTAACAATATTAATAACAAGACAGATTATAGAGAAGACAAGGGAACACCAAGTTCCATTGCATTTTAACTTTGTTGACTTCAAGGTTGCCTTCGACACTATGTGGAGGGGGCGCTCTGGAAAATGTTGTACCAAATTAGAATTCCATAAAAATACGTTGCTATTGTACAAAACATATACGAACACACAAAATGGTCAGTTAACGCTGGAGGGCCCAATTGAGTGGTTTCTAGTGAGGGTTGTAGTGAGACAAGTCGGCATAATGTCGACAAGTCTGTTCAACTTATTTCTGGAACACGTAATGATGGATATTACAGGTTTGGATAAAGAGTTCTAATTGAGAAGGACCTTGTCAATTGGTGTTAAATATGCATAGGATACCACACTAATATCTGGTATTTTTGAAAATATTAAAATTTCAAACTCGGAGATTAAGAACCCTGCCGAAAATGGGGCTTGAAGATTTTCCTCTATAAATGTCCAATTATGTCACCAGAAGCTGATGGAGAAATCAAAATAGACGATTAATTAATTCCAAATGCTGCAGAGTCCATGTGTCTAGACAGTCTAGTACCCAATTGTGCTTCAGATGGATTGCACAGGATATCCAAGGCGTTACAGGCCGTTCAGGAAACGACAAATGTATATCTAGAGGCATGTCCAGTACCCTTGACGTTAGCTTACATAATACACAACCAATAGCCATATACGGTTCAAAGACATGGACGACTGGAGAACCAGAAGTCGGAGCCCTGCCCGTGTTATGGATGAAATGTCGTAAGACAATCTTCTATGTTACTAGGAATGGCAGGCTTCGTAATGCTAGCATACGCGAAGCGCTGTGCATGACGGAACCATCGAGGATGTGGTGTCGGTTCGAAAGCTTGGATGGTTAGGTAATGTGTTTAGGCATAGTGGGATTATAAATGCCAGCTACAGAAAAGACTTATCAAGTGTAAGACCAAGAGGACGCCCACCAAAAAGATGGTCCGACAGCATTAGGGAACAGTGCGGCGCTCTTCTTAAAACAGCCGACAAATATGCAATTCAGGGAACGAATGTTCTGTTCAATAAAGCGAGGAGACAAAAAGTCGTGTGCGATTAAGATAAGATAAAGTAAGGTTGTATTACATTAAAGACATACATTATTTAAATAAAGTGTTGTAACATGATGCGATTCTGTTATTTTGATCATATAACTATTATATAATTGCTCTATATATTTGATATTGATATACATATATTGAATTTAATCAATGATACTGATTTAGAAAAGCTGAGTTTGAACAATAAATAAATATAAAGATTGATTCATTTCGTATGAATCAAATGATTCTTTTGTTGATATTGCTTTCTTCGATATCTTTCTAGTTAGAATTCTTTATAGAATGTTGATGATTACAAGAGGAACGACGTAGAACGTTGCCAACATCTTCATTTAAAGTGTTTATGAGGAATGAACTGAATTCGATCTTGGCACACGTGTCGTTAACCACTTATCCACTTTCACTCCACAATAACTAAATAATGGATGAATAAATGAAGGAAATGAGGAAGAATAGTAATTAAATTGACAACATAAATCAATTAATAGTATAGGTAAGATAGCGAACATGAGAATTAAGGATATATGAAGAGGTGGGGTTAGGGCTTACAATGGACTAACTAAATGTTCAATTTATATAATATTTACCTTTATTACTATGCTCTGAATGATGTAAGAGGTGTCGATAAGTGGTAGTAAGATGGCAAAATGATTGTATAGGGGCCTGCAAGTATATATGAATAATAAGAGTATGGTCTCTTGTTAATTTCAAGAAATGTGTGTTTAAAGAACCTATAATTATTGTTTAAATTTAATTTAAGAAATTTAATATCATACAGTTCACATGGGAAAAGATTATGAAAAGAATGAAAACAGTTTTTAAAAATGTTTCCTAAAGGGGTTTATTTAATGGGATATAAAAAGAGACGTAACTTGTCCGGATAATATAGCGTTTAGAGATTATCAAGAAACATAGTTATTTAAGAAATAGTAAAGTAAAGATAGGTTCAGAAACGCCATAACAATATGTAAATGATGAGGAAGAAATTCTACTTTTATGGTTATACGTGTAAGGATTGAGTGGCAGGGTTAATGTGTTGAGTAAAAGTAGGAATATTAAGTAGGGGGTCTTTCATTGAGCTTGACAAACTGCTCATATCTTCTATGCTTACATGTAGAAATTATTTCGTTTTTTTGTTTATCAAAGGGCTCATAGATCTCATTAGTATGACTGCCTCAGATGCATATAAGGCATATACTCTGGATCCAGGTTGATTTGTTAAAGATAGAGCAATTCAATGTATTTATCTGCTCTCGAAGAGGTTAGACACAAGTTCAGGTGTGGATTTTGATGAATGGGTTTCCGTGGAACGAACTGGATTCGAATTCGGCACACCCAGGTCGTCAGTCAGCGTTGGTAACCACTCAGCTACCGTCCCAAGCGTGCATTTAGACTTAAGTTTCTTGATTATGCTTGTGAAGGGTGTAGTACATATTTTATTAGAGTTGTTTGAAGAACTTATGTGGTTGAATATATGTACTTTGATGCTGGTCGCCGTACTTTCTTTTATTTGTATTTGTGTGGCGCTTAGTTGTAAGAGTTCATATCATTAGCGCTGCCATTCGCAAAATTGCTGTTAGAAGTGTTATTATCGTTACTAGTAGTAATATTAAAAGGGCTGACAGTTTGAAACTTTGGGTGCGAGTAATTGGTTCTGATAGAGTGGATGTATATTATCAAAGGTTGTAGGATTTGCCTCCTACTGATAAATATTCATTATTAAATTTATTTTTAATGTTTCATGGGTGTCTTCTGCAATACTGTAATTGTTATTCATTTATACGTATATCTTCTCGGAGAACATCGGAATCCCTGGTCGTGAGCAAAGATGAACATGTATATCTCCGTTTAAAGCGGTGTTAACCACTGCTACTACGTATGATAACAATTAAACAATTTACACTTGAAGGTTTAAGAACGATTAGTGAGAATAACAGCAAATGTGTTACGAAGCAGCATACTTATATATATATATAACAACAGAAGCTGAAGAGAGCCGGATGGGTAAGACCTTCCGTGCTTGAAACCGACGGTACGAATGTTGTACTAATTTTTCTGTACCAGAATAAATAAATATATATATATATATATATATATATATATATGGAGAGAGAAAGAGAGAGATAGAAAAGGAGATAGATAGATAGATAGATAGATATATAGATAGATAGATAGATAGATAGATAGATAGATAGATAGTGATAAATCAATTCATAAATAAATAGATAGAGGTAATACAGAAGAACAAAAATGAGACAGTCGATATAGGAAACAAACAGATAAAAAAAACTCGTCTTCCGCACAAGGTTACTCCTCTTTTTATTTCCTATCGTGTTCTTTCGCACAAAGGAATGACATTGATCCCTCAACATTAGAACAGATCGAATAAAACATCTTGGATGACATTCAAGTAGAAATTTGTCGTACACTCAAAGATGAAACGAAGACAATAGACTGGACCACGACAGAACCCGTAACCAGGTTGGCATAGTCAACATTAAAGTAATATTGTTTTGATCGTCCCGTGGTTACTCCTTGACACTCTGCGTTTGAAAATCTCTTGAGGGTTGCCACTGCGGAAATGGTGGCTTCGACTTGTTATCTGAAAAAAACGACTCAATTGTTGTTTATCTTTATTAATCAACAGATACGACATATTACGACAACTAGTTGTACTTTTATTCGGTTTTCTACGTTACCAGAATCAAACAATTTACACTTATATGTTGAATAACTATGAGTAAGTATGACAACACATGTTACATGAGGTCATACTACACCATTAACGTCATATTGTTGCATACATATGTGATCGTCTACTGGCTTTGTCTTGACGCTGTGAGTTTGAAGTAGATTTGTCTCTAGAGAAATCGTGGCTTCTATTTGTTAGCTGTACAGAAACAACCCAATCGTTGATAATTTTAATTAATCAGCTAAGACGACCGATTACGACAACTAGGTGTACTTTTATTCGGTTTCTACGTAACCAGAATCAAACAATTTACACTTATAGGTTGAATAACTATGAGTAAGTGTGACAACACATGTTACATGAAGCAGTATGCTATTCCGAGGTCATACTACACCATTAACGTCATATTGTTGTATACATATGTGATCGTCTGCTGGCTTTGTCTTGACGCTGTGAGTTTGAAGTAAATTTGTCCAAGAGAAATCGTGGCTTCTATTTGTTAGCTGTACAGAAACAACCCAATCGTTGATAATTTTAATTAATCAGCTAAGACGACCGATTACGACAACTAGTTGTACTTTTATTCGTTTTCTACGTTACCAGAATCAAACAATTTACACTTATAGGTTGAATAACTATGAGTAAGTATGACAACACATGTTACATGAAGCAGTATGCTATTCCGAGGTCATACTACACCATTAACGTCATATTGTTGTATACATATGTGATCGTCTACTGGCTTTGTCTTGACGCTGTGAGTTTGAAGTAGATTTGTCTCTAGAGAAATCGTGGCTTCTATTTGTTAGCTGTACAGAAACGACCCAATTGTTGTTAATTTTAATTAATCAGCTAAGACGACCGATTACGATAACTACTTGTACTTTTATTTGTGTTCTACGTCATTGTAATTGCGCAGTTGTTTGTCTTCTCTGGCCTTGAGAGTAGATCAACGTGGTATAACACACTACTACCACTTCTTATGAGTACAATTAACACGTATCGAGTCAAATTATATTCTTGAGAGGTGAACTAACTATAGCTTGAACCACCATTGCCTTGTAGTGTTGGTTATAGTTTAATCAGTTTATTAAAGTACTACCGTTGAATACCATTGTGATGGTCCACTGACCATGTCTTAACCCTGTGAAGATCTCTTAAAACTGGACCCTTAAGAAATGGTGGTTTTTTAGCTGAAAAGAAACGACTCAATTTTAGTTCATTTTAATTAATCAACAGAAACGACAGATAACGATAACTTTTTTCATCTTATTCGTGTTCTTCTTCATTGTCATTGCACAGTTGTTTGACTTAACTTCTAATTTTAAATAACATTTTATACGTTCTCCTCGACTCGCTTCCAATCTGCTTACAATGAATCTTACCTAACTTCGTTGATTGCATTACACTTCGCATACTTTCTACGTCTACATTCCCCGTTCACATCCTTGTCAAACCTGACTCTTTGATCTGAGCAGACAATGACTGGAATAATTCAACACAAACCAGGTATACAATAACCTTTCTTTATCATATTTAACAAAATGTAGGCAAGATATATTTTCGAATCATTTTCAAAGTCTCAAAATTTGTATAAAAGAATTATAAACAATTTTCCACTTTTATTTCACAGGTAAACATCATCTTCAAACGAAGAAAATCCAATAAAAATACATTCATAAAAACAAAATGTTAATTTTTGTGAACCGAAACCTTTCAAAAGATGATTTTTTATTATATAACAAACAAGGAAACCGCTGTTTTCAACTAATTTCTTGTTTGTTTACATTTCATTTTTGTTTCAATGTCTTTTTATTTTCAACATTTTCTTGGTTGGGTTTTAGGGTTTTGGGTGTAGGGTTTAGGGTTAGTCTTTCGCTAGAGGTGACCGTTGCTGACATAACTCAATGAGTTCTTCGGTAGATTGAACGCGCTGACACATATCGTAGTAATTAATTTTCTTTTTTTTAACGCGCAGCAGATCGTAGTAATTAATTTTCTTTTTTTAACGCGCAGCAGATCGTAGTAATTAATTTTCTTTTTTTAACGCGCAGCAGATCGTAGTAATTAATTTCCTTTTTTTAACGCGCAGCAGATCGTAGTAATTAATTTTATTTTTTTAACGCGCAGCAGATCGTAGTAATTAATTTTCTTTTTTTAACGCGCAGCAGATCGTAGTAATTAATTTTCTTTTTTTAACGCGCAGCAGATCGTAGTAATTAATTTTCTTTTTTTTTAACGCGCAGCAGATCGTAGTAATTAATTTTCTTTTTTTAACGCGCAGCAGATCGTAGTAATTAATTTCCTTTTTTTAACGCGCAGCAGATCGTAGTAATTAATTTCCTTTTTTTAACGCGCAGCAGATCGTAGTAATTAATTTCCTTTTTTTAACGCGCAGCAGATCGTAGTAATTAATTTTCTTTTTTTTTAACGCGCAGCAGATCGTAGTAATTAATTTTCTTTTTTTAACGCACAGCAGATCGTAGTAATTTATTTTCTTTTTTTAACGCGCAGCAGATCGTAGTAATTAATTTTCTTTTTTTAACGCGCAGCAGATCGTAGTAATTAATTTCCTTTTTTTAACGCGCAGCAGATCGTAGAAATCAATTTCTTTCAAAAGTGACGGTCTATCTGCTTGCAACCTGCTTGTCAAATGCCTGCTGCAATCTGATTGGTTAATAGTTTCGTCAACGCCCGGGCGCTTCCGAGACCTGCCCGAACGTTGACGACGCAAAGTCACGGAAACGCAGTGCGTTCTCTATAAAAGTACTGAACAACCACATACCCATGTGAACATATGGCTTCTTTCTATTGATGAGGAGAAACACTTTTTGAGGGAAGCAGTCTTTACGAATTTTTTTCAAAAAGTTTTCCATTGGAAATGTTTGTTTTAGAAGTTAGTCTGAGGTATATGGAAGTCAATTACATGAACCGTATAGTTTAGGCCTCCATTTTGTTCCCATAAACATCCGCCTACCCATGCATTGCGTACGCTGTTTTGTTAAGTCTCTTAAACCATATCTTATTTACACTGTTTTTTTAACCTTATTTCAGATTCCTTTTTATTTGTGGGGTTTTAAAGTAAAAGAGACTTTATTAAAGTATGTAATGTTAATTTTTATAATTTTTAATATATTTGTAAAAAAGGTTTCATTTTTGTTCTCTTTATTTTGTTATATAATTTATTATGATATAAATAATTATTATTATTTTTATTATTATTATTCTTTAATTGATTTATAAATATTTTTTTTTAAATTTTTCCGTTATGTTCTCTTATATTAATTTCTTTGTTATTATTTTTTAATTTAAATATTTTTAATCTAGTCATTTAATTTTATTTATATATGTTTATATATTCTATTCTTAATAAAATTAATAAATATTTTTAGTCTTTAATTCTAAACCGAACTAAGTTATTTTTCCGCTGATAAAGAGTTAGCTCGCTTTCACCTTTTTTAAAAATAAGGTCAAAGCGAGCTAAAAGAAAGTTAAGCCTGACTGAGTTTTTGTTTACTCATCACGAGGTATTATTCCATTATTTATCGTTGACTATGCACATTAGTATAACATTCTAATTCTGACTTTCTCCCACTTTTTTAATCCCGTAGGTTTTTTAAATTTTTTAATGTTGTTTTAATTTTTTACTTTTAACTTTTTAATTTAGAATTTTTTAAATTTTAAAATTTTAATCCTCCGAATCCAGAGGTGTAGTTAAAGCGATCAGCGGTCAGCATGACATAAGCATGGCAGTGACATAAACTCACATATCAATGAAAAATTGTTTTTGCTATCCCATGCTAAAAATATCGGTAGAATTTGCAGGAAAAAATACAGAATTGGTAAGAATTATAAAAATTAAAATAAAACAGAGAAGCAAAATATCGTCAGAGAGTCACACAACGTGCGAGTCGATATTTTCCGGGGAGACCGACATAAACAGACGCTGAAGAGACTCCGGTAAAGAGGCCTATTACAGGTTCCCATTGTTTGCATTTGAAACCGACGGTACCGATGTTGGTCTGATCTTTAGTAGTACATATATTAATAAATATTACGTTCTTATTTTGTAATTGCTCTAAATAATCAAGCACTCTGCTGGGGTTTTCAATTTAATAATTAGCAGATGTCAAAATAGTATTTTCAAATAGTATAGTCAAACAAGTAGTTCAATTGAACTTTAATAAAATAGTTTTATCATTTTTTCCTTTCTTTCAATCAATATTTTATTTAAAACCACTCTATAATTAATACATGAGTATTCGTATAAGATGTCCCATTCTAATTGATCTGTATAACTTTTTAACAAAACAAAATCGACTTTTAATCGGCATTTTCTGGTCGTTTACGTAAATAGCTTGATAATGCCAAAACGCTTAGCTTCTCAGTACGCTTGAGAAACAGACACTTTTTTGGTATTGTTGATGTGCTTAATTAAAATGACAACATTTGGATCTTATGAAAATAAAAAAAGATGTATCTTTATTGTTGGTGACGCTGAGAATACCAGGTCTGGTAGAAGTAAGATCCACACACAGGTATTTGATGGTTGATTATTCTCTGAGACCTGATCGTTAGACAACTAGCGATATCAATTTCGAGTTGTTTTTATCTTATCACGGTAGCGTTTTCTCGCAGATGACGTTTCGTACACCTAGTGTTTCTTACATTTTGAAAATCTATCACATGTTGTCTCTTCCCGTGCAAATATTTTCTTGTGTTAAGATTATTTTTATTCAAATAACTATTTGTTATTTATCATTATCTATCTTTTGATAATTGATCTCATGTCGTTTTTCCGTTCAGATGGTACTGGTGTTAAGCTTTTTAAAATTCAAATAGCCATTTGGCCATTCGATAATAATCTTATCTTTTGACAATCGTCAGGTGCATCTTATTATTGTAAACATGACTTTTCAGTACACACAGCCTGGATATTAAACAACTTTACTGTTAAATTGAGAACATCTTATAAATTCTGGCAGCAGATAATTAAAGAACAGTTGTTAATTTACTTGGAGACAAAACCAACCTCTTTGGTTCCATATTATCGCAGATAGCTGAATTGTACCCTGCCGACAAACTTCCGTCCTCTTCCTCTACCCAACCACATTCTGGAAAAATCTCTAAAACCGTTACCATCTGTAAAAATGTTGTTGCCTTTTTTTGTTCTAAAGAAAAACTAAATTTATCGAAAAAAATATTTTCACTGTAATCTTTCCCGTTATAAAGAATTCATTGATTTTTGTCGTCAAAAAAATAAATAAATTGTCATAAAAATAAACATACGGCGAGTGATTTTTCCTTCATTATATTTTGTATTTCAAAGACGTATCGTTCCGATTTCGACGCCGGTTCGTTTTGATTCGGTTTTGTTTGGTTTAAAAGCTATATCTGTACGAAGTTATCTAGTTTTAATCAAGGTTTTAACAGGAGTTAACTAAAAAAACAATTAAGTGTGTAGTTATTAAAATGCAATATAAAATGTATTATAGGTTTCTCCTCTAAGCAATTATGCATTTTAATTTTTGAATGACATTATTTCAGAAACTGCTGTTTATAGGTTGTTGACTAAACACACACTTTTCCTGCTGACGTTTGCGTCTTTGGTCGTTTGGGCGGCTTTTCCACTCCTCGTACTACAGATTTGACTTTGGAGTGAAGTGGTTGATCTCTGTTTCATCCAGTGTCACACATTGACGAAAATACTTATTTTCCTTGCGCTGAAAAGGTTGCACACTACGCCCTACGTTATCAATACGTTTTTGTTTATCGACTGTGAGCAAATGCAATATCCACTATGAAAACTACGTCATCATTGACAACTATTCATGCAAAATGGCGAATGACTCCCTTATAATATCTTCATATCATCTTATTCAGTCACTTTAATTTATGATCGGCTTAAACAGATTCGTGGACTTATGTTTTCCGAGATAACTGCCGGATATGGACGACCTGGGCGTTCACCATCATATGTTTCTGCACACCAGAGCTTAAAGTCAGCATACCACATCTTAATCGTTGTTTTCTACGAAGTATTATCCAAATAACACTTATCAAGCCAATGCTTTCTTTAAACGTTATGTTTTTTTTTCTTATTAGAAAGCAATGCTCTATCAACACACGAAATTAAGAGTTTGTTTTTATTGTTTAAAAATTTTTTAACAGTCGCCTTGCGTAAATATCTGCAATTTGTGAACTAATACTCCGATGCCGGTCAAATTGTGATACCTACCATAACAAAGTTCATATTTTATATTAATTATGAATATTTTTTTATGTGTTTGGTCCGGTACTTATAGAATAAACGATTTTACATACATTTTTTCTGTCCAATTTTGATGACATTTTACACATAGTTATAATACACCAATTAATAAAAAAATATATATTCATGGTATTTTGTTTGTTTGTTTTGTTTTACGACATATCGACAAATTTCTGGTTATTTAATACTGAATTCGGTCATTTTGGTAAAAGTGTTAGGGTTCAAGTTCTTCATATATTCAAATATTTATTCATGGTGATTTGTTTGGTTGTTTTGTAAAGGAAAATAGTTATTTTTGTGTTTAGCTTTGCAGAACATGATTGAAGTTTTACAAAAGGAAAGGAAAAACCCCAGTAAAATCAATGTTTAATGTATATTAAGTAAGGAAGCTTCTATTTCAGACAACCTGACCTGATAGCAAAAGCATGGTAAATATGTATGGTGTGAATACTGTTACGCATGCACAGACCTTCTCTCTTTTTAGATGAGCGGTATTTACGACTGATGTGCTCCATATACCGAATACATCTGTTTCAAGCGCCATGTATAATAACAAGAAAAACAAATACACAATTAAATTAAAACGAAATACTTAATTTATTCGATATTTTTACAGTCATAATTATATTTGTGGTATATTTCATAAAAATAACAACGAGAACTTCATCTCGTTTAATCATCGATATGTTAAAATTTTTATCGATTTGATGAAAACTATTTCAAATGACAAAACGAAGAATATTTCCCATGAAAATCATTCCTTGTTTTACCAGTTGGTCATGCAACGGCTCTTCAGGTAACTGGCAATCTTGGGGTAAGATCCAATGCGGTTGTAAAGACCCATCATTTTGGGATAGCTACTAAACATCGACTGGTTCTGCATGTACATGCTCTCCATACAGCAATAGAACATCATGTCACACCACATCATCTGCAATAAGAGAAACACAAAGATAACCGTTAGGAACCTCTGAATGGAAGTATAGGCTAGGAAGTTGAAATATTACAACATTGACACATTTTTAAAACAATTACAAATAATCAAGTAAGTATATGAATAAAATTAAATCTTCAATCACTTGCTTTTTAGACATTTATTTATTTATTATAAGACAAAATATACATATATTAAAGCTTCATTCTAAAAGCTTGTTAGAAGTGCTTAAAGAGAACGACAATGTAAAACCTCTGATAAGATTCTTAAACATTCAAAACCCGACTTAATATTTCTAATAAAAAATAAGAGAACTTGCTTAATCATTGACATAGCCTGCCTCTTCGACACCAGAGTACAGGAGAAAGAACATGAAACATAAATAAATATCTAGATCTAAATTTGGAATTAGAATATGGAAATGTAAAACAGTCAGGGTGATTCCGGTTGTAATTAGAACGTTGGAACCATAATTATAAGCCATATAAATAGCTTTAACGAAGCAATTTATTTTCCAATTCTGCAGGAACGGCGAAAGTGTTAATGTTCTGCTTGAATGTCTAAAGCCAATGTCTGAATAAAAGGATGAGAAGTTAAAACATTAAAAAAATTTAATAACAATTACCAATAATCCAGTAAAGATACGAATACAATTAAATGTTCAATGACTTGGTTTTTATAATGGGTTATTGTTGTGGGGTACAAATCACCCCTATTGAAGAACTAATGGAAGCAACCATCTATAATAAATACCATGGTTGCAATAACTCAAAGAGAGGACATTCCTATTCATGTTTTACCGCATGGTAGGAATCCGGTCATCTCCTACCACATTTAGTGGCGTTACTGTATTGCTATGAATAAATACATTGTATATTTAAACCTGTCACAATTTGTGGTTGTTATCTTTGTGACCCCTAGCACGGGTCTACAACACTGGCAACGAGAAATTTAGTAAAGAACAAACGTGAGGATTTTGATTTTATACCAGTCACGAAAAACTGGCTACCAGGATCACTCAAGAAAGTTACGGGGCACCCTGGGGCTACTAGAATGAAGAGCCTAATGAGGTCCTACGTTTACTGGAAGAGCATGGACACGTATATTGAAGACATGGTAAAGTCGTGTAAGGGATGCGCATTGGCTGCAAAAGCGCCCCCAATACAATTAAGCCCGTGGCCTAAAGCTGACCATCCATGGTCAAGGATATACGTGGACTTTGCAGGTTCATTGGAGGGAAACTATTACTTAATAGTTGTTGATAGCTTTTCAAAATGGCCTGAGGTATTTAGATGCAAGAGTCCAACAACGGATTTTACAATCAGTGCTCTTCACGAATTGTATGGTTTGGTGTGGTCGATTGTTTGGTATCGGACAATGGAACGCAATTCACGTCAGCAGATTTTAAAAGTTTCTGCGAGGATTTCCAGGTCAACCACATAACAACGCCAACCTATCATCCTCGATCGAACGGTCAGGCAGAGAGGTTCGTGGACACGCTAAAAAGAGCCCTGAAAAAAGCTAAAGGAACGCCCTCAGGAAAGGCGTTACAACAGTTTTTACAGGTGTACCGAATTACGCCAAATGAAAGCGCTCCATCAAAGATGTCGCCGGCAGAGTTAATGTTTACGAGGAAAATTAGGCCGGTCTTCGAGAAACTTTTGCCTACACAGGTAAAACCGCCGAATACTACAGTTCCTAAAAAGATGTATTTACCTGGGGAAAAGGTATTTTTCCAGGTACATAAAAATAATAGTATGATGTGGGAACTAGGAAAGGTCAAGCAGAGGATCGGGCGGATGGTTTACATAATCAAAGGTCCAAAATTCACTCACAAGAAGCATTTGAACGAAATTCGGAAACGTGTCACTGATGACGACAGACAACCTCCTGTTGAACAAGAAGTAATGACACGTTCGACCTGGTAACACCACAAGCAGCCAAACAACGCCGGTCTTCCAGAAAAAGAAAAAGGATCGATCCCATAGAGATCAATCCCAGGAAAAAGAGCTATACGATCATTCCAGGGGAATGAAAAGCTCGGAAGGGGGGTGTTGTGGGGTACAAATCACCCCTATTGAAGAACTAATGGAAGCAACCATCTATAATAAATACCATGGTTGCAAAGACTCAAAGAGAGGACATTCCTATTCATGTTTTATCGCATGGTAGGAATCCGGTCATCTCCTACCACATTTAGTGGCGTTACTGTATTGCTATGAATAAATACATTGTATATTTAAACCTGTCACAATGTGTGGTTGTTATCTTTGTGACCCCTAGCACGGGTCTACAACAGTTATCTATTTATTGTTATACAAAATTCTAGTTAATAAACGTTTACGCCTTCTATGTCTTTTCTATATAAATTAACTATAAAAAATACATGTCGGAATAGCTTTCATTCTAGGATTGAGGTATGTGTTCATGAAGATTGTGCTTAACTTATTCTAATAAGCTGTAATTTATAATGAACTGAACAAGTCACTCATCAGCCACTTAGCTATCTATGCATTTCGCTCTCACTCACGGTGTGTTATGTTAACCATTAATCGTGTTTGAGATATTTGGTATTGCAATTTTATTTACATACGTGTGTTTGCACGAGATGTAACATAGAGCGCAAAATAATGAGTATCTTCCTCCTATATAAGAATTCGAATAGATAATGATAATATTTTATATAACAACAACAACAACAACAACTACAATAATAACAATAACAATAATAATAATAATAATAATAATAATAATAACAATAATAATAATAATAATAATAATAATAATAATAATAATAACAATAATAATAATAATAATAATAATAATAATAATAACAATAATAATAATAATAATAATAATAATAACAATAATAATAATAATAATAATAATAATAACAATAATAATAATAATAATAATAATAATAATAATAATAATAATAACAATAATAATAATAATAATAATAATAATAATAATAATAACAATAATAATAATAATAATAATAATAATAATAATAATAATAATAATAATAATAACAATAATAATAACAATAACAATAATAATAATAATAATAATAATAATAATAACAATAATAATAATAATAATAATAATAATAATAATAATAATAATAATAATAATAATAACAATAATAATAATAATAATAATAATAATAATAATAATAATAATAATAATAATAATAATAAAAGCAGTCAAATTATTAACATAACATATTTTACGAAAACATTACAGAAAAAGTATTCTAATTCGCTGTAAATTTTAATTAACTAAACAAGAAATCAAACTCTTATTAGCTATATATGTATTACTCTCGCCCTTTCTTACTGTGTTGATTCAACCACTCGCCAATAGTGTTTTAATTACTATGTGATAATTTAGAGGAAAAGTAACTGACTTTATTCAGTGGCTCCATTTTATTTTCATACGGGTGTCTGTACACACTACACACGTATGCAAATTAGTTCGCAAAATAATACACCGTTTTTTCTATGTATGAACAATAAAGAATAATGATACTTCTATGAAATTATAAAAACAACAATAATAATAATAATAATAATACTACTAATAATAATAATAATAATAATAATAATAATAATAATAATAATAATAATAATAATAATAATAATAATTATAATAATAATAATAATAATAGAAGTATTCAGACTAAAAACAGGTCCATCGTATTTTTAATGTTTTAGTCGTTCTACTGTCAGAAAATGCGGCATTATTAAATGGGAAACTAAATTGTCGTCAATCTTAAAAGTATTCATCTTCATAAACTAATTGTCTCATGTATATTTTTTCTAACAAATTAAATGTTATGTCGCATATTAACTATACAAATTACTTATTTTATACGTACCTTTTCTCCCATGAAGTAATGGCTTCCTCCGTTGCGCATGCACAGACTCCTCTCCATGAAGGGCATGATCCTGTTGAAGCTGTTCATGTATCTCCAGTACATGTAGTTCTGGTAAAAATACAAAAACAATAGTACATTAATCCATTGGCATGAAAACAACTGATACATCACAATGGATGTGTAAGCAAAACATCGACAATTTTCGACAGGTTTATAACGATAGTGTACATCGTGATAAACCTGTGAAAAATTATGGCTTTTCGTGAATCGCGTTGTAAATAAATATAATCTGGTAATGAAACACTAACGTCTGCTTAAAATGTCTTTATTGTCGAGCAATTGAGGCAGAGTAAAACTAAACCCGATTTCCTTGGCAAACTAGGAAATTACAAAGGGACTTGTTATAAATGTTAAAGTGAAAAAGACCCTTATACTTTGATGGATAATAGAACAAATAAATGTTAGTTTTTATTGTGGCGCAACTTCATAGTGGTGAGGTCGTTGCCCAGATGATTGTTAGGGAGGTTCTTTAATTGGCTATTGTCGCTAGTTTTTGACTCACGTAAACCCGGGTTAATTACTAGACTTTAATCAGACAACGAACTAAAATCAACACGCATTTACACATACAATAAAAACACGTGGATTACTTCATGTAAATACCAACTTAGTCATTAACGAAGGGCTATTGCTGATAACCATTAAAATTTTGTACTTAACGGATCAGAATTCTTTCGGATTTTCCAAGAGAGTTATTTGAAGATTAATTTCAGTATTTATATATAAATGACGTCTTAGTGGGGTCCCCACGTGTGACTTTTCTCTTTTCTTTGTTTTTTGTTTGGTTTTACCAAAAAAATGAACCAATGTATAGTGTGCATTTTTTCAAGACACATTTATCCAATCACTTTTTACTCTTTGTGATTTTTTCTGATGATGTTGTAATGTTGCAGAGACGATATTAACATAACGGTGTTGTTTAGCACAAGACTAATGAAACGGACCGTAACAAATATATCCCACAGCAATGTTATGTTTTTTTGGAAATGTGAAAAAATAAAAATAAAAATAATAAAATAAAAACATGGTTATTGGAATATAATATGAACCAGACTTGTATTTGCTCTGTTGTCACTGATTGACAATCATCGAGCTTAATCTTTTAAGGAGACTAGAAAGTAAAAGGGCACTGATAGTATATGCTAATACATATATTGTCATTAATAATTATATATATATATATATATATATATATATATATATATATATATATATATATATATATATATATATATATTAATGTTAAATGTTCTGTTAATATATTTCACTGGTTCAAATAATGCTTCTGCAGCTTCGAGATTTTTCCACTCTCATCAAAATTCAGTATTAAATATTCTCCCATAAAAAACATTTTAAGCACCCTCTTTCACTGTTCGTACATTTTTCTACTATAATAGCCATATTTGTGTTTGACATTTGTTTCGCTATTTCGAATACTTCATTCTTCTGAGCATCCATTTGTTAATCTATATGAGAACCTAGATTGATAAGCGTCTACGTCGGCTTCATATATTGCTCTTCAGACATGTACAATATCTGCGACACTGGCATGTCGATGTTATCGATCAACAGTACCTTTCCAAATATGATCAAAGGTTAAGATCGGATTCTAACTCTGCCTGATGAGATCTCAGTTTATAATAGCTGTTGATCAATAACATCGACATGCCAGTGTCGCAGATTTTATACATGTATGTGTAAATAAAAATAATCATATATATATATATATATATATATATATATATATATATATATATCATATATAAAAGCTCTATTTGATGTTGATCACTTCTTATAAACCCGGTTGAAATTCTTTGGATTACTACCCTGTGGATGTTTTACCTGGATTATTTTTATCATTATATATATATATATATATATATATATATATATATATATATATATATATATATATATATATATATATATATATATATATTGGATTAACAACAGTTGGAAAATTTCATAATGAATACATTTTATTCATTATCACTAAGTTAACAAAGTGTCAGAAACTAAGAAGTAATCTTTGGTTTTGTAAGGGTTCCAAGAAGGAAACGCTGCGCCAGACAACATAAAAGGGTTAGGTGACCTCAAACGCTTCCACACGACATAATGCAACATATGAAAAACAAGCAACACATCGATGTTGGCAACGTTACCGGTTGATGTGCCGAAATAGCTTGTAAGAATCTGAAAAAAAAACTCCTTGAAAATGTAAGGTAACTACGACAGTCTAAAATTCTTTAACATCTATTTTCAAACCACACCGGAACAATACTACAAAGACAATAATACCACAACTTCCAAAAACCGCTCTCCCAACTGCTAGAATTTCACTTGTATGATCAGGTTCACGACGTTTTTCCGTTTAACTCACTGTCATCGCGTCTCGCTTTTTAAAACGCGTCGGTGTCGACACATATGCTAATAACGAACACTTACAAAACCCACAACTCTTAACATGCGCTTTTTTCCGTTTTTGCAATGGCTGCTCGGCATGCCAATGATCGCAGTTGCTTTAAACTGTATAAATTGTCATCTATATTATTACAATAGTTTATTAATTGGTATATAAGTATTATTATATGTAAGTATAGACATGTAAATATTATATTAGAGATTAACAAAAGGTAACTGTCGATAACCGCTAAAATTTGGTACTTTACTAATCAAGAATCTATTTGAATGTTCTAAGAAAGTTATTGTAATATTATTTTTGTATTTATACTTTTTAACTTGCACACTAATATTGTAATGGTCATATTATTTTTCTTATATTTACAACTGTATAAGTTATATCGTCTCTTTGTTATATACAACGGACCGATTGGTGTATAAAGTCGTTTAAACACGCGTGTTTATTGCCTTGTCTCACCTGGATATGAATCCCCGGTTGCTTTTTCGTTCGTTGATACAAAACCACGCGGACACTTGTTGTCTAGTTTATAAGAGTATTTTTCTAAAGGTAAGAACCAGAAACTTTACATGCGTGGCAGAGGGAGATAGAGAGATATTTTATAAATAGATTTCTTCTACCTAAGTCGCCCAACGCGTGCTATCTCCAATTTGGGTGAAGCACGTAAAAACACGCATTCTCTCGTTCAAACCTTTCTCCATGGGTGGCTATTCTAAAAAGCAGCAGACGTTTAAATCAGGGGATTACTTCCCCCTAGACGAACTTCTCTTCCAATGCTGACCACTTCAACCTAGCCGCCACATATGCACACAAACAAAACGAAACAAGATGGATTTTGAAATTAAACATATACAAATCAGGCCTGAACTCCGATACAAGTGTTTTAATATGCATAATGTGTTTTTTATTAAGGACAGTAAATGAAAATCAGAACAAAATCAAATAAAATACAACTAATACAGCAATAGAGAAGCATATGTTATGGATTCAGTTTATTAAATTTCATTGCTACTGAAACACATCGAGCAAGACTGTATAATCATTGCTGTTGAACAATGACCTATGTGATACTTTTCTAAAATCAATCAGCTGATTAAATACTTTTCTTTAGAATTTTAAACTATTTTGCTCAGAACCAATAGACTATTTTTTTGTATAACTGATTCAATAAGTTTACCTATCATAGTGAAATGTATCTAATGTCCACGAAGACATCGATACAACTATAAGTTATTTTAGAATCTGTAAATCAAAAAGTTGGATTCTCAAATATAAATGCTTGTAAGTATTTGCTTTCCAAATGGTTTTATGACGATCATGGTATAATTTAAGCTCAGTGTGCCGACCTTTTTACTTCTCACCTATAATTGTTAGGCTATTGATACTTTTAATAAATCACAGCACACAACATACTCACACAAAGAATTACCTATGAAATTAAAGGCGTCTTTATAAGTAAAGACATTTTCATCATAAACCCTATTTTAATTTAATTTTCATACCTGTGTACGCACATTCGATGTACTCTTAGATATTGGCAGAAATGCTTGAATGTATAGAGATATATAAACAGACTTACATCATAGTTGCAGTTCATGTCACCGGATCCCATCATTCCACCGGATCCTCCCATCATTCCACCGGATCCCATCATACCACCGGATCCCATCATTCCACCGGATCCCATCATACCACCGGATCCCATCATTCCACCGGATCCCATCATACCTCCAGATCCCATCATCATACCACTGGATCCCATGTTAGATCCCATCATCATACCACTGGATCCCATGTTGGAACCACTCATCATTCCACTGGATCCCATGTTGGAACCCATCATGCCACCTTCCATCCAGTTGTACTAGAATGAAAAAAAGGTGTAACAACATGAATTGACTCTTTTAAATATAAGAAAATCCAAAAATATGTGTAATAGACTCACAGTCACATATTTCTGTATTCTACTGCTTTTAATTTTCTCGAAGGCCGATTTTACATCAACATATATATATATATGTATATGTATATATATATATATATATATATATATATATATATATATATATATATAAATATATATACGAAAACTCCGATAATACTTTGTCGAAAAATGAATAATATTTATATATATATATATATATATATATATATATATATATATATATGTATATATGTGTGTGTGTGTGTATAACAATTGAAGAACACATATAAAACATTGGATACCACACTATACATAGAAAATAATTAAAAATAGATATATTAAACAACAAATACATAAATTTGAAAATGTAACAATAAATAAGCTTAAAATATTATTTATTCATTTTCTGTTAGTATTGTCTTAAATTTTTCGGGTAAAATAACTCTTCCTCAGACACAGATTGTGTTTTATATAAAAAAACTCTCTATTATATTTTTAAGTAACCTCCTTTTGCTGTAGTGTTCGGTTGTTGTCATGAAACGGTGTGATTGACACATCCCTTTATTATTCAGAATGTTTATGCACGTGGCATGCCAGGAAGTAGACTTAAATGGAAAATACCTTATTAGACATCTTTAAATTCTAAATTTTAAATTAAAACATCATATATGTTTACTAATATTAAACATCACTCGTTTCTAAGTAAAAGTTATTTACCCGACAAGTTCAGACCGAATTTCAAACTTAATTTATACGGAAAATATTTGCATCTGAATAAGATGCCTTTGAACAGCTTTTTGTTACATTTTCAAATGTCAAATAGGCTTCAATAGAACGTTTCCATTAAACTGAAACAATATGAAAAATTTCATCTCCCCTGCTCAAATACACTAAGCGTAACATATATGGCCAACCTATTGTTTAAAATGATGACTGCCCTAAAATACAATAAGTAAAATGATTAAGATAGAAAACTAAAACATTGTTTTTCTATAAATATTAATATATAAAATAGATATAGATAAATAGTTTGATTTAAATGTCAGTTATATCTAATATATAACTTAAAAGTAGATTATTAAATAAATTTCAATTGTGAGTCATTGTAAAATTATTATTTAATAATTAACATACACATATGAGGAGGTTTGTATAAAGAAAATTACATTTTCAAAAAATAATTAAAAAGTTAGTATATGTAATGAGCTGATAGCCAAGAAAACAAACTAATGCCAAATATTGAAACAGCAACATATTAAATGCTCATTAGTTCTGATATTTCCTGTTTCATTATAAAATCTTCATGATAGCGAGAAAATGTTATACGAATAAAATAAAAAAAATATATATTTCGGCCGAATACTTCCTTCTTGCCGTGATGAAGATTTCGCTGTGCTAATCAAAATATCAGATCTTCTAAAAGCTTTAAACAGGTTTCTGCGTTAATATTTTGATTAGTTTGTTTATGCTTATAAACTAATTCCACATACTAACTATATACATATATATGTTTGTGTATGTATATATATATATATATATATATATATATATATATATAAGAGAGAGAGATTATGCTGTTAAGAACATTTTGGACTTAAAATACGTAGTAATAGGCACAAAAAAGACATTTTAATACTATCTATTATATATATATATATATATATATATATATATATATATATATATATATATATATATATATACCACAAGAAAATATTTTCCCAATTTTAACTGTTTGTGAATACATTTTAACAAATATGTGTTAATAAATTATTGACGTTATTACTCAGGTAAACATAAAAAAGTGTATCATTTTTATTTTTGTCTATTTAATCACATCTACTAAAGAACTGTTGACTATTGGAAATGACAGACCACTCAGAGTCTATACAGTTATTAGGATCGTAATAATCAATATTTCATCCGGAATAACCAGTAAATTACGGATATTATCAGTCTGTGCTCTTAAGTTAAAAAAACCCTGAAATTCCAATGTTATCGATTACATATATAATCTGGCCTGACAGTGGTTCACTGACATGCATTTTCTGAGGTTCATGTTGATTTTCATTGGAGTTTTCAGAGATATAATCATCCAATGAAATCGCTCGTTTTTTATGTAAGATGCAAATGGCGTCATAAGTCACTGAGTAAGTCTTCTTTATCTAAGCTTTTATTTTATTAAAATTAAAGCCTTAGTTTTAATAATTAAACGCAAACATTTATTGTATATAAAATGTATTATTCAAAATTGTATTTCGATATCAAATCATAAGAGTAAATAAAAACAGTTCTTACTGGAATGATTTCATAAAGAAATATTTGTTTATGTGCTATGTTCAATCAGATTAGCTAATGCTTCTATATTAATAATAATTAGTTTAATGATTCTATATTAATACTAATTAGTTTAATAATTCTATATTAATACTAATTAGTTTAATGATTCTATATTAATAATAATTAGTTTAATAATTCTATATTAATAATAATTAGTTTAATAATTCTATATTAATACTGATTAGTTTAATGATTCTATATTAATAATAATTAGTGTAACGCTTCTATATTAATAATAATTAGTTTAATGATTCTATATTAATAACAATTTGTTTAATGATTCTATATTTATAATAATTAGTTTAATGTTTCTTTATTAATAATAATAAGTTTAATTATTCTATATTAATAATAATTAGTTTAATAATTCTATATTAATAATAATTATTTTAAAGATACTATATCAATAATAATTAGTTTAATGTTTCTATATTAATAATAATTAGTTTAATATTTCTATATTAATAATAATTAGTTTAATGATTGTATATAAATAACAATTAGTTTAATGATACTATATTAATAATAATTAGTTTAATTATGATATATTAATAATCATTTGTGAACATCCTGATTTCTAACCGATTACTATACAATATAAGTTGCAAGATGTATATCTAACATGTTTATTTCATTTGAAACAACTGACTCACCCTGAAGCGTCCGTTCTTCCAGTGGAAATACCTCATGTAATCGTCCATGATTTCATAGAAGCAATCGCAGATGTAGTCACACCTGAACATGTCCATGCTGCTTTTGGGAAAGAATCCTAAAAAAAAACAGATATATTTATTATTTAGCAATAAATATATTTTCATATCATTCGTAATCTTCTTCTAATTCCATTCAACTATGGCAAACAAATGTTCGTTATTTTGTATCAGTTATCAAGTTTTTAAATGTCTAAAAGACTGTGCACCACCGTCAAAGAATGTGCATAGTGGCCTTTAAAACATAGAGATATAAGAGTAGAGGACAAGTTCAGGTTTACACACCAAAATAAATCAATATCAGATCGCATCTGAAACGATCATCCAAATCAAAACGTACAGGAAAGTATTAAAGAACAGATTGGAAATATCACATGATCAAACTACAGCAATCCAATCATAAATATAAAAAGAGGTCCGCATAGAAATGGGATCTATTATTCGACAATAACTTCAAAGACATTTATATTGCTCAATATGCGCCACTAATTACATTCGATTATGTCCGTAAGTAAAACCCAAGTCTTGTAACTCAATATTGGTTGTCTACTTTTCAAATGTATTAAATACTGTGTAAAATCAGGAAAGTATAAGCATATCGTCTTGTAATACATGGAGTAAATAATGGGGCATACTTGTCGAAGTTTAAACGAAAAAAACAATGTCAGATTATATACTGAATATTATCTGTTGACATTAGACTTAAAGACGGCCATCTTGGTGTAATCTGCAGGGAAGCCGTACCCTGGTACTTTGTGGGTCTACTATTTTTATTCAAATGATATATCTCTATTACGTAACGTGGTTGAGTAAAAAAATAAAGCTGAACCCATTATAATATATTTTCAATCATCTACGGTAAACAATTGACCTCGTAGAAATATATTTACATTTCAAGTTCAATATGCGAAGTCAAATGGATTGACTTTTTATTAAATTGGTACCTTTCTACTTTGATCATTCGCCCGATTTGTAGTCTTCTCTTGAATTATTATGTGTACGACTCGTTACTTTTGTTCTATAATCATTATGATCATATTTTATTCTTTAGCAAATGCAGCGAACTGATATTTTGTATTTTTGTTTGCGCTCTGATAAATAACGGAATAGATGAAAACACTGGCCATGTTACAGCGTTTGCGTAGGTCCATAAGCGATTACAGTATGCCGATCTCCTTTACAGATTCGTATTGCATGAAGTATTTCCTCAACGGAATAGGTCTATAAATTTCCCGCCACTCCGGGAACATTACGAGTTGATTTGACTCTTCGAGTGTCTGATTATCGCCATAATTCAAGTGTATACTTCGAGTCTTCTCTCAACCTGCCGAGCCAGGAGAACATTCGATCACACTTCTTAATCGTTCTGATATATCCACTAAGACATTTTAATTTTTTATTATTCAATATAAGATGATAACAAAGTAAATGTGTACATTACATTTTTAACTAATGTAGATTAAAATTTAAGGTATTGGCACAGCTTATGAACAAGACAAAAGCGACTTTTTGTTCGACACCTTCCGGTCGTTTACGTAAACAGCCGGAAGATTTTAAAGTGCTTAGAGAATCAGATGGCTCGAGAACAGACGACAACTCTGGGTCTTCGAATGATATTATAACGCAGGAGAATGAAGAATTTTCTGGTGACAGTATCCAGCAGGAACGCCGAACCACCCCATTCCTCCGTCTACGCTCTTTACAAAATTCTGCAAAATTAAAAAAAAATGACTAAAAAAATTACCCCCCCCCCCCCGAAAAAACACTTGTTTACTTTTATAACTATAACCTAACCTATATCAAATCTTAAACTAACCCGAAACTAACCCTAACCTAGTCAGGTGTTTCCGGTTCAAAAGCTGTACCAGTACAAAAGACAAAAATGAAGAAATGTATAAAAATCGTTGTTTCGTAGATTATATTTTTACAGTCTTTAGTTTTATCAGAAAAAAACACAATTCATCTAAAAAAATATAACTTTTAACTTTAACATAAAAATATATTTCATTGATGTTTTCATCGTCAAAAAATAAATTGTCATGAAAATAAACATACGACGAGTTTTTTTCATTCATTATTTTTTTCTATCGAAAAGCTGCCTAGTTTTTATTTTTTACGTCGGTTCGTTTTGATTCGGCTTTTTCCGGCTGTTTATGTATTTCTTCGCCAGTAAAAGTCGGTTGTGTCCGGCTTAAAAGCTGTATAAAACAAATTTACATTTTGTGCAAATATTTTTTCCGTAATGCAATCATTTTCTTTTTGATAATTTGTTTTTCATAAATTATTGACTTGTATCTTTTAACCACTTTCTATTTATTTTTATTTTGAATTAATTTAATTCTGTTGTTAATTAAATTAATTTATATTTTAGAAGGAGACATTTTTATGAACATTTTTCATACTAATTTACAATGGTACTTACCAAATTCTCTGGACAAATATCTGCAAATAGACATGGTCTCGGGCATTCTCATACCACCGTCCATTTCCAGACAGGGCAGGTAATTACAGGGAAAATCTGGAAGAAAAAATAATAGAAACATGTAAAGATGCAAATTATATTCAATATATTTTTTTATTATTTACACGTTTGCTACTCATGTTCCTTTTTTGTATTTCCATACACTCCGGCATTCTTCAAGTGTATTTTGTCTTATTTTATGAACGTATAGAAATTGCGATTAGATGAGAATTTAATAATATTTATCGTAATATCGTATAGCCTCCTTAATACAAAGACGGACGCTCTAAGAGTTATACAATGGGTATGTCAAATGTAAATGTGTAGTTAAACACTGTTGCAGACAGCCTTCTATGTATGTTCCCTTACTTTAGAATAATTAGATCTTGATTTTTTTCCTTCAACGTTATAAGGTTTGATTGTCACATCATTCTGAGCGTTCAGACAAAAGTTAAAATATTGACTTGGGTATGAGGGGTTCAAATCATGTTACCGGCAATGTAATATCCCCACACACTGACGATTCCCAGTAAAAAACATGAAACACGTGTATTTGTGGATAAAAATTTAATAATATATACCCTAATAAATATATATATACACACATATATATATGTATCTATATATATATATATATATATATATATATATATATATATATATATATATATGTGTGTGTGTGTGTGTCTGTGTGCGTGTGGGTGTGTTTAATAATGCATTGGTTCTCTTTCTTCTAATGATAGGACTTATTTTTTGAAAAACCATGGTTTAAAATAACTTTCTCATTGACTATCTATTGTTGTGATATTTAAATATAATAAACTTGAAAAATATATAAATTTATATTTGTTTTATTTTCACTTTTTCTCTGTATTTCCTTCTCTCCTTCTCTCTTTGTATATATATATATATATATATATATATATATATATATATATATATATATATATATATATGACACACGAGGATCGATGGGTACAATTATATTACGAAATATACATAGATAGGAAAACCACTAGGAGAAGTCAAAAGTATTAATATAACATTGCTTACCATTCCTGCAACGATCCCAATCAGAGAATTCGTATCTTTTGTCCATGTATTTGACGCCAGCCATATGGAACATCATACGCATGCACTCGGCACGGCCGCGACCATTGAAGTAATGGAGGGTGTAGTTAGGCATGGTGGAGTGGTTCTTGACTTCTCAGCTAAACCAAAAGTGAACGCAAACACAAGAATGGCTGATATGTGGTCGAACAGTCAAATACACCTGAATTTATACCCGTTTTTTTTACCCAATTAAAATCACGTCATAAATTGTCAATTGTCGACCACGAGGTTAGAAGAGTGTGAGGAAATAGTTCACTTGTTGAAAACAATGATGATCTCGTAGAACAGCCATCACTAAACAGAACACACTAAACGAGTGCACACTTCCATTGAGCAAACACTGTGAGTAATTATCTTTTCTAATGTCGTCATTTCAAATAAAAGAACATGGCTCTTTAACGCCAAGCTAATTCTAATTCTTGGGTTACGTTGATCCGTTGATTTGTTGAACAATTCTTAGTTTTAATCGAGGCTCAAAGAAAGGACCGGATCATTTGAAAAAGTAATTTCGCGGTTTTGTTGTTTATATCTATTAATTATCTTTTACTTTTTTGTTCATGTACTTTTAGATGAAAAACACAGGAAATATATATAATAGTAGAAATACTTGTCTACGCTCGCTGTCAAGTTATAATTACAATATTAACAAGTGATATATTTATATAATTATTCGATTGATTATGAACATTTTTAGACAAAAACAAATGTTTATTAAATTTATTTATTATTTATTATTGTTCATGTATTTTTAGATGAAAAACACAGGAAATATATATAATAGTAGAGATACTTGTCTACACTGGCTGTCAAGTCATAATTACAATATTAACAAGTGAAATCTTTATATAATTATTCGATTGATTATGAACATTTTTAGACAAAAACAAATGTTTATATTATTTATTTATTATTTATTATTGTTCATGTACTTTTAGTTGAAACACACAGGAAATATATATAATAGTAGAAATACTTGTCTACACTGGCTGTCAAGTCATAATTACAATATTAACAAGTGAAATCTTTATATAATTATTCGATTGATTATGAATATTTTTAGATAAAAACAAATGTTTATTAAATTTATTTATTATTTATTATTGTTCATGTACTTTTAGATGAAAAACACAGGAAATATATATAACAGTAGAAATACTTGTCTACACTGGCTGTCAAGTCATAATTACAATATTAACAAGTGAAATCTTTATATAATTATTCGATTGATTATGAACATTTTTAGACAAAAACAAATGTTTATTAAATTTATTTATTATTTATTATTGTTCATGTACTTTTAGATGAAAAACACAGGAAATATATATAATAGTAGAAATACTTGTCTACACTGGCTGTCAAGTCATAATTACAATATTAACAAGTGAAATCTTTATATAATTATTCGATTGATTATGAACATTTTTAGACAAAAACAAATGTTTATTAAATTTATTTATTATTTATTATTGTTCATATACTTTTAGATGAAAAACACAGGAAATATATATAATAGTAGAAATACTTGTCTACACTGGCTGTCAAGTCATAATTACAATATTAACAAGTGAAATCTTTATATAATTATTCGATTGATTATGAACATTTTTAGACAAAAACAAATGTTTATTAAATTTATTTATTATTTATTATTGTTCATGTACTTTTAGATGAAAAACACAGGAAATATATATAATAGTAGAAATACTTGTCTACACTGGCTGTCAAGTCATAATTACAATATTAACAAGTGAAATCTTTATATAATTATTCGATTGATTATGAACATTTTTAGACAAAAACAAATGTTTATTAAATTTATTTATTATTTATTATTGTTCATATACTTTTAGATGAAAAACACAGGAAATATATATAATAGTAGAAATACTTGTCTACACTGGCTGTCAAGTCATAATTACAATATTAACAAGTGAAATCTTTATATAATTATTCGATTGATTATGAACATTTTTAGACAAAAACAAATGTTTATTAAATTTATTTATTATTTATTATTGTTCATGTACTTTTAGATGAAAAACACAGGAAATATATATAATAGTAGAAATACTTGTCTACACTGGCTGTCAAGTCATAATTACAATATTAACAAGTGAAATCTTTATATAATTATTCGATTGATTATGAACATTTTTAGACAAAAACAAATGTTTATTAAATTTATTTATTATTTATTATTGTTCATATACTTTTAGATGAAAAACACAGGAAATATATATAATAGTAGAAATACTTGTCTACACTGGCTGTCAAGTCATAATTACAATATTAACAAGTGAAATCTTTATATAATTATTCGATTGATTATGAACATTTTTAGACAAAAACAAATGTTTATTAAATTTATTTATTATTTATTATTGTTCATGTACTGTTAGATGAAAAACACAGGAAATATATATAATAGTAGAAATACTTGTCTACACTGGCTGTCAAGTCATAATTACAATATTAACAAGTGAAATCTTTATATAATTATTCGATTGATTATGAACATTTTTAGACAAAAACAAATGTTTATTAAATTTATTTATTATTTATTATTGTTCATATACTTTTAGATGAAAAACACAGGAAATATATATAATAGTAGAAATACTTGTCTACACTGGCTGTCAAGTCATAATTACAATATTAACAAGTGAAATCTTTATATAATTATTCGATTGATTATGAACATTTTTAGACAAAAACAAATGTTTATTAAATTTATTTATTATTTATTATTGTTCATGTACTGTTAGATGAAAAACACAGGAAATATATATAATAGTAGAAATACTTGTCTACACTGGCTGTCAAGTCATAATTACAATATTAACAAGTGAAATCTTTATATAATTATTCGATTGATTATGAACATTTTTAGACAAAAACAAATGTTTATTAAATTTATTTATTATTTATTATTGTTCATGTACTTTTAGATGAAAAACACAGGAAATATATATAATAGTAGAAATACTTGTCTACACTGGCTGTCAAGTCATAATTACAATATTAACAAGTGATATCTTTATATAATTATTCGATTAGTTATGAACATTTTTTGACAAAAAACAAATGTTTATATTATTTATTTATTATTTATTATCATTATGATTATTATTTGTACTCACTAGGATTCCTCACACAGGTCATCGTCAGTTAGTGGTCACTGATAATAACGGTGCTTTTCCCTGGAGTCTGGGTGGCAACAAGTCTCCCCAGATTTACAAGTAATCTCCACCTCTTTTGACGACCTTAACAAATGAATTTGCTTTATCGCAATAGCTGCTTACCATTGATCTGTCGCTGGCAAAAACACTTCGTATTCGGTATAATTTAGGGTAGCAATAAGCCTTCCCAAAATCTCAGTACTTTCCGCATTTTCTAGTATAGGTCTGGTGAGTGAATTCCTTCTTATGTCTTTCCATCTTCCTCGACCCGTCACAGCTCTTTTGTGTGATATCAGCCTAGGCTGATGCTATTTTATGGGGGGAGGGAGAACAGTTTATAAGAGAGTTTACAGTTTCAGTTCCATTGGGTTCATCTGGTGTACCTTCCATCTTTTTCTTTTTTTTTTTTTTTACTTCTTTTGCATTTTCCACGCGGCTTGTTTGTGTTCGTAGTTTATGTAAGTTGGTTGCCACATTCGAGGATTTTCTTTTAAGATTTCAGCTGTGTTCATCATTGCTGGCCGTTGTATAGTCTTAGTCTCTCCTTTGATTCCAATTGTTCTTATTCGTTGGTTTTAGAAGCTTTTAGGAGCTGTTCTTAGTGCTCCTACAATTACTGGTATTATATTGACTTTCTTTATGTCCCATATTCCTTTCAGTTCTCTGACAATCTCCGTGTATTAGCTTCTGTTTTCTGTCTCTTTGATCTTTATCGTGTTGTCTGCTGTGACGACAAAATATACAAATTGGCAGTTTCTTTCCGTCTTGTTATCTATTATGACGTCCGGCTTCCTTACATGGATGAGTTTATTTGTTTGTACTCCTATTCCCCAGACAGTTTTGTGGTTTACGTTTTCCAGTACTGTCTCATGTGTGTGTCTATACCATTTGTCTGTATGTTACAAAAGGCAGTATTTTCCATATCTAAGCGCAAGCACAGGAGATACAGAGTAGATTTAATCTTGAAAAGACCAATGCTCAATAGGAAGAGAGTTCCATAAGCCTGCAGTTCTTGGAAACAAGCTACTGGAATAGGAAGCTGTATTTTAATAAGGTATCAAAACAGTGAATGGGTGGAGACCACTAGACCAATGAGTCGAACGAGCTGGAATAAAGGAAGCAGGAAAAAGATCAGACATTCCTGAAAAACATATGTCATAATAATATTTATATAAACGACTAGTAACATCACGTCCGTGAGAGAAGGGGTGCAGAGAACAAGAGAGTGTAAGGTAAAGCAAATTACAGATAAGAATCTGAACCTCATTAACAACCCTCAACTGGGGCAGAGATTCATCAGCCCAAATATGACAAAAGTACTCCATACATGGTCTGATAGTTGATTTGTAGAGATAGAGAATAGCTCCAGGTGTATGTTCTTTAAATAAATGAAAAATATTTTCAAAAGATGTTTTAATTGTTATAATTAGTTTGACCAACAATTAATGTTGTGATTAATCATTCCATATAGTTAAGTGAGGGAAACCCCCTAGCCTTAAAGCCTTCTTTCTGCAACCTCAATCGCCGGGACTTATTGAGTCATGTTTTATATTTGTAAAACAATATAATAACTTATTACTTTTGTTATGTAAGGAGAAAACTTTAAAATGCACGTCAGAGTTTTTGCATTTTGGAATGAAATTAAAGTAGAATAAATGATAGATGCGATTATGACGTAACTGGCCACGGGTACGTCTACTAGCAGATAAAAAGGTAATACGATCGACCGTAGTCGAGCGCAACCTGAAGGCACCTACACTGAGATGTAGGGGATCGTGCCATCCTTTTCTCAGGATTACTCCACTGACCATTCATTCTCACATTATAATGTTGTTTAGCAAGGGGGCATCACGTACTATTTTAAAAATATTTTTGTATAACTCGACCTAGGATTGAACCATAATAATAATAATATTGATAATAATAATAGTAATAAAAATAGTAATAATAATAACAGCGACGACAACAACGATAATGGTGGTCAATAATATTTAAGAATTTATAAAAAAATAATGGTTTAGGAAAGAAATAGAATAATTAAGAAATATTATAAATACTACGAGGTAGTGATAATCATAATAATAGTAAATAATAAGATAATGTTTGCCGATATTGTGATATGGGTTAATGTTTGCAATAATGCTGATCATATAAAAATAGTAATACTAGTGGTTTTACCGACAGAAGTAATCAGAGTGGTAATCCCAGTAATTTTAACAATAGTCCTAATGATAGTGAAAAATAAATAAATAATAATAGAACAGTACAAATAGTAGTAGTAGTTATAATTATGATAATAATAACAATAAAGATGAAAACAGTAATAATAATAATAATAATAATAATAATAATAATAATAGTAATAATAATAATAATAATAATAATAATAATAATAATAATAATAATAATAATAATAAAGTTATAGATAATGACATTATGATTAATGACAGTGGAAGCAAAAGTCAGGTAACAGCAAAACATGGCATTATCAATATTATTAATAATAGTATTAATGTTAATTTCACGGTCGCAAATATTAATAACTATGATAGTAACAGCAGACCTGATACCACCACTAACAACAATAATCATCTTGATAAAAGTACAGAAATAATTCAATATCAAATAATAAAGTTTAAAATATTTATAATAGTAATAATAATTGATAATGATAATCTAAAAATAATCTAAAAAATATAGAAATATTAATCAATAAATGGATAAAAATATATAAGGGAATATTTAAGGGTAAAGAAAAATACAGGTGACAATTAGTATCAATCGTTGTGAATATGATCATAAAAATATTTTGATAATAATAATAATAATAATAATAATAATAATAATAATAATGATGATGATGATGATGATGATGATGATGATGATGATGATGATGATGATGATGATGATGATGATGATGATGATTAATAAAAAAAGGTATAAGGTGATAGTTGTGTTGACAAAATTACCAGTTGATGGGTAGGTGAATTTTTTTTTAATAGATAGTAACAACCTAAGGAGTTATAAGTGGATTACTAAGAAGGTGTAATCTAGTATGCCTTGATGTTTCTTGTTTTTTGCTTAGAATTTTGCCCCTATCACTAAATTTAATTATTTCAAGTTTTTCTGTTAGGCAAAGGTAAAAAATTGAGTTCAGGGAACCACAGGTGCTAGTTTTTCTAAATGTGTTCCACGTCACTGTTAGTGATTGGTTATTGTTATATAGTTCCCAGTAATATATAGAAAGTATGGTTTTTTATATGTAGGGTTATTAAAAGAACACTTATGGCCAGTATATCTTTCTTTGAAGGTATTATCAGCCAAACCTATGTAGAATTTTTTCAGGGTTGGGTTTACTTTAGTAGAGATTGTTGCTTGATATACTGATTGGGTTATTTGGCAATTTTGTTGTAATGGGCATTCTTTTTTGTTTTTGCAGTTACAGGCCTTGGTATTTGTTGTTTTCATTGCGGTAGTTTTTTCGTTTAGAATTTAATTGTTATGTTTTTTCATTACTTTTTCTAAATTTTCGCCACAGCTATAGCTTAATTGGAGGGCGTTTTTATAAAAAATGTTATGCAGTATATTGTTGGAAGGAGAGTGTAGATTAATTAAGTCTAAAAACTTTTTACCGAATTTGGTTTTAACCATGTTATTATATGGGGTGTGAACCAAATACTTTTTCTACCCCTATTTATGCGTCTGTTGTTGAGAGGTGTAGGTTTGGTGAATTTAATTTGGGTGTTTTTGTATCCACTTTGCTTAAACTCTTTATTGTAAAAGTCCTTATGTTTGTTAAAAATTTCTTTATTAGAAGAGTTATCACTAATTCGTTTTTCGATTGATCTGGGTATGTGTTGAATTATGTTTTTTGGTGGTTAGAGAGTA
Organism: Sepiola atlantica; assembly: GCA_963556195.1. Taxonomy (NCBI): domain Eukaryota; kingdom Metazoa; phylum Mollusca; class Cephalopoda; order Sepiida; family Sepiolidae; genus Sepiola; species Sepiola atlantica. The sequence continues at coordinate 13,471,739 of OY744551.1, forward strand.
GGTGGGCATAGATCGGGTTGGCATTGTCTTTAGTATACGGTGCATAAGTTTCTTTATTTAAGTTGAATGTTACGTCTAAAAAGTTAACTATTTTAATGTTAGATGTTATTTCTACTTTGAGATCTAATCTTTTCATTTCTCTAAGGATATTTTTTTTACTCTTTCACATTTTTGTCCATTTGAGTTCTTTACTATTAGTAATCCGTCATCCCTATACAGACCTATATCTTCAATGCTAATGTTTTTTGTGAGATTATATAGTATGTAAAGACGAACTAGATCAATGACTTCTGCTGAGTCCAAGGAGCCCATAGAAACATCAAAATATCTAAATTGATTGCTTTTAGTCCATTGTTCATGTTTACAGATTAGTACTGTATTTCTGCATTTTCAAATTATATTGATTTCATCGACGGAAATATCAGATAGAAGTGTGGCAAAATCGATAACATTTTCAAAAAGTTCTTTAGATATAGATGAGTAATAATTAATAATGTCAAACTGGATGCACGAGCAATTAGTTTTATTTACTATGTTAAGGAACCAGCTCATTGTAACTGCAGTATTTATCCATTGATTTAGTTAATAAAATGTTTTATCTGGTTTTTTATTTGTTCTAAATTTTTTTTACTAATTTTCCATATTTCTTGTCTTGTGCGGTTAATAAGTCTAGTGGTTGGTTTTGTTCGGAAGTCAGGTTTATGATCTTTGAGAATAATATATGCTTCTTTTTCTTTTAGTTTACTTACTCTATCGCTGATCTTAAGTTTATCTGTGATAACTTTACTATCGGTATTGATGTTACGGACTAAATTAATATTATATTTTTTGTAGTTTTATAGAAGTTTTGAGTTTTATTAGCTTTAGTTAGTATATATTCTGATCTATTAATTTCTTTAACTATTTTGTCTAGTTTCTTTTGAAATGTTTTTTTTGTGGTGAAATGTGATGTCCCTAACAATATTCATTAAATCTATTTCGAACCCGTCAAGATGTTCAACGTGGGGTGCAGTTCCTTGATTTTTAAATCCATAATAATCCCTCGATTCATTGCATGTGGATCTCTCCAGGAAAAAGCTAGCTTTCCACTTCATCCTCCTCAAAAGTTCTTCAATCTTCATAATAAGTATAAGTAGATAGTTCCGTTTGTTGTTAGTCGGAATACTTGGTAAAATATTCATAACTTCGACTTATACGTGTGTTTATATTAAACGATACATGTGGTACAATAGGCCGTTTCATATTCATGAACTCTTACAAACACGAAAGGACTATAATAATTAACGTTCAAAGATTTACAACATTTCGCATCGTTAAATTACTTTCATATTGTTGTAATAGTTTTATTACTGTTTTTACTACGTCAATATTTAAAAACAACACAGTCAGGAGATATATCAAAAGGATGGCATTTAGATCTTACTGATAAAAAACTCTTTTCATCTACTGAAAAAACATTATTTAGCGACAATAACTACGACCCATGATTTATTACATCGACGTGTTTCAATTACAACGTAAGTTTCATAATTACCCATTTATTTCATACGTCTTTGTTTAGTTTCCTTTTACCATAGTCTAAACAAACAAACAAACAAACATAAACAGTATGTTTTTAATAAATGAGCCGCTGATGTTGGTATTATATTGTTTAAAACAGATAACTAATTGTTTACATCCCAATACAATTCTTCATATTTACTTTCAGTCACCATAAATTATTTAAAGTGATATATATTCTTGATTAATTAATGTGTTCTTTCGTTGGTCTGTATTTTATTTTTCTTCGCACATTTCTCCATCAAAAAGAACTAAAACAATAAACAATAAATGTTTGTATTGCCATTTTCCTCACAAACTTTAAATTATCAGTGAAACAACCGTTGCATTACAAACCGCTCCTCACCTCATTTTTCTTACATAGAAATCGTCTGGTATGAAGTAACTTGATGTAAGAGCTAGAAAATAATACACTAAGATAAAAAAAACAACAACACGATTAAGGTTGTATGATAGATTCCGACCCAGAAATCAGCAATTCTTGCCCCTTTGTCAGAACATGGAATAGGAGTACTAAAGGAAAATTACCACCTAGATTATAATTCCTATTCAGTGCCTTGCTTATTCAATCAACCTATTACGCATTTATTGTTTCATGATGCTTATTGCAGCGTTTGACTAGAATTGGCTTCTGTTTTTTTTTCATGAATATCTTTTAGTAGTGTAATATATATAATATTACTTTCGTTCTTGATTATTAGTTTCGCGTTTCGGGAATCTGGACGGAATTTCGAACGGAACTTTTTTTTGGTTCAATCTTCAGTGCGTGCGATACGAAGAATTGCGAATTACTGAAGACTTCCTCCCATGCATGGCAGATGGAACGAGGGCATGCGACCCCCGTGGATTTAATGAAGGGTTCCGTTCGAAATTCCGTCCAGATTCCCGAGTTCGACAGATGAATTCCCAAGTTCGACAAAGTACACCTGAAGAAGATCGGAGGTTACATCGACCGAAACGTTGTGATAAAAACACCAAAAATGAAAACAGTAGTTGTAATAGACGAAATTCTACAAATTTATTATCAGTGTTTTCAGAATTATTCTTTCCAAATTAATCTTTGGCAATGTTGTGATCTGAAGTAGCTGTCTGTAATGCGATTTGTTTTCTGACTTCCCTAACCACTTGCACGTGGTTTCGTCCAAAGCTAGAGAAAGGTGTTGTCATCTTTGTTTCACTAACTGTTTTGTTACTCGACCTTAGAATTCAGCGCGCTAACTATATTCTCTCAGTAACATTTTGACTCGGTTTTGAGTGACGTGTTTCTTGCTGTTACCCTTATTTCTACTCTCTTTACTCGGCCGTCTTGGCCTTTTGGCTAAGATCAAAGTGTAGTATCTGTTCCGATGGATACTGGACCCCATAGACTGGTATTGTCTTGGCCTTCGGGGCTTGATTTATGCCGGTCTATGGGTCTGTCCTTTGCAATTCTAGGAGGTCCACCCTCCCAGGCTTCGCCTCCCCTCTTTGGGGAGGAGTAAGTTTATTGTTTACTGCCTGAGGCGCCCCTACCGGGGAATGCCGACGGGTCTGCCCAGGCAATTTTTACACCCCACTTTCCCGACCCGACCTTGGGTTACATCTTACTTGTGGGAGTAAGATAAAAACTGGCCTTGTGCCTAACTCCTGGAGAGGAGTAAATCAATACTCTCTTTTTGTTAATAGTTTGGGTGTTTATTCCTATTGGTGGTTTATTGTTAGTATGGAAAGGCACACCCAATCTCCGATACTGAGTGTATCTAACACAAAGATTGCAGCTCGCCATTATTTTAAAACCACTTAATCTAGCACAACAGTTGATCGCAAATATATACTAGAGGCTACGAGCCCATAGAATGATCTCAATCAAGCCGGACAATCAGCAACTTTGGGATGCTACATTCACCTCTTGACTCCTTCACCTCCTTGCGCTGAGGAAAACTTAAACAGCAAGTGAATTCATAAGACAAATCTGTCTTGTTCAGTTGATTTGTTGGCAGGATGAACCGTGATGTTTTTACATGCAAACCCACTAGAAAAAAGATGCCTATTGGGCTTAGTCTTAAAAATACCAAGGCTATTAGTTAGGTGGAAAACAGTCAGCCGGATGAGAGTTCTACAAGACTGCATTTCTTGGAAAGAAGCTACTGGAATAGGAAGGTGTATACCAATGGGGTATCAAAACAGCAAATTGATGCAGACAACTAGACCACCGAGTCCGACGAGATGGAATAAAAAAAGCAGGCCATAGATCAGACAATTCTGAAGAACACAGTCCATAATAGTATTTATGAAAAAGACTGAAACAAGCAACATCACGTACGTGAAAGAGAGGGTGCAGAAAGGAAGAAAAGGTGGGTTACTCAAATTACAGATATGCTAATCAAGAACCTTCAAATGGAGCAGATATTCACAACAGTACTTCATACATGGTCTGATAGTAGATTTGTAGAGATAGAGAATAGCCTCAATGGTGGAAAGTGTTTGGAGCGATAGAGAGAACAGACTTTACGAGAAGCAAAAAGTTATCGAAAGAATGGGAGAGTACTGGAAATACGTGGAGAATATTGTCACTAAGATTCCAGGGAAAGCTACTCGTGTTAGTGATCACTGACAATTACTCGTGTAGGAACCCCTAGCAGGTAAATAATATTGCGTAAACACAACTAGAAATGTAAATAGCACATAATAATAAGAAACCAAAGAGACTGAAACTGCAAAAAGATAGTAAAATATTTATAAAAGCGAATATAATCGACTGAAAGAAACTGAAACTAGTGTAGAATTCGAAGAAACTGAAAAATTGGTTAAACTAATTAAAATTGAATTGGGTTTAAAGAGTTATTATAGTTTATATCAATAAGTAGTGTGCACCTTCCGTCACAAATGACGGACAAATATGCTTCGTCAGTGTTTGCACTCGTTGTTTAAGATCTATATAATATCATTAGCTTACGGCAGCAATTGAATTGTTCATGTATTAATTATTATTAGCATTTCTGGTGACCTCAAGAAAAACACCATTGACTATTCATTAGGATGTTTCACCGGATTTATTTCTTGTGGCAGGGTCAATCATAAAATGTTTCTCCTCTTTTGATCATTATCGGTTTAAAAATGCTATCTATGTCTTTATTCATTGACTTAAATTTCGTTGAACACTCTCAGCTGTCTACTATCTGTTGCCTGCTTTTCTTATTGCACAAATTGAACTTAATTTTCATTTTTTAAGTGACAATTTCTTGTGGCTGATTCTGTATTGGATTCGTGCCGACGTCCGTCTTAAATGTTCACTTCCTATACTAATGATAGAAACACGCTTGAAACGCCGGCGTATGTAGGTTAAAATAATTGAATATGCATTTAATAAAATAGTGTTTGCTTCTTTGAAAAATTAATGTTGAGCCCTGTTCGGTGAGTTAAAAATAGAGTCTTACCTGGCTATATGCAAAGTTCCGAATACGTTTGTTGAACACTCTCGACTGTCTTCTATCTGTGATCGCTCAAATAGAAATTAATATCCCTCCTTACGTGACAATTTCTCATAGCCGTCGGGTTAGAGCGTTGGCTTGCAGAGTTGAGACTGATTATGTGTTGGGTTCGTGTCCGATGACCGTCTTAAAGTCTCACTTCTTACACTGATGATAGCAACAACTTATAACGCCGGCGTATGTAGATTAAAATAACTCAATATTTATTGAATAAAATATTGCTATTAACCCCTTTAAGAAATTTAAGTTGAGCAATGTTCAGAGAATTAAAATAGATTGTAACTATATGCAAAGTTCCGAATACGTTCGTTCAATACTCTCGCCTGTCTACTATCTGTTACTTGCTTTCACAAATATAACTTAATTAACCATCTTTACGTGAAAATTTCTCGTCGTGTTTGAGCGCTAGCTTGCAAAGCCGAGGCTTATTCTGTACTGGGTTCGTTATCGACGACCGTTTTAAATTGTAACTTTTTACACTGTTGATAGCTAAAAGCCTAACACGCCGACGCATATAGGGTAAACAAATTTAATATTTATTTAATAAAATATTGGTGTATATATATATATATATATATACATATATATATATATATATATATATATATATATATATAAATATAAAGAGAGAGGGAGAGAGAGAGAGAAAGATACAAGGATGACAAGATAATGAAAACACGTTAATTTTGCATCAATTTTAAAACACCTATACTAATGTAAAATATTGCCAAAGTGTTTGTATCATTTTTTTATTTTCTGTTATGGTTGTCCTGAATTAATTTGTTAAATTCATTTTTATTTGAGATAGTGCATATTAATTTTTAAAAATGACAGATATATCAGATGAACAAAAAGTTCTGATTGTTGCAGCCCGTATGACAGCTGCTACTGTAACGAAAGTGGATGAGATGGTGGCCGTATCGATAAGAACTGTCTAGAACGTGATGACAGCACATGAAACAGAACGGGAAACATTCTCCTCTAAACAAAATTCTCGAAGAGATCGAAATGTCCTTGTAAGGATTGTGAAGAAAGGGCACAAAACCACGGCACTCAAAATCACAGCGGATCTTAGCGTTCATCTAGATAAACTTGTTACAACAAAAACTGTTCGCCGAGAGCTTCACAAGGCTAACTTTCATGGGAAGACTGCCATCAGAAAACCACGGATTTCGAACAAAAAAGTTTTTAAAAACCTTTAGAGTGGTGTAAGAACAGTCAACATTTGGGCTCCAGAGCAGTGGAAAAATGTGATATTCTCCAATGAGTCATCCTTTTGTTTATTCCCAACTTCTGGTCGCGTGTATGTTTAGAGACAGACGGAAGAAACATTCAATCGAGACTGCCTTCTTCCAACTTTTAAACATGGGGGTGGATCGGTGATCATTTGAGCAGCTATATATTGGAAATCCGCTGGTCCTATAGTTTCCCTGCATGAGAGAATCAATAACCAAACATTATTTGAAAAATTTGGGTGACCAGTTTATACTGTTATCAGATGATATTTCTCCCATTCATACGGCAAAAGTCGTAACTAAATAATACGCCGAATATCTAATCTAGCCACATGAATCTCCATTATTGAACATTTGTAGTGTATTTTAGAAAAGCAATTGAGAAGGCTCACTCATCATTGAACGACTTAGAGGTTGTATAATCTGAAAGAATGGTACAACATTTCTATAGAAACAATTGAATAATTTATTGATGAATAAAGGGGTTCTACGCTGTATTAGTATACATTAATTCTAGGTGTTTCCATTATTTTGTCTTACCCCTGTGTATAGTAAATGAAAAGTAAAAACTAAAAGTAGTTATATATTCATCAACGTTTCGTCTTTATTTCAAGACTTTCTTAAGATGATTGATTTGGAATTAAAATATTGTACTCATATTTTATATCTTCAAATTCGTCATCTTGAGGATTCTTGAAATTAAATCGAAACGTTAATGAATATATAAATAATTTTTTCCATCTTCATATTTCATATATATATATATATATATATATATATATATATATATATATATATATATATATATATATATTATAGTTGCATTCTATATACCATGTTATATTAATGCAAATCCATGATTTTCATTGGTCTTAACGACTTCTTTATTTCTGTACTTCGATGATTTTTTATAACATCTCCCATTTTGCACAGAAAAATAATTCATTAAAAATAGAGATTCATTCTTATCAATTTTTGCGCGTTTTATGGCAAAATTCGGATAGAAGTATTTCTTTTCAATTAGTCTAATTTTGTCAATCCTCAGAGTGTTGCAGTATATGTTGTTGAGTAGCGGAAAAACATTTCATAACGAAAACACAGAAGAAGAAATTCGGTGAAAATCCAAGTTGATTTCTGATAGAAATTCGGCAAACTGAAGTATATACAGGCAAAACACTCACTTGTGAAAAAGGTAGTCACTTCAGAAATAAACAAATAAGAAAAAATTCCACCCTAATAAATGTTATATATATATATATATAAACACTCACATATATATATATATATATATATATATATATATATATATATATATATATATATATATATATATATATAAACACACCCATATATATATATACATATAAATAATTATACAATGCCCTTTATTAAAGTGTGGAAAATCTATTTTGGTTAATATTATACGACGGAAAAGGGTGAGTAAGTCTAGTGGTGGGTCATTAACGTGTTAGCAGAACCTGGTAAATGATTAGTATTCTGTTAGTGATCTGATTATATGGACGCCAACACACGGAACAGTTTAAGTTGGTCGACCCTATAAGACGTACACAAAAGATTTGACCGACAATACTGGTTCTCAACTCGAATATCTTCACAGAGCCATGACGAACAGGGAGGTATGGAGTCGGATCAATATAGACCGAGCAACACGCCTGATCTTATAAATAGATAGTAGTATTCTCTTACAGATAAAATTGGAGGGAGTCACGTCGGTCGTCAGTTCAAATCGTTTGCTTTCAAGTACTTTCTCTCGTGGGAACATACTATTCGATCTTATCTTCAAAATATTTACTTAATGGTAATTGTATCTTACGTAGTATTCAAATTAGAAGCATTGTTTACAATTAACATAGTAGTATTCAAGTAGTAAGTGTATCTTACGTAGTATTCAAATTTTTTTACGGTCCTACAAAGATGAGTGATGCTCTTAGATACTCAATTTTGTGTCAAATTGTGTATTATTATCTTTCTGGTTCTTGACTTTCGTTTCTAGGACTGTTACAGATCGTGTTTTGTTGTCTCTGAATTAGAAGCATTGTTTACAATTAACCTATGGGATCCCTATATATGTTTCAACCATGCTATTTGATGAATCTAGCCTCCTATACAACGGATTATATATTCTATCAATATCTCTTTCCCTCTCTCCCTCTCTCCCTCTCTCTCTCTCTCTCTCTCTCTCTCTATATATATATATATATATATATATATTATTCATCACGCGCTTCACACATGATCCCCTTCCGCAAACGATGGCTCATCACCTATGTGTTCATTTAAAAAGGCAGACATCACCGCACCGTTCGACGAACTCAGGAGATATGAACACAACAGACTAATACCCCGCCGGAACAATAAATCAATCGAAAGTAATCGCGATAGAAGAATATCTCAACTCCACGGCTCCTACATACGACAATTTGACAAAAAATACTATATATATATGGGCATTATTAAGTCTATGGTTTTTCGTCCAAAACAGTAAATCGAAGTAATAATGTATTGAGAGGAAGCTGACACCCTTCTATATGTCGCTGGGATGGTTCATTGGTAAGGTCGATACTTAAAGTTAATATATATATATCATACAACTTTACCTGTTAAGGAGCTGTTTCAAGAGTTGCGAAAACGTTGTTGTCTACAACATTTGACTGCGTAAGGACTTCAGATTTTTCCTCAGAGTTAACCCTGGAAGCCTCTCATGGGTGGCTGAGGTCTCAAGGCTGCGATGTGAGATCAAATATTTTCTTCTGACGCCTAATACTTTAAATATAGTTCTTTTCAAATGTTATGAGAATATTAAAAGAAGAGTTCTCGACTTTAAAATAGCAACCTCTTCGAACTAGCGGCAGACAGATATCAGTAGATATACCGTAAAAGCATTTTCCACATAACTACTGTCTTAACAGCACCACGTGCAGCCAATGAACAGTTCAAATGTTAAATTATTGATCTTGTTATAGAACTTAAAATACATCGAATATATATTGATTTTCGGTGGGGGGACTATTTGCCTAACCCAACAAGTCACTCGTTCGCTGTCCTGGGTGTTTAAATAAAGGAATTACGAATTTGTCATAGTACCTACCTATACGGACTATTTGAACTCTTCCAATCCAAATAAATACTGGAAGCAACTACTTCTCAGTGTTTAGTAAACTCCAGTCGATATTGGCAGTCAACACTGACATGCCGCTACTCTTGATTCTCTGTTGTATATACTTTTCTTCGTGTACGTGCTTTCATTCCGTACCATAAACCGGCCCTACTGGCGACGAGGAATTCGAGCTTAGACCACCACAACGACGGACGGTAAAAGATTCTTGTGAACCTTAAAATTGACGCCACAATGGGCAACAGAGTATTGATTTACTCCTCTCCAGGAGTTAGGCACAAGGCCAGTTTTTCTCTTACTCCCACAAGTAAGATGTGACCCAAGGTCGGGTCGGGAAAGTGAGGTTTAAAAATTGCCTGCGCAGCCTCGTTAGCATTCCCCGGTAGGGGCGCCTCAGGCAGTAAGCAATAAACTTACTCCTCCCCAAAGAGGGGAGGCGAAGCCTGGGAGGGTGGACCTCCTAGAACTGCACAGTGCAGACCGATAGATCGGCGTAAATCAAGCCCCAAAGGCCAAGACAATACCAGTCTATGGGGTGCAGTATCCATCGGAACAGATACTACAATTTGTATCTTGACATAAAGGTTTTGTTGGTGAACATTAAACAAGGATACAATTGATAAAATCAACGGCAAATTTACCATACAACATCCTAGTTTTAAAAAACTGTCTTTATCGGTGGAAACACACGTTAAACACCAACTTCTTTTTCTCTCATTTGAAGAAAAGTCAGTGATTTTGTATTGCTATTCCGACACGGTTGTTAAATTTTAACAAGAAGGAATACATGAGTGTTTTCTCCAAAATGCTACTGCCGAAAGAAAAAAGACAATTAAAACAATGTTTTAATTTTCTTTGTTGACTAGTGTCGAACGCAATTTCTACGGCGAAAAGCGTATTAAAAAGAGTTTCCTTTTCGAAGAAAACAGAAAAAAAAGTGTTATATAATTTTTATAACTAAGATTACGTTTAGCAAGCGTAATGTAAAATAAATAATATTTTAGAAGCCGTATTCTAAAAAGACACATTCTAAAAACCGGACAAACTTTAAATGTGGAATACTTTAAAGTTACTATTGCAGAAGTATCAATTGCAACAGCACACAAAAAAAAAACAGAATAAAGATTTCTAGAATCAGAAAAATAAATCGACGAAAAGCCACAACAATCTGTAAACAGGCAGCAGCAACAGTAGAAATAATTCAAAAGCTTCTTCTAGAACAAAAAAAGCAGCCGACAAAAAGCATTTTGAATAAAAAAAGAGAAACTGACGAAAAGATTGAACTTTTAATGCGAACAATATTGGCGAGGGTTCAAAGTAACGAAGCGATCATGCTTTCTAACAAAATGCTGTTTGGAGCGCAATTGAATATTTCACTTTCGAAAATAAAATATTGGCTTTGTACTCTAGAAGATATGAGGATCTATACAAAAATAGATTGTTAAAATTGGGCAGACTCTAAAAAGGTTCGCCTACTTCTCCAAAAATAAGGCACCCCCGAACATACTAAGTTCGCAGATTTAATTTGGCATCACAAAACGAGCGATTTGACTTTTGCTGAAGCTATGAATCTATTAATGGAATTATTTAGCCCCAAAGTATTGCTGTTTAATAAACGCTGGAAGTCTTTAATCCTTGTAAAAAAGATAACGTAGAGTATTAAACGTTCGCATCAGTCGTCAATAAACACTGGGAGTATTTCAAATTAGCCGAACTTTGTGCTGACAATTTTATATGCTTAATTTTCGAACAAGGATTGGTATCAGGGATAGACGCTGAGATCAAACGGAGTTTTGTAAATACATTAGAGAATGAACCGAACTTAATACTACAGAAATTAGCTGAAAACTGCCAGATATTTATAAATGTTAAGCAGGATTCGAAGGACATCGAAGAGTCGGGCATTGCACATATTAGAAAAGTATATCACACATCGAAATTTAACTCTCATTCACACACAATTACAAACAAGGATGTTCACGCCTATACATAAACAAGCCATCCCTATTATCGAGCACCTGTTATCGATGCCTTACTTGTGAAAAAGTCGGACACGAGTGTCGTCATCCTTGATTAAAGGACATAAAACGAGGGTTAAATCCACGAAAAACGACCAAACATGGCAGCAGTATTATAAGAAGATGTGTACAGGTAAGAATTCTAAATAAAAATGTAAAATTGCAATTGAATTCTGGTTAAGACCTATTAATTACAAACATGCAGACACAGAGAAGGTTTGGAAAACCGACCATGCTAAGAACCAAACAAATAGCCAGAAGTGTCTGATGAAAAAATAAATTTCGTGGGTGCAATAATTACCGACATGACTTTTAACAGAACAACGAAAAAAGAAAACCTGTACATATTAAAAAAACACAAATAATGTATTTGGCGTAGACCTATGCCGATTATCAACCAAGATTCATAGTCAGAGGAAAATTAATCTGACGACCGGGTCAGAAAAACGAAAAAAAGAATTTACTTCAAGCATTAAAAATCGTATGAATTGGACTCAAAATCAATTGTCTGCAGAAATTAATTCACAGAAGGAAACAACATTCACGCTGAAAGAAGCGAGCAGCAAACTGTTAGAAATTAAGTTTGATTCTTTGGATAACCAGTTTACGGTGAAATAATTAATTCATGGTTCCAGAGCTGAAATCGCTAAAGTTACAACTCAAAGAGTTTTCAGAAAAGCTAAAAGACTCTGAAAGATAAGATGAATTGCCTAGAAGTTGAATGTCGAAGAAAAGACAACATTTTTTTCAAAATTTAAAGATGTGCTAAAACTGCAGACGTCTAGAATTAAAAAGCTGGAAGATATCAGATCTGAATAAGATAGAGGCAATTAGTTATCTCATAAGAGACACATAAACGAAATTAAGGATCGACTATCGGAAGACACCAACAGCCCTACCCAGGTAAAATGTATTGTTACCAGAAACACCACTTTTGACATACAGTTACCTCAAGCAACCTCAGAAGAGCGTCCATCCGTAAAAAGAACGATACTAGACTCCTGATGGGGGTGTTGATGTACGTTACTTATACGGACTATTTGAACTCTTCATTTCTCAATAAATACTGAAAGAATCTGCTTTTTAGTGATGAGTCAACCCCAGTCTATACTGACAGTCAAGACTGACGTGCCACTACCCTTGTTTCTCTGTTGTGTATACTTTTCCTCAATATACTTTTTGTTGCATTGATCAGCGTGGGTATCCGTTATCACTTGGACAGTGTTTGAATCACATCGTTTTCTCTGCTGTCTAATAGTACCATACACACGTATACTTTTACGGCGCCTTTCACTCTCACGTTCATTACACTCTGTTGACATTTTCTACCGGAACTGTTGTATTGCGCAGGTCTGCTATCGTTTTGCGTAAACCCTGCGTCATCTCTGTTTACTATCAATGAACACAGGTTTATTCGTTATTTATCGTCCTGTTTTTTATAGTTATTTAATCTTTTTAGGCAGTTGTTCGCAATACATATAAATTCCTCAATGTTAGTACAGTCAAACAAGTAGGAAACAGGGAGTAAATGTCATAGGCTAGCAGTTCGAATGGGGAAAAATATTGTAGTAGAAAGCTCTCAGGCATATTGTGACTTCTACGGTCAAAGGATTAGATTTTGCAACTTGTCAGGTTATTTGAAGAATTTACGTAGAAGGGGCACAAATGCTGCGAGTTCGTCGGAGAACATTTCATGAAAGTACTTCTTTGCAACATCACTCGCAATGTTTTATATATATGTTTTCTATTCATGTTGCCTGTGAATGTTACGTCGAAGAGTTTGAAGGATGAACTCTCAGCTGGATGGTGTTTTCCATGACCATCAGCGGTTGATCCTAAACTTTAATTGAGTTGCGGAATGTGCAATGTTTCACTAATATAGACTCTTAAGTCAGACAAAAATTTCAACAATGTAAAAAAGGTACCGAAGCCGGGTTATTTGCAATAAATATGACTCAGTTCTCAAATTTTAAGATGACATCATCGCTGTATGTTGAGATACAAAGGACAAATCATGAAATTTATAAATCTATTACGCAATCAGACGTGGATACAATGCAGCAATGGATCACATACTCGAAACTTAAGCTCACAATAAACAAATATATCAACACACAACCACAAACCCTTCCCACAACATTAATATCGATGAGTCTTTTTGTGAACGTCACCTGGGCATTACAATCAGCAGCGATATGAGTCGGACAAAGAATATCTAAAAAATTGTCAAAAAGGGCGAGGATATATTGGTATCACTTTGTCTGCCCATTCGTATCCAACCATCAATTTAAAGCTGCATAAAGTTATGGAATAAGGATCACCAAATTATTCAGAACATATACCAGATGTAAACTGATAAGTAACGCGAAACCAAGCCAATACTTTTCATCAGACACCTGCTATACTCTGCACTAGTTTACAGGTGCCAGTTATCATGAACAGAATAACAAATACGCAATTAAATTAAAACCATATATTAAATTTATTCAATAATTTTACAGTCATAAAATAGTTATTTTTGCACCTTAAAAACACTACAAGACTTTCATCTCAAGTGTCTTGTTTGTTATCGATTTGCCTTGAAAGATTCCAAAGGACAAAACGAAGAATATTCTCAATGAAAACCATTCCTTGTTTTACCAGTTGGTCATGCAACGGCTCTTCAGGTAACTGGCAATCTTGGGATAAGATCCGATGCGGTTGTACAGACCCATCATTTTGGGATAGCTACTAAACATCGACTGGTTCTGCATGTACATGCTCTCCATACAACAATAGAACATCATGTCACACCACATCATCTAGAACAAGAAAAAAACAAAGACAACCGTTAGGGACATCCAAATTTTATTAAAAGCTGAGAAGTTGAAATATTAGCAAAATTAACACATTTATAAAACAATTAATAAAAATCAATGACCGGCTTTAATTATGATTAACTTATCTATACATTATTATACTAAATGTGAGTCAATCAATGGTTCATTGAATTAAAGGGGGGGGTCAGTAGAAATATTACAAGTTTTCTCAATACTTTAATGACAGAAAAACTTGCTAAAATAATTCTTAGATCAAGGATTGTGTTACCAATCTTTTTCTTTGCTTTCTATGTATCTATTTTGCACTCTCTGATTCTATGATGATCCAAATAAAATTAAGGTAGGTTAAGTTGAAAATTAGCTGATTTAATAAACTACTACCGAAACTTAGACAATCATTTAATTCCAACTAAGTATTTAGTATAACGTTTTTTTTTGTGAAAAAGTATGGAACAAACTTCGGGATTATTTTCTCAATCTTTAAATACATAATACAGAAACACCTTTCGTATTGTAAACATATCATGCGTGCAATGCTAATTATATTGCGCTAAATTTCTGTGATCGTTATTCAATGCCGAGCAACGTCGGGTTTTCTTGCGAGCTTTCTATTATATAAAGGGCAGTTGTCTGTGTGTCTGTGTGTATGATCAGCTAATACTCTAAAACTACAAAATAGACCCACAAAGTTTGTATATTTTTGCTCGGCGTTGTCCGGAATAAATAATATCTAAAAGTTAAACAAAATATATTCATTCTTTGACCCTAAACTTGCGTAGATTTCGTCATTTATTTTATGTTCTAACTAAAGGGGAGTCACCCTGATTTTGTAGTCAAGGAGTAACTTCCCATATGCTTCGAGAAATTTATTAAAAAAGGAGTTGTATGTGTGTGTATGTGTGTGTATGTCCAGAGAGAGGAATAGGCTGGGCGGAGGAGAAAGATGGGGAGAGCAAGGGGGAAAACGTGGGAAAGAAGAAAGAAAGAAAAATATAGATAGAGAAACTTAAAAGTATGCAGGTTTATATATTTGATCCTTAATTTTGTCACGCAAATCTTTACGAACTGCTTTACGTTTGCATAGTTGACCAAGTTAAACAAATAAACAAATTAAATATAAACTTATGAGATATGCAAATGATTCTATACGTACTTTCTCTCCCATGAAGTAATGGCTGCCACCGTTGCGCATGCACAGACTCCTCTCCATGAAGGGCATGATCCTGCTAAAGCTGTTCATGTATCTCCAGTACATGTAGTTCTGGTAAAGATAGAAAAAATGATCGTACATAAATACATTGATATGCAAATTTCAATTTATTTTTCTTTAAACAAAATGGTTTATTACAAAATTCACGTTTGATAATAAATGAACATGAGGGAAATATAAGAAGCATTCATTTGTATACGAAATAACTTAACTGAACTTTAATTATAAACCAAAGCCGATTCAACTTGTTTTTACATTGAGCAATAAAAGTGCGTCGATTATATGATGTAAGGGTCAAATGATAACAGTGTATGCCTTACCAAGAACAATTCATCGTAATATTGTAAAAAGATTATATTAGTACGACACAACTCAGTACTACCTGTGACTTAACTTCGGCCCAATATAGAGGGTGGGGTAAGCACCCATAAAGAATTTAAAAAAAACCTATAAATGGACGGAGGAGCTCTATTCAGCCAACAGCCTAGCTATGGGCAAATAGCGTCGCCAACCCGCAGTGTCTAGCGTGGCGACTATTGCACATCTTTGAATTAGAGACACCAATAAAAGGGCACTCAGTTCCAAGCAGATCTAGAGTCACAACCCAAGGCATCAAGAGAATGGAGAATAAAGCAGAGGGTTCGAAGAATCCCTGGGTTAAAACGGGCTGCCATTGGAAAGACAAATACCCGACAAATATTTCTTTGGGTGGGAAAGGGAAACAGAAAATTGTGTGGGGAGGTATAAGTATTTTTTTCTTACAAAAAATAAATATTTTTATGAGGGTTGGCGTGGGTGAAAAAAGAATTAGGGGTGTGAAAGAAATTTTATTTTTATCTTTAACTAAAAAATTTGTTGATGTGAAACAAAGAAAATCAATAAAATATGATTGGCGTGCCATCGGTTTACGGCTGAGTATTCATTCTGACGCGGAAGCCTAGCAAAAGTAGACGACCGTAGGGAGACTATTTTAGCGAGTAAAAATAATGTTGTCCAATGTTTGGTTTAAATAGACAAAAGGCAATATCTATGGTATTTGGAATTATAATTTCAGGCCGATAATAAAACCCACCTGCCTCGACAGCAAACGTGACTCTACTTGGTTACGCGTAGACAGGGATGAAACAAGCCGGAAATAAACAAGTGTGATAAAAACTATAATCATGATGATAATTATAAAAAACTATAATCATGATGATAATTATAAAAAACTATAATCATGATGATAATTATAAAAAACTATAATCATGATGATAATTATAAAAAACTATAATCATGATGATAATTATAAAAAAACTATAATCATGATGATAATTATAAAAAACTATAATCATGATGATAATTATAAAAAACTATAATCATGATGATAATTATAAAAAAAAGTAAAAATAGGTGCGTAAACCATCTCAAAACTGGTAAGAGGTTTTCTGTACTAGCCGACATTTTGCCAGTGATAAAAAACTTCCGTTCATAATTGCAAGTTTTTATAGTTAGAAAGTATTTTGTATACTTGTGCAACTAATTTACATGTGCAAAGACCAACTGCTTTCACGAAGACATAAAAAAGCAAACAGGTAGTACTAGTCTGGGGAAATTTGTCAGTATTATTACGGTGTTGTTTGAACAGGAGTTCCTTTTAGATTTTGGATCCTCACTTTATCTAAATTACGGCAAAAAAAGATCTACATACATCATCGAGATGATCCGACTCGCTGATCTGAGTAATACTTTTGCAATCAAACAAATCTTGATGGAACGATCCAGTGTTTAAAAATCCCATTTTAGCGAGATAAACAGAGAAACATATGATTATTTTTATGTGATCATTTTTAAAACTTTACTTAATATATTTCACTTGTTTTCAGGTATTACTGACTAGCCATAATTACCACCAATTAATTTTAACTCTTTAATGCACCTAAAGCAGTGATTGTAAAGAAATTCTTCATGTACCTATTCGCTAATTGTTTAGTATAACAATATCAGTTTAGAAGATAAATAACATAAAAAGTGTACGTTTAAAACACAGCAAAAGAGTTTTACTTCAAATTGAATAGTCTAAATACTGGCCAACTTGACTAAATTGCACAAGCTGTTGGTCTCAGGTAGGTTGTAATTACTATTTTAACCTATGAATATATAATTTTTACCTATATAGTGCAATAAAAAATTGTTGATATTACTATATTTTTCATAATGCACTTCCCCCTATTATTATTGAAAGTCATCCTCATTGAGGCGTAGGCGCCACGTTAAAAATCACTGTCCTAAAGTCCAGAAATATAACTATAAGTATATAAGTATATAAGTATATAAGTGTAACGATCACTATAAGTATAGAAATAAGTATATATATATATATATATATATATATATATATATATATATATATATATATGAGAATAATAAGTATGATATATAAGTATCTAAGTACAATACGTATTTAAGTATGATATGTATATATATATATATAGATATATATAATACGTATGATATAAGTATAATAAGTATAAGTATAAGTATGACATGTATGATATATATATATATATATATATATATATATAAGTATAATAAGTATAATGGAAGTATATAAGTCTAATAAGTGTCATGTATGTAAGTATATAAGTATAAGTATAATATAAATATTATAAGTATAATAAATATAATCTATATAAGTATCATAAGTATTATATATATAAGTATATAAGTATAATGTAGTATAAGTAGTATGCGTATAATAAGAATATTAAGTACAATACATATATATATAAGTATGATAAGTATAAGTATAATAGGTATATAAGTATAAACGGATACTAAGTATATTATACGTATAATAAGTATTAAAAGTATAATATATAAGTATATATGTATGATAAGTATAAGTATATAAGTATAAGTATATATAAGTATAATAAGTATAAGTATAAAAGAAGTATATCAAAATAATAAACATGATAGTAATAAGTATAAGTATATAAGTATAATAAAGATAACATAAGTATAGTAAGGGTAATATATACATAAGTATATTTATAATAAGGATACTATAAGTATAACTATATATAAATAAGCACTAACGTGGAACTGTACCACAGATAGTTGAATTATGTGTCCATGCTCCTATCTTGAATTCAGTAGAACTTATATTAACTTCTTGTGTCTAGGGAAAATGTTCCAATCCAAAAACAATTAAAACGAAGAAATAAATTGAGAGTCCTATAATGCGACTTACATCATAGTTGCAATTCATGTCACCGGATCCTCCCATCATACCACCGGATCCTCCCATCATTCCACCGGATCCCATCATCATTCCACTGGATCCCATGTTGGATCCCATCATACCACCGGATCCCATCATGCCACCGGATCCCATCATCATTCCACTGGATCCCATGTTTGATCCCATCATGCCACTGGATCCCATGTTTGATCCCATCATGCCACTGGATCCCATGTTCGATCCCATCATGCCTCCCTCCATCCAGTTGTACTGAAAAGTAACAGGCATTTAATCAAACTCTGACGCATTTGAATTACAAAAAACAAGAAATTACAAAAATTGTTTAAAAAATAAAAACTGAATATTCGTATATTTTTACAAGCGTTTATGAATTAGCTTTACCTACACCCTAACAAGGCGCATTACCACTGAAACGTAAGGGGCTACTGTGAATTATGGGTCACATTTATAGGGGCATCTTGAGAGGGGAGTTATGTAACGAGATATTTGTTCACAGCAGTTTTAAATATATGCATGTTGGTACAGTCAAGGAAACAGGGAGCACTAAAGGGAATTCCAAAAGTTAGCAGTTTGAGGAAAAAAGATATTGTAGTAGAACGCCTTCTGGAAATTTGTGGACCTATATATTGAAAAGGTTTGAACTTGCTGATTTTCAGGTTGGTTGGGGGTATTTACGTCTAGGGGCCTAAAATATATCAAGTTTATTGGATCACATTTCATTGAAATACTTGCAAAACAAGCACAAGGATGCAACATGGCGGCGATAGAATCGGAGCTACAGCTTAGAAGACGTCGTAGGACCTATAAGATTAGGGGTACTTTTTAGACCCAGTCTAAGAGAAAGAGACTAGTGGTTAGTGATGCATCTCATATTTTACAACAATACTCGATGTATTGGCGAAGGGGGACTTTGTAGGGATATAGCAGGTGTTAGAAGAGTGTGTCTGCCCGTAAGTCACACATTTTTAAAAGCTATACATACATTGCGGATTGTCTCATTTTAAAATATCAGAGATCTTGACTACTTTTAGAAATGGAGAATATTGCATTAAAAGTAAATGATGAATTCAAAACAATTAAAGCGGATGCCATGACCGTAACTCGAAAGATCTTCAGCTTGAGGTTTTACAAATTAAGGTATTTGGACTTTCTTATAAATAGAGCTTAAAACATTACCATAACAAAATAATTATAGCTTTGCACGACGTCATAGATTCATAATTTACGTCATGTTTCAAAACATGAATTCAAAAATAAGCAATCATAAAAATAAATAAATTAAGGGTTAAACATTATCAATAGCGTTGGAAATTATTTTAATAGTTCCAAACAATTTATTTTGCTTTAACTACAAACGAATAAAGCGGATTCCAGAATATTGGATTAATAGTAAATAATAAATTCTAAACAAATAAAGCGGATTCCAGAATATTGGATTAATAGTAAATAATAAATTCTAAACAAATAAAGCGGATTCCAGAATATTGGATTAATAGTAAATAATAAATTCTAAACAAATAAAGCGGATTCCAGAATATTGGATTAATAGTAAATAATAAATTCTAAACAAATAAAGCGGATTCCAGAATATTGGATTAATAGTAAATAATAAATTCTAAACAAATAAAGTGGATTCCGCGACCGGAAATCGGAACCGAAACCTTAAGATTTTCAGTCTGCGGTTGTACTAAATGACCGATTTGGGCGTTCTCATCAATAGAGCTTAAAACATTACTTTAACAAAATAAGTAAAGCTTTGGCGTGAAGTCATAGACTCCTAATGTACGTAATGTTGTAAAACATGAATAAAAACATAAGCGTTAATAAAAAATAAATGCATTTGCTTGTTATATTAATTTGAAAATAAAACAATCATATAATTAAAACTGTAGGTTAATAAAAGCGTGTAACCATCGTGATGAGGTTGCCTGAGTATTTCGTGCCGATTTGTGCACCCAAATTATACTAATCATGAATGGTGGCTTTTTAAACTGTAATTCTTTCTGCTATTTTTACTCGTCTTGTGTTATCTAAGTTATTCTCAATTGATATTTTGATTTGGTCGTCATCTGTCAATAATTTTTCATGAACTACTGAACACAGGAAGAATCGGCACGAACTTAAAGGACAACATGATATTTCACTTTCGGCTTCGTGTGTGTTCTTATTCATCTAATTTTAAACAGTTTCGTTTCAATGCTTGTCTACTTGAAGAAATGCTGACTAATTTTTATGATAGACTTCTTAGAAAAACGCTCGTGCTTTGAGTTGTTATATTTCATGAAATCGTGCAAATTCTAATGACGTGAGGATTGATAAAAACAATACACATTTACATTACTTTATATCTTTGAAACAAATGATCATGTTTAAACATCCTGTTTGCTAATACATCATGAAACATTTATACGTGTAATGTTATTCTGATTTTAAACATTTATACGTATGATGTTATTCTGATTTAAAACATTTAAATGTGTTATGTTCTTTTGATTTGAAACATTTAAATGTGTAATGTTCTTCTGATTTGAAACATTTATACGTATAATGTTATTCTGATTTTAAACATTAATACGTATAATGTTATTCTGATTTGAAACATTTATACGTATAATGTTATTCTGATTTGAAACATTTATACGTATAATGTTATTCTGATTTGAAACATTTAAATGTGTAATGTTATTCTGATTTTAAACATTTATACGTATGATGTTATTCTGATTTGAAACATTTATACGTATAATGTTATTCTGATTTGAAACATTTAAATGTGTAATGTTCTTCTGATTTGAAACATTTATACGTATAATGTTATTCTGATTTGAAACATTTAAATGTGTAATGTTCTTCTGATTTGAAACATTTATACGTATGATGTTATTCTGATTTGAAACATTTATACGTATAATGTTATTCTGATTTGAAACATTTATACGTATAATGTTCTTCTGATTTGAAACAACTCACCCTGAAGCGTCCGTTCTTCCAGTGGAAATACCTCATGTAATCATCCATGATTTCATAGAAGCAGTCGCAGATGTAGTCACACCTGAACATGTCCATGCTGCTTTTTGGGTAGAATCCTAAAAATAAGACATATTTATTGTTTAACAATAACTTAAAATATATTTTATAGTGTTTAATACCGGCCATCTTTTATTAATTCAATTCGACTCTCTTCGTACATGGCCACAAATATTTGTCATTCCGTATAGGTTATTCACTTTCAAATTTGAAAAAAAAATATTGCTTTTGTTTGGCAATAATAAACACATGCCTGACTTGTCCACCAAATTTTAGTCATGAATGTTTAACAGTCTATGTTTTATTGCTGTTCAAATATGTGCGTGTACACGTCAACTCTTTTTCTCTGTCTCTTGCGATATCTCAGGTGCTAAATCGGATCTAACTCGTCAGCGTTTATTTCATCTTTACAAAGTCGGTTAGTGTTAGTGTTAGTGTTAGTGTTAGGGTTAGGGTTAGGGTTAGGGTTAGGGCTAGGGTTAGTGTTAGGGTTAGGGTAAGGGTTAGGGTTAGGGTAAGTGTTAGTGTTAGTGTTAGTGTTAGGGTAAGGGTAAGGGTAAGGGTAAGGGTAAGGGTTAGGGTTAGGGTAAGGGTAAGGGTAAGGGTAAGGGTTAGGGTAAGGGTTAGGGTAAGGGTTAGGGTTAGGGTTAGGGTAAGGGTAAGGGTAAGGGTTAGGGTTAGGGTTAGGGTAAGGGTTAGGGTTAGGGTTAGGGTAAGGGTAAGGGTACGGGTAAGGGTTAGGGTTAGGGTTAGGGTTAGGGTTAGGGTTAGGGTTAGGGTTAGGGTTAGTGTCTACACATACACATTATTTGCCACATGTGCAAATAAGTAACAACTATAAAATCCACAAATCTTAGCATTAGGTATTCCCCCTACTGGCAAACGATCGCTCGACGCGCAAAACATCTGATACGCTTAGAATACGGTCAGTTGTCGTCTCTATTATATCACTTCCTGTTTCTTATAAACGTAAAAATAAACTAGCAAAAATATGCGACCAAATTGCTTGTACATATGAACGAATATACTACACTACCCTCTAAAGTAGAATGTTACAGTTGGGAAGATGGTATCATAAATAAACGAACATATACTATACTACCCGGAAAGAAGAAGTAATACCTGGGAAAATTGTCTCATGACAACACAGCAGATACTACACTACCTCTCACAGTGGTTTACTGTAAGAAACACAACTCTATATAAATTTCCTGCTGCACAATAAAATCACCATGAGGGTCGAAACTGCGAGGGAAACTCTTGCCTGTACAACACCGTAACAACATTAGTAGGGTTGTGTGCTCTTAAATTGGCATCACCCACACCTGACCATAACCTTCTATATACTTAGTATTATCTCAAAGAGATAACATAATAGAAGATATACGAACGAACATATACTATACTACCCTCAAGAAGAAGGTAATACCTGGGAGAATGGTCTCATGATAAAAACACAGCTACGACAGTACCTCTCACATTGGTTTACTGTAAGAATAAAAACAAACTGTATATAAAATTCCCGTGGAACAATAAAGGCGCAATGACGGTCCAAAGTTGAGGTGGCACTCCTGTTCAAATAACACAGTAACAACACTGTCCATATAATACAAATTAACGCTCTCTCTTTCACTCTCTCAACTGTCTAAATCGAATCTACCGCGTCTGCGTTTATTACCTTTTTTAACACATGCTAAATACTAACATATATAAAATACACTAACCTCAGAATAAGATATCCTCTTTGGAAAACGTCACGTAAAAAATAGGACGCATTGAGGATGGTCACGTCTCTATTATTACAGCAAGTAAATAAGGACCGCCTGTCCAGCAAGGAAACTTTATTATTTTTGTGTAAGCTGCAAGGAACGGCCCTTTTATCTGCCTAACTGATGTCAAAATACCCATTACGTGCAATACATGAAGAAAACCAAGTTGTGTAATCATTACAGAAATATAAAAGTTCACAAATGTTATTCATACCTTGGTAGCTGCATATTCTCCCCATATGCACTCTTAGTAATCTTTTCAGACTAAGGGCTTTCTGTTGAGAAATAAAACTCTTTATTTATACTCTCAAAAGGACTAAGTCGCGGCGAAATTGGTTAAAGAAAAAGGAGTTTGTTCGATTTAATCCTCATATGAAATCACCGGCCAGTGGCCGAGGGAGACCGTCTTTTACACGTTCACGCTGCTCCGTACTCCCCAACGAACCATTCTTCTCTATCACAGCTTCTCTTCAAGCCATGTGATGTCATATCAGTCCTCACCTCGAGTTCCGCGAGTTGATTGGGACTAACTTTTCATTACCTGTTATTCTAAACTAACTATCCTATCCAAGAATAATTGGAGTTTTCCCCGTTCCCACCCTTAAGGGCAAGCAAGGTCTAACTCTCTATATATACTATATTGTTGTATAGTTTTATTATTTTTACTTACCAAATTCTCTGGACAAATACCTGCAAATGGACATGGTCTCGGGCATCCTCATACCACCGTCCATTTCGAGACATGGGAGGTAATTACAAGGGAAATCTACAATTGAAAACAATATAAAAAATTATAAAGATACAAATAACATTCATACATTCATCCTAATCACGCTTATTCGATTAATTTGAATATATTGACAAACAAATTAGCAAATTGGTTAGAACTATGTACAAGAAGGAGACGATTATGTGCAAAGGTAATCATTCAAAGATCAGCAGGCAAGATATATGTATATATATATATACATGTATATATATATACTTATATATACATGTATATATATACATGTATATATACATATATATGTATATATATACATATATATATATATACATATCCATATATATACATATATATATATATATATATATATATATATATTTCGCGCATTGTGACACTCTGAAATTATAACTACCCACACTGATGAAAGCGTAAGCTTGAAACACCGGCGTATGTAGGGAGTATGGTATCATGGTAACGTAACATATACTACATTACTCCATCTTTAAAACTGAAGGAACACGTAATCCTGAGAGGATTATATAGTACGCACCGAACAGATACTACACTTTACCAGCTCTAAAATAGAAAAGTTGATGCTCAGGAAGATGGTATCATAACGAACGAACATATATAATAGAGACCCCTCTAAACGATGAAGTAATGCTTTGGTGGATGTTATTATGACGACATAACAGATACTACACTACATGCCCTAAATGAAGCATAATATAATAGTAATAGCATAGTTTAGGCTTCAAACAAACAGATATGACATCTACATCATGAATTATAGGAATGGATACCAAATCTCTATAGGGTAATTGATTTTAAATTCTTATACTTCTATTTTATTGATAAAAAATGCTTTATATTTCAGTAATCATTGCCAGAATCATTTTTTTATTTCCTTCATGTTAAGGGATGTGTTTTTATCATTATCCACTAGCCCTATAATAAATAGATATATAGCTTTACCAACCAATTCCAACAATAACCCGATTTACACAGAACTTAATAAACTAGGCATAAACATATCCCAAATAACTTCTGCAAGCATTATAAATTCAATAAAAACATCTAAACTGAACACGACACCCAATGTCAAAGCTGGCATATACTCCATTCCTTGTCTAGACTGTAATAAGGTCTACATTGGAGAGACGCAGCGTAATCTGGACAAGCGGATTTATGAGCATAAAAGAGCGATTAAAACCAACAACACACTTAACGCCTTATGTGCTCATACTATGGAGTATGGACATTACTTTGACTTTAAGAAATCCACTTTAATTAAGACAATACACAACAAGTCCACACGTCGAATAATTGAATCTGCCCTCATAGCCCTTTCCACAAATAAAATTAAACAAAGAATGGGCTTCTACAATATCTCCCCCAACCTATCAAAAGCAATCATTAGTGAAAACAAGATAATTCTAGACACCGGATGATTCCCTGAGCTTTAAATTAAATATCCTTTGGACCCCTTTCTGCTCTTTATTTTCTCCTCTTTTCCAATGCTACTTCTATGTATATTTGATATATATGTATGTATATGCAGTATATATGTATATCTCGATCACATTTATGTGCATATATATATATATTTATTTCTATTTTTTTTTTTTTTTTTTTTTTTTTTTTTTGCATACCCTTCATCTCAACATGAACCCAACCACTATATATATTCCCCGATAATTTACAGACTTTCTCGTCTTTTGTCATTTTTGTATTCTTCGTCCGCTCTTGACAAAGCTCACGTGAAATTTGGGCGAAACGTTGAGCGAAAAAGGTCTTCCGCTTTTCCATTTTTAATTTCATATATAACTATGTATAACTATATATATATAACTATACACATATTTATATATATAAGTATATATAACTTTATACATATATATAATTATATATAACTATATATATAACTATATATAACTATATATATAACTATATATATATATAACTAAATATATAATTATATATATATATAACTCTCTCTATATATATATATTACTAAATATATAATTATATATATATATAACTATATGTATATAACTAAATATAAAACTATATATATATATATATATATATATATATATATATATATTTATATATATATATGAATGAACATGTAAGATCGATGGATCCAAACATGCTACAAAATATACATATTTAGATAGAAACACACAAGGATATATCGAATTAATAACGATCTTTACAATTCTTTACTAGTCCCGCAATGTCGAAAAAATCTTGTCCATATTATGAAAAAATATTTTGGGGGTGATTGTGACTTAACGGGTCACATGAGGTTTGGTGTATAACTATACGAAATATACATTGTTACGAACACTAGTCTTAGCAACATACCCATCTTTATCTTATACAGACAGAAGTTAGTATAGCCACATATTCACTCATCTAATTAGTGACCAATCTAAACAATGTTTAACTTCGGTAAACCAGGAAAACCTGTTTAAACGTGATATTTTTTCAATAATTAATTCCAAAAAAATTTGCAAGAATAAACTTAGTAACGATTCCTTACCATTCCTGCAACGATCCCAGTCGGAGAATTCGTATCTCTTGTCCATGTATTTGACGCCGGCCATATGGAACATCATACGCATGCACTCGGCACGGCCGCGGCCATTGAAGTAATGGAGAGTGTAGTTAGGCATGGTGGAATGGTTTTCGACTTCTAAGCTTCACCAAAAGCGAATGCAAACACAGTAAAAGACAGCTGAATTTATACCCGGATTTCACCCAATTAAAATATCGTATTAAATTTTCCGTTCCTGACCACATCTTGGAAGCCGATCATAA
Source organism: Sepiola atlantica (assembly GCA_963556195.1). Lineage (NCBI taxonomy): Eukaryota > Metazoa > Mollusca > Cephalopoda > Sepiida > Sepiolidae > Sepiola > Sepiola atlantica. The sequence goes on from OY744551.1 coordinate 13,498,783, forward strand.
ATTGCATTTCTTCATAGTAACAAACAATGTGTTGTTCGTAGTATATACTCAAAAACACAATTGACAATGACTAGTTTGTAATCATCTGTTCCAATACAGCGATTATAAAAAAGGAATCTTTGTATTTAAATTCAACCTAATTCTAAGACTCTGCTGCTCTGTTCCGTTCTTTTACTCGAACCATTCCTATTTTTAATTGAGATCCAAAACAATGTAGCGGTTGATTAGAGAATCCAACTGAAGGTCATGATTTCTTGATTAGTTGGACATTATCTCTTCCATTGTTTAAATCGTGTCATGAATTTTAGCTAATTTGTTCGTGTACTTTTCGACTGAAAACACCAGCAATATAATATGTAGAGGTAATATTGCTGACTGCTTATCACAGTTAGAAGGCTTCTGACGATCGGGTTTCAAATGTCAGTATGAAAAAAAATTGCTACCTCTAGTCACAATGAAATACCGTGATACGACGAAACAGCTTTCTTTGAATTACTATATATATATGTAAAAGAAACGAAAAGTCGATTATGTAAAACACATGTAAAGCTTTGATCGATTGTTAAAATACAATGATGGATTCACAATTTTTAAATGGCGTTTATCGCGTTTTGCATTCGAATTTTTTATACAAATTTGATTGATAAAATAACGGTTTTCACTTACACTAAAAGTATATTATTTTATATGAAATAGAGTTGTCGAGGTAACCGGTAGCGTGAACTAAACCAAATACAAACGCGCTATGATTTAGCTTGCTGTCTGTAGCGAACGTCTTAGTGCACTAGTAAGAATTCGGCTTTGAATTTCGGCGTGTATATTATATATTTAACACGCGTAGTTATACTTAAGACCAGTGATACCCCGGAGCAATCGTCTGTGGATCACAATATATATATATATATATATATATATATATATATATATATATATATATATATATATATATATATGTATGTATAAATATATATATATATACATATATATACACACATACATTCATATATATATACATACATATATATATATACATACATATATATACATACATGCACATATATATACATACATATACACATACATATACATACATATATATATATATATACATACATATATATATATATACATACATGTATTTATACATATATATAAATTTATATACATACATATATATACATACATACATATTTATATACGTACATGTATACATACATTATATATATATATATATATATATATATATATATATATACATATATATATATATATATATATATGGGAATGACACCCGTCTGCAAATTAATGTCGATTTGTAAAAACCGGGTTCAAGCCCTTCGACTGACGTTAATTAACATCCCTATACTGAACATTGCATAAGGATGAACCATCGATGTCTGTAGATAAAATAATTAATTGTTAACTTTAAAAGATTATAAATATATATATATATATATATATATATATATATATATGTATATATATATATTTATATATGTATATATAAAGATAAATGAAAGAAGAGGGATAAACAAGTTCGATTGTTCAATGCAAAGTTTATTCGGTAAAAACATTTTCATCATTCTTTCCTTAAGCCAAGGCTTTTCAAAGATTAAAATCTTATCATCAGAGAAATTGCATAGATGGATAAGTTTACAGTGGAAAAGTCAAAATTCAAAATTTGAAAAAATATTACGTAATGGAGAGTGAGAATGTGCGTGTAAAAACAAAATATGGGGTCTGTCTTGGTAACTGTCTGTTGATAAGGTGTCTAGTAGAAAGGAGATTTAAAGATGAAAAAAAAGTTTTTTTTCTGTGAAGGCAGCGTTGCAAATGTTGTACATATTTATCCCTCTTCTTTCATTTATCTTTATAATTGCTCTATCTCGTATATTGAATTTAAACCATTTCACTATAGGTTCTATCTACTAAAAGTATAGTTTTAGTTTCATATTTGATATATATATATATAGTCTATTTAGGCAGCATGTTTTCATTCATGAAAACATTGTTAGAAATAACAGAATTCGTCTGTTTCAGTATACTTTTTTTATTTTTTCAGTCTTTCTGGTGGTCTTTTTTGTATTAAAATCAAAACAATTAATAAATGTTCCATAGATTTCACAGGTTTCACAAACATTTTCGATTCTTCGTTGTATCATCCTCAAGGGTCAAAAACAAATGAACAAAGAAGCCGGAGAAAGAAAAACATTTAAACACACGGTGGAGTAACGCGCATAGAAGGTTTTCTGTATTGTTCCAGGAAGTCGTTGGCGATCTGAAATTCAGAAACGCTGGATGGGACAAAATCGCATCACGTAAAGAATTTTAAAATGTTACCACTTGTTTTATATGTGCTGTTTCTAATTTTATGTAGCTTATAGTTACATTGCTTTTACAAGAACTACCCTATTTCGCCGCATCACCATGCATCTTGTGAATTGTAGGTAAATTTACCAACATCTACAAAAACATCACTTCCCCACCTCTGATTTAAGCTAAATTCTAGTTAATAACAATAAAATTATACATTCTGAAACGAATTTTAAAAAATTAAAAATACTCGAAGCTATCTACATAAAAACACAATAACTTAAAATTTACAACGTCACACCTGAGGGTGATTCGACGAATAATCAAAAACGTTCGTAAAACCTGGCAAACCTATGGAACTTTTATTAATTGTTTTGATTTTAATACAAAAAACGCCATCAGAAAATTTTTAAAAATAAAAAGGTATATTTTAACAGACGAATTCTGTTATTTTTAACAATGTTTTCATAAATATATATATATATATCTGTATATGTTTGTGTGTGTGTGTGTGTGTGTGTGTGTGTGTGTGAAAAGATGACAGACGAAAAACAAGTCAAAGTGCAGGAGTAAAACAAAAACAAGAGATTTTTTGACCGGTTTCGTTCGTAGGGAACGTCTTCAGAAAATGAAGAATTCAGAAATAATTTTATTTTATATTAAGGCACACACATGGGATGAGGGGAAAAATGATCTTATGTGATCATATGAGAAACACTTAATGTTTTCTCATATGATCACATAAGATCATTTTTTTCTTCATCCCATTTGTGTGCCTTCAATATAAAATAAAATTATTTCTGCATTCTTCATTTTCTGAAGACGTTCCCCACGAACGAAACCGGTCAAAAAATCTCTTGTTTATGTTTTACTCCTGCACTTTGACTTGTTTTTCGTCTGTCATCTTTTCACACAGTTTGTCCATCACGACACTTCATTTTCATGAATTATCGTGTACCTTACCCCATATATATATATATATATATATATATATATATATATATATATATATATATATATATATACCATATATATATATATATATATATATATATATATATATATATATATATATACCTATATATATATCCTCTGTACTTAGAAAATTGCTGTTTAAATTTTGCATAAAGCAATACTTTTCTATATGAAATAAGGTACTCGCGGTAAAAACCCATATACGCGTTATAGTCTTATGAATGATCAAACGTTTTTATTCTATTCATTATATTCAATCCTCTTATAGTATTCGTCATCATTCAACCGACAATCTATCCATCTCATTAACCGTTATCTACGATAAGCTTTTCGCTTAGATGAACGGTGACTTATTAGTAAAACAGTGTCATGATTTGTTTTTCTGTGTGCGTTGCGTAACAAAATTGTGTCATACATGCAGTTGCATAAACACACATGTTTACAAATATATTCATAGTTTAGTAAGTGCATATTATTCTTGTGCGGCCTTTAGTAACCTTTCTATACTGAGAATTTTCTGTCTAAAAATCAAAACTCTTAATTTATACTTTTAGAAAGACTATGTCGAGACGAAACTGATGGAAGACAGAGGAGTTTATTCGACTTGATCTACGTATGAAATTACTGACCACTGAGAGAGATCAATAATCACTTGTCAGCCAATAAAATTTTACACGTTCATGCTGCTCCGTGCTCCCAAACTAACCATTCTTCTCTATCTCACTCTCTGTTTAAGCCATGCGATGCCATATCCGTTTATAATTATTCCGAGAGCTATCCTCCCATCGACTTCCGCAAGTTAACCTCGACTGATCTGTTATTCTCAACTAACCATCATATAAAAAAAAACATAATAGGTTTCCGTTCTCATCGGTGAAGTCAAGCAAATTCAACCTCTCTCAGCCCTAAGAAACAAATAGAGCTAGCATTTGTTGTTATTGTTTCTTTTTTATCGTAGCCACATTGATCGGAATTCGCCGTCGGCCACACATAACTTTCTTTGGAGGTGTAAGGTAATAATATTTTACGATTAACGTCAGCATTCATTGCCACCTCTAACCTCATCTACAACTGCGTGTCTTAATCGTCCGGTTCAACAATCGAAATTGTCCAACATGACTCTTAAGATGTGTATTTGTGTGTATATATATATACATTTCTAAAATACTAAGTGAATATTCTTTTATGAAATATTGCCTGACTTTTTTTAGTAAATCCTCAAAAGAAGCAAAATTGTTATTCCGAAATTTCCGGAAATACGAAGAGTAAACTTTTCCATTTTTAATTTAAATTGAACCAATTTCTGTTCAAACTCGGATATTTTTGTTTATTTTATGGCTTTTAAATAGTATCTCTATTTGTAATATCGAGCATACCCCTGTCGTATTCGGATTGTCTTCGTTATATGAGAATCTACCTTTTACTTATACCTTTGGTATAATAATCAGAACTACAATTTTACAGGTATATATATATATATATATATATATATATATATATATATATATATATATATATATATATATTTATATATTTATAGGAACAGTTTCAGTTACAAAACTAAAAAAAATTAAGTTAAAACTAATGCCTAAATGATATTTTTGATCAAAACAACACATATTATAAAGTCTTTCTCACTCTCACTTTTTCTTTCTATCTCATATTTTATCTCTCTCTCTCTCTTCCTATATATATATATATATATATATATATATATATATATATATATATATGGGAACGACATATAAATATAAATTATAATTTATTTCATTTTGACTACAAAATTGATGTGTGTGGCGGTTTGTGTGGCTAACGTACTTCAGGTCTTAAAATAAAATTATTTACCCACGTCATTATAACAATTTACTGCAGTTACATACTCATCCAATCATTCAATATGCTTAAAAAAACGTAAACATTTTTATACATGTTAATACGAATTCAAAGAGATGAGGAACACTAAATAATTTGTATTCTTATTCACGTCATTTTATTTAAATACTGGCAGACCTCTTCAGAGGAGTAACCCGGTAAAATGGAAAAATCAAAGAAACTTATGCTCCCACATCTGAATCCCATCTAAGTATTTAAACATGATTTTGCAATTATGTATACACCTTAATTTTAATGTGTGTAAGTATTACATTTATAAATAACTCACAAATATATACCTTCTTTTGGTCGCAATTTTTTTGGCTCGGTTTTCCGTATTTTATAATTGTGACAGAACTACATCTAATACGTAGTTGTCGCAAAATACTTTGTTTTGGAATATTAACATAATAAGCATATTATGTTTATAAATAAAATAATAGTAATGTACCTATTAATGGGTGTGAAGCACAATATATTTATAAAAACAAAAAAAACTACTTCCTTTTATAGATATGAAAATAAACGCAGACACCACATTTTTTTTATAAGTAAAATTTAAGTCGAACGTGTTTTCATTTTTATAGATGTCAAGTGCGAAATAAATAATAAACAATTTCAATACGGCCGCTATCGTTTTCATTAAAGTTCGATTTTCAAGTCTTTAAAAAATCAATTAGAATTTTATTTCGTGATAAAAAATACAATGTTAATCTAATTAATTTTTTTGCATCCAAAATGTGTGCGAAAATCAAACGAAATAAGCGAGATATTCAAATAATCCTTATAGTACAATTGAACGCCGAACGAAAATGTATTTTTTCCATTATTTTTTTTATATTAAGTAATTTGAAAAGTTGTTTTTTTTAGTTTTGAATATAAATGAGGATGTAATACATACGAGGATTATCCCACACACCTTTAAAAACGGAGGAGGTAATTCCTGGGAGCACGGTCTTATGACAACAGAATCGAAACTACACTTATGAATTCCGATTAAATCGATCTTGTTTATTCATTTAAAAATGTCTAGCTACAAAAGAATAAAAAACAATTTGCTCTTTTGCCTTTTGGCTAAGATCAAAATGCAGTATCGGTTCTCTTAAAATCAGCGCCGGAAGTTTTCATATAATTATCCCTCTTGAAAGTGAAATTTAAAAAATGTTTTTAAACATATCGTTTTTTCTAATAAAATCTCTTAAATTAATTGTATTAATAATTACTAGCGAGACCTGTGTAAATTACACGAAATGATGTTTTCAATACTAATTATCTTGTGTGTAACCAATACATGTTTGAATAAAATGATAAGATTTGACTTGTATATTTATTAAAAAATAAAAATGAACAGTACATGAAACAATTTACAAAACTTCTTTATATACAATATTTCTAGTGAAGGTAATATTTCGACGACTAAACCTTTGTTTGTAAATTCTTTAGATTAAATTAAATTTGGCTCCAGTTCATCAGTAGCATACAAATATTCGAAACGCCGTTGCTTTTGATGTAAGCGTGACACACAAAATAACACACACGCTATCGTATTAATATGTGTCTTACCGGTCGTCCCCTCCCTACTTCCCTCTCCACCCCTTCGATCTAATAATCTACTTCGGCTTTTTGGCTAAGATAAAAGTATAGTATCTGTTTCGATGGATGTTGCACTCTGTAGACCGGCACCGTCTTGGCCTTCGGGTCTTAATTCTGCCGATCTGAGGGATTGTCCTGTGCAGTTCTGGGATCCACCCTATTATTCTTTGCCTTCTAACCCATTAAGAAGTGGTTAGTTTATTGCTGATATCATGAAACGCCCCTACAGGAGAATGCCTACGGGGCTGCCCAGACATTTTTTGACAGTTAGAGCGCCCTTCTTCCTCTAGTGTGCTGACTTATCAAATCCCTTTTTCTCGACCTTGTGTCACACCTTACCGCTATGAGAGGCAGAAAAATACCAAGTGAGCCTTCAAGGTTTAACTCTTAAAATCCTCCTTTGCTTTTTGGCATAGATAAGGGTGTAGTATCTGTTCTGATGGATGCTCACTCTGTAGACCGGTACCGTATTGGCCTTCCAGCCTTGATTCTGTCGGTTTGAGGGACTGTCTTGTGCAGTTCTAGGTGGTCCTAGCTCCCAGGCTTTGCCTTCTTACCTTTTAGAACGGGTTAGTTTATTGCTAATCGCCTGAGCGCCGGTACTGGGGAATGCCGACGGGGCTTCCCAGGCATCTTTTACAGCCAGAGCGCTCTTTGTTCTCTATGGCGCTGGCTTTTCAAATCCCACTTTCCCGATCTTGTGTCACATCCTACCGTTGTGGGAGGCAGATAAATACCAAGTAAGACTGAACGTTTTTGACATTAATAAACTTTGGAAAGATTCGCATTTATTGGTCCGCCGATTAATGAAATCGGGGGACTTATGTTTTGAGGCATGTCTCCGTCCATCCGTCCGTCCGTCCAGATTTTTCTTCCCAACCATCCATTGAATTTCTCTGAAATTTTGCATGAAGTTGTAACTTGTGTCAGGTTAGAATGTGACATTCTCCGATTTAAAAAAAAATCTGGTTAGCACCCCAGGGGGTCAAAACGCCCCGAAATGACAAAAAATGATATTTTGCCCCATAACTTTTCATCCATCAATTCAATTTCTTTGAAATTTGGCCAAAACGTGGAGGCAATTGTTCCTAATAGAAAATAAGTATCGCTGATCTTGGAAAAAATCTGGTTCGCGCCCCCAGAGGGTAAACAGACCCCAAAATGGAAAAAAAAATGACCCTTTTCTGCCATAACGTTTGATCCATCCATTCAATTTTTCTGAAACTTGGTAGAGGCAGTTGTTCTGGATATAAAATGAGCATCCTTGACCTCAGAAAAATTCTGGTTCGCGACCCCAGGGTGTCAAAGGGGGGTAAAAAATGCACCAAATTGCCCAAATTTATTGCATTTTACACTCACCACATCGAGTCACGTACAGAGGGGGGCCACGCAAGCGCGGCTTGTTCATATTTAAATAATACACATTTAAACTTTTGTAAAACCTCGAAGCAACGTACTTACGGTTACTTTGAAAGGAGGTAAAAAATGTCTATACACAAACACGAAATAAGAAATAAAAATCCCATGTCCTTCATAAACCCTTACACTAATGCTAAACCTTAATAGCAATGTGGAAAAATATAGACGAGAACGATGTGCGCGCAGTAGGCAATAACGGATATGTCGAAAATCAATTGGTAGACAATTTAATCCAAAATAGCCTAGTCGGTTTATTATTGTTGAAAGTAGATATAAACGATGGTGTAAGGAATAAGTGTTGATCACATAACAAATGAAAAAAACATAGCTGATCATCTAATTATTTAAGCCGCCGTAGCCTTATTATTGGTCCCCCATTCGAAAAAGGGGATCACTCGAGAAACAAAGAAATTCAGGTCAGCAGAATGTGTGTATTAAGTTGACTTTAGATACTAAATTTGAATGAATAACTTTTTTCCTGAGTTTTGTTTCCTATATATTTTAATAGACGAGTCCTTAAAGTCCATTTCTATTTCATTGTTCATAAAAGTAGATTTCAATAATGAAGCAGAAAATACCCTTCTACAGGGTGGGCCAAAATAAGGGTCCTATCTTTAAATTTGAATAACTTGAATTTGAATAACTTCCACGAAATAAAAGTTAAACTCACCAAACTTTATGTGTGTGTAGACTGACCCTTCCGAGAGTTTTTGAAATAAACAAAACAGATTTTAGCCGAAAAACACTTCTTAAAACTTACAAAAACTAAAGTATTGTTTTTTACACGGTTTTGAGTTTTTTAAGCAAAAATAATGTTTTCTAAATGAGGGTACGTTCCTTAGGGCTAATACGGCTCATGCTTGCTTCGGAAGGGGTCCTTTACTTATTCTAAAAAAAAAATTTTTTAAATCAATAAATTAAAAAGTTATGAATTTTTAAAAATAGGACCCTTATTTTTGCCCACCCTGTAGAAGATTATAAACAAAAAGTCATGGCCGTTTATTTAAATATTTAATCGTCCATGTCTTTCATTTGGAGCGACCATTCATAAACGTGCCACAAACAAAGAGATGACGGTCAGTATTATAATCGAATTAGATTGGCTTTAGCTACCAACATTCACTTGTACAATCATTCTGTGGGAATATATAATTACCAATGAGATTTCCTGAATGGCGTCTTTGTCTATTTCAGTTTATTCGAAGACTAAAAGTTTTTTGTCAACCCGTAAACATTTTTGTCACCGTCTTTCAACATTCTGCTCGATTATTTATAATTAAGTACGAGATTTTAATTAGGAAAAACACGGGTATAAATTCAGGTGTGTTTGACTGTTCGGCCACAGATCAGCCATTCTTGTGTTTCCATTCACTTTTGGTTTAGCTGAGAAGTCGAGAACCACTCCACCATGCCTAACTACACTCTCCATTACTTCAATGGCCGCGGCCGTGCCGAGTGCATGCGTATGATGTTCCATATGGCCGGCGTCAAATACATGGACAAGAGATACGAATTCTCCGACTGGGATCGTTGCAGGAATGGTAAGACACTGTTACTAATTTTATTGTTTGGTTTTGGCTTACTCTTTCTGTGACCATATCTCTCTCTCTCTCTCTTTCTATATATATATATATATATATATATATATATATATATATATATATATATATATATATGGTAAATGAAAAAGGAAAAAATCACGAGATGTGTTTTTTTATATATTAATCAACTTTTCGTCTTTATTGTAAGACTTCCTCAGGATTATAATTTGAAGAAAAATAGCATGGAAGTACATCGAAATTTTCGGTTGACATGATGGGTTTATAAGGAAAAGTAGTAGCCGTGGCTACTGTGAGCGCTGGAGGAGAGTCCAGGCTTCGAGAAGTCAGTAGTGGCGAAGAATGAAATACATATGAAAAGCTTTGAGTGGGTACTATTAAGGCAGCATATATATATATATATATATATATATATATATATATATATATATATATATATATATATATATATATATATAGTGTAATTCAGTGTTATGAGATGAGTCAAAAACGTGCTCAATTACTTGTGCAGCAGCATGTATACTTTTCTTCAATGGACAATATAAATTAGTTACATGGAATCACTGGGAACTCAAAGCGCAG
>OY744551.1:13514095-13584095 GCA_963556195.1 Sepiola atlantica
CGACATCTCTGGTCGTGATGGCCAAATTTAATCGCGTATTGGTGATGTGTGATTGGGAACCAAACAGCTGGAAAATATTAAATTAAACACATTAAGAAAAATATTTCTAGCCAAGTGTAATACATAAAACCAACTCCATTATTTTAATATTTACACAGATGCTTTATAGTTGAGGTCGACGTGCAGTCTAAGCTAGTATGAAACAAGATGGCAGACTCTTATTTATTCAGATCTACGAGCCTATAATAATTTTTTCTGTCCGGCTTTGCTAATCGCTACTAACTAAATCATAATTTTATAAACCTTCCTTCTATCTTTGATAACATAATTCCTCATCCAATTACGCTTGGTATATTTTCTCATTCCCACGCACCAAATACTTTTTGGCAAAAGTTTTTCCAAGAACAAAGACATGAAACATGTATTTTCAGTAGTAGCAGTAGTAGTAGTAGTGGTAGTGGTGGTATAAAAATAATAATAATAATAATAATAATAATAATAATAATAATAATAATTATCATTATTATTATTATTATTATCATCATCATTATAATCATTATTATTATTATTATTATTATTATTATTTGTGTAGTGTGTGATCAATTGAATAAAAGGTGCTACTGTAGTTTACGGCCCGGGCTATTTATTAGATATGATCTTCAAGTTAATTTAAATTCGTACGGTATCTTTCGTGTATTAAATAGTTAGGAGAAAGTACAGAATAATTAATAAAACCCCTCACCTCATGTAAACAATGTTTTTGTTTTTTTTAAATAATAATGTTATTATTTAAGCCCGGTCCGTAAACTGCATAAGTACCGAATTAAAATAGTTTGAAATGCGATACGTTTATGAAATGTAAGTGAAAGTTTTTTTAGTTTTTTTATTGTGGTTGGTTAGATTGTTGTTAAGGAAGAATGTAAGGAGGAACAACGTAACTTGTCTGGAGACATCTGACTAAAATTGAATATCAAACAAGAAAAGGGTCACCAACTTCCATCAAAGAACCAACATCTCCAGTACCAAATAGGTATCAACTTTTATTCAAATGAAACACTGGAACATAAGGAACATTGTGTGTCAGGCTGGATTTTGTCGATAAATGAATGCCATATACTGGAGTTCTATTTTACCAGACCGCTTGTGGTGAAACGACGAAAACCCGATAGTACATCCTATCATGAGACAGGACAAAACTAAAACTCATTTGAAGCGTATTTTTCTTGCGCCATACTTCGTTGACGCGTATTAATTTCGATTCTTTAAAGACGCGTCCTAACTCCCACACCGTTATAAGTCTAGGAGTGAGTTCGCATGCTCGAACCCATACCACAACTACATCCAACGAATTATATTGTGCGTACCTTAAGACTAAATAGGTTTCTCATGCAACTGCTACAAATTTATGTCAAACGAAACCTAACCATAACTTTCTTTTTTAGGATTCTATCCCAAGAGCAGCATGGACATGATGAGGTGTGACTACATCAGCGACTGCTTCTACGAAATCATGCACGATTACATGAGGTACTACCACTGGAAGAACGGACGTTTCAGGGTAAGCTCATTATCTGGAATTGCATAGCAATTTACGATTTATATATTTCATATATTTTTGTTTGTTTGTTGTTGTTTACAGCATATCAACAATAGTTGGGTCATTTATACTGAAACCTAGACATATGTTTTGCATACGGTTAGTTATAGATTAATGTGTTTTGCAGGTATATAGTATATGAAAAATATTCTAGAAACAATAGGTTTTATTTTACCCATGCATGGGACCCGGACATGTACTATCACTGTGGATCAACGGTGGTCTGTAATTAGTTGTAACAAAGAAGTGACTTCACCATTCCTAAATATCCACAAATTCGCCTCACAACTGAGTGCTATTTTGTGTCGGACCCTAGCTGTATGTCTTGTAACGTACGGAAATAATAAGGTTTTTAAATAGGGTTGGCAGAAAAAAGGGTAGAAAAGGCTGGGTAAGAATGATTTTAGAGTGCCGGGGTGGGTTTTAAACGAACCCCTTACTTCCGTGGTGTTTAGTGTCTAACGATATTTAGTGGAATGCCCCACTTACTCTTAGTGTCACACTCCACTTACCCTTGATCAATTCCTTATAATAGGACTCAATTACAAATAGTTCAGTCTTTGGTATGACGCTACACGGAGCCAACTTCGGTCTCTCAGCCTATGAGCAACCATACTAATATCATATAAATAGATTAGCTAAAAAGAATATTGTAAAATACTATCAAATTATATTGATTATGTAAGATGAGTGTTGAGAGATTTATAGGTCAATAATGGCTGTTTTTATGACATCAGCTACGACAACAGCTTTCTACATTTATTATTATGTTTTCTGGCTCGTTCAGCATTCACAATCTATAGAACCGATATTTAAATTAAACTTGTTTTCTCTTTTAAAATTAAAATACCCGGCAATTACTCGGATTTCGGACAGCAATTATTTAAAGTTTGGAAGTATTGTCCTATTGTTTGGTAGTCAGTTTTCCTAACCGTTCTTCGGCATGGTTTTATTCTTGGCTTTTCTTTCCAGTACAACTGGAATGATGGTGGAATGATGGGTTCCAACATGGGATGTGGTGATATGATGGGATCCGGTGGAATGATGGGATCCGGTGGAATGATGGGAGGTTCCGGTGGAATGATGGGATCCGGTGGAATGATGGGAGGTTCCGGTGGAATGATGGGATCCGGTGGAATGATGGGAGGTTCTGGTGGAATGATGGGATCCGGTGGAATGATGGGTGGATCCGGTGGAATGATGGGATCCGGTGATATGAACTGCAACTATGATGTAAGTATGATTTTATCCCTATGACAGTATCCATACAATAACCTCTGTTAATATAAAATCTAGACCAGTCATGACTCGTGATCTGTTGGGTGGCAATTCAAGATAACAGATAAGGTCCCTAAAGTTTTATATGTATAAATTATAAACTAGAATCAAACTTTGTCCATAATATAGGTTGTAGAATAAATTGACTTTGAAACATTTGTAAAAGTTATTTAGCTATGGATTTATTTCGAATCAGCTGAACGGTTATCTGATATATATATATATATATATATATATATATATATATATATATATATATATATATATATATATAGCGAGATAGATAGATATATAGATAGCTGAACGGTTATCTGATATATATATATATATATAGCGAGATAGATAGATATGTAGATAGATAGATAGATACATAGATAGATAGATAGATAGATAGATAGATAGATAGATAGATAGATAGATAGAAGAGAGAAAGAAACAATCATAGTATAACACATTACATGGTGTGTCAGGAATAAGCTCAGTTCCTACTATATCAATAAACACATGTATTTTATATGACTTGATATTAATTGCTAGGTGTACCCATTGCTAATCAAGGTAACAAACAGTTGTATAAATATATTATTTTAAATAAGATTTATTTTTGTTTATTATCAGGGTTCTGAAATAAATTAGTTTTCAAACAAGTGTAAAAAGATGTTTAAAATTATTCCAAAATTCTTACACTTTTATTGTCATTAAGGGTATGCGAGCACAACAGGGCTATGTATTTTACTGGTAGGAATATTTCTTCAGCACACACTTCATCCACTCATGCATAGAGATTTTAACTGTAGTGATTTGATAATGAAATGGTTTGGTTGATATGTAGTCATATCCTTACTGACAATAAAAGTGTACAAATTTGGGAATTTCCTTGCTTTTTACATTTATTGTATATGAATTACATCTTAACCCTATAAAGGGCATATGATTTCAGTACACTGGCATTTTTCATAGAATGTCACTACTTTTGTAAAGGCTATGCCATAATACAATCCCTTCTCATTAGGTTTTTTTGACTTTCCTGGAAAACTAAGGTATATGGTAAACTGAAATTAAAATGCAATCAACTAGACCCTAGAACCTCTATCTCTGCCAAAAATCAGATGAATCTATTAAATAGTTGATGAGATACAGGATGGCACATACGTACGTACATACAACATGATTTCATGATTGAACTTTCTGGATCTCTGGGTTGCCTTGACTAATGATGCTGAAATTCTACACACTTATAGAACCTATCAAATAAAAATGTTGTGCAAAGTTTTAACTAATTTGGTTTATTGGTTTTTGAGTTATGATTGATCAAATAAATGAGATTTCCAGCATAGGCCATTCGTGTAGTCTATTTAGAGATAGAGCGCTCTCGCGCTTCCCTTTATTTTAGAAATTAGCTAAAAGACTACCTTAAATATATATATATATATATATATATATATAGAGAGAGAGAGAGAGAGAGAGAGAGAGAAAGAGAGAGAAAGGAAGAAAGAGAGAAATAGGTAGAGAATATTTTTTACTCATTATTATATATTTGTGCCACGAAAAACATCAGTTATTTTTATATAAAAATAAAATGTGTACGATCTTTTCTTTTCATTTTTTTATTTCAGAATTACATGTACTGGAGATACATGAACACTTTCAACAGGGTGATGCCTTTTATGGAGAGAACTCTGTGCATGCGCAATGGTGGCAGCCAGTGGTTCATGGGAGAAAAAGTATGTATTCCAAAAAATTACCGTTATAGTTAACTAGCTGCAGTTATTCGACATTGCCCGGGATCGAATGAAGTCATTTTAGTTTTTAATTTTTAATTGTTTGCGATTGTTTTTACAATCTAAACTTCTACAGGAAATGAAAAGAAAGTAGTTATAAAGGACACTACTTTTTTCATATTCTTTAAATACAATATAATATTTCAATAAGAACATGAAAAAACCCGCGTATATAAAAGACCACATATTAATAACAAAAAGGAGACATTCTCTTTACGATTCAAACGAACAATTTCATTTGGGCGACGAACACCAAATGATATTTGAAATAAGCGTTATTTAGAGTTGTCCAGCTTTTCATAAAACGTTCATATTCAATCAGTTTTTTATTAAAAGATACATTATTTCCAAAAGGTTTTTAGTGAAAATGATGCATTAGCCCCGATAGAATTCGAACCCAGCATACCTTTTTTTACATGGACAAATCCTTTCATAGGATGTAAGACGTGCTATATGATGTATTTTTTGAGACATGGACTGCAAAGAATATTTTCAATGACGTTGTTGCCTCAGAGTTATTACTTCCATTGGATTTTTATCCGAGTTATTTCCATTGCATGATAATTTTTATTTCTAGGCTACAATTAAGAAATGTTTCCATATCATCAGTTTTTGTCAGCTTAAATACTATTTAAGTCCAACCTAAAAATCTTACCATATAAATTGATATTTTAGATGAAATGCAATATTTTAAATCAGTTTAAGTTTGTATATGCTAACAGGTTGCATTCGTGTACAGAAGAAAATTTCTCTGACACTGCGTATGCATTTCGTTGATTGCAAGTTGAATGATATATGAATAATTCTCTCTCATATAATATGAATACAGTTTTGGTATGTCTGTCTGTCCGTTAGTCAGTATTTTTAAACGTAATGAATACTGTAACAGCAAGCAAACTGGAGCAAAAATCCTGAACACGAATTATACTGATGAATATGTATCTATTTGCGCGCACGTGGCCTACGCTGAACTATAACATCTATTCACCATAAAACTGTATTTCTGCCAAGCTAGTTGCACCAGGGCCAACGTGCATCACAAGCGGAACAAACGTCCGACTCCCATATTGACTGGTTCGAAAAGACCGCCTCTGGGCAAGCAGGCGGTGTAGAGGCACGAGAGTTACCCCGTGCGCATATCTTCCGGAAGAGGACGGTGCTGAATACAAAATCCCCCCTTCCTGAATTATGACCGGCCAACACGTGAAACTCCTACGTTTACAAATACATTCCATAAATTGTCTCATATCGAAATATCAGAGATCGTATGTGCATTTCGAAATAGAAAATAGTTAATTCATAGTAAATAATAGATCTTTAACAAATAAAGCGGATACCGGAAATCGAAACCGAAACCTTGATATATTCAGTCTGAGTTTCTACCTACTGACTTGTTTGGACTTTCTTATGAATAGAGCTTAAAAAATGAATTCAAAAAATAATTATAGCGTTGGCGTGACGTCATAGATTTTTTAAATTTATGATATGTTTCAAAACATGAATTCAAGCATAAGCAATAATAATAACAAATAAATGAATGGGTAAAAATTATTAATAGCGTTTGAAATAATGTTATTTGTATGTTGTAACCCGAGTCCTAGAGTTAAAATATACACTTTTATTACTATCCCTATGCTGCTATGACTGTTCATTCGTGAAACCTCGGTACCATACCAAACAATATGTTGTGTATAGCATGGAAATTACACACATGACCATACACACGTGTATATTTTTGTGTGTATGTGTGCATGCATTTCTGCGTGTGCGTAAGTGTAAATTTATAGTGTAAATAACCTTGTATGATAATAACAAATAAACATTAGTTAGTCATGATCAAATTTAATATGTCAGTTTAAATGATATTCACGTTCAACTTATAACATTTCACTAGATTACTTTATATGATAGATGGGATACAATGTTTAATAAAAGTTTAATTTGGAATAACATATATGTTGGAAGCAGTTTAGTATCTATGCTTACATTCACATATATAAGCCTCTTTCTTGTATCGATTTTTCGTGGGTTTCGATTTAAGTGAAAAATGCACCGTTTTTTCTCATGCATTAATTTGAAAATATATTTAATACTTACTTGGTGTTTTTATATTTACTTACGCATACACTAAACAGGTGATACAATGTAAACCAAGTAATTAACCAACTGTAAGTTTCAGCTAACAAGTCGAGGGTGAGATGGCATTACTTTTCTTTTTTATAGATACCATTTATTTAGGTTTCATAATATAGCCTCCTAAAAGATACGAATCCTTCAACATCTATTTAGGTTGTATCATATTACTCCCTACAAGATACGAATCCTTCAACATTTATGTAGGTTTTATAATATAGATCCCTACAAGATACGAATCCTCCAACATTTGTGTAGGTTTTATAATATAGCTCCCTACAAGATACGAATCCTTCAACATTTATCTAGGTTTTATAATATAGCTCCCTACAAGATACGAAATCTTCAACATTTATTTAGGTTTTATAATATATCTCCCTACAAGATACAAATCCTTCAACATTTATAAAGGTTTTATAATATAGCTCCTTACAAGATACGAATTCTTCAACAGAAAACTAACTATAATTAACCATACAACTCTGCAAAAATAAAAAAATAAATAAATTTGGTAAATGAATGTTTTTTACATAAATTATATCCATTAAAATAATCATTTAAGTAAACACTTATTAATCTCTGCTTTTTAAAATGAAATTATGAAAAAGCAATATTGTTTATTGCATAATTAAATAAATGAAAACCCAATATTGATTTCATTTGCATTTATATGTAATTGTTGTTCAAATGAAACATAATATTCCTTTTTGTATGAATAAAAGAAGATACTTTACTGAATCTTTTCTATGCATGATTACATCAAGGAAATGCTGATCAAATGATATATTGTGTAATAATTGAGAGGTACAAGATTTCGGAAGAAATACATTTCAAACTGAAACTGAGCAGACAATAAAATTCTTTGAAAATTATTTACAAGAATAAATTAACTAATCGGTTTAGTAAGGAAAATTATGTAAAATGAGTATTTCTTGCTAATTTTACATAATTAAATTCGGAGATCCCTAACAATAATCTTTGTTTTCTTTTTCCAGATGATGTGGTGTGATATGATGTTCTACTGTTGCATGGAGAACATGTACAATTCTTACCCCAACATGTTTAGTAGCTATCCTAAAATGATGGGTATGTACAAACGATTCGGATCTTATCCCAAAATTGCCGGTTACCTGAAGAGCCGCTGCATGACCGACTGGTAAACGAAGAGATGGTGATCATGGAGGAAATTCCGCGTTTCGTTCCGTTCGAATCGTCCTCAGAAAATTGGGAAACGATTAGAATTCTTGTATAACTGTAAGAATATGTAATAAAAGAAATGCTGTCTCAAGTCGTGTATTTATCATTTTTTATTCTTATTTGTTATTTACTGCGCCGAACTGTCTATGAAGGTTTTTTTTTCAATTTTTCGGTACTTCCAAACAAACGACGAGTCTATAA
This sequence comes from Sepiola atlantica, assembly GCA_963556195.1. NCBI lineage: Eukaryota > Metazoa > Mollusca > Cephalopoda > Sepiida > Sepiolidae > Sepiola > Sepiola atlantica. Next base: position 13,522,283 of record OY744551.1, read on the forward strand.
AACATGTATATGCAGTAGAATTTAGTTTTTATAATTTGTTTATATCTTTTTATTTAATTTGGTACTAGCTGAAAACACGTCTACGCAGGCTTCTTGAATTGTCTTGAACTTTAACACAATAAAAATGAGTATCAAGCATGTCTATGTTGTGTGATGATGTATGAAAGTGAAACATAACCAGTGAGGCTTGATGATATGTGTGCCATAAACGTAAATAGTATGAAAATGACACAAAATTTTGGGTTATGAGAGACTTATATAAATGATTAGATCTGATGACCCCAGAGGTTATAAAATCTAGACAGTATAAATATAGTGTTCAGAAAGGGAGATTTCGTGGGTTTTGTCACATTAAACGAATGGATGAGATTTCCTTTTTTAGTAGATGTAAACGGTTACGGTAAAATAATAAGTCAGTAAGAGAAGGGAATAGTAGATAGTGGATTTGATAAGAAAAAAGGATAAATAAAAACCTGGCCAGTAATAGGTTAAACCGGAAGTCAATGATTAAAACTGAATATAATAATTAAAGGCGGATTGTTGGACCCTCAATTCCGTCGAGGAAGTTTTGAAAATAGTCTCTTTTTATATGCCACAGATCTTTACCCATTCACCATAAAATAAATTTAGAAATTATAAAATGAAAAATCAAATATTAGTTGAAAATTTTATAAATACATTTTTAAATATCCAAATGAATTACTCTCTATGCTACTAAAACTGTGAGTGTTTTGTTCTTGCTATCTTGCTTGCATATCACCGTGCACAGTGGTCGGCGTCACAAAAGGCGAATGACGTAAATAATGGGGAATGATGATAAACGTAGTGAGAGGATTCGAATTGTGTAAATAATTAAAACAGTGAGAAGAAAAGAGGTGATAAGGTTAAAGAGAAAGAGAGAGGGGGGAGAAGTAAAGAGAATGACAAAACGAGAAGAGCGAGAGTGAGATAAAAAGAGAAGTGGGGACGAGATTATGGTGGAGAATTCGTGGATAAAACAGTCGATTGTTCTGAGTTTTTGTGATGCGGATTAATAAGTTGTATGATTTTGATTATTCACGTAACTGTTGCCATCGTGGGTGTTATTATCGCAACGTTTCGCCCGATGTAACCTCCGATCTTCTTCATGTGTATCTTATCGAACGCCCGTGGCGTAACAGATAAAGTACTGAATTAAATTAATTTCTAGGTGCAGTTTTCTGAATGTTGAAGGTTCAATCCTCAGTGCGGGCGATACTAGTAATTGCGAATTGCTGAAGACTTCTACCCGGTCATGGTTGACTGAACGAGAGCATGCTACCAACGTGTATTAAATAAAGGGTCCTGTTCGAAATTCTGTGCACAGTTCCGAGTTCCACAGAAAGATTCCCTAGTTTAATAGGATACATCTGAAGAAGGCCGGAGGTTACATCGACCTAAACGTTGTGAGAATAACATTCAAAGAGCTAACAGTTGTCTTGCAAGTGTCTAATAACCTTATAGAATTCGTGTTCGAACCGGTCATACTTAAAAAAAAATGTCTATATTATTACTTTCTTTTCTTTCTTTCTCTCACTGATCCCTTTCTTTGTATTTCCCTTTCTTTGTGTCTCTCTCTTTCTCACTTTTTATATCTTTCTTTCTTCGTGTATTTGTGTGTTTTTTCTTTTATCTGCCATTAAAGAACTGTGATCCACAGACTTTTCAAATATGTGCTATTTTGTCATAGTCAGAAAATAACACAAGAATCATTAAAGAAACACATCGAATTCTTGTGTATAAAAACATAAAAAAGCTATCTTTACTTTTCGAATTGCGACGAATAAGTAGAGGGTGTAGGAGTGAAAGAGCCTGGGTTTGCGCAAACAGGACTTGACATGTGTCAAAATCTTCGAATCTCTGATCTGTCTCTGCAAGATCAAACATCAACTATATTGATATAACATTTTTGGACACCCACACATACTCAACTCCACCCGAATTCCGTTATTTTGCCTACTTAACTTTAAGCTGTGTATGGTTTATTTAGCAAACATATCTATTTTTCCGTTTGATGCAAGTGGCCTCCGTGTCTTGTACTAGGTTCTCGATGTTATTCCTCCGGCCAAACGTGTGGTAGCTCTGTCATTATATAAACATGTTCATGCAATATCTTATTTGCATCAACCCACGGCATGCATTAAGAAGGCCTGGCCACTGAAAACTGACGTCATACACTTTAGAAGAAGCGAGTTATCCCAAAAAGCCAGGCCGTCGATACTTAATGATAGCTTTTTAAAAAGTTTTAGACAACATAAAAAATTACATTAAAATAAAAGAAAAGAAAGCAACACGATCGATTCATAAATAAACTGAACTTTATTCAAAATTAATTTAAAAAAACAAAACAAGAATACATTAAAAAAGAATAGTGAAAGCACGTATTGTTTCTACGTTAAAGTAAATAAACATCATGGATTTTAAAGACTAAAATTCGTTTATTATTTTGATCGTGTACAATTTGAAAACAATTTACTTTACATATTTATTGAGATAAAAAGATGCAAGGTAAGTGCAAGGTCAGCCAATGCCGATTATTATATTTTTAATTGCAGCATCAACATATTTGAAGTGTATGGATATTATTGATTACGATGTATCTAATTACGTGTGTTCGTATATACTTGCCTCCCCACGAGGGGAAATTTAGACATAAGGTCGGGTTTTAATGTGGACAAAATCCAGCTCCCAAAAAGAGGCATTCTTGATTGGAACAACAATTAAAATGTTCGCAGTCTAGAAAGATTACTTCTTCACTACCGAAGATGAAGTGTACCATCAGAACAGATACTACCCTTTAATTTATTTATTTACGAAAAATATAAAAATACAATTTTAATTTTAAACAAATTAGGCAAACGGTCATCAAAAGTGCGGGGAGTGTAATGTCGTTGGTTATCTTCTGTCTATCCTACTCTTTGCTAGAATCATTAGTTACCAAGATACCACATTTACTTTAGGGGTCAAAATCAAGAATATGTCAAAATTTACATTTTGTTCATGAATATATAAATTAAAGCGTCGTTTAGGATCCATTTCGAGTTAAAATACATTTAGTTTTACGCATGTTATCTTAAGAAAAAACACGCTTGAAATGTGTAAATAATCCCTAGATAAACAAATTGAGTATTTATAGTGACAGAAACAATAGCTTAAAGACTCCATTGTTTTATCTAGCGATTATTTACACATTTCAAGCGTGTTTTTCTTAAGATTATATGCGTAAAACTAATTCGAAATTATTCCTCATGAACTAATATTTAACAAAAACAAGAGCAGGAAACAATATATATATCGCCTATACGCAATTTTCATCGCATTATGTTCAAGACTATAAACTACAATTTGACCAATACATATATATATATATATATATATATATATATATATATATATATATATATATATATATATATAAAACTATAAGATAGTTTCACCTGACAAAGTTCTTCTACAACGAAAGCTTGCAAAAAACAAAAAGAATAAATAAATGAATTTTTCATTTAAATTGTGCGATTGTTGATTTTCAAAATATTTCACTATAATATATTCTAATGCGTGCTTCAAAGATGTTGTCAATGTCCTTATATATATATATATATATATATATATATATATATATATATATATATATATATATATATATATATAGCAATTTATTGAAAGTGGTGAGTGCGGCAACAAACGATAAGTGATATTAAAAATGAAAACGATAAATAATAGCAAAATTAATTTAAAAAAACATTTTGTGAGTGTTATAATAAATGTAAAATAATTTTGAAATATTTAAACACAATTATTTTATTATTGATTATAGTTATTTTTAATTGTATTTTTTGTCCTAAAATAAAATTATTTTTAAAACGTTCTATACTTTAATTCAATGGTGTAAGGATTTTTTCTAGCACAAAACTCATTTAGTATTCTTATTATTCACATAAAGAACGTTTTGACACAAAAAAAAGATGTTATAAATACAAAATGAAACAACTTTAAACCGAATTTCCCGTTGATCTTATTTTACGACAGTCGACATTTCTATCGAGACAGGTTCGTCAACCATCTTGAGTCTATGAGTTTAAAAAATAGTTTTACCTTCAAATTACTATGCTATTTCCAACCATGAAAAGGACGTGAACAAAATCATCTGTAACCATTTTTAAAATACCAAATAATTACTAGATCAAAGATGAAATAAGTTCAGACAGCAATGACTACAGTCATATGTCCATGTGTTGGAGTGTAATAACTTTTCTCTTCGAAGCGCCTTGTCTATCTGCTTAGCGAAAATACTAAGCGCAGTGACGTCAGCAGATAAAACATTATTAGTGACCAGGCCTTCTTAACGTAGGTCGTGGCCAACCTCAATGCGATTACTAATGTCAGCCCGCTGATGAATATTCAGCATATATACTATTGTTTTATTTAACACGCAACATGTCAGTTCGATATTCGGGAAGGGGAGTTAGTACATATATCAACTAGTACATATATTAGGTTAACACGCTGGTAAAACTATACAGTTATTCTAGCATGTCGTCTAACACACTTTTTAGCTGTGCATGGTTTATTTAGGAAATGGACCATTTGGCACTTCAGCTATGTAGCCTCTTTGTTTTATCCATCTGCTAAATGTTATACTTATTGCCAACTACGTGCCATATCGGTCTTACTATAGCAACCTAAAATCTTGTGTATTTCAACCTCAACCCACTAACGTATATTCAACATATATACTATTGTCAAATTTTACCCGCAATATCTCCGTTCATTATTCGGGGTGATTTAGTTTGTGCATATATCAACTAGTGTTGCATAGTCCTTTAATTACTCGAACTTTTTCTTCTTCGTCTCGATGTCGTCATGTGGTTGAGTTCTTTCTTCGCTTCTGTACTCGCCGTCCGCTGTGTCTGCAACAAAAAACCTTCATAACACGATTCAGGAGGCGAATAATTTTTTAAATTTTGATTACTTTTATTCAAGACTCAGTTTTCTGTCGCTCTTGGAGATGTTTTACTAACGTTGAGGGAAATATTAATTTACTACTTTATCGTAGTTAATTCATAGCTATCCCCAATTAATTTGCAGACTATATTAAGAAATACGTCTGATCAGCTTGCTTCCAAAAACCAGACTCGCAAAACTCCGTTTCCAACACAATAACCCGTGACGTAACAGAACCCTTATGCGCAGGTGCATTTTGACGCTTGAGCTGAGGTCTCGTAAACGTAGTGGCCTTGTCAACGCTTGTGAGCTCCGACTGTGAGAACAACCCATTTTGCACTCGGTTGTACAGGTTTACCCGCAACAAATCGCGTAAGCCAAACCAAACAATCCCTCACACATACGTCCACTCAACATGCATCCGGCCCGACAGGGCCATTATCCAACACTAGTACATATAAAAGTGGTTTAGATATAGAACTTAACGACAGGAAATTTCATTGACAAAAAGTCAAAAGCTGGAAAATAAGATTGTGGGAACGGTAGTATGAATCTAGAGAAAAGGAGGTTACCTAATTAACGCAAAGTAATTCAAGTCAAAATGTATCTCAGAGTCTCGAAAGGAGTGATCGCGAAGATGCACGTGTTGCATTACCTGTTTTTTTGGGGTGCCCAGTAAGGTCCAACTAAAATGACAAAGAACAGAACGTATATGGAAACACTTTTGTGTTCTTTATTTCCCATCACCGGATCGTTTACGCCCGCTACGCACACATATATAAAAAACTCATGACATACTTTTGTCTCATGAAAGTCTTTTTACTTGCTGAGGTAACAGACTTGGTTTCCGCTAGAAACTCGTTCATATATACATCCGACTGGAAAGCAATTTGCTCTGCATTGTCTATCCGAACGTGAACTGAAACAATTGTTCCACAACCACTTTGATGAAGTACAAGTTAGGGGATTCCTTCACGGTACCAACTTGCTTACCAGTCGCATTTTTAGTCAGCGGACACGAAAGCCTAACAGCAAGACGAGCTTGGGTATCATAGTTAATAAAGCTTCATCAGTGCCATTAACATCGGTAAACTCCAATTCTTCCGGTACTTCGGTACTCCGATCACCAAGCGGTTCGTCTCTTCGCGTTACTGAAACCGCCGCCTTTCAAGTCTCGCTTGCACTCCGGAACCTTCACCTTTTTAACAGTTAACAGGTCGCTTTTTTTCTTTCTCGACGTCCCATCCACAATGGACCTGTCCACGACTCATTTTTCCTACTCTTCATTATCTTACACACGCATTATTAAGCGTAATGTGATAAAATAGATTTAAGTTTAATACTCTCTCTTTTTCCGTCTATGATGCGATTACCACCGCGATCAAGTTAAACCATTTGAATTAACAAACTACGGAGGGTGCGACTCAATAAATCTATTGTTCTGTCGACATGAAAATTATTCAAATTATTTTTTTTATTCATTAAAAGCAAAAAGTGCTTGACGACTTAGATGTTAAGCCTATAAGTTGTGCAGACGACGAAACGCATGCAGCACCCTCTATCTTGGAAGGAAAATATGATACAAGGTATGATTTATTAATCGCCAGAGTTCGACACACTCAATTTTTATAATATAATTAAGGACTAAATAATCATTTCACACGCCCGCTCCGATGTGAACGTGGAAATTTACTAAGTCATGTGTATTTTGTATACATTTATTACAGTTAAACATAGTAAGTATTAGCATTTATTATTTTTATATATTTTGATTTCATTTACATTCCAATTTACGTACAAAATATCTTGATTCGACATATAAGAAAAATCAACTTTTACTACATTTTCCATTCTATAAGGATTCATAATTACTAAGTGCGTATTTGTTACAAGGGATATAGAAATATCCATGAATAGAAGCGTTAATACAATTCAAAATAATGTATTAATGTCTGTATAGGTAAACAGGTTTGGCCTTCGAAAAGATGCACTAGAAGAAATTCGGAGGTGATAACGGCCGAAACGTTTTGAAAATAAGATTAAATATGATAATAGTTCGATAAATTTAAATAATACAAATTAGTCCACATCAAGCAATTTGATAGTTTTAACCGTTCTGCTACACGGCACCAAATAGATTACAGTACACAACTAATACACCTATTAGTCATTACTCTTGATGTTAATTAGATTCGAATTTCAGAGTTGATTAAGTAAAGATTTGTATAAAGCTATCATTTATCTGAGAGACTGCTAACCACTTAATATTATATTTTGATAATAGAGACGAAATGATTTTCGGATAAAATGGCTGGCGATATTGTGTCACATCCAGACGTTTGTCTCATATTTAGACACCAGAAAATATCGCCGTCGAAAATATTTGGATGAGTTAAAAACATTATTCCAGTAACTTTAATTATTTATTAGTTAATAAATGAAACTATATATTACAATGAGAGTTTAATTTATCAAACGGAATTGAGAGATACGCTGTCATAACTGGTGATAAAAATGTCATTAAAATTAGTATAAATATATTGTCATAGTCAGTCAGAATAATAAAATCCTTGGATTCACCCAAACGGTGTAATCGTATGAGTGCAGCACAACGGTCAACCAATTTTTTGTTCCCATTAGATTATCTGGACGGCGGCACTATTATATAAGTATGTATAAGTGTTAAAATTATCCAACAAAAGTGATAAATATGCTGTCGTAACCTGTGATTTCAAATATATCAAAGGAATAAAAATGTATTGTCAAAAGCTATAATTATATATCTTTTGGGTGTACCTGGGTTTCATCCATATGGCTATGCCGGATGTTGTGTAGTAACTTGCTTATAGTGGGATACCGATTTTTGAGCACCTTTAAATTAGCACAGCCACCGACAAAATGTAAAAATAAACAAATTATTGGATCAAGACAAGCTTCTTTTGGCTAAATGGCACAACAATAAAAACGCGTAACAGCAAGCGAACCATCAAACTAGCTCTTCCTCGCACTAACAGAAACTAAACTGTGACACCCTGAAGTATAGAAAATATAAGATCTATCCATACGTCCTCGACCTTACCATTTAAATTAGTTATGTACTCTCTAAACACAAAGTTAATTAGAATAGTGTACACTAAATTATGTAGGGGATAGACAGTGATATAAACTTTAGTAACTAGTTGATATATATATATATATATATATATATATATATATATATATATATATATATATATATATATGTATGTATATATATATATATATATATATATATATATATATATATATATATAGATAGAGAGAGAGAGAGAGAGAGAGAGAGAAAGATATATATATATATATATATATATATATATATATATATAGATAGATAGATAGATAATAGATAGATAGATAAATAACCTCACATCGCCGAAGGCGATTCTCAATAGTTTTTCGTTGTTAAATCATTTTGTAAGCGATACTATTTCGAACTTTCAAAACAGTCTGTGTTCAAAATGTAACCGATGTCTCTCGCTTTAGTCGCATGTGACGTCACATCCATGAGCCTACATCTGCAAATCGTTCTATCCACCCCTTTCAAATCTCCCACTGGTAACAAGTAACTATTCTAAATAAATTCTTTCAACTCCCTTTGTTACACACACTACACTGTTACTTTGACCTGTACTTATTCATATGTGCTGAACTCTATACTAGCAAACGTACTCACCCGTTATCCAACAGATTGATGACACGTAGCAGTAGTTCGTTTTATGTCTTCTCTTCTTTTTCGCTGTTGTCCTCGTTTTAAGAACATCGGTTTTAAATAGTATTACTAATTGTCAGCCCAGCTACCAGTATACATGAATACTATCAAGTAAGAATAAAGTGGTTATGAAAATAAATAATTATATATCTGTTGGGTGCACTGGCGTTTTATCGATATGGCTATGCCGGGTATATGGTTGAAACCGGCTTATAGTAGCAGACAAACACTTCAGTACTGTTCAATAGTTGAAAACAAAAAGAAAACACCAGATTAAGACAAGCTATGTTCATTTATTCTGTTCCCCCATAGCAGATATACTGTATTCGTAAAATGTGCGCCTACGAAAAATGTTTATTCCGGCTAAATAGACCAACAATAGAAACACATAACAGACAGAGAGAACTATCAGACTATTACTTACACACACTTCGACTAGTTAAACTATGACAACTGAGGTATAGCAATTATAAGACCTATCGATACACTTGAGACTTACCTATTTAAATAATTTAAATAATGTATATACTCTCTCCACAACATATCCCCTATATATCTATTTTCACAAATACAATCCCAATACCCCCATATATTCAATTAAAAAAACACACTACACTCCAACACATCCAAACAATATATATATATATATATATATATATATATATATATATATATATATATATATAATAAAATATATAAATTATAAACACAAAATATAAATTATATACATATAGTAATAAATTAATTGAACAAAATAAAATAATAAAATATTCATAAGAACAAAGAAGACAATCTCCAAGTATACATAGAACCCCCTAACAAACCCCAACCCACTGCATCAGTATAACCTAACATTACAAACCCAACCTTTTATATATAAGGAAGAACAAATGCTAAAAAATAATAATACCAAAGACTAACACCCCCTTCAAAAACACTGACCCCACTTCAAAATGGACAACCTCACAATTGTAGCAACATCTTTAAATCAACCATTTGAACACATTATTGTTTCCTTTACCCATTATATAAGATAGCTGACATTCAGAATAGCCAACTAGAAACACATAAGAGTTATTGTTAGATCTATATCCCAAGATTAACACTTTTTCTCAGATTGATTTTTACGATGGAAACTATTATCAAAAGACATATTCTATTTTCAATATGCGTTTAAGCTAGCACACAAATATCGGAAATCATGAAAGAAAGAAACAACAACCCGTACAAAATCTCTTCTAATGAAACACGCACAAACATACAATAAATACTAATGAAAACGAGTCTTACATAACATTAAAATAAGTAAATAAAATAATTTAAAATACATAAATAAATAAAATCGCCCTTTAACAAACAATTACAACATATATCTCTCTAGCAAGTAGAAATATATATTATGGAAGGTCACAAAAACTGGGACTGCTTGTGGGGAATAGATGAGTTGTGCTTTTCCCTTTTTTTCAGAAGTCATCGCCTACTGAACGGTTGAAAATAGTGATCTGCTAATATAAACCGTTTTCTACTCCAAACCCAGCACGGCTAGATCAATGAAATCCCGGTACCCTCAACAGATACTGTTATATATAGTTTTTCAATAAATACTTCATATATATAGAACTTTATCGTTGTAGTTTCCAAGATGTTAATCCATTGAAAGCCTAGTCTTTATAAGATACGCAATATTAAGTAGAGCTATATTATATTATTTTTATTTATTTATACAAATATTATTTGCTGTGAAAAAGTATCCAGGCCCAATGTGGATCGGGTACCCTGCTGACGCGCTAGTATGTATCTTGGTGGTGATGCTACGCCGACTGAGGGCCCTGCGACGAGACAAAGTGGAAATATAAAACTAGTATATATTTGACAGAAAGAGACGTCAGCTAGTCTCGCGAAATCGTGTAAGATATTCAAAATCAATTGCCACCAGAGGCGATGGGGACAGTTGCCATATGGAAGGTTGAGATTAGAAAATGCCATATCGCAAATTTAATTCTGAAATATCAATAAAGCGATATTATTGTTTGGGTTAATGGCGCGTTTTAGAACCACGAATATGTGACGGTTGTTTTGAAGACCTGGGAAAGAAGAATCCGCTGGACGGAGATTAATTTGGGCCTGTCATCGTTAATTACAAGCCGGTACCGAGCACCCCAAGCTGTGTGACAGAATGAGAAAGCCACAGTTGTCGCGTTTGTTTTTGCGATAACGGTAGGTTAAAAGAAAATCCCAATTATTTTAAGAAAAAAGAGTGAGTCGCCCGTCCCGACCCTCCTTGGGAGAGGAAGACACGCAGCATGTAAGATATGGGAAAAGGGATATGTATGACCATAGAGATGTTCAATAAAAGAAAGTTTTCATTTCACGAATGAGCGAGATTGGACTGACGCCCGGGAGAGTTGAACTGACGCCCGGGCGTGCGCCGAAGTGGCGTGCGTCGAAAAACCTTACCGGACGAAATTTTCCCCATCGCCTTCGCCCGTTAGGTTTGTGACTTAAACATTTGTGTAAAGAATACGCACACACAGAGAACTAGCGAAATAAGTTAGTAAAAAAACAATCCTTGCTAAAGACATTTACGAGCACGGTAGACATTAATCTTAACATTGGCCAATGTAAAATCTATTTTTTTATTTTATTAATAATTACTCTTCCATACAAAAACCCAGACCGAGTTGTTCAACATTGTTCTTTTCCTTTTGTTCCGCTTTGAATTAGCCAACCGGTTGCTGTTCGCCCAGTGATTGCTCACTGCTATAAACAGTTTAAACGTGGGAGTGTGTTTGTAGCTGGACCAGATGACCAGATCGCGACGTGATCATCATCATCGTCGCCATCTCGGCCTAGAAGAACTTGGATCTATTTTTTTCTTGCCACGGCGATCTGCACGACAGTAGGGTTCACATTACTACATAGGTGCATACATGTTTCAGTTGCGATTTCATTAAAATAGATACATAATATTCTTTCAATCGTGTTGGTTTGATGCGAGGGGAAGGAGGAATAGTGGATGACACAATGCATGTATCCATTTAGACACATTTACTTATCAATATACTCACAGATTATCACACTCGTGAGTATATAAATATATATTCACACACTCCGACTCTCTCTAACTCGTATGTCTTTTCAATAATAAATGAGTGTGTCTTAACGACTGAACAAGACATCATGAGTGACAGAACGCTTGAAAGGCTCACTGAGATGAAGAAATACTTAAAGATGAGTCATATATATATAAGAACTCTGTTGCTAAAATATATACGAGTGAGAGAGAATATCAGTGTAGTAATATGTATGTATATACGCACCAATACAATAATGTGTGAGTATATTGATAAGTTACTGTCTCTGAGCGGTTACATACATTGTCCTCTCCACTTGAACAAAAAGGATTAGAAGGATGTAATTTATCTGTCCCTCTAAGTTAATTTGACCGGGTTTTTGATGTTTAATTGAATCGGAGCTAAAATATGTAGCCAATAATGTTACTTTCCTTTTTTTAAATCCACGATATATATATATATACATATATATATATATATATATATATATATATATATATATATATATATATATATGGAAAATGAATAACTAAAATATAAAATATTGCGTATGTATTAATTAACGATTCGTCTTTATTTCAAGACTTCCTCATGAATATTGATCTGAAGGAAAACACGCAAGTACAAATATTTTAAACAGTAGCAGTCGGAAGAGAAAATATAAATGCTGAGTTACAAATATATAGTAGCAGTGGGATACATTTAGTAAACTGTGAGGGGGTATAGTAGCAGTTGGAATTATCTAAACCATTATGGAGGGAGAGCGTGCGTAACGTAAGCTAAAAAAGGCCGATTATGAAAAGATAAATTATGAGCTTCGAAAATGGTAGCGGTAGGAGAAAATAAGTAAACTGTGGAAGTATAAGCGTGTATGTATATAAATACGTGTATATTGAATATTCATGCATAACGTCCCTTTCCCTATATCTTATTTTACCTTCTCTCCCCGCTCACACCATCCCATTTATGCGAGCTTGGTATTTAGCCCCCCTACTTTCTTCTCCTTCGATCACCTACTCTGCGACCCTAATAAACATGCCATACGCTTCCTTCTCCTCTATCATGGTTTAAAGAACTCCGAATGCTACCAATTCCCCCCAAACAGATCTTTAACATTTAACTTATTTTCTCCCACTGCTACCATCTTTTTGCGTGTAAAATTTATAATTTTATAAGCAACCCTTCTTTTACACCGTCCACACTACTCTCTTAAGCGACTTTTATTTAACCCTCCCTTTCTCTTGCTTCGATAACAATGATCTGACCACAATAAACGTTTCGCACACTAGTTTGTCCTCCCTCATGGTTTATATAACTCCGAACGCTACTAATGTGTTCTTCCTTTGAGAGTAACCTATATTTCTCCCAATGCTCCCATTTTTGTGAGCTTATAATTTATATGTTCATGAGCGACCCTTATATGCTTACATCACGCACACTCCCTCTCTTCCCAAATGATCTTATTATCTCCAACTACTACCATCGACCTCTCACACACTCTATTTCCACAGTTAACTTTACTCTCCCGCAGCTACCACTTATTTGTACCTCATAATGTATATTTGCATAAGCGGCCTCTTGAGCTTTAATCACCCTACTGCTACTATTTAAAATATTTATACTTGTGTGTTATTTCTTTAGGTTAATCATCATGAAGAAGTCTTAAAATAAAGACAAAACGTTGATGTATACGTAAATATGTTTGGTTTTCATTTTTCACATTTTCCATAACGTTAGAATATTAGTTGTATTTTTTATCATTCATATATATATATATATATATATATATATATATATATATATATATATATATATTAATTTTTCTTCCTAGCGTCTCTAGTTGGCAGATTCCGTATGTGGAGGAAAACGTCCATTGTTTTCCTGGCGGATGCCGTCTCATTCACAACGCGTAAGGTTGAAACTTTTCGCACACCTAATGTTTATCGTGAAAGGAAGTGGGTGAAAAAAATCTGAAGGTGTCTATATGTGTTAAGTGAATACAAGAGAGCTTATTTGAAAACGACTAAATAAATGTAATTATTATTTCTGGGTACGTCTGTCTGTTTTCGTTTTGTTTAATTATATTGATTTATTTTTATTTTTATTTTTTAACTTAGTTCACCCCGAACAAGGCAAGTTGCCACTGGAGGCGTAAGGGGAGCGGGGAATTAGAGTGACAGTTTAGACAGTCATCCTTTTTTGAGAGCTATGAAGCGAGATGCTTGTTCACAGTAGTTTTACATTTCTGTAAACAAAGGAGCAGGTATAAAGTCCCAATGGCCGGCAACTTGAGGAAGGAAGCTATTGGAGTAGAAGGCTCTATGGCATCTGGGAACCTTTAAATTAAATGGATGGGGTTTAGCTGACTGTTGGGTGGTCGAGTGTATTTACGCCGAGGGGGCACCAGAGCAGCAAGTTCATCGGAGCACATTCTATTAAAGTACTTATAAAACAAGTACAAAGATGAAACATTGCGGTGATGGAACAGGGGCTAGAGTTTGGTGGATAGTGAGTGACCTATTAGATTAGAGACTCTTTTTTGGAGCGTGTCTGAGAGGAAGAGACTAGTGGATCGTGCACCAGCCCAGATGGACAACAAAATTTCATGCATAGGCGGATGGTGTCTTTCTTATGTACATTTTTATTTCCCTAAAACGGGTAAAAATGTAACAATATTCATATGTAGATATTATTATAAATTTAAGTATGTGCATATGTTTGCATGTAGAGGATCTCACCAGATACGCACACATACATATATACAATTACACACCCACACACATACACGTACCAGGTTTTATATTTTAATATTGATATATTTAAACGCACGTACACACAGTGATTCGCACCTTGCCCATCGATCTTAACTGGTGTACAACAGCAGTATATTTTGGAAATTTACACGTATACGGATGTACATGCAAGCAATTAAAGGTTAAAATTTAAAATGTTAATAATAAAGTATAATAAAAATATAAATTCTAAATTTAAATAAATTTAAGACGCCTACATTTAAAGCGACAAATGTTAAAATTATAAGAAAATTAATCAAGTAAAAACATTTCCAATTTGTTTAATTTCAATTAAAAATTACAAAAATTAAAAATGACAAAACTACATGAAAAAAAAAACATAAAATAAAAAATAAAAAATAAAAATTTAAAAATAAAAAAATATATAAAATAAAATAAAAGTATTTATTTCATTTACTAGGGGTAAATAATTATTTCAGAATAACCTGGTCGGTATCGTTAGCACCATGAAAACACCTCAGGAAACACGTAATACCCCCCTCATACGAAAGTTTTGTTCAAAAAGAATAATCTTGTAATTGTTCTAATTAACCATCATTTATAAACGAAACAATAAATCTCTTAGCTACCTATTTCTCTGCTTCGTTGGGATACACTCACCAAAAAAAGTTGTTTTTACAAAAGGAACGTGTAAACTGAAGACACCAAACTAATCAAAAACGGTTAAAAGTAAAAAAAACAAAAAACAAGTCGATTCGAAAGTAATAAGCCGATGCGAACTAAATGAACACTATAAGAGATGGGAAATGAAGACAGTTCTCAGAGTTGTTCTTGGCCGCAGAGTGATACAATGACTGCTATTTTTACTATGTTTGATCGAACGATGTGGACGCGAGACACAAACAAACATGGTGACATATTCGACTGAAAAAAAACTCTAACCTTAACCCTCGTCTGCTTGGCGGATGTAATTAGGATAATATAGAAGTAAAGAGAGTTATTATTTTAAGCACTGGTGTTGGATAATGGTCCGATGAGGCCGGCCGTATGCTGAGGTGGGCGTATGTGTTCGAAATCGTTTGGTTTGGCTTGCGCGATTTAGTGCGGGTGGACCCGTAGGGTCGAGTGCAAAATAAACTGGTTCTCACAGTTGGAGCGCACACACGTTGACAGGGCCACCAAGTTGACGAGACCTCAGGTCAAGGGTCAAGGTGTACTTGCGCATACGGGTTCTGTGACGTCACGGTCTTTTGTGTGGGAAACAGAGTTTTGCCAGTCTGGGTTTTGGAAGCAAGCCGAACATACCATTTTCCTATGTAGTCTTCAAATGAAAAATGGGAATTAAATTCCCTAAGAGAATGCGGGCATGAGATTCGTTCTCCCCCCCCCCTCGAATGGCTAAGGACTTAAGCTAGGAATTAACTAAGATAGAGTAGTAATTTGGTATCTTCCTTAACGTTGGTGAAACATCTCTATGATCGACGGTAAACTGACGACTGAAATGAACAAATCAAAGTAACAGATTGTTGCCTCGTGAATTTTGTGGTATGAAGGTTTTTGTTGCAGACACACTAGACGACATCGAGACGGCGCCGGCACGCGACAAAGAAGGAAGTAAAGGTACGAGAAATTAAAGGGTATGCAACACTGGTACACTTTTTCAACCATTCAAAACAACAGTTTGCTTGTGCAGAAATACGAAAACAGCCGGGAAAAGTCGAATCAAAAGGAACCGGCGTTTAAATCAAAACGAGGCGGTTTTTCAACAGAAAAATAATGAAAGAAAAAACACTCACCGTATGTTAATTCTTATCACAATTTATTTTTTTTGGACGAAGAAAATCAATGAAATCATTTTTTCCACGGAAAAGTGAAATTGATTTTCTTTCGATAAATAGTGTTCTTTATAAATAAACTATAGTCTGTAAAGAACCAAATCAATGAGAACCGGAATATCTAGATTTTTTTCGCCGTTTTTCTTTTCTTACTGGTACAACTTTTGATTCGGACAAAAAACGACTAGTTTAGGGTTATTGTTTTAAAAAAGTTCGGTTTGCGTCCGGTTCAAAACTGTAAATTTTCTTTTTTTGCGAGAATAAATTTTTGTTATTTTCGAACATTTTTCAATTTTTTTTAGAGTTTTCACATACATGGGAAGAGCGATTTCGGGGATCCTGTTAAGTAATTTCACAAGGTAACTCTCTTTCTCTGCTGTGTCGTATCATCTGAAGACCTAGATGTGTCGTCTGCTTCTTGAGCCTTCTGATTACCTAAGCGCTTCGGCATTTCCTTGCTGCTTACGAAAACGACTGTAAGATTCCGAATAAAAAGTCTGTTTTGTCTGGTTCAAAAGATGTACCAGTACTTTTTTAGTCATGCACCGATGAATGTCTTAAAATATACGTCATAGTTTATGAATTTTTCGAATCAAATCGAAGTAGAATATACGTAGGTAGTTATTGTGACCCAACGGGTCATGCGTACGTCTACTTATTATACTAAATATGTGTGTTTACAACACTTTTTACTAACAAGTAAGTGCTTATTAAGGCACAAAGGCCACTCGAGGATAAGGGTTAATAAGTTACTCAGTTGGACGGTTAGACTACATCGTGAGCATGAGTAATAATGATTGCAACATAATTTGATTATGTAAGAGGACGGTTCAACAAGAATTTGTTTACATTGAACTTAAAAACGACTATGTTGTAGTCGGTTGGGAAGCAACCTCGGGATATTATGTTTCACAGGCGGGTAGTTCTAGAAAAAAAAAACATTTTTCTCATTGAAGTTCTGTTTAGTTTCAGGGACACCGAGGGAGAAAGGCAGAATATTGACAGGGGTTTTAACTAGACGAGTTCTTGTTATGAATGTTTTACAGGGGAGGGGGTGGAACTATAGATTAGAGAAGAGAAAAAATAGTAACGTTTTTTCTGCGAAAAAGAGGCTGCACGAAAAGACAAGAAGGCATCCCCAGGATTTGTGTCTGGGACATCTTCCGCCTTTCACCTGAAACAGTGTTGGGATCATATAATTTACACGCATGTTTCTGTACACAGATCCCCGAAGTTAAGCGACGAGGAGCTTAGTCAATACTAGATGTGTGACAATTTGTGAATGCTAGGCGCTGTATGTCATCTTCCCATGATCGGGATATAAATGCAGAAGTGGATCGCTTGCGAATTTGATATTCTCTACTATACCAGTTATTACCGGTACGTTTTTATTCTGTACACACGAAAAGCACATACGTAAATTAGATAGCAAAGTAATAACTATCTTTAGATCTCTCTAAAATAATGATAATTCTATACAAGAAGATGACTAGTCCTGCCTCATATGGTTCAACCACAGCCACTATTTCTTCCAGTTTGATTTCATTCGAAAATTCGTAAACTTTAACTACTTTTAAGAAATGCTAACTTTTATTTTTTAGAATAATGCAAGAAAAATGTCTACACAAATATGTCAAAGTTTATGAATTTTTGAATGCAATAACAATAGTGGCATTAGTAGTCTTGTAGATTAAATTAAATATGAGTCGAATCTTAAATAGAGTTATCCTTAAAGTCTATTGTTGTTCTACTTTGAAGAATATTCCAATGAATTCTCATATTTTATATATTTTAAATCTTCAAAATGTTAATGAAAATAATTATTCAATTGTGTAAAACATTTTTTTTAAATCCTGTATTGAAATATTTTTTGTTTAAGTGTATTTTTATTTTATGAAACGACGTGAATCTATTTTAAGAAATTAATTTTGTGTTTTACATACTAATATATTCCAGTTATTTTATGGACCTAACCGCTAATTTCCCCTTGTTACCTCAGATAGAATCGACGGAAATTTCCTATGATGTCTATAGATTCCTTGAAAAATGTAAATCTTATTAAAACTTATTTGAGTGTTATAACTGTTAACATATCGCTTTCACACACACAAACATTAACTTTTATATACAGGCCGGCCAAGTAGTCACTGAGGGACTTTAAACTTTAATAGATGCTTTATCTTTTATAGTATCTTAATGGATTTTTAACATAACATGACGAAGATGAGGTATATTTATATTCAATAAAGAAACAACGTGAAAATCATGGCAATGTCAATTAGCCTTCACGTTCCTTAGACTTCATTAGCCATGACTTTTTTCTGTTGGACAATCTCAAAATAAAAAGTTGATATCAACAAAACTGGTAACTCTACAGGAATTGAAGGAGAACATCAGGAATGAAGTCTTGTAATTAAATCGTAATCGAGTGATCCTGCAATCAGTCCAGGATAATGTTTTTGAAAGGGTACACATTTGTGAAACTGAAAAATAGAACCACCTTAACGATGTTTTTTTATGAATACATCCGTTGACAGTTTTGTTCCTTTTTGCAAACCAATCTCTATTGTATTCGTCATATTATGTTAAAATTCCATTAAAGTATCATAAAACATAAAGAATTTATACTAGTTAAAACTCTCTCAGTGACTTCTATACACAACATATACAAATACATGCACATTGATTATAATTATAGAGTGGAAGATTATCTAAATGTAAAATAGATTCGTACTTCAAATATATTATTTTAATTGATGTTTCAAGCAGATTTTAACAATGGTTCATAAAATGGCGCAGCGAATAACCCCTTTTTATGGCTGTTTACTTAAAGTTGTTGGTATAGTACTGGCTGCTTTATCCATTTCAATCTTAACCTAGCTTGTATCGCTATAGAGCTACTTAGTATGTACATGCGAGAGTTAGTAACTACGATAAATATAGTTACATATCGTTTTTACAGGCAAAACAATTGTTTTAAGAAAAAACACTGTTTTGAGTTACTACCAAATACACTTTATATCAACTTTCTTTGAAGATTAAAAAAAAAATCAGTTAGTTTAAAAAACATATGTATAAATGTGTTTTTTTAACTTAGTCAACCCCGAACAAGACGTATTACCACTGTAGACATAAGGGTCTACTAAGAATTAGAGTTAACGCATTGAGGGTTATCCCAAATTGGGGTCTGTACAGCGAGCTGTGTTTTCATATTAGTTTTACATTTCTGCATGTCAGTACAGTCGGGGAAACAGAGAGCAGGAAGGGAGTTCAGAAGGCTGTCAGTTAATGAGAATAGCTAGTAAAGTAGAAGGCTCTCCGGCATCTTGGGACGTCCACAGTTTAGTAACGGGATTTAGCTGATTGCTGGTTTGGTGGAGCGTATTTACGTCGGGGAGACACCAGAGCAGCAAGTTCATCAGACCTCATTCTTCTAAAGTATTCGTAACACATGCACAAGAATGCAAAATAGCGACGATGGGGCAGGGGCTGTAGCTTAGTGGATAGTAATGGACCTATTAGATTAGAAACTCTATTTGGACCTTGTCTAAGAGGGAGAGACAGGGGGATGGTGCACCAGCCCAAATATAAAAAATAATACACCATGCATGCGCAGTTGGTGGCTGTGTAGAGATATAGGATAATGTCAGGTGTGAGAAGATTTCACAGTAGAATGAGATTACCTTTTTGTAGCAGCCTTGACAATGTCTCATATGTATTTGCCCCAATCCATGTTACCTGCAGAGTTTGAACGTGTGGCTTTTATATTAGTGTGTGACCTTGATTCGTTTAAATTTATAAAACACGTATATAGTTAAAAAGGCATCTCGACTTCCGCAATATACGAACGCAGGTATTGACATCGTAAAAATGACTGCCTTAGTAAGGTGTATTCTACCTATCTATTAAGGGGTAACCAGTCACATTTCTCTAATTGCGTATGGGCACACTCTTAAGACATCATAACTTTTTAATAGTATATTAATTGGTCTCTATAAATAGAGTGGGGGATGGTAATCCCACATAGATTGTTGCTTAAAGTCCATTGCTTTAAAATTTTTATGGAAATTGCTCCAGACAAGGCATGAAGCCACTTGATGGAAGGAGCTAAAAATACTACTTCATGGTCAAAAACTAGCCAACGATAAGTGTTAGATTGATATATTTTGACGAAGAAATGAGTAATTCTCTTCACTTAGTCAGAAACATCGCTCATGGAATGTGAGGACTAAAGGACAAAATAAAGGCAGCAAGCGTAACGAGGTCACTATTTTACTCTCCTAATTGTCGTTTAAAAGATATTTCAACGATGAAAACGCAGAGAATATTCCTTTTCTAACTGGGCAAAAACAAAAATAGACATTAATTTAAACTTTTAATCGATGATGCTTTCTTTGTGTGCGCCATTTAGTAATCGTTATTTAGTGTCTCCGTTATTATTTAGAGAAAGAGTAACGCTCTCTTTCTAGCTAATGTTATATTGTGTTCGCATACACCGTAAACAAGTACGTAAATTAGATAGCAAAACTATGGTAACTTTAGTTTTATATCATCCATACAGAAAATAAAAGTAACCGGATTTATATTAAGTTAAGAAGTGTTTTTTAAATTTCATGAATGGATATATATATATATATATATATATATATATATATATATATATATATATATATATATATTATGAACTGTTGAATGAAATCAAAATGAAACAAATAGTGAGAGTTGCTGGATGAAACGGGTAATTGTTAGTCGAGTTATTTTACTTATTGTGACTTATTAAAAATGATTCCCTCAGTCTCCTTTTGTCGATCTCGGGAATCTTTCTGTCGAACTCACAAATCTATACGAAATTTCAAAGGAAACCCTTTATATAATCTACAGGTGTTTCTTGCTCTTGTTCCGTAAGCCATGACGGGGTTAAAGTCTTAAGAAATTCGTAATTGTATTCTTAGTATCACCCATACTGAGGATTGAACCTTCAACTTCCAGAAGATTGTCACTTAGAACTGATTATTACTTAGCACTTTTTCCAGTACGCCGAGTTCGACAAGATAGGCCTGAAGAGATCGGGGGTTGCATCGGACGAAACGCCTCTTATTTTGTTCATTCTCTGAGCGATGTTTCTGAAACAGGGGGAAGAATTGCTGTTTTCAGGGTCAGACTATATTCATCTAACACTTATCGTTGGCTAGTTTTTGACGTTGAAGTAGTATTTAGCTCGTAACATCACGTGGCTTCATGCGTTGTCTAGGGCGATTTCCATAAAATATAAAAATAGCATCCAAAATAAGAACAGTGGTCCAAATAATTAAAATAATAACAACCTTCATCTGAAAAAAATCAGAAACAAATATTTTTCGTTATGCAAGAAGAGTTTTTGTAAATACACAAATATTACACTTCATGAATTTACGAATGAAATCAAAGTGAAAAATAGTAATAGTGTGTGTGAACCAACGAGTCATGAGTGGTTTACTTATTATACTAAATGTAACTTAATTGACGTTCTCTCTTACGTTGTCCTGCACCAATGGCTACGTCTATCAAAATATGAATTTATAAACTTTTTCCTAAGACATGTTTCCTAAATACTTTAAAAGAGTTGTCCTTAAAGTCCATCTCTGTTTAATCGTTAGTGGAAGTAGATTTCAACAATGGCGTAGGAAATAAACTTTCATCAAATGAGAAATGAAAAAACATGGCCGAACGTTTAATTCTTTAATCGACCGTTGCTTTCTTATTGGGTCTCCATTAAAAAAAGAATCGTTTCAGAAACAAAGAGATGAAGGTCACTATTATATTCAAATAAGATTGGCTTTAGATGCCAACATTCACTTTTACAATCATTCTATGTGAATATATAATTGCAACTGAGTTTCAGTAAATGGCAGCTTTGTCCCATTTCAGTCCATTCGACGACAATAACTTTGTTGTCAACCCGTAGACATTTTTCTCACCGTCTTTCAACATTCTACTTGATTATTTATAATTGAGTACGAGATTTTAATTGGAGAAACACGGGTATAAATTCATGTGTGTTTGACTGTTCGGCCACAGATCAGCCATTCTTGTGTTTGCATTCACTTTTAGTTTAGCTGAAAAGTCAAGAACCACTCCACCATGCCTAACTACACTCTCCATTACTTCAATGGCCGCGGCCGTGCCGAGTGCATGCGTATGATGTTCCATATGGCCGGCGTCAAATACATGGACAAGAGATACGAATTCTCCGACTGGGATCGTTGCAGGAATGGTAAGGCATTGTTACAATTTTAATTATTTGGATCTAGCTTACGCTTTCTGGGTCCATATATATATATACATATATATATATATATATATATATATATATATATATATATATATATATATATATATATATATATATATGTGTGTGTGGGGTGTGTGTGTGTGTGTGTAAATAATACAAAGGGGAAAACACACATTTTAAATTAAGGAAAAAATCAACAAAGAAACAAGAGATTTTACCGGTTTTTCGTTGATTAAAACGAATCCGGTAAATGCTCTAATTTTTTGAGATTTTTTCGTGTATTTAATTTTTTTTGTTTGTCTTTTTCAACACACCTTGTTTTTCACAGCATTTCATTTTAATAATATATCGTGCATTTTACTCGCATATACCTTTATATATATATATATATATATATATATATATATATATATATATATATATATATATATATAATTTCATTAAATACAGCATTACGGCAACTTGTGCCTGTAAATCAATTCTTTAGACCCTCTCCAAGTTCCTTATAACCATTTAGGTTTTCGCTAAAAGTATTACTATTTTTTTCAATACACGTTCTTTACTTGAATACCACACCGGAAGATACATCCGGACGAATCTGAAAGTACTAAGGCTCAAAACAACTACGCCAATATATATATATATATATATATATATATATATATATATATATATATATATATATATATATATATATATATATACATTATAAAATCTTTAGAACCGCTAACGCGAGTTTCGATATTAGTACATCCTAACGGGGCTGTTAAATCAACTCAAAGATATATAGTTGATTGCACAGCACCATGTACATGTACTAACATCGACACCTAGTTTAATTCACGCAGGCTGTTCTGTGGTGTATATACATACATATTTTTAATAATAAATATACTAGGAGGGGGGTAATAATAATTTGTTTACACGAAGTTTATAATAGGCTTACTCACCTTAATAAGAATACCCCTTTTGATAACCAATATGAATCAATCTGTCATGGGTAGTATTTACATCATTATATGAGTTTCTATTATTTATATAATTAAATAAGTCCTGATTATTTGCAGCGTTATATATATCACTATTATTTAAATATTAATATGATTATCTACTATTTGCATCGTCATATAAGTCTCTATTTGTTTAGATCTGTACATAAGTCTCATCGTTATATATATATATATATATATTTATATATATATCACTATTTTTTATATATTTGTATAGGTTTATAATTTGCATCGTTATATATGTATATATAACTATTATTTTAATCTTTTTATAAGTGTCCATTATTTACATATTAATCTAAGTATCTATTTGCATCGTTGTATATCACTATTATTTAAATCTTTATATAAGTCTGTATTATTTACATCGTTATATAATCTATATTATTTGCGTCACTATTATTTGGATCTGTATATAACTCTCGATTATGTGTATCGTTATATATATATATATCATTATTATTTGTATATTTATGTAAGTCTCAATTATTTGCATCGTTATATAAGTGTCTATTATTTAAATATATATAAAAGTGTCTATTATTTACATCGTTATATAATCTATATTATTGGCGTCTCTATTATTTGGATCTGTATATAACTCTCTATTATTTGCATCGTTATATATAACACTATTATTTGTATATTTATGTAAGTCTCAATTATTTGCATCGTTATATAAGTGTCTATTATTTAAATCCTTATAAAAGTCTATATTATTTACATCGTGATATATATCACTATTATTTAGATTTCTATATAATCTCTATTATTTAAATATTTATATAAGTCTTTATTATTTAAATCGTTAGATAGTATCTATTTAAATCGTTATATAAATCTCTATTATTTAAATCTTTATAAAAATCTATATTATTTGCATCGTGATATATATCACTATTATTTAGATATTCATATAATCTCTATTATTTAAATCTGTATAAAAGTCTCTATTATAACAATCATTATATAAGTCTCTATTTAGTCAGTAAATAAATAAAGATTTAATACAACCCGGCATTGATCACGTGAACTTTCAAATCCGTCTGCTGATACGCTAATATATAATTTAATGTGTGTTATATTTTAATCGCCAATCTTACATTGTTTACTGTTGAGGTTTAAATTGAAACTAGTCTGTAACTTTCTTAAGTGTATGTATCATCGGACACTATATAATGGGAATGTATGTATACACATGATTTCTCATCTTATAAAGTTTCTATTCGTTTCTCTTCCAGATTTCCCCTGTAATTATCTGCCCTGTCTGGAAATGGACGGTGGTATGAGGATGCCCGAGACCATGGCTATTTGCAGGTACTTGTCCAGAGAATTCGGTAAGTATTATTTTCAAAAAAACACCAGAATACCATTCACAAAAAATAGAAATTAAATACATATTTAATACGCGTGTCCATCAATGTTAGGTTATAAAAAAAACCTTCCGTTTCCTGCAATTTTCACAAAAATTCAAAAATATAATTGTAGTTTTCTCTTTTTCCATCCGGTCTTCTCAAATTAAGGGCCAGAGTGATACAATGGATACCGAGAAAAGACTATGGGATCAGCTAATACTATAAGATTGAATACTTTCATTGATACTAAATACAATGCACAAAGGTATGAACCATAACATAGGTAAAATAAAAACATGCCATTTGTGTTTTACTCATATTCACATCAAACAAGGCACATTGCCGTTGAGACGTAAGGGGCTACTGAGAATTAAGGGCCGGTTTATATCAGGTATCTTGAGTGGAGATTTGTGCAGCGAGATATTCATTCACATTTAATTTTAATTTCTGCATGTTAGTACCGTCGAGGAAATAGGGAGCAGAAAGGGAATTCCAAATGTAATCGGTTCGAGGAAATAATTATTGTTTGATAGTTACTGGCCTCAATACCTCAGTTTCCACTCCTGAGCTGGTGTTTGGCGGCATTGATCGTTTAATTGCGAAACTCGATCGGGAACTTATTCGCTTGAAAAGCTGAAATTAAATATTTTAAAAAGACTTTTTCTAGCCTAGTGAAATAAATAAAAGTAACTCCATTTATTTAGTAATTAAACAAATGGAAGGTTATTTGGGATCTCATATACGGGCGTCGAGTGGGGGAGAAGATTAGAGACCTGTACTTATTATGATCTACGAGCCCATATCAATTTGTGTCTGTTCCGCTTCATACTTAGCCATCAACTGAATTATCATTTAACAAAATTACCACATCATTTTTAATGTCGTAATTCCTCATCCGATTTCGTTTACTATATTTTCTAATCCCATCTTCTCAAGTACTTATATAGATAAATGTTTTCCAAAATTATATGAATTTAAAATGTATTTTGAGTAGCAGTCGTAGTAGTCGTGGTAGTATTATTACGATAAGTACTTATTTAGAGTGTGTTCAGTTGAATAAAAAGAAGCTTCAAGACGAGACAAGTATAGAATGTAGTTGAATTCAGTCTAAATTACACTGACTTTTATCCTTACTCTTTTTTTAGGATTCTATCCCAAGAGCAGCATGGACATGATGAGGTGTGACTACATCAGCGATTGCTTTTATGAAATCATGCACGATTACATGAGGTACTACCACTGGAAGAACGGACGTTTCAGGGTAAGTCTATTATCTAGAATTTTATAACAGTTTACTATTTACATATTTCCTATCTTGTCTATTGATTTGTAGCGATTTACGACATCGTTGGCTCATTTATGTCGAAACCATATGTTTTGTATACGATTGATAAAAAAAAATCATTTGTTTGTAGGCATATATTACCTGAAATAATTTCCTGTAATCTCAAGTTTCCATTTAATATATGAATTGTACCCTGACAAGTACTGTCACTGCGGGTCAGAGTTCAACTGGAATTAGTGGATGACTCCACCGTCCTAAAATATCTTTACGTAAGGCATAACAACTGAATGCAGTTTTTATTGTATCCTTGAGTGATGTGGTGAATCATGAGTAGTTAATGGGGTTTCCTATATTGTCTTTTTGTTTGTTCCGATTTACGGCATGTCAACCTTCGTTTGCTCATTTTATGCCGAAACCATACATATTTGTGTGTACGGTGGAGGTATATCATACGAAGAAATATTCCGTGAACGATAGTTTCTATTTAATACATGAATGAAACCCTGACACGTACTGGGACTTCGGGTCAGAGTTGACCTGGAATTAGTGGGTTACTCCACAACTCCCAAATATCGTAATGTCGGACACCAAAACTGCATATTGTTTTCTGCATGAGTAGCTGATAGGTTTAAAAATAGGTAGGTAGAGAAAGAGGTAGACAAATCCGTGAAAGAAGGATTTCAGGGTGCTAGGATTGTGTATAGGTGAAACCCTTATTCCCATGGTGCCGAGGTTGTTTAGTACTGTGGCCGTGATACACTGTATGTAATCCATAGATAAGCACTACCATTCCTACTAAGGAAATCTATGTACAACTAATACTACTAATTTGGTTAAACGTACCTGGAGTAAAAGCAATTAGATGTGACTCCCCGAGGCTTTTTAATTGGGGACTCACTATCATAATGCACTTAAAGAGCATATCCAAACCATTCATTAAAATAATAAAAAATAGGTCGATCTTAGTCAGGGGCGACCCGAAGGTTCCTTTTTAATTAGCTACTACATCTCTGGAGTTCTCCACTTATCCTTGATCAATAACTTAAAACGCTGAGTATTAAACAAAAAAGATTCAATTGTAAAGTTTTGAGTTTTAAGTATGAGCTGATAAGATCTAACCTCGACCACTCTAACAATTAGCACCCATTCCAATATTGGATAAATAGGTTAGCAAAAAGACTAAAGTAAAATCCTATATTAAAGTGAGCATCTCATATGACTATCAAAAGGATTTGTAAGTAAATGATGGCCCCTTTCCATATATCAGCTACGACCACGGGTTTCTGCATGTATTATTGCATTTTCTGGTGAGTTAATGGTTCTAACTTGATATTTGAATTAAACTTGTTTGGAATTTTAAAATTAAAATAGCCGGCAATTATTCGGTTTTCGGAGAGAAATTATTTAATGTAATTAATTGTTCTATTTTTTGGTAATCATTGTTTTTTTTTAAACCAAATTGTTTTTAATCATTCATGGTTTTATTATTGGCTTTTGTTTGCAGTACAACTGGAATGACGGTGGCATGATGGGTTCCAACATGGGATCTAGTGGCATAATGATGGGTTCCAACATGGGATCTAGTGGCATGATGGGTTCCAACATGGGATCTAGTGGCATGATGATGGGATCCAACATGGGATGTGGTGATATGATGGGATCCGGTGGAATGATGGGATCCGGTGAAATGATGGGATCAAGTGGAATGATGGGAGGTACCGGTGGAATGATGGGATCCGGTGGAATGATGGGAGGATCCGGTGGAATGATGGGATCCAGTGGAATGATGGGAGGATCCGGTGGAATGATGGGATCCGGTGATAGTAACTGCAACTATGATGTTAGTATTATGTTATCATTATGCCTCTATTTATATACTAATCTTTATAAATATAACCACGCATGGTCCGTTAGGTGGCAAGCAATATAACTGGCAAAGTCCATTGTGTTATATATATATATATATATATGTAGTATTTTAAATTTGAATCGAGCTTTGTCTATATTATAGTTTCTAGAATAAATTAACTTTGAAAGATGTGTACAGGGACTTTGTTATTGATTTCTTCTTAATTATATAAAAAGTTATCATTTATATATATATATATATATATATATATATATATATATATATATATATATAGAGAGAGAGAGAGAGAGAGAGAGAGAGAGAGAGAGAGGAGAGAGAGAGAGAGATAGAGATAGAGAGAGAGAGAGGGGGGAGAGAGGGTGATATAGTACGAAAGGGAGCTATAGTGTTATAAATACATGGTGACCCATTGATAATCTTAGTTCTTTACATGTATTTATAAATATTGACAATAGGAATGAAGTGTGTCAGATGACAAGCAAGACAATAAAAAAAGGCCTGCAGAGTGTTATAATTATATTTTAAATCAGAATCTAGTTTTTTATTCATAATTTGGTTTTGAACCAAATTGGCTTTGAAACAATTGTACAACACAATTTGCTATTCATTACTTTTAGTATTAGTTAAAAGGTCTATCTTCATACATATCTATATATAGAGACCGATTGAAAGAATAGAAGCGATAGGGGAAACCAACGAAGAGATAATTGGGATTGTGTGACTAATTAGCATATCTTTGTGTCAGGAAGAACATAATTTACTTTCATATCGACTAACATGTGAACGATTTTTTTTTTCCAGAACTACATGTACTGGAGATACATGAACACTTTCAACAGGGTGATGCCCTTCATGGAGAGGACTCTGTGCATGCGCAATGGTGGCAGCCAGTGGTTCATGGGAGAAAAAGTATGTATAAAATAATTTACTTTTTAAGTTAACTAGCTCTTGCTTCTCGGCGTTACCCGGGATAAAGTGAAGTAATTTTAGTTTTTTTCTTTTTATACGTTTGCATATTTTAAAAATTTATACAGAGAAAGAAATGAAATTCTAGTTTTAAAAGAGAGTTATTCGTCTTTACTGGTTTTGAATTTAAGGTCAATATTGAGAAATGTTTTCTTATAATCAATTGATCGGATATCGACGGCATGATTTTGCAGACTGTAGCGAATTACGTTGTTATAGTGCCAATAACATTGTACAACAATAACAATTGAGCGACGGAATAATTGTTTAAAATGTAGCGAACTTCATTATTTTAGTGCCAATAAAATTGTATAACAGTAAATAGTATGATGTTGACTTAAATGCTATTTAGGTCGGACATTTAAAATTAAACCACATAATTTCATATATAAAATCAAATGAAAAGTGTTCAAAAAGTTACACCTACGATAATATTGATATGTTTACCATTTGCTTTCATTGGAGTAGAATTTTTTTATTGGACAAAGTCTGTGGACTTCATGACTAGCAGTGTATGTGACATATGCACCTTTTCTCTCATGCATTAAATTTAAAATATATTCAATATATTCACTTGTGTATGGCATATTTAATTCCATATCTATTTATATGTTGTAATAAGGAAGAACCTAAGAAAGAACATTTTATTAAAACTTCTGATCTATAATTTGAAGGCAATGTTTGAAATGGTCATTAAAATGAATAGTTTCCAAGAGTTTTACATTATTGTGGCTTTCTGTTGCTGCGGGGTTTTTTGAAGCGAAATGAGCAGTCGATGCAAAGGGGTCCTTAAGATTATAGTTTAAGCACTCATTCAGAATGTTTTCATTTTTAATGAAAATGTTTTTATTTTTAAGTAAATATGCTGTAGTGATAAAACATTTTATTAATAATGTAATTGTTTAGAATAAAACATTATTATAATTTATTAATAATAAAATACTTCTGACAAGAACACATTTTAAAGTAATGTTTTTTATGTGAATATTGTTGTTTATTAATACATTGAACTATAAAGAAATTTGTGGAAATATTTTTAAAAAGTATTAATAAAATGTATTATGATTATAGCATATTTTTTCAAACGCTTAAATTATTAATAAAATGTATTTTTAATGTAAATATTATGTGTTTATTAAACCAAACACAATTTGTGAAAACACTAAATTAAATTCATAAAATGTATTATTATAATAAAATATTTACTTAAAAATGTAAAACATTCTCATTAGAATGTAAAAAATTCTCATTAAAATGTAAATCATATCCATTAAAATGTAAAACATTCTCATTAAAATGTAAAACATTCACATTAAAATGCAGAACATTCTCATTAAAATGTAAAACATTCTCATTAAAATGTGAAACATTCTCATTAATATGTAAAACATTCTCATTAAAATGTAAAACATTCACATTAAAATGCAGAACATTCTCATTAAAATGTAAAATATTCTCATTAAAATGTAAACCATTCTCATCAAAATGTAAAACATTATCATTAAAAATGAAAACATTCTGAATAATTGCTTTAACTATATTCCGAAGGAACACTTTCCACTTTGCACCGGGCTTTTCATTTCGCTTCAAACAATCCATCAGCAATAGGAAGCCACAAAAAAAAACTTGGACATCGCCTTAAAATGTAGAAAATCATTTGGGAATTGTCTTATTTCAATTGCCAAGAGCTCCTTGTGTTATATTTTTCCTCTGAGGCTGATGAGCGTTTAGACTTGTTTTTTCTACTGATTCTATGGAGTGATAGAGGGTCGATTCTTAGAACCCCTGTACATACGGAGGGTTTTTATTGTGTAATATGTAAACAACAAACACACATTTCATTATATTTTTACTTTTAATTTTAAATTTAATTTTCATCACCCATGCGTTCATTTAAAAAGCTATACCGCACTGTTCGACGAAAAATACTTGATGGACTACTTAAAAAAACGAAAAATGAAAATAAGACTTATTAAGCAGAAGGATGATATGTTGTTCATTAACGTTTGTTTTAATATATATATATATATATATATATATATATATATATATATAATGTGCGTGTATGTGTGTGTGTTTATGTATACGTATTCGTGTGTGCACATATGTTTAAATGCATAATATCAATAACATGGTACAACAATAATATAAACAATTGATCTAAGTTGGATTTGTCAGTTTAAATTCTATTAAAGTCCAACTATTAATATTTCACAAGATAACTTAATATGTTACATGAAATGCAATGTGTTATAAAAGTGTTACCTCACATAGCATATATATCTGTCAGTGCATTCGGAAACATGACACAGTTTCTTGGATTCAAATCATTGGTAACAAAATAAGTGATACATGCACTAATTACTCTTAACTTCCAAATATATTCAATATTTTCTTTCTACATCATATGCCATTTTTTATCGATGTATATGCTTTAACCTGAGCATCGGAACCAACAGAGTAACTTAACACTCTTATTATTCTATGATTTTGATTTAAGTTTCTATTATTTCAAGCTGTAAGGGTAACGAAATAAAACAAATAAAGAAACAATAAAAGAACTATGTGAAAATCCGGTCAGAAGAGAGGGAGGGAACAGATTAGATAAGTAAGTTCTATCTCAATCGTAATATCGAAAATAATTAGGGATACTTTCTACAAGGCTGAATGGTAAAAGAGAAGTGTATTGAATATGTGATACACGTAATTCAGCTATCGTGATGTTCAGATAATAGGTTATTTGCAAATCTCATTAAAATCAGAGCTTTCTGAAAAAATTTTTAATTCAATTCCGAGATACCTTACGATTATCTTTGTGTTTCTTTTTCAGATGATGTGGTGTGATATGATGTTCTATTGTTGCATGGAGAACATGTACAATTCTTACCCCAACATGTTTAGTAGCTATCCCAAAATGATGGGCATGTACAAACGATTCGGAGCTTATCCCAAAATT
Source organism: Sepiola atlantica (assembly GCA_963556195.1). NCBI lineage: Eukaryota > Metazoa > Mollusca > Cephalopoda > Sepiida > Sepiolidae > Sepiola > Sepiola atlantica. The sequence continues at coordinate 13,554,368 of OY744551.1, forward strand.
GCCAGTTACCTGAAGAGCCGCTGCATGACCGACTGGTAAAAAAAGAGATCGTTTTCATGGTTAAATTCCTCGTTGTGTCCCTTGGAATCGTTTTAAGAAAACTGGGAAAACTTTTAGAATTCTTTTAGTCCTGTAAAAATATTTAATAAAAGAAATGTTGCCTTTATAATTAACGTCTTTATAATTCGTTATTTCTTCTTTCCTTTTTAAAAATTTGGTTCTAGCTGCAACACATGTTTCGGCAAGGTTTCTTGTGTTTTCCTGAATTTTAAACGCCAAAAAGAGTCTATCAAGCATGTGTATACAGTGGAATAATGTATGTATGCCAATGAAGATATGTCTTATATGATGAGAAAAGATATGAGAATAACATGAATGATTTGAAAGTTGAGTCAGGATTAGATCTGATGACTTCAGGGGAAGATAAAGTTAAACACTATGCAGAGACAATCAAATTGGTATGTTTCAACACATTGACAGTATTGGCGGGACTGATTGCGTTAGTAGAGGTCAAAAAGCTAGTTTGCAAAGGAAGGCTTTAGTAAAAGCGGAGAAAGTTATAAAAGTTGCATTTGAGAGAAGAAAAATCAAAAAAGACAAGTCCAGATATAGGTTAATTTGAGAAGGCAATTTCTAAAAGCCGTTAAACCATCCTAGCGTGTTAATTTAGACGGTAAACCGAATAGGATGTTTAAAAGTTGATTGTTGGAATACAGTAGTTAAGAGTTTTAAAATATCCAAGATAAATAATGTTTACGTATATAGAACATACTTTTTGTTCTATTATCGAAGTGTCTGTGAAATGAATATCTAATTAATTGTTAGCGTACTGTACAATGCATTTCAAAGATTAGCATAAAGAATCAAATATTGGTTGATGTTTTTAGAAATGTATTTTTGAATATATAAATACATTAATACATGCTACTAAAAATGAGTTGTTCGCTTGTTATCTTGCTAGTCACCGTGCACAGTGTATGGCGTCACAAATTATGTGATGACGTAAAAAATTGAACTATAAGATTTAAAGCGGAACGAGGGTAATTAAGAGGAAATGGGAGATATAGAAAGAGAGGAAGAATGAGAGAGAGAGTGTGGAAAAGGGAATAAAAATCAAGGAAGAGGGAAAATGAGCGTTTCATGAAAGTAGGGGTAAGTGGGTAAGTGGATAACGACACGGACTTACGACCTGGGTGTTCCAAGTTCAAATCCTGTTAGTTCCACAGTACCACTTTCACTTAGGAATGTTTGCAACCTTCACGGTGTGCTTGCCGTCAATACCCGATGTCTTTTCTTGTATCGGTGAAATCAATGCCAACACTAGAATCATCTGATTCACACGAAATTAATGAATGAAAGAAAGTAGGATCCTTGTTTTCTTCGGCTGATAGATGCTATTCTTTCACAACATATCCTGTTTCCTTCAACCTCAGATCGATCATTATAGAATATCGAACACATATACTACTTTTTAATTTAACTCACAATACGTTTGTTCAATATTAAGGAAGGTGAGTAAGCTAGTATATATATATATATATATATATATATATATATATATATATATATATATATATATATATTTTCGGTTAAGATATGGGACTTAACGACAGAAAATGTTATGGTCAAGAAATCATTTTTTTCCTGGAGAATTATAATACAAATCAGTCCTACAGTTGCTTTGTTTGTTCAGTTCTAAGTTGTATACTCTCCCAGGCTTTACCTTCTCTCTGGGAAAGGTGTTAGTTTATTGCTAATCGGCTAAGACGACTCCATCGGGGAACACTGACGGGACTTTTCGGGCATTTTTCGTAAGCCAGAGTGCAGTTATCCTTATTCCTTGCTTCTGAAAACCACACACAACCTTGTTTCTAACTTTCAGGGTAATGAGATAAACAATATATTTATTATTCGTTAAGTAAATGTTATAAGAGTCGAAGAAGTCTGGAATGTTAAAACAGCAGTTGACGTAAATTGACATGACTCGAAATATTAGACTCTTTTGTCCGTTTTGTTTCTTGCAGATCATAAATCGAATCGGTGATATAACATATTTGGACACTCACGCATTCTAAAAGCCATTTCGGCATGTCGTTTCTATCTGTGTTTGTGTTTCTTTAGAAACCGGGTGTCATTTTTGTTAGTTGGTCTCCTCCTTTCCTACAGTTGATTGATGGTGAATCTTCCGGCTAACCAAGTTGCATCAGTGTATTATTAGAGCTACAATATATCCTGTCAATCTCAACTTCTGTGCAACAATTAAAGTCTTCCCGCATCATTGCGTAATTTAACGCACAGTACACATGCCCCATATTCGATTAGAGTACTTATCTAATAGATGTATTAGATATTACATATAGTCGTGGTTTAGATATGAGACATAGCAATAGAACATGTTATAGACAAAAAAATTAAAAAGACCAACACAAACTGTGAATACAATTCGTGAGAACAAAAGTCGAGATAAAAAAGGAAGTAACGTCATGAAAACGAGACAATTACGGTTTAAATGTATCTTTAAGTCTTGAAAGAAGCATTATTATGTGCTCACGCGTAATGTATCTAAAAACTTCACGCTTAATGGTCTCTCTCTTTCTATCTATGCACCGATCACAAACCAGATACAGTTAAAATATAGATGAGACTTTTGAATTAATTATTATTCTTTTCCATATGATAATTGTTTGAAGTGTTTTGTTAGGCTTTAAAAGAAAAAAAGTGTCTGGTGACTTTGACATTCAGTTTCGTGAAGTCTATCAATGTTGACAACGACAATACGTGCGCAGAAAAAAATCTACCGCTGTGATGGGAGAAGAAGATGAGACAGATTAGTGATTTGTTAATCGCCGTAGTTTCACAACATTAAATTTAATAGTACAATTAAATACAAAATAATTACGCCACACACCCGGTATATTTGAGCTTGATTTAATAATTTATATTGATGTTAGTTTCACTGGTAGGTTATAATCAATAAATATTAATTATTTTAACTTTTAGTTCTAGCAATAGCAAATTAAGTGTTCAACCAAAACGAATTTTCCCGATTCCGATACCGATGTCGATACCGATGTCGATACCGATGTCGATACCGATTCCGATACCGATGTCGATACTGATTCCGATTCCGATACCGATTCCGATACCGATGTCGATACCGATTCCGATACCGATTCCGATACCGATTCCGATACCGATGTCGATACCGATTCCGATACCGATTCCGATACCGATACCGATGTCGATACCTCAAAAAGTTCCGATTCTTTCGATGCTTGATTCTCATTCCGATAAATCGTCCCAGCACTGATTAAGACACTAGTTTCATCCCTCAATATATTAATGTAAAAAAATAGTTAATATTTAAATAAAATTTGTTTATTTGTGTATATATCAATTTTATATTATTTTAACTTTAATTCGATTTATGATCGACCAAAGAGACAAATCAACAATTTCTACGTTTTCAGTTCTCAGAAAATTGAAAGATGTTAAGTGATTATATATTTAAAAATATCAAGTAACACTCCTCTAATACAAGTCAAACGTATGTATAGGTTGCCGAGTTTTACATAAAGATACCAACTTTCGAAGAGATGTACTTGAAGAAAGTGGGTGGTGACATCGGCCAAAACGTTGTGAGAATAACACCCAATATGAGAATAGTAGTTCTAAAAATACAAGTAATACATTACAGTATCGATCAAAAAAATTAATAGTTTGAATCATTATGATACAAGACAGCAAATAGATTGCAGTACAATAGTAACAAACCTAATTAGTCATTCCTCTTGATTTTAACAATTATGCAACAATACACGAACTAGATTGCAGTACAATACTAATACACCTAATTGGTTGTTCCTCTTGATTTTAACCATACTGCTACAAGACACTAAATAGATTGCAGTACAATAGTAACACATCTAATTGGTCATTTCTATTCATTTTAACAATTATGCCACATTACAAGAACTAAGTTGCAGTACAATACGAATAAACCTAAATGGTCAGTCCTCTATATTTTAACTATTATGCCACAAGACACTAAATAGATTGAAGTGCAATACGAATAAACATAATCGGTCATTCTTCTTAGTTTGAACTATTATACCACAAAGCACGAACTATATTGCAGGACAATATTAATACACCCAATTGCTTATTCCTCTTCATTTTAACCATTATGCTACAATACACTAAATATATTGCAATGCAATAGTAATAACCATGTTTGGCAATTCCTCTTGATTTTAATCATACAAGCCGCGCATGCGTAGTCCTCCTCTGTATGTGACAAGTGTAAAATGCATTACATTTGGGCAATTTGGGGCATTTTGACCCCCTTTTGACCCCCTGGGGGCGCGAACCAGAATTTTTCTGATGTCAAGGATGCCTGTTTTATATCCAGAACAATTGCCTCTACAATTTGGCCAAGTTTCAGAAAAATTGAATGCATGGATCAAACGTTATCAGAGGAAAGGGTAAATTTTTGCCATTTATGGGGGCTTTTGACCCCCTGGGGGCGCGAACCAGATTTTTTCCAAGGTCAGCGATACTTATTTTCTATTAGGAACAATTGCCTGCACATTTTGGTCAAGTTTCAGAGAAACTGAATGGATGGATGAAAAGTTATGGGGTAGAAAATGTCATTTTTAGCCATTTCGGGGCCTTTTGATCCCCTAGGGGAATAACCAGATTTTTTTTCAAAAATCGGAGAATGTCACATTCTAACCTGACCAAAGTTACAACTTCATGCACAATTTCAGAGAAATCCAATGGATGTTTGCGGAGAAAAATCCGGACGGACACACACACGGACACACGGACACACAAACGGACGGAAATGCCTCAAAACATAGGTCTCCCACTTTTTTAAATCGGGGGACCAATTAAAAGATTAGAGTAACTGAATTCAATTCTTGAATGAACTTACATTTATTTGGGATGCTGTAATATCCTAAATTTTATATTTATATAATAAGTAAGTTAAAGAAAATAAGCCTGGAAATGTAGCGATACAACAAAACTTTTATTTCACATTTTTACATATTAAATTATCACCATCGAGAATGTTTGGTTCAAGTTAAAACCTTAACCAAGTAAATTGTATTATTTATGAGTTTTGTTATGTTAATATATTTAACTTATCTAACCGAGGTAATAAAGATGTAGTCATAATTTACCATAAAAAATGTCATGCAATTAACAATATATATATGGCAATTTGTGGATTGAACAAACAAACGAAATAGTTTTATTCATGAACAAATTGAAAGAAAATGCACACACAAAATTGCTCAATAAAAACACACTCATAAAAATAGAAAAAATACTGATTTATACAAAATGGTTTAAAGTATACAAAATTAAAACGAAATTACACACGCGCGCACACAAACAAAATCGTTAAAAGAAATAAAAATAGAAATATAATGTTACATGACAACAATTAGAAGAGAAAGCGAAACATGAACAAACTGAACGCAGACATTTTTGTTTTTACAATTGTAAATAAAAATGTTTTAGTTTTTCTTAATGCCTGTTGAGTTTAATTGCTTGCTGGACAGTTGCGGAGGAGTTACGGAATGTATTACTGAATAGTTTAGCATAGATAAGAAAAGATGATATATATATATATATATATATATATATATATATATATATATATATATATAATCACTAAACGCTTACTAGATGTATTGTTTATATATATATATATATATATATATATATATATATATATATATATATATATATATATTTATATATATAAACAATACATTTAGTTAGTGTTTAGTGATTATTTTATAAGGATTTAATTGAATAGACGATTACTGATTTTAGGCGGGAGTGCATAGATAGGTGCGCGAAAGTGTGTGCCATGGCCGTCCAAGCGGTAATAGGTGATCGTCGGGCCATGAATACTGAAGAATCAATCGCCAAAATGGAAATATGCTAAACACGACATTAGCGTTACACATGCGAAATGCCATCGAATGGACGGATGTCGTGTCGTGATAAGACGCATGGCTTGTTAGATAAAGTCGACGTGGACTAAAAGTGATGTTGTCTTACAGCTGTAAATGTCCTGCTCCAACCTTTGCGATCAAACAATAATTCGAGGAAACAAAGACGGTAGGATCTATTTATGTTGGGAGGAGTGGGCTACTTAATTGTTGACGAAGAACTGCAACCTAGAAAGTATCTAGGATGTTTCTATAAAGAAGATGGGAGGATGTAAAATAGTAATAATAGTTAGTTGGTATTCATCTTGTGGCTTAGATTCGAAGGGAGAGATTGAACGTACACGGGTTTAGGGTCATCAGGGCAACGTCTGCATTTAATGTCATCTCGATTCTGCTGTGTAATCAAAATGGACGTGACGTCACATGAGGAGAAGAGAGTGAGAGAGAGCGGGTTACAGGGATAGACAGTGTGTTGGAAGTTTGTTAAGCAAATAGAGAATGTGTTAATGTCAACGATACATTAGATTCGATACCCACACCACTAGCGGAAAAGAATGCAATTACAACATACCAATAAAAAGTGTTTAATTGTTATTTTATTTCTGTAGCTGTGTTTAACTTTTATTTTAGCGAAAATTCACACCGGGAAACTATAGTGGAATGACTGACTTACTCAAAGCAGATTACTAGGTTCAATGTATTTATGTCTATGTATTTTATTTAGTTGTGATTTGTGAGACATTGTACCTCATCTAAGGATATGCTATACGAAATACATATATCTATTTATGTATATATATATATATATATATATATATATATATATATATATATATATATATATATATATATATATATGTGTGTGTGTGTGTGTGTGTGTGTTTGTTTATGTCTGCCTAAACCTATTTCAAGCATTGGCGTTGCAAAATAAAAGTACACCAGGAATGTCTGTATATAAATATTATTTAAGGGTAGGCATTACTCTATAATCGACTGCAACCCTGACCAAGAAAGAGGACCTATTCTACATCATTGCGAAGAATCAGTCGCTGCGCGCTTTATATAAGAACGAAATATTACAAATGCGTTCTTTATGGACAAGCTCATATATTTTGATTGTTTGGACTGATAAGAGACACATAACGGAGGTTTGGACGGCCGCAGTTTCCGAAATAGTACGTTCAGAGAACAGTCTATAATCTAGGCAGTTCTATCCATTTCACTCAGCCCAACGTAATCCGTGAATGTGGTTGGTGAAAGTTATTATGGCAAGATTCTAATTTTAAAAGAACTTCCCACTGGATGTTAAGAAATCAAAAGATATGTTTTTTGTCTATTAATAAGTTCGTGTACAAGTTTCAAAAATAAAATGATCAAATACCATTTTGATATTCGCCGAGGGAAATATAAGAAAGAATATATTTTCTGAAAATAAAATTTGAAATAATATTATCTTTTAACATCATACTTATACTATAGTGTCTGAAAAGATGTAAATGATATTATCTTTTAACATCATACTATAATATAGTGTCTGAAGAGAACATTTGAAATGATATAATCTTTTAATATCATGTGTATACTATAATGTCTGAAAAGAACATTTGAAATAATATTATCTTTTAACATTATACGTATAATATAGTGTCTGAAATGAACGTTTGAAATAATATTATCTTTTAACATCATATGTATACTATAGTGTCTGAAACAAACGTTTGAAATAATATCATCTTTTAACATCATACGTATAATATAGTGTCTGAAAAACACATTTGAAATAATATTATCTTTTAACATCATACGAATAATTATTATTATTATTATTATTATTATTATTATTATTATTATTATTATTATTATTATTATTGGTACTTACTAGGAGTTCTCACACAGATAATCGTCAGTGATTGCACACCGACAACAACCAGTGGTATTTCCTGGAGTCTCAGTGACAACAAGCCTCCCCAGATGTCCGGTATTCTTCACCTCTTTTCGATAACCACTGCAAATAACCTTGCAGTATCTCAACTGCCGCTTACCATTGATTTCTCGCTGGAATAGAAAATTGGTCTTCTCTGGGATTTGGGTGGCAATAAGCCTCCCCAAGGTCCCAGCATTATCTGCACTTTTCCAGTGGGGGGTCTGGTTTGTGTTGTCTTTTTTGTCTTCTCATCCTCCTCGACCCTCTACAAATATTTCGTCTGGTGCCAGCCTTAACCGGCACCATTTAAAAAAGCAAATAAATAAATAAAGTAATATTTTTTCAATTAATTAAAAAAAAAAAACTTTTTCCAATGTTTCCTTTCAATTCCTTAATTTTTTCCTTTTCTCTTTTCTTTTTTTTCAAAATAATGTTTAATTCTTTTTAATTTGTTTTTATTATTATTATTATTATTATTATTATTATTATTATTATTATTATTATTATTATTATTATTATTATTATTATTATTATTATTATTATTATTATTAGAATGCCGATGAACAAAAATGGAGTGTAGATTAACTAAAATGTTTGAATACCAAAACACGGAAAATGCTTACCACTTATGGAGCTTTTGTAAAGAAAGGAGATGAAAATCGATTGCATCTACCTTGAAAGGAAAGTGGGCGATGTTAACTTAGTGTTGAATATGTTATGAATATAGAAGAAGGTTGTCTATATAAATATATTTCTGAAAGTAATGAGATTTTTTTCTACGTGAAGTAAAAAGAGAGGAAATACTAAGGACTGGGGTGGAAAAGAATCAAGGTTACAAGAGAGAGGGTTAAAATTATTTGGAAAAAAATCACAGAGTGTATTCTTTAAGTATATTGCATGCCAGGATAATGGCAGTTGGAATTGGTTGGTCAGGAGTGATCTTAAAAGATCTACTGAGAGCACCTCAATGGCGGTTCAGGAGCAAGCCACCCGCACTAGGTCCATCAAACATTAGATTGACAAAACTACAGAATCATCGATATGCCGATTTTGTAATGAAAGTGAAGAAACTTTGGCGCATATTGTATTTGAGTGTCCAACACGGGTAATAAAAATGGAGACACGAAAAAGTGGCTCAGGTATACACTTGAAATATATGCGAACTTTTTTAACTTGACCACAATGAAAAGTGGTATTAGCATAAGCCAGAAGTGATACAGGAAAACAACAATGTCAAATTTCTTTGGGGCATGCGTATACAGACCGATAAGGTTCTTGAACATTCAACCCCGACTTAATTGTCAAAACAAAAACAAGAGAACTTGCTTAATCATTGATATAGCCTGCGTCTTCGATAGCAGAGTACAGGAGAAAGAACACGAACAAATAAATATCAATATCTTAAATCGGAATTAGTAAGACTATGGAAATGTAAAGAAGTACAGGTGATTCACGTTGTAATTGGAACGCTTGGAAACAGAACGAAAATATACCATAAATGGCTTTAAAAGATTGACGAGCCAATGTATTTTATAATTATGCAAAAGGCTTGCCTGTTAGGAACAGCGAAAGTGTTAAGGTACAGCTTGAATTCGAAGGCCAGGGTAATTGACTTGAGGTTCAAAAATACAACAAGTAACAACATCCAAAAGTTGAGACTACTTGGAAATAATAATAATAATAATAATGATAATAATAGTAATAATAGTAATAATATTAATAATGATGATAATAATAATAATAATAATAATAATAATAATAATAATAATAATAATAATAATAATAATAATAGTAATAATAATAATAATGATAATAATAATAAATTAAATAAAATAATATAACAATTAAAGTAATACTAAAAGTAACAATACTAAAACGAAAAGCAAAAATAGGTAATTCAGTAAGTCAAATGAAAATTTAATAACTTACAATATACATATTATATGTTTCTGTTATAAACAGTTAATTCGTTTCTCAAGAATAATATAATCTATTAATTAGTTCAAATAATTAATGAATACATATCTCAAAAGATAAAAGATGGATAACAACATAATAAAAGGATGATTAAAAACATAAATAAATTAAAAAAATAAATGAATGAATCAACATATATATAAATAAATAAAAAAATGAATAAAATAATAGAATATAAAGATAGGATAAAAAGATGAATGAATAGGTAAGTAAATAAGTCAATTGTTAGATATCGGGATTGGTATAAGGGTGTAATGTGTGTGGGGATACCATATGGGTGGATTAAAAACACAACACTTTACCTCGTTTCCAATTACCTAGCAAGTCTTACTAATTAAAAAAATAAACGAATAAGAAGGTGAGTAGAAATGTAAACTGGGTTTGAATAAATAAATATATATATATATATATATATATATATATATATATATATATATATATATATATGGCACAATCACGTTGACACACCGGTTCCCTTTAGATCACCGAAGTTAAGCGGCGTCGAGCCTGGCCAGTACTAAGTGACCATTTGGGAATACCGAGTGCTGTATGTGCTCTCTGCTTACCTCAGCATTGTTTCCAGTCGTCCTGTATTACTACTTGCCATTGGATTCAAGCAATGCCGACTCGCGGTTGTTGAGATTACGCAACCCTTGCAATTACAAATTCACGCGCGGGCAGCCCCTGGCGTTGCACTCATACGTCGAAATCGACAGGAGAGTCCATCACACACACACACACACACACACAAATATATATATACATATATATATATATATATATATATATATATATATATATATATATATTTATATATATATAATAGCGAAACCTACCTGCCTCCCGGGCAGAAATTAATCGCCGATAGTCAAAATATATAGTCATGTTTACATTTTTAAATAATCATGTTAAAGTGTTTTTCCATTGTTAGAAAATACTGGATTTAAAAGAGAAGGGTATGTAATTTAAAGGTACAGAAATATAATGTTTGAAGCAGTATTTAAAAACAAATGGAAAACATAATTTTGTAGTAAAACAAATCCTATTCAATTTTATCGAGGAGGAAAGCAATAAGCTAACCTCATTCGAAATAAAAATTGTGTATGAGTTTTTTTTATATATATTTAGCGAGAGAAAAAAGTGATTAAAAAACTAAGCTAAGAGATCACAACACGTTTAAAATTAAATAAACTTTAACTTCCTTTTAGAAAAGTGTTTTGTGATAATTTTATAAAAATGCAACTATTTAGAACAAAGTGTAGCATCTGTTCTGATGTAACACTTTGTTTATTCTGTCCTCGGTAAGTAAAAGAAAAATCATTCTAGACTGAGCTAATTTATTTTTGTTCCAATTTAAAGTTTTTCTTTTGGGGTAGCTTGATAACCCCACATTATAAACGACCTTGTGTCTAACTTTGCCTTTGTCGGAAAGCAAGTAAACAGGAATTTCTGTTAAAGGGACGGATTTGTTTTTACATTGTTTAGGGGTGGATTTTTTTTTACATTGTTTAGGGGTGGATTTTTTTTACATTGTTTAGGGGTGGATTTTTTTTTACATTGTTTAGGGGTGGATTTTTTTTTACATTGTTTAGGGGTGGATTTGTTTTTACATTGTTTAGGGGTGGATTTGTTTTTACATTGTTTAGGGGTGGATTTGTTTTTACATTGTTTAGGGGTGGATTTGTTTTTACATTGTTTAGGGGTGGATTTGTTTTTACATTGTTTAGGGGTGGATTTGTTTTTACATTGTTTAGGGGTGGATTTGTTTTTACATTGTTTAGGGGTGGATTTGTTTTTACATTGTTTAGGGGTGGATTTGTTTTTACATTGTTTAGGGGTGGATTTGTTTTTACATTGTTTAGGGGTGGATTTGTTTTTACATTGTTTAGGGGTGGATTTGTTTTTACATTGTTTAGGGGTGGATTTGTTTTTACATTGTTTAGGGGTGGATTTGTTTTTACATTGTTTAGGGGTGGATTTGTTTTTACATTGTTTAGGGGTGGATTTGTTTTTACATTGTTTAGGGGTGGATTTGTTTTTACATTGTTTAGGGGTGGATTTGTTTTTACATTGTTTAGGGGTGGATTTGTTTTTACATTGTTTAGGGGTGGATTTGTTTTTACATTGTTTAGGGGTGGATTTGTTTTTACATTGTTTAGGGGTGGATTTGTTTTTACATTGTTTAGGGGTGGATTTGTTTTTACATTGTTTAGGGGTGGATTTGTTTTTACATTGTTTAGGGGTGGATTTGTTTTTACATTGTTTAGGGGTGGATTTGTTTTTACATTGTTTAGGGGTGGATTTGTTTTTACATTGTTTAGGGGTGGATTTGTTTTTACATTGTTTAGGGGTGGATTTGTTTTTACATTGTTTAGGGGTGGATTTGTTTTTACATTGTTTAGGGGTGGATTTGTTTTTACATTGTTTAGGGGTGGATTTGTTTTTACATTGTTTAGGGGTGGATTTGTTTTTACATTGTTTAGGGGTGGGTTTTCTTACCTTGTTTAGGGGTGGATTTGTTTTTACATTGTTTAGGGGTGGATTTGTTTTTACATTGTTTAGGGGTGGATTTGTTTTTACATTGTTTAGGGGTGGATTTGTTTTTACATTGTTTAGGGGTGGATTTGTTTTTACATTGTTTAGGGGTGGATTTGTTTTTACATTGTTTAGGGGTGGATTTGTTTTTACATTGTTTAGGGGTGGATTTGTTTTTACATTGTTTAGGGGTGGATTTGTTTTTACATTGTTTAGGGGTGGATTTGTTTTTACATTGTTTAGGGGTGGATTTGTTTTTACATTGTTTAGGGGTGGATTTGTTTTTACATTGTTTAGGGGTGGATTTGTTTTTACATTGTTTAGGGGTGGATTTGTTTTTACATTGTTTAGGGGTGGATTTGTTTTTACATTGTTTAGGGGTGGATTTGTTTTTACATTGTTTAGGGGTGGATTTGTTTTTACATTGTTTAGGGGTGGATTTGTTTTTACATTGTTTAGGGGTGGATTTGTTTTTACATTGTTTAGGGGTGGATTTGTTTTTACATTGTTTAGGGGTGGATTTGTTTTTACATTGTTTAGGGGTGGATTTGTTTTTACATTGTTTAGGGGTGGATTTGTTTTTACATTGTTTAGGGGTGGATTTGTTTTTACATTGTTTAGGGGTGGGTTTTCTTACCTTGTTTAGGGGTGGATTTGTTTTTACATTGTTTAGGGGTGGATTTGTTTTTACATTGTTTAGGGGTGGATTTGTTTTTACATTGTTTAGGGGTGGATTTGTTTTTACATTGTTTAGGGGTGGATTTGTTTTTACATTGTTTAGGGGTGGATTTGTTTTTACATTGTTTAGGGGTGGATTTGTTTTTACATTGTTTAGGGGTGGATTTGTTTTTACATTGTTTAGGGGTGGATTTGTTTTTACATTGTTTAGGGGTGGATTTGTTTTTACATTGTTTAGGGGTGGATTTGTTTTTACATTGTTTAGGGGTGGATTTGTTTTTACATTGTTTAGGGGTGGATTTGTTTTTACATTGTTTAGGGGTGGATTTGTTTTTACATTGTTTAGGGGTGGATTTGTTTTTACATTGTTTAGGGGTGGATTTGTTTTTACATTGTTTAGGGGTGGATTTGTTTTTACATTGTTTAGGGGTGGATTTGTTTTTACATTGTTTAGGGGTGGATTTGTTTTTACATTGTTTAGGGGCGGGTTTTCTTACCTTGTTTAGGGGTGGATTTGTTTTTACATTGCCTTGGGTCGGATTTTTTTACATTGCTTAGGGGCGGGTTTTTGTTACATTTTTAGGGGCAGATTTTTTACATTGTGTACGTTTTTAGCATCCGAAATTCCTTTTTCGGCGATTATTCGTAGTTTCAAAATTACATTGCAATTTAAGATGTAGTAACAAATATTAATAAAGATTTAAATTGATATCGATTCTTTTTTCGTGAGAACTTAGTATTTTGTTTTTCTAACTTTAATATTATGGGAAAACACTCTTAAAATCACTTGCAGAAAAGGAAGAGAAAATATATATTTTTAAAAGTATTACATCTTTATGAATATTTTTACTTTGCCACTACATCTCAAATTGCAATGTAATTTTAAAACTACAAATCGAATAATCGTATAAAATGATGGTTTTGTTAAGATACTGTAGGACGATGAAAACGTATACAAATAAAAAACAAAAAACAAAGGAATTTTAATTTGCCAAATTTTAATTGTATAATTTGTACTTAATTATAATCACTTTATTTCTAGACTCTACCAGAAAAAATATTACTGTGCGCAACAGCTGCTATTCAAATTACCTCCCTTGAAAATAATTACAAAATATTTTGAGTAACGTTTTGGTAATGTATTCTTTTAATATTTAAGCACTTTAATTAATTACTGTTAATATCGACAAAACTATTGCATGTATAGGAAAATAGTGAACTAAAATTAGAAGTACATAACACCAAACAGTAATTTATTATGAACAGTTTTAAAAAATAATTATGCAAATCAGACGTACAGTAACTTTTGTTTAGGTCTTTATCAAAATGAATAAAATCTACATATTTATATTTAAGGTGAACTAAATTAATTAGTCTTGATGATCTATTACATATCTTAACAATTACATTTTCTTCGAGACTTGTCTTTCTGCAAATCTCATGTTGTTTTTTGGTACTTTTTAAATAGCTACGTCGCTTGGCTTTCATCGACTGACACAATTTTTGTTTTATTTTTGGAAAAGAAATGGTGTTACTCTCGAAATGATTAATATTTCTACCATTTCGGACCTTTAAATATTTAACAGTAAGCCCACGAATTTTTACCATTTACTGTCTTTATATTATATTTTTTTAAATATAAATGAATTCATCTGAGATTTACCGTTACTTATCATCTATTTTTGTTCATCCCGTTTCAGCTTCGGGTCTCAACATTGCATTGCTCCTGCCTCGGAATTTCCATCTACACACTTACTTGTTTACCAGTAATGCTTCAAGCAAACTATCATTTCCTTTTATATGTATGTGTGTTTCTCCAACCGAAAGAATTTCCCCTCATATCTCATTCGATTTCCTTAATGTTCAAGTTATGATTCTGACGTTTGCTTTTAGAGAGTTAGACGATTTAGAGAGTTAGACGATTTAGAGAGTTAGACGATTTAGAGAGTTAGACAATGAGGTCTTAAAGAAAATGTAAGCAATTTTCTTTTTCTTTCAACACGACCGTTTCATTGATTAAAATATTTTTCCTCTGAAATGTATCTTACAATTTGGTTGTACTCGAAATCTACTAAGCCCGCACACAAATATATATATATATATATATATATATATATATATATATATATATATATATATATATATATATATATATATATATATATATATATATATATACATATAGTCTCGGTAGTTTCTCAACCATTAAAACTATATAAAAAAAAATATATATATAAAAAAAAAACTTATAGTCTCAAGTCTTCCAGTGGAAAATCACTCATGTAAGTCAATTTATTTTTAACAGTTATTATATTAGTTAGTTTCTAACACTATTTTAAGGGATCATCAGTTGTTTACCATGAAAAACTGTTTCGGGAATTTAAAAACAAGACAGTATTTAATTTCATGGCTTCCCATCAGAGTTGATCAGACCCCACTTCCCATAAAAAACAAAAACATAAACGTTCCTTATACTAAATCTACGTTTTGTTCCATATATATATGATTGTGTGTGTACAAATGACGAAAAATACACGGTATATGAGAAAGTAAAAAGTCAGACATGTATAAAAGACAGAAACAAAAAGCAATTAAAAATAAAAACTTAACGACGGACCTTACCAGTTCGTTCTGAATATTCCGAAGACATATTAACATATATATATATATATATATATACATCTCTCTCTCTATATATATATATATACATATATATATATATATATATATATATATATATATTAAAATAAACATAGTTTGAGTATCCGACAATTGTTTCATAACCTCTTCGTCTCCTCCTAAGGGTCATACTGATGAGCAAAGATTACACGATCATAAAAATACAAAAACCAAACAGACGAATTACATTTTAAACAAATTCAGACGAGGAACCCTTTTCCGTAAGATGACATTTTGACACCTACCTATCGACGTATAAGAAAGTCGGTCAACTCAAACTATAGGTAGGACTGGCGTGAATCGGTCCGTCTCCCCTTCCTTAACTCCATGCACACACATCCAGTCCTACCCACACTCACACATACACACACCCACGCTTATACGCAAACAATTTTACACTCACAAACACACCTATATATATAGATATATAAATAAAAACATATATATATATATATATATATATATATATATATATATATATATATATATATATATATATATATATATATATATGATTATTTTATTTACACAGACATGTACAAAATCTGCGACACTGGCATGTCGGTGTTATCGATCAACAGTTACTAACTGAGATCTCATCAGGCAGGGTTAGAATCCGATCTTAACCTCAGATCACATTTGGAGAGAATGAAATGGCGGAATAGAGAAAGAGAAGAAGAAGAATAAGAAGAAGAAGAAAAGAAATTTAACATTTCAAAAATTGAGGCCGTTAAAAAATTAAAAATTAAAAATCTAAAAAATCTAAAAACTGAAAACAACAAATCTAAAATCTAAAATCTGAAACAAACAGGGCAAATAAATAAATAAATAAATAAATAAATAAATAAGGTAGAAAGGGGGGGCATATAATGAAGGGAGGGGTGATGGGAAGGTAGACACATAAAGGAAAAGAAAGAGAAGAAAGAACGTCTGTTGATTGAGATCGAGAGAGAAGAGATAGGAAATATAAAATAGGAAGGAGGGAGGTAGACATGCACGAATAAAGTGTCAAAAAAACAGAGTTATTTTAAAGCCGAGTTTATAAATGTATTTTTCAAGTGAACTATAATATTGTATATATGTCTGTATGCGTGCGTGCGGGCAAACCGATCAGACGCGTGTAATTGGTTTGGTGGTGAGGCGGTGATCAAATGTGTCGCCAATTCTGTGTAAAAAAAATGCATGTTCCATATTGATCACAGAAGTGTTCGATTAACCATTAAGTAAAGCAAAACAAATCAACAAAAGAAATCGAGAAAAGAAGGTAAACGAACGAACCAGTGATGTTTCTGGAAGGACGTAAGTAATAGACACACACACACACACACACACACACATATATATATATATATATATATATATATATATATATACATATATATATCAATATATATATATATTATAGTTCAGAGATAAATGGAGTTATAGCATATTCATTTATATAATTTCTAAGATTTCAACATCAAGTATAGATAAGAGCACGATCGTTTCAGAGGCAAACATACCTTAACTGATACAAAGGTTCTTCATCAGGACAAGGTATAGACATCAAGTCGAAAGGATAACAGATCAACAAAGAATACAGTATTGTACACCTTCAATCACACAGCAAATCGAGAAGAGGCGAGAGAGGTAGGCAATACAAATCTTCTTCGAAATAGTATATATAACCATGAAATTAGATATATGAAAGGACACAAAAGAACAAAAATTAAGAGTCGAAAATCTAGACACCATATGAAATATACTATCAAAAGCTTTTTATACCATCAAAAGCTTTTATATATAACAATATAAGAAAATTACAGTTAAAAATGGAATAATGAAATTTCAAATTAATTAAAGTTAAACTATGTTGTTTTAACAGAACAAATAAAAAAACGATTATCTATAAATATGTACCATTAAAATAGTAACATAAAATAGTCTAATCTTTACACTAATTAGAAGAAAATAAGAATCAAATTAATAAATTAGAATAGAATTAAATGATAAAAATGAAAGAATAATCGTAAGAAATTTAAAAAGAAAAATTGATAAAACTTTAAAATTAATTAAAGTAAAATTACAGTCTACTAACTTTAATGCACAGTTTATATGTTTGAATTGTGCGTATATAATATTTCCCTGAAAACACTTCAAATTACTCCAAAGAAACTGACATGTTGGGGAATATTTATTAGGTGATACACATTGTAAAAATCTCTTGAACATTATTACAGTGCACAACATGCAACAAATTCTACATCGGTTGTACAGTGAGGCCCCTACATATTAGAGTGGAAGACCACCTGCAAGCACGCGCACCTCTTCCTTCCACAAAAAGCATACACGCATGTGGCAACACAAGCAAGTCATTTAAGATCGATATCCTGGTCATGGAGAGATACGTTACCAACCTTCGAATAAGGGAATCGATACTGATAACAAAATTACGTCCCGAGATAAACTACCGACTCGATCTAGGATCATAATTTATAGTCTGATACAGTTTCACATCTGACTTATTTTGTATTGATTTTAATAATCCTACAAAAAACTTCACCTTATAATAATAACAAATAATATAGCAACATAGGTCATATACTCACTCGAGACGAAATAACAAGGGAAAAAATAAAATAAAATAAATAAGTTAATATATAAATTTAAAAATAATAAAGTCTATAAATTAATAATAATAGTAATAACTTAATATCACAAAAAATCACCTATAATAATATATTATAATAATAATATTGAAAATAATAAATAATAATATAGCAAGATAAGTTAAGAACTCACTAGACATTGCATGCCTAAATAAATTAAAATAACGAAATAAATATACACAAATAAAGAAATATTAAAACAATATGAGGAATTAATGATAAAACATATTGAGAAAATTCAATTTACAATATTAACAGTTAATCGACATTAAATGGATGAACAAATAATACTAGCTTGAATTAATTTAATTAATAAAATATACAAAATTACACAAATTAATAATTAAATTAAATATTACTATACACAATAATATAAAACGAACAATAGAAATGCAATGTTTAATGGACAATATTAACTGGCACATCAGTTTAAACGAACAATATACTTTGTTTAAATTGAGATTTAGATTACAAATAAAAGAAAAAATAGATTCTAAAAAATTAAAGAAAAGAAAAACTGTTAAGATTTGGGAGAGAAATTAATTGAAAGAGTTTGAGGGGAAAATAAATAAATAAATAAATAAGATTAAAAAAAATAAAACTTTTTAAATCTGATTAGATTTCAAATTTCACCAGCATTTGCTGCGGAGCTGCGTCCTCAATCCACTTTCGGATATGTCGTGCGCTTTTCTTTAGGGAGTCAGAGACTCACCTCCAGCCTCACCGGACTCTTATAATGTCTTCGCAATATTGTACTTAGTTTGTTGGGAAATAAACCAAACTGAACAATCTATTTCATCACGCGGTCAAAATGTAGGGCTGCAATAATTACAGTACAGCTCTTGAGTTCATCTCATTTGTTTTTAGTTCAAAGGATTGTTGTTATACTAATTTGAGACAAGAAAAATAAACGGTTACTTTAATATAGTTTTAATTGTATGCAAAGTTTCAGTTAGTCCGGAGTTTATATATTTGTATTTATTCATATGTTTATTTGTGGGTGCTCAGTAGAAAACTAACCATGGAAATAAAGATAGATTAGCTACGTCTCTTCTTTGAGAGAGCTGATGTATGGAAGAGAACAAATCAATTCCTACTATATTGCGAAAACGATGTTGTACTCTATTGATGCATGAAATATTTCTTTGAGCGGCACCTCCTCAGATATGACAGCAGTACTCTATATTGGGACGTATCTACCTTATATCAGATGTTTCAGGAGGCAGGCACTTTCTGCAGCCAATACATAACCTTATCAGTGTTTCATTGATGTGATTAACATATTTGATGTAAGTCACCCATTTCAAGTATAGGCTGAATGTCAGTCATAGAAGCTTATCAAAGCAAATAGGAGACTATCAAAACAAATAATGACCTTATGGGTCACGTGCGATCTCTTAATTATTAGATATAGCGTATCTTAACACTTTACTGCAGTTAATGAATCATGTTACATGCTTTCATAAACTCTTGAAAATGTTCATACATTTTTATACAAAAACAAACAGACGAGAACAACCGTGTCGGTTTGAATTTTCATTCAACTTATTTTTTTTTAAATAGTAAGAGACCTAAGCAAGGTCGTTGCCTGGATGTTACGTTTTCAATTACCGAGGCGTGTAAAAATCATTATGTACCCGTTGTCACTACACCATTTCTTGATCTCTGTTGATAACATCACTCGGACGCCGATATTTACTTTTTTTAAGGAGGTTTACATATAATAAATGAACAATAAAAAAGAGACATGTTACTTTGCTGCGCGGATTACACACACAAACACACACACACACGCACACACACACACACATATATATATATATATATATATATATATATATATATATATATATATATATATATATATAAACACTTCTTTAATTAATGCAAGTTTGCTTGAATATGAGTTGAAAGCTTTTGTCTATTCGTTATCTGAACCATTTTTCTCCACTGGTGGACCAACGATCTGATGCTATATTCTAGTTGAACATAAACTCACCATACTTGCAAGTACATTTACTCACATAAGTTATCCTCAGGCACGCGAATATCTTGGTCAGAAACTAATTTTAAAACGTTTTTCAAATAAATGTATTATTTGATGTTGCTACAAACTTCATCACGTACCCGAGGTTGAATCTTACATATATTTGTCCCTAAAGTCCATTGCTGTTTAATAATATGTGATTAAAATTTCAACAATAACATATAGAATACCCCTTTTTCAATTGATCAACAAAAAACTTTAAATTTCTTTAAAGCTTTACTCAACAATTGCTTCATTTTGGGCCCGCCATAAAAAAAAATTATTTTTAGTTATGCAAGCGATTTCGTGATATATATATATATATATATATATATATATATATATATATATATATATATATATATATATATATATATATATCAAGTAATCGCTTGCATGACTAAAAAGGTTAATACAACAAAAGATATAAGGCAACTAATACCTTTAATTAAGAAAATAATTGCCGAAAACATCAGGTCAGCTATACTTTATTCGAATTGGCCTTAGCGGCGCTTGCATCTAACCAGGAAGTTATGGTTTGCACAACTCCTATCAGCTCATAAGGACCCTTAATTGGACATTATAATATTCAACACCAAGTGAGTTTTCTGAACTTTTCATTGATTTTGTTTTTTCTATCGTTTTATTAATTTGTGTACACCCTGAATACACTTTTCACTGTCATCTACTGCATCGATAGTAAACAAATTTTCCGCTTAGATAACTTTTTCGATGCTTGGATAACTTTTTCGTTTTTGGACTACCATTCACCACCTGAATTGGTTTTTAATCAACCTCTTTGACATCTTTCTTGAAGCTGTTTTAAACTTTATGACTTAGATGAACTGTATAAGTTTAACAAAAAGTATGTTTTGGGCCGATATATTTGATGTTTTATATACTTTTATGTATTTTATATATTTTTTATATATCTTAAAAGTTTAATTTTATTGCTTGCAGTAATGTCATTGCGGTAATCGTCCTCTGAGGAGAATATTTTCTTTGAAAACACATGAGTTAAGGACTTTAAAGTACTTTGCTTGAACTTTGAATTGTAATAAAATTTTATTCGCACCTTATTTTATCTTTTCACTTAATATATATATATATACAGGGTGATTCATAAGTCACTTCACTTAGCTATTTAATATGTCATTTACAATTGAAGAGCGAATTTTTATTGTTATTCACGTGGTCAAATTAGATGAATCTCCCACACTTGTTGAAAGTAAATGGAAACGTGATGTGAACAGACAGTCTCCTTCGCAACACACCATAATCAATCAAATATGCTACAAATGGTTAAATTCTCTGCAAAAAAGAATGGAGGTATGCATGCAGAACGAAGGTGGGAGTTTTGAAAATTTGCTGTAATTTAAAACTCCCATTGCAGGAATGTGTTGAAAAACTTTCTGTTTTGTATTACCGTATTTTTTAACCTTAGAATTTCAAAAATAAATAGTTAAGTTACTTATGAATCAGCCTGTATATATATATATATATATGTGTGTGTGTGTGTGTGTGTGTGTGTCTGTGTGTGTGTGTCTAGGCAGCATTTTTTCCTTACAAAAATTAAATACGATAGGAAACTTATGTCTGCATATTTTTTTATCTTGATTCGTTTATATTTCCCCATGTGTTTCCTTGTTTATAGCGGGGATTGGCCGATGTACCCATCATACTCACTTGTAACCCTAGTACGTTCGGATCAATCTGGATCTTATCTTTCAGCGTGGTTATTAACAAATGTTATGGCGCTTATATATTTACGGGAATCACGTGTAAGTTATAGTATTAATATAGTACTAGATGGATATAGACATGTGAGTATCACAATTTTTAACATTTATTCTGTTGATGGTGGACTTTCTGTTTTAATGTGTAGGGCTTTTAATATATGCGTTTTTTGTTTGTTAGTTGTGTGTTCTACAAGAAGTTTTCGGAAAATATATATATATATATATATATATATATATATATATGTATATATATATATATATTCTGGTTAATGAACTTTCCAATGAAGTGAAAGTGAAAAAAATAATAGTGGTGGATATTACCCAACGGGTCACGGGTAATCATGCAACGTGTCCTATTTAATTTAATAGGTTATCCATGAAGTACATTTCTTTTTAACTGTCGTTTGATGTACATTTCAACAATGACGTATAGAATAAGCTTTAATCAAATAATCAACAAAACACATGGCTGTTCATTGAAATCCTTAATCGACCATTGCTTCCGGTTTAGGCCGCCATTAAAAATAATCGTTCCAGAAACAATGAGATGAAGGTTAGTATTATATTCAAATCAGGTCGGCTTTACATGATAAGATTCACTTTTACAATCATTCTATGCGAATATATAATTACAAATGAGTTTTAGTTAATGACGGCTTTGTCCTAATTCAGTCAATTCGATGACAAGAACTTTGTCAACCCGTAAACATGTTCGTCACCGTCTTCCAACATTCTGCTCGATAATTGACAATTCATGACGTGTTTTTAATTGGGGGAAAAGCTGGGTATAAATTCAGGTGTGTTTCACTGTTCGGCCACAGATCAGCCATTCTTTAGTTTGCATTCACTTTTGGTTTAGCTGAGAAGTCGAGAACCACTCCACCATGCCTAACTACACTCTCCATTACTTCAATGGCCGCGGCCGTGCCGAGTGCATGCGTATGATGTTCCATATGGCCGGCGTCAAATACATGGACAAGAGATACGAATTCTCCGACTGGGATCGATGCAGGAATGGTAAGGAATTGTTACTATCTTAATTCTTTGAATTTAGCAACCCCCACGTCTCTATATACAAATATATATATATATATATATGTATATATATATATATATATATATGTGTGGGTGTGGGTGTGTGTATGTGTGTATATATATGTATATATATATATATATATATATATATATATATATATATATATGTGTGTTTGTGTGTATGTGTGTATATATATTTATATATATATATATATGATATTAATAGAATAAACCCACAAAATCTATAATGCATGTGCTTTACCTTTTAACATCGTTATAACGGCCGACTATAGCTGTCCGGCTCTTGACACATATATAGGGTTTACTTCTCATCTCGTCTATAGCCATTTACGGTAGCCTCATTTGTTAGCGCACTCAGAATTAGAATTAAATATTACACTTGTTTCGTGGAGAAAGATAGACAGATCGATATATAGATAGATAGATAGATAGAGAGAGAGAGAGAGAGAAAGACAGACAGACAGACAGACAGACAGACAGACAGACAGACAGACAGACAGACAGACAGACAGACAGACAGAGACAGAGATGAAGATAAACTAGATGACTCGTCTTAGGACAGGTCAAATGAAAAATTAAAATCCCTGAACGGAACCGTTTTGTCACTTTTTCTTCCCGTTTATGAAGATTATGATATAAATATAATTTTACTAACGTATACGTGTAGTATCCTTGTTCTAATTTTATTAATTTTTTTAACATTTTTTTATTTTAAAAATGTCGCAAATTTATGCCTTAGCTTATGGGGTCTTGCAAATAAATGGACATCCAGGGAGTCTGTTTAATTAGTCTCCTATGACTATGAATCCAATTTAAAGAAAATCTGAAATATATTAATTGAAATATGGGAGGTTGTGTCCATTTTATTACCCTCTAAAACATTTAAATACTCCAAAAAACTGAAATTAAGGGAATATTTATTAATTGACGTTACATAATTATTGTTAAAATTTCACAAAAATTAGAAGTTTATTACTGTTCACAAATGCTCATACTCGATTTGACTCTATTTTCATGAAACTAAGTGAAACTTAATATAGCTCACATTTTGGCATGTTATTCCTTACAGTAGTGTTCAAATATTTATGATAATCGCTGATTAAAATAAAGATATAGGGATACTAAACATCATGTATTGAATCCTAATTCAAATTTTATCAAAATATATTACAATATTAAATTCTACAAAATGTCTAAGATGTAAGTTTAAGAGGAAACTGCAATTAATGGAATCTTGGGTGGTTGATGTATTGAGACTATGGATTTGATTTAATAGAAATCTGATATATGAGCATTATTAAACGGGAGGTTGTTCCCATATTACAACTCATACCACCTCGTTTCTCAATACTGAATGAATTGAAATATGGGGAATATATATTTTAGTTGATCTGTAATACTTATTGTTACAATTTCACGAAAATCGGACGGATGTTTATTTTTGACGAATAGCTTTCACCATCATTTTTATCATTTTTGCATTAAACTAAAGAGAGGGAAAAACAAGAAAGAGAGGAGAAATATAATTTACAGAAACGAGTTTGATTCGATTATTTCTAGCTTTTATAAGAATGTATCGATTTAATTAAGCTATACGAATCAATTACAATTTGCCATGATTATTAGTAACACCTCTAATTTGCATTTTCATAAATGTTTCTATTCTTTACATCATTATATAATTCTATTAATAAAATTTCATATAATTTCATATAATCTTATTTTTAATAATTATTTGCATCTCTATATAATTCTCTTGTTTTTGAATTTGTCTAAAAGTCTCTATTATTTGCATATTTATATAAATCATAATAATGTGCATCTTTATATGAGTCTACTATTTGCATCTTAATATAAGTCTATTATTTGCATCTGTATATAAGTATATTATTTGCATCTTTATATAAGTCTATTATTTGCATTTTTATATCAGTCTATTATTTGCATATTTATATGAGTTTATTATTTGCATTTTTATATAAGTCTATTATTTGCATCTTTATATGTCTATTATTTGCATCTTTATGTAAGTCTATTATTTGCATCTTTATATAAGTCAATTATTTGTATCTTTATATAAGTCTGTTATTTGCATCTTTATGTAAGTCTATTATTTGCATCTTTATATAAGTCTATTATTTGCATCTTTATATACGTCTATCATTTTCATCTTAATATAAGTCTATTATTTGCATCTTCATATAAGCCTATAATTTGCATCTTAATATACGTCTATTATTTGCATCTTAATATAAGTCTATCATTTGCATCTTAATATAAGTCTATTATTTGCATTTTTATATCAGTCTATTATTTGCATCTTTATATAAGTTTATTATTTGCATTTTTATATAAGTCTATTATTTGCATCTTTATTTAAGTATATTATTTGCATCTTTATATAAGTCTATTATTAGCATCTTTATATAAGTCTATTATTTGCATCTTTATATAAGTCTATTATTTGCATCTTAATATAAGTCTACTATTTGAATATTTATATAAGTCTATTATTTACATCTGTATATAAGTCTATTATTTGCATCTTTATATAAGTCTATTATTAGCATCTTTATATAAGTCTATTATTTGCATCTTTATATAAGTCTATTATTTGCATGTTTATATAAGTCTAGTATTTGCATCTTTTTATAAGTCTATTATTTGCATCTTTATATAAGTCTATCATTTGCATCTTTTTATAAGTCTGTTATTTGTATCTTTATATGAGTCTATTATTTGCATCTTAATATAAGTATATTATTTGCATCTTTATATAAGCCTATCATTTGCATCTTAATATACGTCTATTATTTGCATCTTAATATAAGTCTATCATTTGCATCTTAATATAAGTCTATTATTTGCATTTTTATATCAGTCTATTATTCGCATCTTTATATAGGTTTATGATTTGCATCTCTATATAAGTCTATTATTTGCATCTTTATATAAGTCTATTATTTGCATTTGTATATCAGTCTATTATTTGCATATTTATATGAGTTTATTATTTGCATTTTTATATAAGTCTATTATTTGCATCTTTATATAAGTCTATTATTTGCATCTTTATGTAAGTCTATTATTTGCATCTTTATATAAGTCAATTATTTGTATTTTTATATAAGTCTGTTATTTGCATTTTTATCTAAGTCTATTATTTGCATCTTTATATAAGTCTATTATTTGCATCTTTATATACGTCTATTATTTGCATCTTCATATAAGCCTATCATTTGCATCTTAATATACGTCTATTATTTGCATCTTAATATAAGTGTATTATTTGCATTTTTATATCAGTCTATTATTTGCATCTTTATATAAGTTTATTATTTGCATCTTAATATAAGTCTACTATTTGAATATTTACATAAGTCTATTATTTACATCTGTATATAAGTCTATTATTTGCATCTTTATATAAGTCTATTATTAGCATCTTTATATAAGTCTATTACTTGCATCTTTATATAAGTCTATTATTTGCATGTTTATATAAGTCTAGTATTATCATCTTTTTATAAGTTTATTATTTGCATCTTTATATAAGTCTATCATTTGCATCTTTATATAAGTCTATTATTTGCATCTTTATATGAGTCTATTATTTGCATCTTAATATAAGTATATTATTTGCATCTTTATATAAGCCTATAATTTCCATCTTAATATACGTCTATTATTTGCATCTTAATATAAGTCTATCATTAGCATCTTAATATAAGTCTATTATTTGCATTTTTATATCAGTCTATTATTCGCATCTTTATATAGGTTTATGATTTGCATCTCTATATAAGTCTATTATTTTCATATTTATATAAGTCTATTATTTGCATCTTTATATAAGTCTATTCTTTGCATCTTTATATAAGTCTACTATTTGCATATTTATATAAGTCTATTATTTGCATCTGTATATAAGTCTATTATTTTCATCTTTATATAAGTCTATTATTTGCATTTTTATATAAGTCTATCATTTGCATCTTAATATAAGTCTATTATTTGCATTTTTATATAAGTCTATTATTTGCATCTTTATATGAATTTATTATTTGCATTTTTATGTAAGTCTATTATTTGCATCTCTATATACGTCTCTTTTTTTGAATGTGTCTAATAATCTCTATTATTTGCATATTCCTATAAATCATTATTATTAACACTTTTATATGAGGTTATTATTTACATCTATATATAAGTCTTTTATTTGCATCTGTATATAATTCTCTATAATTTGAATGTTAATATATGTATATTATTTACATCTTCATATAAATCTTCATCATTTGCATCTTTTTATGAATCTTTATTATTTGCATCTTAATATAAGTCTATTATTTGCATCTTTATATATGTTTATATTATTTGCAACTTAATAAAAGTCTCTAGTGTTTGCTTTTTAGAATGTTTTCTATAATTTGTATCTTCGTATAAGTTTTTGCATTATAGAAAACTTCTCAATATTTAGCACACTCATATGAGTGTATATTTTTTGCATCTTTATATAAGTTTTTATTATATTCTCCTTCAGATTTCCCCTGTAATTACCTGCCTTGTCTTGAAATGGACGGAAATATGAGGATGCCCGAGACCATGGCAATTTGCAGGTATTTGTCCAGAGAATTCGGTAAGTACAACTTGAAATAAACATCGGAATATGATTCCCTATATTATAGAAATGAAATAAATATAAAACACGTATTTAGATTTCTGATAGCTGTATAAAAATACTCTTTCTGTTTCTTTAAAGTATGAATTACATTCTGGCACTCCGGTTGTCTTCAATTATACAATCGGTGATCGGCAAATAATGTGTGATCGATCACAATCACTTATACTGTAATCTAATTTAGAAAGGTATGAACGTTTGCTGTCTGGAAAATAATAACTTACAATTTTGCTTGATGTATGTGTAGCTTTCATTATTTTGAGCGTTAACATGTTGATCGCCGTAGATCGTCTAATTTCGATACTTGATTGGGAACTTAACTAATGGTCAAGCTGAAATTAAACACATTAAGTAGTAAAATCAATAAAAACCAATTGCATTCAGGTAGTATTTTTACATACATAATTTAATTTGAGGTCTAACACGCAGTCACCTTGAGTGAGAGAGAAGACGAGCGAGCCGTATTTCTTCTGATCTACGAACCCATATCAATATTTTTCTGTTCAGTTTCTCTTCTCGTCATCAACGTAATTATCATTTAACAGACATTCACCTTCTTTTTAGATGACGTAATTTATAATACGGTGCAATTTGCTACATTTTCTAATACGCAGGTTTTCAAGTTACATTTAGGATAAGGTTTTGCCTAAAACATAGAATTTTAATATGTTAATTTGAGTAGTTATAAGAGTATTTGTGTTCGTATAATTATTGTCATAAATATTGTGTTAAATTGAATGAAAAGAGGTTAACAGTTTAAAGGATTATAAAATGCCGTTGAAGTTAAGTTTTAAAAAACCCTAACGCGAATTCTTTTTCTAATGTTTTAGGCTTCTACCCCAAGAGCAGCATGGACATGATGAGGTGTGACTACATCAGCGACTGCTTCTATGAAATCATGCACGATTACATGAGGTACTACCACTGGAAGAACGGACGTTTCAGGGTGAGTAACACATTTCTAATGTTATATATATTTACGTTATATATATTGTTTTTTGTTTGTTGCGATTTACGACATGTCAACCATCGTTAGGTCTTTGAAGATTAAACTGTTTGGTAGACGTATATCATTACATTAACAAATAGTCTGTAATCGATAGTTCATATTTAACACATGGATGATATTCGGAGAGATTCGTGCTTTGAAGGTCATAGTTGACCAAGGTTTAGTGGTAACAGAATTGTGTTTCTACAATCCCTAAATATAGCGAAAATGTGGCCTAACAACTTGATGTAGCTGAGAAGGTTTTTTGAATAAGGCGGGCAGGGAAAGGTAAGAAAAGACTTGCAAAGTAGGATTTCGGAATAATGAGGAGAAGCATTAGCGAACCACTTACTCTCATGGTGCTTAGTCTCATGTCTCTGACAAATCCAATGTAATTCGTCGATGAAATCGTCGCAGGTACTACTAAATCAGGTAAGAGTGGACTGGGTGAAAAGGCAATTAGAGATGTATCAACACTCTCAAAATGTCTCGGTCGTATCCAAAACCATTCATTGAAATAATAAATAAATCGACCGTAGTCAAAGTCAATCAAAATATCATTCAACCAAACCATTTCATTATCACATCACTACAGTATAAATCTCTATGCATGAGTGGATGAAGTGTGTGAGGTGCGCAGAAGAAAAATTCCTACCAGTAAAATACATAGCCCTGTTGTGCACGCATACCCTTAATGTCAATAAAAGTGTAAAAATTTGGGAATTTCCTTGCTTTTGTACATTTAGTGTATATGAATTTTAATCTTAACCCTATTAAGGGCATATGATTTCAGTATACTGGCATCTATCATGGAATGATATGCCT
>OY744551.1:13589095-13629095 GCA_963556195.1 Sepiola atlantica
ATACAGTATCTAAATAAATTATATTAGCTCTCTTATATGATCGAGCACTTTATTTGATTTCTTTTGATATACAACCTGATACACTATATATATATATATATATATATATATATATATATATATATATATATGAAAACAATAAAACTAGTTAGTATGTGGTGATTATTGCATATATTAAATTAATTAGATGTTTACTGATTTAAGGCCGGAGTGCATCGATGGTTGTGCGAAATTCTGTGACATGGCAGTACGAGCACTTGTTCTGAAAAGTCAAGTACAACAATGAGGTCACATGACAAGAAAAGAGGTAGAGATGGGTGTAAAACTGGTAGGAAGTTTCTTGTAAGTTGATGAGGCAAACACCACATGTAGAGAATGTGTTAATACCGACGATACATCAGGAGGCCACGCCCTACTCTCCCCCGCTAGCAGAAGAGAAGGCAATAGTTACAGCCCAATGGAAAGTCCTTTTTTATCTTCTTATTTTTGATGTTTTATTGTGTCCAACTTTCATTGCAGTCAGAATTAACGCCAGGAAGCGATTGTTTAATGACTACTTCAATCACGGAAGATCGCTTAAGTTAAACGTGGAAGACACGAGATATATTTATGTCCGAGTAATTAATTTCATTTTGACTTGTGAGACATTGTACCTCCACTGAGAGATCTATATACGTAACACACACACACACACACACAAACACACACACACACCCCCCCACACACACACACACATACATATATATATATATATATATATATATATATATATATATATATAGGACAGTTTTTATTATATTCAAATAACCATGGTTTGTTTTATGAGTTTTATTTTTATTTTTTCACATTTCCAAAAAAAATAAAATTTCTGTGAGATATATTTAACGGTTCGTTTTATTTGTCTTGTGAAAAACATATGTATGTCAATATCTTCTCTGCAACACTACAAAATCATCAGAAAAAGTTCACAAATAATAAAAGAGTTCCTGGATTAGAGTGTCTTGAAAACACCTACACTATACATCAATTTCATTTTAGGGTGAAAACAAACAACAAAAAATTGAGAGTAAACGCTCACACGTGTGAGATCCAACCAATCCGCTATTTTTAATTTGTTTCCTTCAGAGCTAGTATCTCCTAAAATATTAGTGCGAACAATATCAGCAATTAAAAGTGAAATCGATTTTTTAAAATTTCAAATTAATAAAATATGTATAATAAATAAATATATATATATATATATATATATATATATATATATATATATATATATATATATATATATATATATATATATATATATTGTTTAATATAAGAGACAACATGTCTAGATATCCTTCGGGTGATCATTTCAATATTCCGAATCAGGATCTTAGTTTCGGGGTCGAATTGGCTGATGAATTTGCTATAATTAAGATTTGTGCCTCAAGTACTTTCAGAACCATCTGGGTCCATCTTAGGGGAACGAGGTTAATCAGGTACAGACCATGTGTTACTATTAGATAAGGTTTGGGTGGGAATTATAAACATTTTAGTATATTATTACTGATATTTAAGTTAATTCTATTAATTAGGGTGTTTTTGGTTTTCATATATAAAAGGTTTCTTAATATATGGAGTGTTTTGTTTGTTAGTACTATATTCTAAGATTTGGGTATTTGCTACTAAGAGTTTTGTGAATTCCGATTGGTGACAGGAATGGTCGTTAGTTAAGTGTTGGGCTATGGCGCTTGTATCAGACAAATGCCTCGTCAATCTTCTCGACATTTATTGCTATCCTTACCGCTTTAAATATTTCAACTTTAAAAAGCATTAAAACAGTGGAAATATGTTATTCATAACATACACGTGCGTACCTAGGCACACAAACATATGGAAAAATGGCCAACCAACAATGTGCTACATATTTCCTACATGAACTATTCCAGGAATATATAGATAAGGAAGGCTCTGTAGACTGGCTAATAAAAGGATCGCTCCATTATCACCAGGAAAGAATGATTATGGCTGCCTCATATCAAGGCTTGATGACCAATGCCTTTGAAAAGATGAGTGGTCTTAACAAAAATAACAGGTGCAATTTCTGCCACACAGAAGTGGAGAGTGTGAGTCACCTGACATCCATTTGTAAAGTTCTAGTAGAGGACGGCTACTATACAATGCGACACAACGGAGTTTGTCAAATATCTCTACTAGACTATATGTTAAAAGTGTAATATTCAATGAAGCACCAAGTCCTGAGAGCATATACCAGAAAAAATAGTTGGAAATGAGTTATACATCATTCACTCTCACTATGCAATTACTACAGTTACACATCTAGAAAACGGACCTATTAAACCTGGCATAGCTTTATAGGACAAAAGGTAAAAAGTAGCAACCCGAAGTTTATACAGTGTCTCTAGTTATTTTGGCTTAAACAGATGTGCAAATGAAAATATTACGAAATACAACTGCAATTTTATGAAGATCTCAATCTAACCAGTAATTATAGAGGAAACCGGACTAATGAAACATATTTAACTAACTACCTGGCAAATATACACGGTTAACCAAGTGCAAGAGATATACAAACAATTGCACTTAAAAGGACAGTGAGAATCTTAAAAAGATCTCTCGGCTGGAGTGTATGAAATAGCAGGTGAATGTCTGGCATCTAGAAAGGTTCCACTATCCCCAGCAAATACAAAAACGTAAGAAAATTGAAAATAGTAAATATGTATTTATATATATATATACATATATATATATATATATATATATATATATATATATATATATATATATATTCATGTGTGCGCGAGTTTACATAGGTATATATATATATATATATATATATATATATATATATATATATACATATATATTCATGTGTGCGCAAGTATACGAGAGAATGGTAAAATGCAATACATATCATATACGAAAGAATATGACGACGGTGAAATAAAATCATCGGAAAAGAAAATTGCTTATGAGGAAAGATCAGCTATTCTCCAACCGTACACCATCATTCTCCTCCGTAGGAAATGTTGAGAAGTTTGTGTGTTTATCAAATGAATAATCATTGAGCGGTCGCAAATGTTTGTCCTGTTATACGATCTGAGTGTTAAGTTTCAGAATGAGTTTGACTTCGGGTGATTGTCTTTGTTTCTGTGTCTTAAAATTGGAGGCTATGAGGAGGCATTTGATGTTGTCTATGGTGTTCTCTGGGATAATTCAATTTATGGTTACTTGATACGATATGGATTTGTTTCTAATGGTCTGTTTATGATTATTATGACGTTACAGATCTCCAGGATTGTTTTCACAACGTAGTTGCCATTTTGCATCGGTGCAGTATATTAAGGAAACCGCATTGAGATAACCGGTGTAAGGGAGGGGAGTGTATATATATATATATATATATATATATATATATATATATATATATATATATATATATAGGAAATGAAAAAGAAAACACCAACAGATATTTTTTTATATAGCCATCACCGTTTCGTCTTTATTATAAAACTTCCTCAGGATGATAATTTTAAGAAAAATGTTATGCAAGTACATCGAAATATTGGGTTGACATGATGGGTTGATCAGGAAACGTAGTAGATGTAGCTACTAAGAGCGCTGGACGATCATGCTTTCCAGATTGAAAAGGCTAAAATCACCAAACACATTTAAACAAAGCTCTAACACCAACAGACAACGAAATGGTTATATATATATATATATATATATATATATATATATATATATATATATATATATATATATATATATATATATATAAAGTTTATTCAACAAAAGATATACGAGGAAACTAATATCTTTAATTAGTGAACATCCGGATAAAACTGAAGCTCACTATACTGGATAGATCATTAATAGCATAATATTAAATGAAGTAAAGAGATAAGGGGCGAATCAAATTTTGTTAGAATTCAATGTTTAGGCAAAGTACCTTAAAGTCCTTAACTCATGAGTTTTCAAAGAAAAATCTTCTCCTCAGAGGACCATTACCGCAATGACATTACTGCAGATGATAAAATGAAACTTTAAAAATATATAAACAATATATATAAAAATACATAAATGTATATAAAACATCAAATATATCAGCCCAAAACATACTTTTTGTTAACGCTATACAATTCATCCGAGTCATACAATTTTAAATATATTCAGGAAAGACACCCAAGATGTTGATTGAAAAGTGATCCAAGTGGGGAATGGTATTCCAAAGACAGAAAAAGTTATCCAAGCTGGAAAACCGTTTGCAATCGATGCAGTAAATAACAGTGAAAAAATGTATCCGAGTTGTATGCAAATTAATAAAACGATAAAGAAACCAAAATATATGAAATATTCAGAAAACTCACTCGGTTTTGAATAATTATAATGTTCAAAATGCAAAGTTCATATGAGGTGATCAGAACAGTGTAAACCATAACTTCTTGGCCAAATAAAAGCTCCGGTAAATCCAATTCGAATAAAATTAAAACGACCTGATGTAATCGGCCATTTTTTCTTCCGGATCCGATAAAAAGTATTCCAATGAATGAGATTGTCTTCGAAAATAATCACTCTCCCGCAAGCCAGGTAAACAGAGTCTCGTCACCTCAAGAAGAAATCCACACTAAATTCGTTGAAACATCTACTTATTCAGACGACGTTATCAGAGCGGATGTTGCCGGAATTACGTTAACAAACATAAAACGTCATAATACATTTAATGATGTGTGAAATCATATGCAGCACGGATGTTACTTGTCTGGGTCAAATAATAAGTCTAGGTCATAGAGACAGATTGTAAATTTAGGTCAAAGCCTCAAAACACCCTCTCATCCACAAGTGCTATTTGATTGTTTGCCATAAGCATATAAACGAATTTCAGACATCTAGCCCTAACAAATAATTTAGAGAATTTATGATATTAATAATTACGAAGTTGTTAAAATATTTAGAATTAATTGATTTAATATCCCAATTTAAATTTAAGTTTAATTTAAATTAAATTTTTTTATAGTTTAACTTAAATTTATTTTTTTCAAATTAAGTAATTGTTAAAATTAAGAAGTTGCTAAAATATTTAGAATTTAATTTTTTAATAGTTCAAATCAAATTCAATTTTTTCAAATTAAGAAGTTGTTAAAATTAAGAATTTGTTAAAATATTTAGAATGTAAAAATTTAGACTTCTGCAACTTAAAAATTTGTTAAAGAGATATTTAGGCATTTTCAAAGTCTAAACCTTTTAGGCACGAATGATTTAACAAACACATCTCCAAAATTGGACAAACCCGGTCCCGACACTGCCTCAAACAGCTATGGTTGATTTGGTGGTGGGCTCCATTGTGCATACTTGAATTTCCTCCTATGTCGACATTTTGAAACTAATTCATTTCTAGAGTTGATTAAATTGAAACGTTTAAATGCAATGGCAATCATCACAGCCTCTGATCTAGATCATGAGTTATAAGAGTTTGATTTTTTTATACTGTGTGGAATATTTTTGGATCTTAAATTTTTAACTAATGTAGTCAGTGATGTTTTAAATTGTATGACTTGGATTAATTGTATAACATTAACAAAAAGTATGTTTTGGGCTGATATATTTGATGTTTTACATACTTTTATTATTTTTATATATATTTTTATATATTTTCAAAGTTAAATTTATTATCTACAGTAATGTCATTGCGGTAATGGTCCTCTGAGGAGAAGAATTTTCTTTGAACACTCATGAGTTAAGGATTTAAGGTACTTTGCCCGAACATTGAATTCAAATAAAATTGTATTCGCACCTTATTTATTACTTCATTTTATATTATGCTATATATATATATATATATATATATATATATATATATATATATATATATGCAGAAGAATGGAAAGGAATTTGAGAAGCAAAAGCCAAATCAAAATTCAATTCAATTGCTCAGAGCAAGGTATATTCCGCAAAAAGGCAATTTATTCAAGTTAAATTTTCCTTAAGCCAGGCTATTCAAAGATCAAAATCTTATCATCAGAGGAAGTCGCCTGGACAGATAAGTTGGCAAAGGCCAAGATTTAAAATTTGAAAAAATAAAATAAAAGTTGTAGGGAAAGAAACACAGGGCAAAACCCTCCCGAATGTAAGCAAATGTCTGATTGTTAAAAAGTCCGGTGTCGAAAAGTCCAACGGAGAGAATGATATGTAGATAGGTAGGTCGTTAAGAGGCACAAGATGTTTGAGAGAGGATTCAAAGTTAAATTCCAAAGAAGCCACAACTTCAGGTGCGGCGTAAATAGAAAATCTAAAGGGTAAAAAGTTCAATAAGAGGTACGCTCGTGGATGCAGGCATGCTCAGTAAAGAGTGAGGTGGAAAATATTCGCCATTAAAGATACTTCCTGGGCTGAGATATCAAATAAAATGTTTTAAAATGGGAAAAAGGCAGCGAAAATATTTCAAACTAGCCCGTTGAGAAAACCGATATGAAAATCTGCATATCTACCTGCTCTATCCTGGATATTGAGCTGTATACTTTTCACAATAGGTTTTACCTTTCCTAAAAGTTAACTTTACGTACACCACTTTATATATATATATATATATATATATATATATATATATATATATATATATATATATATATATATATATATATAGTCTAAAGAAGTTCTGAGTCATTAAAAAAAATGTAAAATGCAGTTTAAATCCCCAGACAAACTAACTAAATCCAAGATATTGCAGACTTAACATTCGTTGGAAAATTAATAAATGAAAAAATATAAGTAAAAAAAATTTTTTTTTTAAATGGGGGGGGGGGGGTGATTATATATATATATATATATATACAGGGTTGTGAGCCTCTTATGGTGCCGTACATATAACAAACATTTGGACTCTGTTCACGATAAATACTGGAGGCATAAGCTTCTCAGTGCTGCTAGTAAACCCCAGTTTACACTTGCAGTCAGCACTGACGTACCATTTCTTTTGTTTCTCTGTTGTATATATTTCTCTTTAATATACTTGATTAAGCTAAACGCCGTGTCCGTGATCTCATTCCGACCCATAAACAAGACGACATCAGAGCGAAAATCCGCCAAAACATATAATGATAAAAAAATGTGTTTATTCATAATTAAACGTATTTACATGAGAAATGTACTACTCCTCTTTAATACTATTCAATCCAACTCTACTCACCTTCAATTACAGCTTTTACACGAGACCACAAACTCCTAAAGGCGTTGGTTATTTTCCTATCTGTGCA
This sequence comes from Sepiola atlantica, assembly GCA_963556195.1. Classification (NCBI taxonomy): domain Eukaryota; kingdom Metazoa; phylum Mollusca; class Cephalopoda; order Sepiida; family Sepiolidae; genus Sepiola; species Sepiola atlantica. Next base: position 13,596,352 of record OY744551.1, read on the forward strand.
TGTTGGCCACGGCCTTAATGATGGCAGTTATAATAAATACGACAGTAATGTTTGCATGTTTTTGAAACTGTGTAAAGTACGCCCAATGTATAATAGCCATAAGCATTCAGGTCTGGACTGATAAGTGGCCAGAACTATTTCGATCAGAAAATGTCCAGATTCTCGTCACACTATGCCTGGCTTAGGTAGTAAATCCATGTATTTCCTGTAGCTTCCTGATGTATTCATGGTTTCATATTATTTTTCATGACATGTAGGTAGACTTCCTTCTTTACAGTTTGACCTTTTCTAAACAAGCGGGGTAGCATGAAATTCCTTCACTAGAGGTAACGTCAGCAACATGGAGTCCGGAGGGAAACTTAGTTTTGCTAATCACAGGAAAATCATATGAGTGCTTACAAATCCATTTAATATTTTGACGATTGCCTTTTTTATAACCACTGACGATCTTCTCCTCAGAAGTGAAGCGGGTCGGTCCAGCAGCTATGTGCTTCATGAAAACGATGAGCAGCGTACATCTCTCAATTTCTGTACTCTTGATGGGCACTGAGAGCATCTTCCTAAACTGAGATACATAGCTGTTGTACTAGAGATTCTTCTAGATAACAAGCAAGACTGTTGTCTTATACACATTCAACCTAGTCGCCAATGTCTGCATGGACAAGCTAGTGTCTGCATCGATATGGATCTGAAGCTGCTCCAAGAAGTCCGTATTCCTGTTGGGAACCTCGGATTTTTAATGTGTTTTTCTCTAGCATCACCGGACATTTTGTATGTCTTCGCAACATCGTCCACAGTTAATTTTCGGAAATGAAAATACTTAACAATCTCTTTAGGCACACGTCTACAACGTAGGGCAACTGTAAGTGTAGTACGGCAAGCAAATTCATTAGACATCTTTTTTACTTTTTTTTAATTATCTAACAGCCTGTTTTCATACAAATCTGAAACATAAAAATAAACAATAAATATTGATATGGTGTTCATTTCATGCAAAGTTTAAGTAAGTCCAGATTTTATATATATATATATATATATATATATATATATATATATATATATATATATATATATATATATATATATACATATATGTGTGTGTAGGGGGGGAGGGTTCAGTCGAAAACACCATGAAAATAAAGATAGATTAGCAGCGTCTCTTTTTGAGAGAGCTGATGTATGGGAGAGAGGAGATCAACTTACACTATACTGCGAAAACGATTTTGTTTTCTGTCAATGTAGGAATCATTTTTCTAAGCAGTACCCTCTCATGTGTGACAGTATTACTCTATATTTGGCCATATCATGTGTTAGATCCTTTCTGTAGCCAATTAATGGCCCAATCATTTATAAATCGACTTGAGCAACATATTTGATGTAAATGTTCCGTTTCAAGTATGGCCTGAATGTCAGTCTTAGAAGCTTATCAAAGCGAATACGATACAATCAAAGCAAATGCTGAACTTATGGGTCACGTGCGATCTCTTAATTATTAGATATAGCGTATCTTAACACTTTACTGCAGTTAATGAATCATGTTACATGCTTTCATAAACCCTTGAAAATGCTCATACATTTTTATACAAATACAAACAGACGAGAAAAACCGTGTTGGTTTGAATTTTCATTCAACTTATTTTATTTAAATACTAAGAGACCTAAGCAGGGTCGTTGCCCGGGTGTTACATTTTCAATTACCGAGGCGTGTAGAAATCATTATGTACCCGTTGTCACAAAACCATTTCTTGATCTCTGTTGATACAATCACTCGGACGCCGATGTTTACTTTTTTAAGGAGGTTTATTAATAATAAATGAACAGTAATAAAGAGGCGTGTTACTTTGCTGCGCGATGTACACACGCACACACATACACACAGACATGTGTATATATATATATATATATATATATATATATATATAATTTTTTCATTAATGCACGTTTGGTTGAATATAAGCTGAAAGCTTATGTGAATTCTTTTCATGAACAATTCTTTCCCACATTCGAAAAATGTCTGTCATTTTCGGGCAGGTGAATATCTTGATGAGAAACTAATTTAACAACGTTTTTCAAACGGTTTAAATCGAACTTTTGTAATAAATGTACCATTTAATTTTAGTACAAACTTCATCACGTACCCTAGGATAACCCATGCGAGTCGAATATGCTTGCACGTATGGGAGGGATGCTGTACACAATGGACTATAGAATCAGATCACTGCTCTGCCAGTTAGAAAGAAAGGGTCAGTTGGAAAGAAGAGAGTTTGTCATTTAGTCCTCACATTCCGTCAGCAATGTTTCTGACCAAAGGGGAAAAATTACTGTTTTCTGAGTCGGAATCTATCCATCTATAACTTAGCGTTGGCTAGTTTTTACACATGAAGTAGTGTGTGTTTAGCTCTTCACATAAAGTGGTTTCATGCCTAGTCCGGAGCGATTTACATAAAATGAAAAGACAGAAGCGTTCACTTCTATTCAATTCAGGCTGGGCACTTTTCGAGGAGCCTTAATAACAAGCAGTACAAATAGCTATATGCATGGTCCGACGTTTCGTAGATCACTCTTATCTACTTGGTGAGTAGTAGTAATTCTGCTAATTCCTCTCTATTTACTAACTGGTTGGCAATGGCCTGCGGGTAAGATCTCCGACTACAAATCAGTGGCGATTTGTGTTCGGGGTTCGCGCACACCGACCGTTGAGAATTAGTTCCTAGACTGAAGATTGCGTTAGCATGAAACATCGATGTCTCTATGTATATTTTAAATATTTAATATTTATTTAAAAAATATTATTGTATATATATATATATATATATATATATATATATATTATACGCCTGTTCCATATAGTCATTAGGTTAAGTAGTATGTTTTGCAGCCGCTACTTGCGCTTAATATCGCTAAAATAAGGAACGCCGAATTTCACATATTCTCTGTGTTAATGGTATACAGAAAGAGACAACATTATATTTGCTTGGAAGTCACGTGATACGTCAACGTCTGTTTTACGGTCATCTCTTACCCTAAAGTGTCACTAACACATTTATATTCAAATAACGGCTTTCGTTTAAACGGATATTTCAATACAAATTCAAACTAACAAAGTTGTGGTAGTATTCAAGTTATTTAATTAAAATACTAGCAGACCAATACATAGGCGTTGCCCGGGAATATTGAAGAACAACTATCTAATATATTTCAGTTATTTTATGGACAAAACTGATAACGCAATTAGTGAACCAAGAGTGAATCGATGAAAATGTCAATGACGTGTTTACATTACCCTGGAAGATTTAACCATCATTGAAACTTATTCGAATGTTCTAACTGTTAACATATCGACTTCTATAAAACACAAGAGAACATTGAATTTCATATAATTAGAAGATATAGAAATAAATACACCTTTATTATAGAGTGAAGGATGATTCGAATCTAAAATAGATTTGTGCTTAAAGTTCATAGCTTTTTCATTTATATTTAAAGAACAATAGTTGATAGAATGGCTTATAGACTATCTTTTTGCTATCACAATTTATTTTAAGTTGTAGATATTGTACCAGGGTGTGTCAATCTCAATTTTTACATAACTACTACCGCTTTGGAGCAATTACAAAGTAAAATATTTGTGACATTTAAAGATAAAATTATTTGCATGTGGAAGTAAGTAACTACGATGAATATATTAACGTAATATTTTTAATTGGAAACACATTATGAATTATGTTTTTAAGCAAAAATAATCCTCTTTAAGCTAATGCCTATATGCTCGACATCTATTAGAAAAATAATTAAACTATTTATGCAATGCTTTTTTTTATATTATAATGTTATATTAATTCCTTTAAATTTATAAAACATACATAAAGTTTTAAAAAAAGAATCTAGGCATACGTAAAAGTTGAACTCGGGTATAGACGTAATAAAAACAACTACCTTAGTAATGTGTACTCTACCTATACATTTTGACAACGTAAAAATAAATGCCTAAAATGTCATAACTTGTTAATAATATTTAGTTTAAGATTCGTTGAATCTTACATAGAGTTGCCCCTAAAGCCAATCGCTGTTTAATAATATGTTATTTCGATTTCAACAATGACACATAGAATTCCCTTTTTCCAATTGATCAACAAAACACATGGCAATTTCTTTAAATGTTGAATATATATTAACGCAATTTCTTTAAATGATGAATATATATTAACGTAATATTTTTAATTGGAAGCACATATTGTAAGCAAAAATAATCCTCTTTAACCTAATGCCGAATATGCTCGATATCTATCAGAAAAATAGTTGAACTCGGGTATATACGTAATAAAAACTACCTATTCCTTTTTGGCAACCAGCCAGATATTTCTATTCGCATGAAATCAAACGCCTAAAATGTCATAACTTGTTAATAGTATATAGATTGATCTTCATTGTTTAGTTTAAGATTGGTTGAATCTTAAATATATATATATATATATATGTATATATATATATATATATATGTGTGTGTGTGGGTGTGTGTGTGTGTGCGTGTCTAGGCAGCATTTTTCCTTTAAATAAAGTATATAAAATACGATGGAAAAACTTATTTCTGCATATTTTTTTATTTGATCCATTTATATGTCATTATGTATTTCCTTGTTTATAGCGGGGATTGCCCGATGTACCCACCATACTCACTTTTAACCCTAGTTCGGTTCAATCTGGATCTATCTTTAAGAGTGAGTATCAACACATCTTATTGCGCTTATATATTTCCGGGTATCACGTGTAAGTTATAGAATTAATATAGTACTAGATTGATATTATAGACATGTGAGTATCACAATTTTTAACATTTATTCTGTTGATGGTTGGCTTTCTGTTTTAATGGGTAGGGCTGTTAATATATGCCGTTTTGGTTTGTTACTTGTGTGTTCTAGAAAAGGTGTTATCTACAAGAAGATTTCGGAATATATATATATATATATATACAAATTTATCTATCTATCTATCTATCTATCTATATCTATATATATATATATATATATACATATATATACATGTATATATATATATATATATATATATATATATATATATATATATATATACATATATATATACATGTATATATATATATATATATATTACGGTTTATAAACTTTCGAATAACTACAAGTGAAAGAAATAATAGTAGTGGATGTGACCCAACTGGTCACGGGTAATCTAGCAACGTGTCCTGTTTACTTTAATAGGTTATCCATGAAGTATATTTCTTTTAACTGTCGTTTGATGTACGTTTAAACAATGACGTATAGAATAAGATTTAATCAAATAATCAACAGGAAAACATGGCTGTTCATTGAAATCCTTAATCGACCATTGCTTCCGGTTTAGGCCGCCATTAAAAAAAATCGTTCCACAAACAAAGAGATGAAAGTTAGTATTATATTCAAATCAGGTCGGCTTTACATGATAAGATTCACTTTTACAATCATTCTATGCGAATATATAATTACAAATGAGTTTTAGTTAATGACGGCTTTGTCCTAATTCAGTCAATTCGATGACAAGAACTTTGTCAACCCATAAACATGTTCGTCACCGTCTTCCAACATTCTGCTCGATAATTGACAATTCATGACGTGTTTTTAATTAGGTGAAAAGCTGGGTATAAATTCAGGTGTGTTTCACTGTTCGGCCACAGATCAGCCATTCTTTTGTTTGCATTCACTTTTGGTTTAGCTGAGAAGTCGAGAACCACTCCACCATGCCTAACTACACTCTCCATTACTTCAATGGCCGCGGCCGTGCCGAATGCATGCGTATGATGTTCCATATGGCCGGCGTCAAATACATGGACAAGAGATACGAATTCTCCGACTGGGATCGTTGCAGGAATGGTAAGGAATTGTTACTATCTTAATTCTTTGAATTTAGCAACCCCCACGTCTCTATATACAAATATATATATATATATATATATATATATATATATGTGGGTGTGGGTGTGTGTATGTGTGTATATATATGTATATATATATGTGTGTTTGTGTGTATGTGTGTATATATATTTATATATATATATGATATTAATAGAATAAACCCACAAAATCTATAATGCATGTGCTTTACCTTTTAACATCGTTATAACGGCCGACTATAGCTGTCCGGCTCTTGACACATATATAGGGTTTACTTCTCATCTCGTCTATAGCCATTTACGGTAGCCTCATTTGTTAGCGCGCTCAGAATTAGAATTAAATATTACACTTGTTTCGTGAAGAAAGATAGACAGATAGATAGATAGATAGAGAGAGAGAGAGAGAGAAAGAGAGAAATACAGACAGACAGACAGACAGAAACAGAGATGAAGATAAACTAGATGACTGGTCTTAGGACAGGTCAAATGAAAAATAAAATCCCTGAACAGAACCGTTTTGCACTTTTTCTTCCCGTTTATGAATATTATGATATAAATATAATTTTCCTAAAGTATACGTGTAGTATCCTTGTTCTAATTTTATAAAAATCTTTTACATTTTTTTATTTTAAAAATGTCGCAAATTTATGCCTTAGCTTAAGGGGTCTTGCAAATAAATTGACATCCATGGAGTCTGTTTAATTAGCGTCCAATGACTACGAATCCAATTTAAAGAATATCCGAAACATATTAATTTAAATATGGGAGGTTGTGTCCATATTATTATCCTCTAAAACATTTAAATACTAAAAAAACTGAAATTAAGGGAATATTTAATTATTGATGTTACGTAAGTTTCTTAATGTTCACATATGCTCATACTCGATTTTACTATATTTTTATGAAACTAAGTGAAACTAAATATAGCCCACAATTTGGCATGTTATGCCTGACAGTAGTGTTCCAATATTTATAAGAATCGACGATTAAATTGAAGATTTAGGGATACTTGATTCAAATTTTATCAAAATGTATTACATTATTTTATTCTACAAAATGTCTAAAATGTAATCCTTAAGTTTAAATGGTATTAAGAGAAAATTGCAATTTAGGGAATATTGGGTAATTGATGTCTTGAGACTATGGATTTAATGTAATAGAAATCTAATATATGATAATTTATAAACGGGAGGTTGTTTCCATATCACAACCCATAACATCTCGTTTCAAAATACTGAAGGAATTGAAATATGGGGAATATATATTTTTGTTGATGTGTAATACCTATTGTAAACAATTTTACAAAAATCGGACGAATGTAAATTTTTGACGAATAGCTTTCAGCACCATTTTTATCAATTTTGCATGACATTAAATGAGGGGAGAAAAAGAAAGAGAGGAGAATAATAATTAAATGAAACGAGTTTAATTAGATACTGTCTAGCTTTTATAAAAATGTATTTAATTAAGCTATACAAATCAATTACACTTTTCCATGATTATTAGTAACACCTGTTATTTGCATTTTCATAAATGTTTTTATTATTTACATCGTTATATAATTCAATTATTTAAATTTTATATAAGTATATATTATATTTTTTACTAATTATTTACATCTCTATATAAGTCCATTGTTTTTGAATTTGTCTACAAGTCTCTATGACTTGCATATTTATATAAATCATTATTAATTGCATCTTTGTATCAGTCTATTATTTGCATCTTTACATAAGTCTACAATTTTCATTTTTATATAAGTCTATTATTTGCATCGTTATATAAGTCTATTATTTACATCTTGATATAAGTCTATTATGTGTATGATTATAGAAGTCTCTATAATAAGCACCTTAATATGTGTTTTTTATTTACATCTTTATATACATCTTTATGATTTGTGTATTTATATAAGTCTATTATCTTTAAATACGTCTATTATATGCATCTTTATATGAATCTTTAGTATTTGCATTTTTATATAAGTTTATTATTTGTATATTTATATAAGTCTATTATTTGGATTTTTATATAATTCTATTATTTGTATATTTATTGAAGTCAATTATTTGTATATTTATTTAAGTCTATTATTTGCATATTTATTTAAGTCTATTATTTGCATCATTATTTAAGTCTATTATTTGTATATTTATATAAGTCTATTATTTGTATCTTTATATAAATCTATTATTTGCATATTTATTTAAGTCAATAATTTGTATATTTATTTAAGTCTATTATTTGCATATTTATTTAAGTCTATTATTTGCATCATTATTTAAGTCTATTATTTGTATATTTATATAAGTCTATTATTTATATCTTTATATAAATCTATTATTTGCATCTTTATATAAGTCTATTATTTGCATCTTTATATAAGTCTATTATTTGCATCTTATATGAATCATTATTATTTGCATCTTTATATAAATCGTTATTATTTGCATCTTTATATTAGTCTATTATTTGCATCTTTATATAAATCATTATGATTTACATCTTTATATAAGTCTCCATTATTCACATCTTTATATAAGTTTATATCATTTGCAACTTAATAAAAGTCGCTAGTGTTTGCTTTTCATAAAGTTATCCATTATTTGTATCTTTATATAAATCATTATTATTTACATCTTTATATAAGTCTGTATTGTTCACATTTTTTATATAATTTATATTATTTGAAACTTAATAAAAGTCTCTAGTTTTTGCGTTTAAGAATATTTTCTATTATTTGTGTCTTCATATAAGTGTTTAGTTTTTGGCATTATAGAAATCTTCTCAATTTTTAGCACACTCATATGAGTGAATATTATTTGCATCTATATATAAGTTTTAATATTCTTCTCTTTCAGATTTCCCATGTAATTACCTGCCTTGTCTTGAAATGGACGGAGGTATGAGGATGCCCGAGACCATGGCCATTTGCAGGTATTTGTCCAGAGAATTCGGTAAGTACCACTTGAAATAAACATCGGAATATGATTCCTAATAATATAGAAATTAAATACATATAAAACACGTATTTCGATTTCTGATAGCTTTATAAAAATACTCTTTTTGTTTCTTTAAACTATCATGAACATAAAACGATGAATTTACATTCTGTCACTCTGATTTTCTTCAATTATACAATGGATACAGAGAATGCATATGTGATCGGCAAATAATGGGTGATCGATAACAATCACTAATACTGTAATCCAATTTAGAAAGGTATGAACGTTAGCTGTCGGAAAAATAATAACGTACACTTGTTGTTTGATGAATGTGTAGCTTTTATTATTATGAGCGTCAACATGTTGATCGCCGTAGATCGTCTAATTTCAATACTTGATTGGGAACTTAACTAATGTTAAAGCTAAAATTAAACACATTAAGTAGTAAAATCAATAAAAACCAATTGCATTCAGGTAGTATTTTTACATACATAATTTAATTTGAGGTCTCACACACAGTCCCCCTGAGTAGGGGAGAAGACGAGCGAGCCGTATTTCTTCTGACATACGAACCCATATAAATATTTTTCTGTTCAGTTTCTCTTCTCGTCATCAACGTAATTATCATTTAACAGACATTCACCTTCTTTTTAGATGACGTAATTTATAATACGGTGTCATTTGCTATATTTTCTAATACGCAGGTTTTCAAGTTACATTTAGGATAAGGTTTTCCCTAAAACATAGAATTTTAATATGTTAATTTTAGTAGCTATAAGAGTATTTGTTTTCGTATAATTATTGTCATCAATATTGTGTTAAATTGAATGAAAAGAGGTTAACATTTTAAAGGATTATAAAATGCCGTTGAAGTTAAGTTTTAAAAACCCTAACGCGAATTCTTTTTCTATGTTTTAGGCTTCTACCCCAAGAGCAGCATGGACATGATGAGGTGTGACTACATCAGCGACTGCTTCTATGAAATCATGCACGATTACATGAGGTACTACCACTGGAAGAACGGACGTTTCAGGGTGAGTTACATATTTCTAATGTTATATATATATTTACGTTATATATATTGTTTTTTGTTTGTTGCGATTTACGACATGTCAACCATCGTTAGGTCTTTGAAGATTAAACTGTTTGGTAGACGTATATTATTACATTAACAAATAGTCTGTAATCGATAGTTCATATTTAACACATGGATGATATTCGGAGAGATTCGTCCTTTGAAGGTCATAGTTGACCAAGGTTTAGTGGTAACAGAATTGTGATTCTACAATCCCTAAATATAGCGAAAATGTGGCCTCACAACTTGATGTAGCTGAGAAGGTTTTGTGAATGAGGTGGGCAGGGAAAGGTAAGAAAAGACTTGGAAAGTAGGATTTCGGAATAATGAGGAGAAGCATTAGCGAACCACTTACTCTCATGGTGCTTAGTCTCATGTCTCTGACAAATCCAATGTAATTCGTCGATGAAATCGTCGCAGGTACTACTAAATCAGGTAAGAGTGGACTGGGTGAAATGGCAATTAGAGATGTATCAACATGCTCAAAATGTCCATGTCGTATTCAAAACCATTCATTAAAATAATAAATAAATCGACCGTAGTCAAAGTCAATCAAAATATCATTCAACCAAACCATTTCATTATCACATCACTACAATATAAATCTCTATGCATGCGTGGATGAAGTGTGTGAGGTGCGCAGAAGAAAAATTCCTACCAGTAAAATACATAGCCCTGTTGTGCTCGCATACCCTTAATGACAATAAAAGTGTAAAAATTTGGGAATTTCCTTGCTTTTGTACATAACCCTATTAAGGGCACATGATTTCAGTATACTGGCATCTATCATTGAATGTCACTAATTTTGTAAAGGCTATGCCTCAATACAATGGTCATGTTTAAGGTGTTTTGGAATTTTCTGGAAAACTAAGGTATATGATAAACTGAAATTAAAATGCCATCAACTAGACCTTGGAACCTCTATCTCTGCCAAAAATCAGCTGAATCCATCCAATAATGGATAAGATACAGGGTAGCACATACGTACTTACGAACGTACGTACGTACGTACGTACACACAGATGACATGATTTCATGATTGAACTTTCTAGATCTCTAGATTGCCTTGACTAATGATGCTGAAATTCTAAAAACTTATAGAACCTATCAAATAAAAATTTTGTGCAAAGTTTTAACTAATTTGGTGTATTCGTTTGTTTAGTTATGATTGATCAAAGAAATGAGATGTCCAGCATAGGCCATTCGTGTAGTCTATTAAGTTATAGAGCGCTCTCGCGCCTCCCTTGATTATTTTGCTACTATGTTGAAATCTAAGAGAAGCCGCCATTACTATTCCTGGATTAGTCCACTTACCTTTATTCAATTCTTTACGATGCTGAGTTGTTAGCAAAGAAACATCAATTAAAATTGTTTGAGTATTTCGTATAACTAAACTAGAATGGAACCTCGGCCTCTCGTCCATTAGCATACACTAAAATATTGTATAAAAATATCAACACATAGAATATAGTGAATTCGTATGTAAATAAATTGGTATGTAAATAATGATAATTTTTAATGGCATCAGGTCCGACCACTGTTTACTGCAAGCATTATTGAATTTTTTGGCTTGATGATATTTCTAAGTTAACCTAACCAATTTCGAAATAAAAATATCCGGCTATATTTCGCATCTTAGAGGTAACTTATTTAATGTTTTGTATTCTTTTTCTACTTCTTGGTAGACATTGTTTTCTTAAACTTCTTATTATGCATGGTTTTATTATTGTCTTTTGTTTGCAGTACAACTGGAATGATGGTGGCATGATGGGTTCCAACATGGGATCTAGTGGCATGATGGGATCCGGTGGAATGATGGGATCCAGTGGAATGATGGGATCCGGTGGAATGATGGGATCCAGTGGAATGATGGGATCCGGTGGAATGATGGAAGGATCCGGTGGAATGATGGGATCCGGTGGAATGATGGGTGGATCCGGTGGAATGATGGGTGGATCCGGTGGAATGATGGGATCCGGTGGAATGATGGGATCCGGTGGAATGATGGGTGGATCCGGTGGAATGATGGGATCCGGTGACATGAACTGCAACTATGATGTAAGTATGAGTGTATCGCTATGACTCTAACCATATAATAATATTTAATCATATGAAATTTAGATCACTCGTGACGCGTGGCCTGTAACCGTTACGTAGCAAGCAAGATAAAAAATAAAGTCCCTAGTTTTATGTTTAGTATTTTAAATTATAGTCTAGCTTTATCTAAATTCTAGGTTCTACAATAAGTTTGCTTCGAAACCTTTGTGAAAGATATGTTGTTATGTAGTTTTTTCTGAATTAGCAAAAAAGATGTCTTATATATATATATATATATATATATATATATATATATATAGCAATAGATTAAGTGAAAGAATAAAATAAGGTGCGAATAAAATTTTATTACAGTTCAATGTTCAGGCAAAGTACTTTAAACTCATGAGTTTTCAAAGAAAATCTTGTCCTCAGAGCATAAATTCTGCAATGACATTACTGCAGGTAATAAAAATTAAACTATAAAAATATATTAAAAAATATATATAAAAATACATAAAAGTATATAAAACATCAAATATATCGGCCCAAAACATACTTTTTTGTACACCTATATAGTTCACGAAAGTCAAAAAGTTAACTATAGCTCCTGGAAAGATATCAAAGAGGTTGATTAAAAAATAATCCAAGTGGTGAATTGTGGTCCAAAAACGGAAAAAGTTATCCAGGCCGGAAATTTGTTTGCTATTGATGCAGTAGATAACAGTGAAAAGTATATTGAATGTTATATATATATATATATATATATATATATATATATATATATATATATATATATATATATATATATATATATATAGGAAATGAAATGTTTGCTATCGATGCAGTAGATAACAGTGAAAAGTATATTGAATGTTATATATATATATATATACATATATATATATATATATATATATATATATATATATATATATATATATATATATATATATTGGGAGAAAGTTTGATAGGTAGTGAGTGTTACACATCCATGGCGTGCTAGTAATAAGCGAATTTTCTATTCATATCAATTAACAAATGTATTTATAAATCTTGATAATAATCATCAAGTGTGCACAATAACACGCAACGTTTACATAATTTTATAAGCATTTTAAAATAAGAATCCAGTTTTGTTGATAAGATGCGTTCTGAAATAAATTGGTTTTCGAACAGTTTTTAAAATAACTGTTAATATGAATATAATTTGAAATTAGAGAAAAAAGTTATTTATATATATATATATATATATATATATATATATATACATATATGTATAATTATAATAGCAATATATGTATTAGCATATACTATCAGTGCCCTTTTACTTTGCAGTCTCTTTAAAAGATTCCGCTCGATTATTGTCAATTAGTGACAACAGAGCAAATATAAGTCAGGTTCATATTATATTCCAATAAGCATGTTTTTATTTTATTATTTTTATTTTTATTTTTTCACATTTCTAAAAAAACATAACATGGTGAGATATATATTTTTAGAGTCTGTTTCATTTATCTTGTGCAAACAACATTTCTATTTCTATGTATATTTTATATACATATATATATATATGTATATATATATATATATATATATATATATATATATATATAGTTAATCCTACTAAATATATAAGAGGCATATAATATCTTTAATTAGTGAAGATCCGGATGACACTAAAGTTTGAACATTGAATTCTAATAAAAGTTGATTCGCACTTTATTGTCTTACTTCATTTTATATCATGCTATATATATATATATATATATATATATATATATATATATATATATATATAAATTAATCTATATATATATTTATATATATATATATATGTGTGTGTATATATATATATATATGCAGTAAGAGTAAAATTTATTTATATATATATATATATAAATTTATCTATATATATATATTCATATATATATATATATATATATATATATATATATATATATATGTATATATATATGTATATATATATGTATATATATATATAAATTAATCTATATATATATATTCATATATATATATATATATGTGTGTATATATATATATATATATATATATATATATATATATATATATATATATATATGAAGTAAGAGCAAAAGGATAAGCGAGACACAGAGGATGTGTCATAATAGTGTGACCCATTACTACATATTAATGCCAAGGAGCACCTCAGTTGTTTTCATATGAGTACATTTATTCTAGTTCTGCAGAGTATGACACATAATCATACATGGTGTAACAGAAATAAGCTCAGTTCCTATCATAAAGTATCACATGTATTAAAGTTGCTAAGTTCACTCGATGACAATCAAGGTAACTAAGAGTTGCATACATATATTATTTTAAATAAAATTTTATTTTTGTTCATTATCAGGGTTCTGAAATAAATTAGTTTTCAAACATATGTAAAAAGATGTTGTTTAAAATTATTATACAAGTCAGCTAAAGACGTACCTTAAATATATATATAGAGAGAGACAGAAAAAGAGAGAGAAGTAGAAAGAGAGAGAGGAAGACAGAGAGAAAGAGATAGAGAATAGTTTTACCCATCATTATATCTTTGTGCCAGGAAAAACATCAGTTATTTTTATATAAAAATAAAATGTGTACGATCTTTTTTTTTCAATTTTTTATTTCAGAATTACATGTACTGGAGATATATGAACACTTTCAACAGAGTTATGCCCTTCATGGAGAAGACTCTATGCATGCGCAATGGTGGCAGCCAATGGTTCATGGGAGAAAAAGTACGTATAACATAATTTATATTCAGATTTAAATAGATGAAGCTATTCAGCGTTACCTGGGATGAAGTATTTATTGAGTTATTTCCATTAATACTCTTTACAAAATCGATTATTGACTTTTATTATACCGCTAGATGTTGCCCTAGACTGTGTTGCCCGGGATGATGTGATTTCATTATAGTTTTCAATTTTAATTTGTTTACATATTTTTTGAACTTATAAAGAACAAAAAGATAACATTTAAGTAATAAAGAGAACCACAAATTACTCATTTTTTGTATGGATTATTCCACATTGCTGATTTTTATTTTTAGGTAATAATTATGAAATAGATCTATATTACTAGCTGCTAGGATGCATCGGCGTTATTTTAAAGACTACAGCGAATTACATTATTATAGGGCCAATAACAATTGAAAATCAGCCGGAATCAAAGTTGGATATGTCAGCTTAAATGCTATGTAGGTCAAACTTTTAAATTTTCATAGGAAAAACTTATATGTTAGATAAACAATTTTTTGTTCATTCCGATAATATGAATATGTAAAACAGTTCACTGTGAATACATTCGACTACATAACACAGTTTCTTGGGCATGTGTTGTTTTGTATGGGCGACAATTTAAGTGAAGCATTACATTTACAATATATTCAATATGTTCTGATATTGCATATTCGATTTTGTATCTAATTATATGTTGTAGCCGTGCATAATAATTAACAGAGGAACTCAAAACTCTAATTATTCTATGATTTTAATTTAATGTTAGATTATTACATGCGGTAAGATGAGTGCCAGTGTAAATAGACAAAATAAATGGGGAATGTGTATGCTTTTATTGGTGACAATTTCACTGAAACCGGCACTTATTCCTCTCATTTAAAATAGAATTAAAATCGGAACAGTACCTGATAATTTCCTTCATTTAATTCCGATATACCTTACGATTATCTTTGTGTTTCTTTTTTTTTTCAGATGATGTGGTGTGATATGATGTTCTACTGTTGCATGGAGAACATGTACAATTCTTACCCCAACATGTTTAGTAGCTATCCCAAAATGATGGGCATGTACAAACGATTCGGAGCTTATCCCAAAATTGCCAGTTACCTGAAGAGCCGCTGTATGACCGACTGGTGAAAAAAGCAATTGTTTTCATAAAAAAAAATTCCTTGTGTGTCCTTTTGTAAACGATTAAAATTCTTTTATGGCTGTAAGAATATTAAATAAAAGAAATGTTCTCTGAATTTGTGTCTTTATAATGTTTTTTTTTTTTTAATCGTTTTATTTCTCATGTTTTGAGTTCAGCCGCAAACAAACGTCTACGTGGCGTTTCTTGAATTTTTAAAAAACTTTAAACCTTAAAAGGAATCTACGAAGCATGTGTATGCAGTGGAATAATGTATGGAGATGAAACCTGGCAAGTAAGGATATGTGTCATAGGAATAGAAATTATACGAGAATTATACAGTAGATGTGTAATTTCAGTCCGTATTAGATCGGGTGACTTTAGAGGAAGATTAACGTTGACAGTATACAAAACAAGAGATCGGGCTGTTCACGTCACAATGAAGAAGTGATTGGGTTAGTAGAGGTTAAACTGTTTGGGTAGAATGTCAGTTGGCAAAGGATGGTCAGAGACCAACGTGGAGAAAGTGATTGGGTTAGTCGAGGTTAAACTGTTTGGGTAGAGGTGTCTGTTGCAAGAGATGGTCAGAGACCAACGTGGAGAAAGTGATTGAGATGGATTTGAGAAAAATAACGATAACTAAGAACCTGGTCAGAGATAGGTTAACTTAGAAGCCAATTTCTAAAAAGCCGCTAAACACATGCTAGCATGTAAATTAGACCGCCAAACACAATAGGATGATTAAAAGTAGATATTTGGAACATTCTATTCAGTACTTCAGGTTTTGAAAATATCTCAGATAAATAACGTTTCCGGATATGCAATAGACTTTTTACTATTATCCATTATCGACCTTAAAATAAATATCTAAATAACTTTTTTTTTGCATATGAAAAATCAAATATAAGCTTATGTTTTTAGAATCGCATTTTAAAATACACATATGAATTAATCTATATGCTAATAGAACTGTGGGTTTCGTTTTCCTTGTATCATTCTAGTGACCGTGCACAGTTTATGGCGTCACAAATTACGTAACTAAACTGCGAATCATAAGAAAGGTAACGGTACGAACGGAATTAGGAAGAAATGGTGATAAAGAGAGAGAGAGAGAGAGAGAGAGAGAGAGAGAGAGAGTAAGGAAAAGATTATAGAAAATAGGATAGAGAGAATAGAGAAAAGAGAATTGAGATGAGGTTGAGCGAGAGGGAGCGTTTCGTGTATGTGGCCTCCCTATTTTTCTACGGCTACTGAATGTCATTCTTCCGGTCAACCAGGTAGCATCTCGGTTGAAGTAGAGCCACACAATATTCTGTTTAACTCAAACTCAGTGCGATCGTTAAAGTCACGAATATTCAACACATATACTGTTGTCTTATTTAACACACAGTACGTTTATTAAATATTGGGGTGGGGCGCCTTAGCCACTACATATGTTAGCCCGTACATTAATAAGTAAGATATGGGGCATTTCAATAGAAATTGTTATGAGAAAAATCAAATTCTTGTGTAGAATTAAGATACAAATTAGTCCAGCGGTTGCTTTTTTGCTGTCGGCTGAAGTATTGTTCTGTTCAGAACTAAAAGCCCCACCCTCCTAGGCTTTACCTTCTCTTTGGGTTGGGTTAGATTATTGCTAATTTATTTATTGACTAAAGGGTATAAGGGTGCAAGAGATATGGAAGGGGCTAACAAGTGTTGACGTAACTTAACGTAAGCTGAAATCTCCGAATCTTCAGTCACTTTCGGTTCTGCCGAATCATTATTCAAATCGGTTGATATAACATCTTTGGACACCCACGCATCCTTAACAATATATCCATTTCTGCATGTCGCTTCTATCCGTGTATGGTTTAACCATAGCTAACCAGGTTGTATCGCTATATTCTTATAGTAACCACATATTTTGTTCATATCAAACTCAGTGCAATCATTAAAGTACCCCCACGGAAGAGGAGTCAGTAGCTATATATCATTGCGTAATAAAACGCACAATACATCTGTTCCATATTAAATTAGGGTACTTATCTAATAGATATATTAGATATTAGTTATTTAGATATAAGACATAACAAAAGAAAATGTTATAGGCATAAAATTAATAGACATAATTAATTGGGTATTTATATTATGGGAACAGAAATAGAGATATAAAAGAGAAAGTGAAGTAAGGAATGCCAGAGAATTGTGGTCGAATTGTATCTCTTAATTTCGAAAGAAGTGGCCGAAATTATGAACGCATTATTAAGTTCTAACGAAACAACGAACAAGTGAGCGTGTAACTCACTAAACTTATTGTTCTTTTGACATGATCATTGTTTGATATATTTTGCCTGCCTTAAAATAATATTATTAAAGACAAAATGATTACGCCACACATCCGGTTCTATTTGAGCTCGATTTAATAATTGTCTATAACTCGTGTAGATATATATTGAGGAACTAGTTTTCTGCATAAATCTATTAAATTTAAATAAATGGTAAATATTTGAATAAAATCAGTTTTTTTATATTTTAGATTATTATAATTGAAATTCAATTTAAATTTCCTATTTTCGAACCAAAAATTTGGATTTGACCCAAGAAAAAATCCACTTTTCTACGTTTATCATTATCAGAAAATTTAAAATTAATAAGTGATTATATGGTACAGGGGTATTAAAAATGATCCTCTATAGAATCGTTTATACAATTCCAAATGCTGTCTGAAATGATTCATAGATTACAGATATTAATATTAAGAGTCCCACATAGAAAGAATTTACCTCAAGAATATCGCTGGTGACATCGGCAGAAACGTTGTGAGAATAACATCCAATACACATCAGTATTCATCAAGAAATGCAATTGGTTAAACTAATCTGCTATTGAAGTAAACTAGTAATAATTCTAATTGGTCATTTATCTAGATTTTAACCATATGAAGAATTGCGAATTACTGAAGACTTCTCCCAGTCATGGCTGACGAAACAAGAGCATGCTACTCCCGTAAATTAAATAAAAGGGTTCCGTTCGAAATTCCATCCGAATTCTCGTGTTAACCCGAAATATCTCCAAGTTCGAAGAGATACACGTGAAAAGGCCGGAGGAGGTTACAGCGGCTGAAACGTTGTGAGGGTAACACTCAAGATGGGAAATGTAGTCCGAATAATCAAAATCATACAAATTACGAACATTTTTTTAGTATGCTGTCCTATCCTAAACTTAATATTTAGACAATAGATATAAGTTGATTGATAAAAATAGGCCTTCATATGTAGTGATACAACTAAAGTTCTCTTCAATATTGGAACACATGAAAATATGGAAATCATATTTTTTTGTTGAATTTATAACGAACGCTAATAAATTTGGCAATTTATTAGCTAATTTATGAAACTATATCTAGCTTATCAAGCTGATGTAATGAACATGTTGTTATAATGTGTCGGACAAACTATCAGTTAATTAACACTAAATATATCGTCTAAAGAAATAATTATATTGCAAATCATTGTCCGACAGAAACACACCAGATGATTGTATTCATAAACAGATGTTTAAAAAATTCACACTTACAATGGTTGATGGTAAACGTACTCATAGGAAGAGAAAACACTGTCATAAATACGAAATAAATTCATTCATGAAAAAAAGTAAAGGGAATTGCACACACGCGTCCAAACAAACACAATAGTTCAAAGAAATAAAAATAAAAATATAATTTTATAAAAAAAACGAAGTCATGAACAAACTGAACGCAGACATTTTATTTTCGTTTTGGAGGCGGTCAAATATAATTGTAGAATTTCCGTTCTGTTTTTTAATTTTTTTGTAATGCTTGGTGAATGTAATTGCTTGCTGGCCGGCTGCGGGGGTTAGGATTACGGATTATATTACTGAATAGTTGCATATGAATAGCAAAATACGTTTATATATATATATATATATATATATATATATATATATATATATATTCATGTTTCATACCCGGGGGGGGGGGGGAATCATCAGGCTAAACATAGGTATCGAGCACTGTTAAAGTAAATACTGAAAATTGATACATAAAAATATATCACCTTATCAAATTTTATGTGGATGCATGAAATAGTAATATATATATACATATATATATATACATATATATATATATATATATATATATATATATATATATAATAATATGTGTTATATAGTAATATATATATAATAATATGTGTTATATAGTAATATATATATATATATAATTAATTATTAAAGACAATATATGTATAATCATATATCATCAGATCCTTTTAGTTTGTAGTCTCCTTTGAAGATTCAGCTCAATGTTTGTCAATTATTGATAACAGAGCAAAATATAGAACAGTTATTTATTATATTCCAATAACCATGAGTTTCGCACCATAAACATTCAGGTAACTTTAATAATAAATAAATTATCTTCAAATAAACTGGAACTTTATAAATAAATTATAGTACATATTAAATATTTTAGCAAATATTACTGAATTAAAGTTTTTAAACGAATCGCACTAATTTTTTTGGGAGATACTAGCTTTGAACGAAAATAAAAAAAAAATTTAAAAAATTTAAAATCAAAATGGCTGATTAGTTTGATCGTACACATGTGTGTCTGCTCTAAAATTTGTGTTTGTTCTTTTGTTTATTTTCACCCTAAAATGAAACTGATGTATGATGTGGGTGTTTTTCAAGACACTCTAATCTAAGAACTTTTATTATTTGTGAACTTTTTCTGATGATTGTGTAGTGTTGCAGAGACGATATTGACATACAAATGTTGTTTGGCACAAAACAAATGAAACGGACCGTTAAATATATCTCACAGAAATTTGGAATTTTTAGAAATGTGAAAAAAATAAAAACAAAACTAAAAGTAATAAAACAAACCATGGTTATTGGAATATAATAAATAACTGTTCTATATATATATATATATATATATATATATATATATGTGTTACTTTTTCTGTCATTGTTGACGCCATTCCCTATCGGGACGGGACTACAATCATTTCAGCTTGCCGATGATTCCACTGGGCACGGAGATTTACTAAAGATGTCTAAATCTGCCATTTTGGATGAAACCGCGGTACATTGCTGAAATATGTAATATACAGTATCTAAATAAATTATATTAGCTGTCTTATATGATCGAGCACTTTATTGATTTCTTTTCATATACAAGCTGATACACTATATATATATATATATATATATATATATAAACAATAAACCTAGTTAGTATGTGATGATTATTGCATAGATTAAATTGATTAGATGTTTACTGATTTTAAGCCGGAGTGCATCGATGGTTGTGCGAAATTCTGTGACATGGCTGTACGAGCATGACATAGTTGTCGTCGGGCCATTAGTTCTGAAAAGTCAAGTACAACAATGAGCATTTTGACAACCTGGCTTTAGCTCGATAAATTAGAAATGAACTCGACTATTTGGTCATATAGGTGCTCCGATCTTTGGGATAAAGCAATCAATTTGGAAAGAAAATAAAGACGATTATCTCTTTTTTGTTGTTTTGAGGGTGGCGACTTATACTTTGGTGAGAGAGGGACTGCAAACTATAAAATATCCAATGCTATTTAATATGAGGGGGTGTAAAATAATAGTTTGTGAGTATTAATCGTGTGATGTAGATTAACGAGCCAACGTTGACGTAAAGGGGTTATAGAGTCAACGTGTACATTCACTGTCATCTCGACCGTGATATGTACTGGAAACGGAGGTCACATGACAAGAAAAGAGGTAGAGATGGGTGTAAAACTGGTAGCAAGTTGCTTATAAGTTGATGAGGCAAACACCACATGTAGAGAATGTGTTAATACCGACGATAAATTAGGAGGCCACGCCCTCCCCTCCCTCGCTAGCAGAAGAGAAGGCAATAGCTACAGCCCAATAGAAGGTCTTTTTTTCATCTTCTTATTTTTTGTGTTGTTGTGTCCAACTTTCATTGCAGTGAGAATTAACGCTAGAAACCGATCGTTTAATGACTACTTCAATCACGGAATATCGCTTAAGTTAAACGTAGAAAACACGAGATATATTTATGTACGAGTGATTCATTTCATTGTGACTTGTGAAATATTGTACCTCCACTGAGAGATCTACATACGTAACACACACACACACACACACACACACACACACACACACACATATATATATATATATATATATATATATATAGGACAGTTTTTATCATATTTCGAATAACCATGGTTTGTTTTCTTAGTGTTATTTTTATTTTTTCACATTTCCAAAAAATTTAAAATTTCTGTGAGATATATTTAACGGTCTGTTTCATTTGTCTTGTGCCAAACAACATTTCTATGTCAATATAGTCTCTGCAACACTACAAAATCATCAGAAAAAGTTCACACATAATAAAAAGAGTTCTTGGATTAGAGTGTCTTGACAACACCTACACTATACATCAGTTTCATTTTAGGGTGAAAACAAACAAAAAAAAATTGAGAGAAAACACTCGCACGTGTGAGATCAAACTAATCCGACATTTTTAATTTTTTTCCTTCAAAGCTAGTATCTCCTAAAAAATTAGTGCGAACTATATCAGAAATTAAAAGTGAAAACAATTTCTTTAATTTCAAATTAATAAAAGTTTAACTGTATTCTTTTAAATGAACAAATTAAAAAACAATTATCTATAAATATATCATACTAACAAGACGTTAAACAGTAACCTAAAAATATAGTCTAATTTTTACACTAATAAGAAGAAAATACAATGATGACAATAAAATAAGGAAATAAGAATAATAAAAGAATAAAAGAATGTAAATAGAAAAAAAACGAAAATTTAAAAAGTAAAAACTAATAAAAACTCAAAATAAATCAAATAAACTTAATTATCCTTCACAATAACAGTATAAATCATAATTATCTATAAGCGTATCATACACGTAATGACACAATAATGGTAAAATAAAATGTAATATATAAACAACATATGTATAATATATATATATATATATATATATATATATATATATATATATATATTGTTGAATACTCATGTCTAGATATCCTTCAGTAAATCATTTCAATAGTTCGAATCAGGATCATAGTTTCAATTATAAACATTTTAGTATAGTATTACTGATATTCAAGTTAATTCTATTAATTAGGGTTTTTTTTTGTTTTTATATATATGAGCTTTCTTAATATATGGAGTGTTTTGTTTGTTAGTACTATATTCTAGGATTTGGGTATTTTCTACTAAGGGTTTCTGAATTCCGATCGGAGTCAGGAATGATCGTTAGGTAAGTGTTTGGCTATGGCGCTAATATCAGACAAATGCCTCGTCAATCTTCTCGACATTTATTGCTCTCCTTACCGCTTTTAATATTCTAGCTTTAAAAAGCATTAAAACAGTGGAAATGTTTTATTCATAACATACACGTGCGTACCAAGGCACACAAGAAAACTGAAAAAATGGGCCAACCAACAACGTGCTACATATTTCCTACATGAACTATCGTAGGAATATATAGATAAGGGAAGGCTCTGTAGACTGGCTAAAAAAGGATCGATTTACTATGGCCAGGAGAATATGATTATAGCTGCCCCAAATCAAGGCTTGATGACCAATGCATTTGAAAAGATGAGTGGTCTCAACAACAATAACACGTGCAAGTTCTGCAACACAGAAGTGAAGAGTGTGAGTTACCTGACACTCATTTGTAAGTTTCTGCTAGGAAAGGGCTACTATACAATGCGACACAACGGAGTTTGCAAATATCTTCACTAGAAGTGGAGAGTGTGAGTCACTTACATCCATTTGTAAAGTTCTAGTAGAGGGGGGATACTATACAATGCGACACAACGGAATTTGCAAATATCTTCACTAGACTATTTACATGAGAAATATATTACTCCTCCTTAATACTATTCAATCCAATTCTGTCAATCTTTAATCACAGCCTTTACACGAGACCGAAAACTCCTAAAGGCGTTGGTTATTTTTCATTCTGGGCATGTTGCCCACGACCTTCATGGTGGCAGTTATTATAGATACGACAGTAATGTTTGCATGTTTGTTAAACTGTGTAAAGTACGCCCAATGTATAATAGTCATGAGGATTCAAGTCTGGACTGATAAGTGACCGGAACTATTTCGAACAGAAAATGTCCAGATTCTCGTCACACTAAGCCTGGCTTATGAGTAGGAACTCCGTCCTGGTAGAATATTCATGTATTTTCTGTAGCTACCTGAATAATTCATGGTTTCTCATTATTCTTCATGACATGTAGGTAGACTTCCTTCTTTACAGTTTCACCTTTTCTAAAGAAGCGGGGAAGCATGAAAACTCCTTTACTAGACGTAACCTCAGAAACATGGAATCCGGCAGGACACTGGGTTTTGCTAATCACAGGAAAATGATATGGGTGCTTACAAATCCATTTATTATTCTGACGATTGCCTTTTTAATAACCACTGACGATCTTCTCCTCAGAAGTGAAGCGGGTCGGTCCAGCAGCTCTGTACTTCATAGAAGCAATAAGCAGCGCACATCTCTCAATTCCCTTACTCTTGCTGGGCACTGAGAACATCTGCCTAAACTGAGGTACATAGCTGTTGTACTAGAGATCCTACTAGATAACAAGAAGGACTGTTGTCTTACACACATTCAACCTAGTCGCCAATGTCTACATGGAAAAGCTAGGGTCTGCATCGATATGAATCTCAAGGTGCTCCAGGAAGTTCGTGTACCTGTTGTGAACATCGTATTTGTAATGTGTTTTCCTCTGAAGAGTCAGGGACTAAACCCAAGCCTCACCGGATATTTTGTATGTCTTCACCACATAGTCCACAGTTAATTTTCGGAAATGAAAATACTTAACAATCTCTTTAGGCACACGTCTACAACGTAGGGCCACAATAATTACAGTACGGCGCTCGAGTTCAGTAGACATTTGGTTAATTTGTTTTTATTTAACAGCTTGTCGTCATACAAATCTGAAACAAAAAATAAACAATAAATTTAAATATAGTTTGAATTGTATGTAAAGTTTAAGTTAGTCCAGATGTTATATATATATATATATATATATATAAAAGGAGATTGTAGTTTGCTTGAAGCATTGCTGGTAAATGTAAGTGAAGATTAGTCGTCCGAGGCTATAGCAATGCGATGTGGTTGCCGTAAGATGGAAAAGTGAAAAGAAATAAACGCAGGGAGAAAGTGAAACTCAAAACGATTTATTTCACGAAAACTGATTAAATACCAAATAGTAAATACTGTCCGATAAGAAACAGTTCGGCAAAGGGTAATCTTAAATTTTCGAAAGAAAAACTTTCATTATCAGAAGACAACAATAAAAACACCGAGTAGGTCGAAGAAAAACGGGAAAAAACCGGTGTCAGAACATCGAAATACGGCAGAAAACAATTGGAAGTAGGAACGCAGAAAATGTCAAAATTCTATTAAGCAATTATATAACTAAAGTTAAAATATTATAAACATTTGTTTAATAATATACTAATTTATATAATTTTATTATGTTTTATTTTATATGATTAATTAATTAATTTTTTTCTCTTTTTTCTCTTTATTCAATTCAAATTTAAATTTACGTGTGGGCTGTTATTGTCAAAGTGGGATAACTTATTTTAAAAATATATTTAGAAATGAGATTTGAAATTTGAGAAGGAATTTGAATTGTGGAATGGATCAAAGAGGGAACCGTTGTAACAGGGGAAGGGGGGGAATAAGAAGAGATTATGGGGAAGGGGGACTATGGGAAAAAACAAGATAAAAATAAACAAATAAACACACAAAAATAAAATAAAATAAAAATAAATATAAACAAATACAATAAAAATAAAAATAAAAATAAAATTAAAATAAAATGTACTATTTATTCATTCATTCACTCTTTCCCTTCTTCTTTCTTTCTTTCTTATTTTCATTATAGTTAATTTAAGAGGAAAATATTCCTAGAAGTAAATTTGTATGAATTTATTCTATCTATTGACTCATAGATTCACTTATTTTACATTTACTATTTTTCCCCTTTTTTTATATTTTTTCCCTTTCCCTTTCTTCCTCAATTCTCCCTTGTTATTATGATCTATTAATATATTTAATTTATTCTTTTATTACTATAATTTATTTTTTTATCTGTTTCTACTATTATTTTATTTTATTGAGCACACACATACACACACATGAGAATACACCCATATTCACATACATGAATATATGCATGCATATAAAATCACTAGGTCTAAATGCGTGTAAATAAAGTGCATATCATTCCATTCCACAATTATAATACGTAAAGTGTAAAAATGTGGGGTAGGTGACGCTGGCAAATAAAGAGGAGACAAAGGCAAGTAAGTTGGGGTTGGGGGTGGGAGGGTGAGGATGTAAAATCAGAGGATGAAGGGAGAAGACAACTCGAATCTGTTATTCAAGGATGGACGTAATTTAGAGATGAGAATAGCTTCCGAAATTCGAAGCTGACCTATATTGCGGACGAAGTTGAGGATGCGGACACTAATGGAGCGATGTGTGTTGCCTCATGATATTAAGTGTTTATGGAAAAAAAGAAATGTGGGTGTTTAGATGCTTTTTAATGCGTTGGTGTAGAGGCCTGACGGTACTACCGATGTAGAACTTACTTGCCTTTGTCTCCTCTTTATTTGCCAGCGCCACCTACCCCACATTTTTACACTTTACGTATTATAATTGTGGAATGGAATGATATGCACTTTATTTACACGCATTTAGACCTAGTGATTTTATATGCATGCATATATTCATGTATGTGAATATGGGTGTATTCTCATGTGTGTGTATGTGTGTGCTCAATAAAATAAAATAATAGTAGAAAATACGAAAATTAAAATAAAGGAAATAAAAGATTGAAATTAGGGTGAATAAGGAAAAGGAAAAGGAAAAAAAATAAAATAAATAAACAGATAAGAAAAATAAATTATAGTAATAAAAGAATAAATTAAATATATTAATAGATAATAATAACGGGGGAGAATTGAGGAAGAAAGGGAAAGGGAAAAAAGAAGAAAAAAGGAAAAAAAAAGTAGTAAATGTAAAATAAGTGAATCTATGAGTCAATAGATAGAATAAATTTATACAAATTTACTTCTAGGAGTATTTTTCTCTTAAATTCACTATAATGAAAATAAGAAAGAAAGAAAGAAGAAGGGAAAGAGTGAATAAATGAATAAATAGTACATTTTATTTTAATTTTATTTTAATTTTTATTTTTATTTTATTTGTTTATCTTTATTTTAATTTTATTTTATTTTTGTGTGTTTATTTGTTAAACTAATTTAATTATTTCCTCGCGTTTTTATACTTGTTCAATTTCATTCTACCCCCCCCCAAAAAAATGTCCCAAACGTCCGTATTTCTCGCCGTTATTAAACTTTGTACCACGAAACATTTATTTAAATTATACATATATATATATATATATATATATATATATATATATATATATATATATATGTGTGTGTGCATAACTCTTTTCATAAATGCAAGTTTGATTTAATAAAAGTAGAAGCTTCAGACTATTCCTTTTCTGGTCACATATTTCTTACTAGTAGATCTACAATTAGATGGTATGTTCCAGTGTGTATAGAAACTCACGATATCTGCATGTACTGTCGACCTGCATGATGGCATTGTAAAATGTTTTTAATACGTTTTAAATTGAACTATTTTTAATAAATTTACCATTTTTTGTCGGCACCAACATATTACGTGCAGGAGGACGACTCATGCGAGTCGAAAATACTTGCACGTATGACGAGTTATCGTACACAATGGAACATAACATCAGATCTCTGGGATGAAACTTGAAAAGAGAAGATCAGAATAAGAATACACATAAGCTTTCACTTCTTTTTAATAACACTATATATATATATATATATATATATATATATATATATGAGACGTCCGTGCCGTACACTCATTAATAAATGCTGTATGTCGTGGAGACCCCCCTTTCTCCCTTTCGTGTAATGTTGCTAAATAGGGAAGGCCGACTTTCACGTATTCTTTGCATGAAGTGTCGTTAGGACAGGAAGAGATAAAATTATATCTGTTCGGAAGCTTCATGATTTCGTAAACTTCTGTTCTGGGGTCACCTCTCACCCTAAAGTGTCACTTAAACTTGTCTTTTCAAATAGCGGCTTTTGTTATGTAACGCGGGTAATTAAATAACCAAAGCAACTTTTAATAATCTCTTGAACAGTTCAATACAGAGTTAAAGTGATTAAGGTGTCTTTGTAGTCAAGTTGTTCTTATTCACATACTAGAAGACCCGTACATTGGGCGTTTCCCGGGAAAATTAAAGTACACATTCTAAGTGCTAGTATATGTTAGTTATTTCATTGACCTCAATTAGTGAGCTTAGATAAAATCGACGAAAATTTCAATGGTGTGTATTTTTATTTATCTGAAACATTTAACAATTATGGAAACTTATTAGAATGATTTTACTGAAAACATATCTATTTCTATAACACATAAAATAACATTGGATTTTATATACACAAACAAATACACATTGGTCTTTATCATCGAGTGGAAGATGATTCAAATCAAAAATATACAATTTCTTTTACATGGATTTTAACAATAGTTCATAGAATATCCTTTTGCTTTTGCCATTCACTGTAAGTTGTCGATATAGTACTCGGGTATGGCAATCTCATTTTTACATAGATGCTACCACTTTATAGCAAGTACGAAGAAGAATATTTGTGAAATTCTAAGCAAAAATTACGCTATGTAGTATTGCACGCCAGAGTACGTAACTACGTTGATATATTTACGTATTGTTTTTAATAGCAACACTTTATCAATTATAGGAGATTGATCAAATCTGAAGAAGAATCACTGAAGTATGAATATTTTATATCAAAATGTAATCACGAAAACATAATGCAATATAAAAAAAATATTTATTTTAGGCAGAACTTTCGATAAATATATAATTTGAAAGCAATTATTTTTCGTTTTTCTTTCTTCATTTTGTTTGTATATACCCCGAGGCGAACGAATTCACCGTAGAGAGAGAAATAATGAAGATCGATCTGTTAAAGACGACAGTTTTAAGTGGGGTCAAGTCCGGCGATGTGTGGCACTGCAATTTAAAAGGTCCAGAAAAGGTAAACTTTAATTTTCGAGAGTGGAACCTCTCATTATCAAAGCATAAAAAATATGACCGAGTGGTAGAAAAAGGGAGATGGACACAATAAGAGGTTCTACTCTCGAAAATTAAAGTTCACCTTTTCCGGACCTTTTTAATTGCTTGACAGTAAACTTTTTTCTATTTACAGTTCTGGTATTTAAACCGTGAAATTATTAATAAATTGATTTGAGATTCCATTCATATTTTCTCTTCTCATTTATTTTTGTTCATTGTTCCACTTTATATCTATTTATATCCACCTATATATCGCATTGCTCCTGCCTCGGATTACGAACTTACATTCATATATATATATATATATATATATATATATATATATATATATATATATATATATATATATATACCAAAACTCATAATATATATACAATTTTCAAGCAATTTTTTTTCAGTTTTTTTATTTTGTTGGTATTAACCTCAGAAAGGCAAATCCACCGTGAAAGGAGAAAATGTACGTTGAAGGTATTAATGACGGCAGTTTAATGTCCAGCTACGTATTGCACTGGTGTGGCGCTCCTTTAATACACAATTTATCACTTCTTATTTTATATACAGATTTGTAAACCAAAACATGATGCAATATGAAATGAATTAAAGCATTTTTATTTATTTAGTTATTTAGGCAATACTTAAATACATAATTTCCATGCAAGAATTGTTTTTTTTACTTTCTTCGTTTTATTGGCATTAGACCCAGCGAGGGGAATCCACCGTAGACAGAAAAGATGTACGTCGAGGTGTTAAACACAACAATTTAAAATGAGGACAAGTCCGGACGATTTATTGAATTGGTTTGGCGCATTTTCAATAGATAATAAATAAATAAAAATGATGTTATTCATGTTATAAAGCATTATGTTTTAGGTTTCAAATTTTAATATAAAATATTCATGTTCTTAAGATGTGATCAATTTCTTATTTATAAGCGCCAACCATAGTAACACATTGCCGGACTTGACCTAACTTTCAACTGTCATCTTTAACACGTTGCCGGTCATTTGTTTTTCTCTATGGGTTATTCGTTCCTTTTGGGTTTATACCAACAAAATGAGGAAAGAAAAGGTGCAAGATATTGCTTGCAAGTTACATACATATCGAAATACTTGCTTAAAAAGTGAATAAAAATGAATTTATTCATTTTATATTATATCATATTCTATTTTTTTAAATTTTTATCTAAAACATTATAAATGTTGTTTGTAAGCAAAAATAATTTTTCATGAACAAATTCCGATTACAGTTTTATCTCTTATTCTGAAGTTTTATCAACACAACTTCAGTTTGTTTAATAAAATAGTCATGCAAAGTTTTCTTATATCATAATTCTGTCTTAATTTATTTAAATTAAAAGAAAACATACATTAAGTTTAAAAAAAGCATCTAGACATACGTACAAGTTGAACTGCCCTATTAAGTTGTATTCTACCTATTCTTTGCTGGCAACCAATCACATATTTCTATTTCTGTACAAACGAACGCCCATCATAACATTGAATGATATATAAGTTGGTCTTTATTATTTAATGAAAGGTTGGTTGAATCTAAGATACATTCGTCAGAAAATTCCATTTCTATTTAATTGTCGTTTAAATTATATTTAAACAATAAAACACACAATACCATTTTTTCTCATCTTATGTAAAATAAGCTTTACTCGACAAGCTTTATTTTGGGCCACCATTAAAAGAAAACAGTATAAAATATATTTATTTGTACGCAAACGATCTTTTTTATTTTTATATATATATATATATATATATATATATATATATATATAATTTATTTAGATACTGTATATTACATATTTCAGCAATGTACCGCGGTTTCATCCAAAAGGGCAGATTTAGACATCTTGAGTTTATCTCCGTGCCCAGTGGAATCATCAGCAAGCTGAAACGATTGTAGTCACGCCCGACAGGGAATGGCATCAACAATGACAGAAAACGGTGTATCTCTGAGGGCGTCCCCGAAAAAATCCGGTGTGGGATAGTGATTAACTAAGGCTCAAGCGAGGCCTTCATTTTATTCCCTAGAAAGTTTTATTTATTTATTTATTTATTTATTTATCTGTTAGCAAGTTTTATTTATTTATTCATCTGCTCTTTTTGTAATGTTATTATTATACCTGAAAAATACGTAAGGAGTGGCTATACAACCTTCACTTTTTCTGAACACGTTTGTTGATCCGAACGAAACCGGTAAAATCTTTCGTTTCATTATGATATTTGTGTATTAGCATTTGTTTTTCCGTTTGTCTATTTGTTTCACGCGCACACACACATATGGGAAATGAAAAAAGGAAAAACCGAAAAAGGATGTTTTTTTATATATTCAACAACGTTTCGTCTTTATTTATAAGACTTCCTCAGGATGCATACTTTTAAGAAAAATGTCATGCAAGTGCGTGAAAATATTGGGTTGACATGATGGGGTTGATTAGAAGAAGTAGCAGCCACTGCTGGGGGGGGGGGCGCAGGACCGAGGTCCAGGCTTAGTGAAGTCAGTAGCATGGAATGAAATAAATGTGGATGGTTCTGAGTGAAAATGTGGAGGGGTGAGGGTGAACGGAAATAATGTGGATGACTGTGAGTGAAGAATTAATTCCATCCATACTTTGCCTTTCTTTTTTCTTTTTTCAGTTTCCCCCCTTTTTCTCATTTTAACGCTTCTCATCACGCGTTTTATTACTCTTTCATTTTTTAAAATAGTTAAACACGTGCCAATGACGTCTCGTTGTGTATTCTATTTTTGCTTATGTTTTTAATGTGAGTGAATTAGTGTTTTCCTTTTACGTTAATAGATTATCCGTAAAGTATATTTATATTTGATTGTCATTTGCTGTAAATTTCAACAATGGCGAACAGAATATACTTTTATCAACTGATCAGAAATCACAACATGGCCGCTTATTTAAATATTTAATCAACCATTACGTTGTTTTAAGGCTGCCATTAAAAAACGAAAAAGCGTCCCAGAAACAAAGAGATGAATGTTAGTATTATATTCAAATTAGGTTGGCTTTACATACCAACATTCACTTTTACAATCATTCGATGCGAATATATAATTACTACTGAGTTTTAGTTCATGGCGGCTTTGTCTCATTTTAGTCGATTCGACGACAAACACTTTTTTGTCCACCCGTAAACATTTTCGTCACCGTCTTTCAACATTCTACTCGATTATTTATAATTGAGTACGAGATTTTAATTGGGGAAAACACGGGTATAAATTCAGATGTGTTTCACTGTTCGGCCACAGAGCAGCCATTCTTGTGTTTGCATTCACTTTTGGTTTAGCTGAGAAGTCAAGAACCACTCCACCATGCCTAACTACACTCTCCATTACTTCAATGGCCGCGGCCGTGCCGAGTGCATGCGTATGATGTTCCATATGGCCGGTGTCAAATACATGGACAAGAGATACGAATTCTCCGACTGGGATCGTTGCAGGAATGGTAAGGAATTATTACATATTTAATTCTTTCGTTTTAGCTTACTATTCCCATCTACTTAGAACAGCATCGATACTGTCGGTTTCAAATCATAACAAAGGGGAAGTATAGTCGGTTCCTATGCCGGACTATCTTCAGCATCTGACCATAACAATGTTGTTCTGATCTGCTGTAATACATATATAAATAAGTATTACGCTCTTATTTTTT
>OY744551.1:13634095-13774095 GCA_963556195.1 Sepiola atlantica
AATAATAATAATAATAATAATAATAATAATAATAATAATAATAATAATAATAATAATAATAATAATAATAATAATAATAATAATAATAATAATAATAATAATAATAATAATAATAATAATAATAATAATAATAATAATAATAATAATAATAATAATAATAATAATAATAATAATAATAATAATAATAATAATAATAATAATAATAATAATAATAATAATAATAATAATAATAATAATAATAATAATAATAATAATAATAATAATAATAATAATAATAATAATAATAATAATAATAATAATAATAATAATAATAATAATAATAATAATAATAATAATAATAATAATAATAATAATAATAATAATAATAATAATAATAATAATAATAATAATAATAATAATAATAATAATAATAATAATAATAATAATAATAATAATAATAATAATAATAATAATAATAATAATAATAATAATAATAATAATAATAATAATAATAATAATAATAATAATAATAATAATAATAATAATAATAATAATAATAATAATAATAATAATAATAATAATAATAATAATAATAATAATAATAATAATAATAATAATAATAATAATAATAATAATAATAATAATAATAATAATAATAATAATAATAATAATAATAATAATAATAATAATAATAATAATAATAATAATAATAATAATAATAATAATAATAATAATAATAATAATAATAATAATAATAATAATAATAATAATAATAATAATAATAATAATAATAATAATAATAATAATAATAATAATAATAATAATAATAATAATAATAATAATAATAATAATAATAATAATAATAATAATAATAATAATAATAATAATAATAATAATAATAATAATAATAATAATAATAATAATAATAATAATAATAATAATAATAATAATAATAATAATAATAATAATAATAATAATAATAATAATAATAATAATAATAATAATAATAATAATAATAATAATAATAATAATAATAATAATAATAATAATAATAATAATAATAATAATAATAATAATAATAATAATAATAATAATAATAATAATAATAATAATAATAATAATAATAATAATAATAATAATAATAATAATAATAATAATAATAATAATAATAATAATAATAATAATAATAATAATAATAATAATAATAATAATAATAATAATAATAATAATAATAATAATAATAATAATAATAATAATAATAATAATAATAATAATAATAATAATAATAATAATAATAATAATAATAATAATAATAATAATAATAATAATAATAATAATGATAAAAATACATAATAAACATTATAAAAATTATAGAGGATGAAATGAAAATAAAAAATAAAAATAAAATAAGGAATAAAATAAAGTAAAATATAATGTTAAATATAAAATAATAATAAAATATATAAAGGAAAAAAAGGATTAGAGGTAAAAATAAAAATAAAATATGCAATAAAAAAGGAAAAAAGGAAAAAATATCCAAAAAATAATAATATAAAAAATAATCAATCATAAATAAACAAAAATCAAAAATATATAAAAAAAATATATAAAAAATAAAAATAAAAGGAGGTATAGTAGAGTAAAATAAAATAAAGTAAAGAAATAATAAAACAATAAATAATAAGAATACAAATAAAAATTAAAAATAAAATATAGATGAATAAAAATATATAACAAAAACAAATTTGTTAAATAAGAAAAAAAATTCAAAAACTAAAAAATTAAAATAGTAAAAAATAAACAAAATAAAATATAAAAATATAAAACATAAAAAATATAATAAGAAATAAAATTAAGTATTATAATAGAAATATAGGGAAATAATATATATATATATGTATATATATATATAAAGAATATATTAAAAAAAATATCAAATTAATAAAATTAATGAAATTAATAAAATTATAAATAAGTAAATAAAAATAAAGAAATAAAATAAAATAGTTAACTAATAATTTAGAATTAAGGCAAGATAAGAAATAATGAAGGTATAATTAGAAATTAAAAAATAAAGATAAGGATAAATAACAGAGTTACTACTAAAGAGATGATATATATATATATATATATATATATATATATATATATATATATATATATATATATATTGATTATAATAAAAGTGCAATTTGCATTGGATTTTGGACGTTTGTAAATTTGAACTTTAACAAAGAAATATGAGACAACTAAACTTCAAAACAATAAAGTAATATTATCTTTTAAATATTTATGTATTAATATATTTTTTGAAGGGGCGTAGGGGACTTAACCCATAAGTAGCCTCATGGGTTAGCGCGCTCGGTATTGTGTCTAGGGTTAAAATCATGCGAATGGCGTGAATGGTTGGCCCTTTCACTGATTATTCCGCAAAGATTAAACGTATATGTATGTAGATATATACTTAAATATATGATATTTAAAAAATTCTCTCTCTCTCTCTCTCTCAATATATATATATATATATATATATATATATATATATAGAGAGAGAGAGAGAGAGAGAGAGAGAGAAAGAGCGAGAGATAGACACACACAGAGAAGGAAAGCAGAGCTATGATGTTCAGTACTGAAGAGCCATGTATTTAATAACCGTTCTGTTTTTAAATTTACAAAACAGTTAAATTGTAAACCGTTCATGTTCCCCTTTTTATTATACGTTTTTAAGTGTTATGTCCCTGGTTATACAAGATCTAAGTCACCAATGTGTGGATTGAGTAAGTATCCAACTGATTGAAACCTCTTGGATGCCGTAGATTAGTGTTACAATAGTTCGCTCTCACTAAGAATATGGAAGAGCAGAAGGTTATTTCTGTCGATGCGTTTCTTGTAGATGATATATATCAATTGTATTGCTGGCTTTCATTTTATTATTAATGTTAAATACTCATATAGAGTGTGATTCTTCTCGATCTCTCTATAGATAGCAAAGTTATCTTCCTAATATATATATATATATATATATATATATATATATATATATATATATATATATATATATATATCGTACATGTATTGGTTTCTGTAAATATAAATCCGTAGAAACTCAAGTGTTTATAAAAAGTGCTCAATACCAAGTAGAGCTGTTTATAAGTATAAATTTTTATTTATACAAACATTATTGGTTACATATGTGCATACATGTTTCGGTTGCACTTTCCCAAGAAAGTCAACCTCATCAGACCAAGAATCTTTCAGGAATGGATGGATTTGAAGAATTTTCTATCTTAAATAACTCTTTTTTGGGATCTAGCATCTTCTATTTCTAGCATCTTCTAACTCTTATGAATTAGTATTGGATTACTAATTTTCCTATCTTGACCTTTTTTGCCAGTGGTTGTCCACTCCTTAATTTTTTATCATTTATCACCCCCATGGCGTCTCAACTGCCTCTTCCTGTCCTTATTTTATTGCTCTTGCTTGCCAGCTTAACAGATTCACTCAAGCAAAAATATGTCATCCATACATCAAGAATCTTACATATATAAACAAACCCAGACACACCTAAATAAACATGCATATAAAGAAACGGACATCGATATACACATCCAAACATGGACACTTACACCGATCCACTATCAATCAAACATATATTCAGAATACATACGCGCCCATAAATATATTTTAGATGTATATTCAACAAAAAATAGAGAAATAAGAATATTCTAGATATATATTCAATACACACATCCATACGCTTATACAGGGTCAACACACACACACACAAATATATATATACATATATACACATATATATATATATATATATATACATATACATATACATATACATACTGATATGTGTATACACACGCATACATACATATACATGCACATACATACAGACATACACATACACATACATATGTATACATATACAACGATATATACATACATACACATACATACACACATACATACACACATATATACATATATATATATATATATATACCCATACACAAACCATACATGAGCATATTCGTAACCTAGGTATACAACTTACATCCACCCATACACTTTTAGTATAAATAGTTCCTTAAAATAGTTCATAAAAATACGTACACACATGCATACATATACATACACACACGCGCACCGACACACACACACATATATATATATATATATATATATATATATATATATATATATATACATATATGGGTTTTGCGAAGAAATTGAAATTCTAAGAGTCTGCTTAATTGCTGCCACAATTTAATTACCCTATATGAATTAATTTTAAATTGCCTCAGTATTATTAACATCATTATATCAGTTCTTATTTCTTTCTTTATATATGTTTCTTTAATGTGCATATTTTTATAAGTCCCCGTTATTTATATACTGATATAAGTATGTATTATTTTCATCGTTACATGTCTCTATTATATACACTTCTATATTAGTCTAAATTATTTTTCTTGTTATATTAGTGTCTGGGATTTACATCTTCATATAATACTTCATATAGGTCTATGTTATTTGCATCTGTATACATAAGATTTATGTTTTGTATTTCATATAAATTAAAATTATCGTATTTTTCAGATTTCCCCTGTAATTATTTGCCTTGTCTGGAAATGGACGGCGGTATGAGGATGCCCGAAACTATGGCCATTTGCAGATATTTGTCCAGAGAATTCGGTAAGTACCACTTGAAATAAAGACCATAACACGATTGCTAAAAATGTTGAAATTAAATTTATAGTACATATAAAATTTAGATTTCTCTTCGGTTAATTTTATATGTCTTGCAACTATCACGAAAATAAAAAAAATATATAACATTTTACTTACAGCCATCCGGTCTTCTAGAATTATAGGTTAGAGTGATAAAATGGATATCTAGAAGACTATGGAATTGCTTAATACTGAGGGATCAAATACCTCTACTTATACTGTAATAATATTGAGAATGGTAACTTTTTACCTCGGTAAAATAACAACTTACAATTGTTGTATAATGAGTATGTCACTTTTATCATTTCGGGCCTTTCTACTTGAATTTCTTTTTGTGTGGTCGTGTTGGCCAACATGTATTCTCTAATGGCTATGCTTGATTGGAAAGCAGACCGCTGTAAAAGCTGTAATTAAACACATTAAGGTGACTCTTTTTAGCAAAAATAAACTCCATTTATTGTAATAGATATACATTTACTGGAAGTTACACATACAATCACGTCGATGAGAGAAGTAGACGAAAGAGCCGTATATGTTATGATCTACGAGCCCATATTAATGTTTGGTCTTTTTCGCTCCTCGCCACTTATCTTTTTTATAACATAATTCTTCAACTAGTTTTGTTAATATATTTACTCATGATTATTATTCGCTTTTTCGAGGAACAAAGTTTTTTAAAAAACATAAAAAGTAATATGTTTGTGCAGTAGAAATAGCAGTAGTATTATTAGTAGTAGTATTAGAAATTTAATTGAATTTAAATAGTTTAAAAAGATAAATGATTATGAATTATAGTAGAGTGTATGTCTAAATAACCCTAAGCCGAACCATAACATTATTTTTAGGATTCTACCCCAAGAGCAGCATGGACATGATGAGGTGTGACTACATCAGCGACTGTTTCTATGAAATCATGCACGATTACATGAGGTACTACCATTGGAAGAACGGACGTTTCAGGGTGAGTCCATTATCAAGAATGTTCGAATTTACGATTTACACGCTTCATATATTGTGTGTTTGTTGATTTGTTTAATTTTACGGCATGTCAACCATCGTTCGCTCATTTTATGCCGAAACGATACATATACTTTTAATCCGATTGGTTTAAAGATTCATTTGTTTGGTAGCCGTATTTAACATGAACTAATACTTGTAAAAGATAGTCTATATTTTATACATGGATGCTACCATTGTGTGTCAGAGTGAACCTGGAATAAGTTGCATCTGATGAGTTATTTCATATTCTCCAAATACCCTAAAATGGGAATCACAAATGGATGAACTTATGATGAAAATGTTAACCAGTTTCGAGGGTTTCGAGATAGAGTAAACAGACAAAAATCATGGAAGCTGGGATTAATTAAAATCGAACATTTTACTGCCAGGTTTTCCGGGACAGTTTATTATTGTGTTCGTGACAAATAAATAGACGGGTACTACCATTATGATTGAGTATACCAGGGAGTAACGGCAAGTAGAGGTCACTCTACAATTCCTTTGGATCCCAAATCTGTGGCTCACTACCGAAATACAGTTTAAGATCATATCCAAAGCGATTTATTAAAAAAAATAGATCGACTGTAGTTGAGGTGAACTTGAAGGCTCCCTATTACTTGGCTACAACATCTATATGTAAAGGAGTGTGGCACTACACTCTCTAGATTGCTCAATTGTTTAAATCCTAATGATACTGGTTTTTAGCCATTAGGTATCAATTAGAATTGTTTTCCTCTTTGGTATGGCGCGATATACATTGAAGCACAGTCTCTCGACCCATTAACAAAAAATCTAATATTGTATAAAATGATTTACAATTCATAATGTCCATGGATTTATATGTAAAAAATGACTGTTTTCATGACATACATTTCGACCACAGTTTTCTAAAAGTATTATTGCATTTTCTGCCAGTTATTTGCTCAAAATTGGCCTAACTGATTTTATGAATTTAACTCATGTTCTCTTTTAAAATTAAAGTACCCGGAGAGTATTTGCCTTTTGGAGGTAAATTATTTAAAGTGTTGAAATGCTGTTCGATATTTCTGTAGTCATTGCTTTCTGAACGCTTTTCTTAAGCATACTTGTATTTTTCATTTTGTTTCCAGTACAACTGGAATGATGGTGCCATGATGGGCTCCAACAGTGGATCCAGTGGTATGATGATGGGATCCAACATGAGATCTGGTAATATGATGGAATCCGGTGGAATGATGGGATCCGGTGGAATGATGGGAGGATCCGGTGGAATGATGGGATCCGGTGCAATGATGGGAGGGTCCGGTGGAATGATGGGATCCGATGGAATGATGGGAGGATCCGGTGGAATGATGGGATCCGGTGATATGAACTGCAATTATGATGTAAGTAAATTTTTCTCGCTATAACTCTATCTAGATAATAATCTATATTAGTATAAGTAATTAGATCTCTAAGTGTGGCCAGCAATGTAACAGAAAAGTCTACAGAGTTTTGTATTATAGTATCTGAAATTGGAAACTTGCTTTGTCTGTATTACAGGTTCTAGAAAAAAATCACTTTGAAACATTTGTAAAACGACTTTTGCTATGTTTATGTTAAATGCATATATATATATATATATATATATATATATATATATATATATATATATATATATATATATATATATATATATTTATTTATTTTGGTACAGAAAAAATAGTACAACATTTCTACCGTCGGTTTCAAGCACAGAAGGACTTAGCCATCCGGCTCTCTTCGGCTTCTGTTGTCATCTGTTTTGGAAATGTGAAGTCACGTGTCACTTTCGTTTGGACCCGTTATTTGCTTAAGGTGTTATGTATGTTTGTTTAAATTAAGCGTAAGGAATGTTTAATAAGATTTGAAAAAAAGGGGGAGGGTGAACATTAACAGTTGAGTTTTAAACCAGAGAAGATAACTTCGCATTTACGAAACTGATGATAACAGAAGCTGGTGAGAGCCGGATGGCTTAGTCTTTCTGTGTTTGAAACTGACGGTACGAATGTTGTACTAATTTTTCTGTACCAAAAAAATAAATATTACGCTCTTAATTTTTAATTTTTAAATATATATATAGATATATATATATATATATATATATATGAAGGAGAGAGTGTGTGTCTGCCACAGGGAGTCATCATGTAATGCATTGCCATACATAGTGATACAAATATAAGTTCAGTTCTTATATCTATGAACGTATGTATTTCATATATTTTGAACAAAGTCATGACGTGTACCTGATTACAAAGTAAGATAACTATCAAGGTCCATAGAGTTTTATAAGTATGCTATTTTAAATCAGATATTTTTTTATAATATGTGTTCTGAAATAAATCGACTTTAAAACTATTGTAAAAAGAATTTTCCTTATAAATGTCTGTGATCATTAGCTTAAAAACTATCTATAAAATACATAGGATTGCAAGTGAGTGAGAGAAAGAAAGAGAAACCCAGAGAAAGACAGAAATATACTTTTTACTATAATCATATCTTAGTGCCAGGAAACACCATCGTTTTTTTTTTTCATATCAATAAACAACGTTTCTATTTTTTTCCAGAACTACATGTACTGGAGATACATGAACACTTTCAACAGGGTGATGCCCTTCATGGAGAGGACTCTGTGCATGCGCAATGGTGGCAGCCAGTGGTTCATGGGGGAAAAAGTATGTATAAAACAATTAACCTCTATAGGTTAAGTAGCTGTTCTTACTCGGCGTTACCTGGGATAAAGTGAAGTCATTTTAGTTTTGAATTTGAATTTTTTTGCACATTTGATTAAACTTATATAAAATATAAGAAATAACAGTTTACGATTGAGGGCGACTACTATTTTTATATTCGTTTAAATGGGTTATTCCCCTCGCTGATTTTAATTTTTAGGTCATAATAAAATAAATGTTCGCATACAATCAGCTATTTATAAACGACAGCATACCTTTTAAGACTATAAGGCATATCCCGAGATTAAATAAAATCATTTTAGTTTTTAACTTTTATTTTTTTGCACATTTAAAAAAAGAATATTTTCGTAAATGAAACCAACATTTTTTTCTGAATTATTCCCCTTGCTGATTATGATTATGAGGTTATAACTGAGAAAAGTGTCTATATTACTAGTTGTTAAGATGCAACGACATCATTTAAACGACTGTAACGAATTACGTTTTTATGATGCCAATAACATTGCACAGTAATAACAAATTAAAATTTGGCAGGCGGAATCAAAGTTTGACGTGTCATTGTTTCATCATAAATGCTATTTATTGAAAAACCTTTAACATTTCATAGAATTAGCTCATATGTTAGATGAACAATTTTTTTTCTTCTGATAATATAAATATATAAAACATTTCACTGTGAATGCATTCGAATATATAACACAGTTTGTTGGCATGTGTATGCGTTTAATAGCGACAATTTAAATGATACATTAAATTGAAAATATATTAAATATGATCTGATTTTTCATATTCAATTTTGTATCTCTTTATAGCAAAGTTTAACCAGAACAACAGAATAAACAAACAAAATTAAACTCCTATTATTCTATGATTTTAATTTAATGTTTGCTAATTATATGCTGTAAGACGAGTGGCAGCGTAGACAGACAACAGTAAATACACACAAGAAGAGGTGGTATGGTTTGGTAGTTTTGTTTTACGGCATATCAACCCTTTTTGGGTTATTTAATGCCGAATCTGGTAATTATAGTAAAAGTTTTTATGCTTCAAGTTCTTTATATCTTCAAATGTTTAATCATCGTTTTTGGTTTGGTAGTTTTGTTTTACGGCATATCAACCCTTTTTGGGTTATTTAATGCCGAATCTGGTCATTATAGTAAAAGTTTTTATGCTTCAAGTTCTTTATATCTTCAAATGTTTAATCATCGTTTTTGGTTTGGTAGTTTTGTTTTACGGCATATCAACCGTTTTTGGGTTATTTAATGCCGAATCTGGTCATTATAGTAAAAGATTTATGCTTCAAGTTCTAAAAATAAAATAAAAAGGGGAGGGAGAAAGGGAGAGGGGCTGTTGTTTTTGTTTTTGGTTTTGTAGAACATAATTAAGTTTTACAAAAAAAAAAAAAAAAAAAAAAAACGTTAATGTAGGTGAATTTCGTCTCAGGGAGCCACAGGGCAGCCTGATCTGGTATCACCAGACACAAGAAGAGAACTATGTAAAAATCCGGTCAGAAGAGATTAGATAAATAAGTGTTATCTCAAATGTAAGAGAGAAATAATTAGGGAAACCTCTTCCAAGTTCGAAGGATGGAACAGAAAGTTCACTAAACATGTGATACAAGAAAGATAATATTTTTTGTTGAAAATGTCAGTGAAATGGGAAAATTCTGAGATACCTTACTATTATCTTTGTATTTCTTTTTCAGATGATGTGGTGTGATATGATGTTCTACTGTTGCATGGAGAACATGTACAATTCTTACCCCAACATGTTTAGTAGCTATCCCAAAATGATGGGTATGTACAAACGATTCGGAGCTTATCCCAAAATTGCCGGTTACCTGAAGAGCCGCTGCATGACCGAATGGTAAAAGAAGAGATGATATTAATATAGGATATTCTTCGTTTTGTCCGAAGGAATCGTTTTCCGAAGATTGGCAAACGATTACAATTCTTTTAGTCCTGTAAAAATATTTAATAAAAGAATGTTTGTTTTTATAATTTGAGTCTTTATAATTCTTTATTTTTTATGTTTTATGTTTTATGTGT
This sequence comes from Sepiola atlantica, assembly GCA_963556195.1. NCBI lineage: Eukaryota > Metazoa > Mollusca > Cephalopoda > Sepiida > Sepiolidae > Sepiola > Sepiola atlantica. The sequence continues at coordinate 13,644,555 of OY744551.1, forward strand.
TATGTTTTATGTTTTATGTTTTATGTGTTCATGTCAAACCGCAACAGTTTTAAAAATTTGGTTATAGCTGCAGCACATATTAATAAAAATGATATGAGAATAACACGAAGGATGTGTAATTTGAGTCAGGGTTAGATCTGATGACTTAAGTGGAAGGTTACATTTTTACAATATAGGGGCATGCGTACAAATAAGTTTGGATATAAATCAGTTCGACAGTGGCTTTCTTTTCCTGTCGGGTTGAGGTATAGTTAAACCCCAAAAAAACTCTGTCAAACATGTTTAATTCAGTGATATAATGTATGGAAGTCATCCTGGCTACTAAAGATATTTGTTATATTAATAAAAATGATATGAGAATAACACGAAGGATGTGTAATTTGAGTCAGGGTTAGATCTGATGACTTAAGTGGATGGTTACATTTTTACAGTATAGGGGCATGCATACAAATAAGTTTGGATATAAATCAGTTCGACAGTGGCTTTCCTTTCCTGTCGGGTTGAGGTATAGTTCTAATTAGTTTCATGAGGTCCGCCCAGGCTTTACCTTCTCTCGGAAAAAGAGGTTAGTTTATTGCTAATCGTCTGGGGCACATCTACTAGGGAATGCCGACAGGACAGCTCAGACATATTTGTAAGTCAGAGTGCATTCATCCGAGTTCGCTGGCTTCTAAAAACACATCTAACTTTGTGTATAATCTCCTGTGAAAAGAGGAAAACAATATTTGTATTATTCGTTGAGGAAAGTGTATCAGAGTCGAAGAAGTCGAAAGTGCGCAAACAGAAATCGACGTAACTTGACGTGACTAGAATTTATGGAATCTTTAGTCCGTTTTGTTTCTTACAGATCATCAATCGGTTAATATAACACACATCCTTAACGATATGTTTATTCTGGCACGACGTTTCAATCTGTGTATGGTTTATTTAAAAAAACAATTACATTTTCCTGTGCTATGTAAATGACCTCTTTCTCTTCCCACAACGGCTTGATGGTATGACCTTTCGTCAGATTGCATCGCTGTTTTATTATAGCCACAACATATCATGTTTATCTCAATCTTAGTGCAATACTTAGAGTCTGCCCTCTGACGAATATTCAACATATTTTCATAATTTAACGCACAATACACCTGTTCCATATTCGAATATGCGACTTATGTTTTAGATATATTATATAGAACATGTATTAGTGGTTAAGATATGTGACATAAGAATGTGATAGAAAAACAATTAAAAGATCCACCATAAATGGGATTTAAATTTGTGAGAACAGAAGTAGAGATATAAAAAAAAGAATTGACGTGAGGAAAGCGAAGAATTCTAGCCGAAATGTAGATTTGTCTTGAAAGAAGTGATCGAGATGATATACGCATCATTATATGCTAATAATGGTATCTATAAACTTTAAGCTTAATAATCTCTCTGATTTTATATATGATGTGATTACGACTGCGATAAAGCTAAACTATAGATGGAAAGTGTGTAATCTAGCCTGCGATTCACAAAACCTATTGTTCTTTCGACATATTAATTGTTCAAAATATTTTTCTTCCATTAAAAGTAAAGAGTATCTAACGATTTTAACCTCCGCGAATTCTAAGTGTTTACAACGACGAAAACGTGCGCAGTAAAATATATACTTTCGTGATAAAAGGAGAAGTTAAGACAAAGTATGGTTTGTTAATTGCCGGAGGTCGAGAAGCTCAAATATAATAATATTAATATACACTAAATGATAACAGTACACATCCGGTTGTATTTGAGCTCGACTTGAGGATTTTCTGTAAATATTTAGGAACTAGTTCTATTTAAGTAAAAAAAAAAGTAAATATTTTAAGAAAATCAGTAAACTTCTTATTTTGATATATTACTATTAAGATTTTTTTTAAATTCAAATTTCATATTTATAGAATATTTAAGTAAAAAAAATTTATAGTAAAAACATATTTATAGTAAAAAAAAAAATTATAGTAAAAAAAAAATTTATAGTAAAAAAATATTTATAGTAAAAAAAAAAATTTATAGTAAAAAAATATTTATAGAATATTTAAGTAAAAAAAATAGTAAATATTTTAAGAAAATCAGTAAACTTCTTATTTTGATATATTACTATTAAGATTTTTTTTTTAATTCAAATTTAATATTTATAGAATATTCGACCAAAAGTAAAATCAACTTTTTCTACGTAAACCTTTTTAATAGGATCTATTATTAATAAGTAGTCATATCTCACAGAAATATCGAACACATTAGTTATTTATAGTCAGCATCTCTACTCTCAGATCGAGGCCAATGTCATCATTAAAATAATAACGTACCAGCAAGTTAAACATATCCAGGGATACAGGTATACCTGCCTTCTGATTTGATTCATCAATATACTGGTTTTCTGTTGCAAATGTGATGATTCTTTTAGCAAGCACTTCAAACAAGACTTTTCGATATTTAATAATGGTATTGGTAGGAATTTTCTTTGTTCTTTTGATTCCGCCTCATTTGCGAGTTATATTTTTTCTACTATACTCTACCATTTGACAACTTCTCTTCTACACATTTCTATTTTCGGGGTTGAACAGTATTAAAAACTTTATTACACACACCGTCGTTTCCTAGCAGAATCTTTGTCTCAGACTTTCTTGAGAAAATCGTCTGCTTCTTTCCTTCTCAAGTCTTTCATATTTGATTTTCCCTTGATGCTGTTTTCTTTAGGGCATTGATCTTAGGCAATCTTTTTTATTACGTCTTGAATCTGTGTTTATTTTGTTCATCTTTCGAGCATTGTAGCTTTCCGCGTTTGCTTTTATGAAACAGAGTTTTGATACTTGCATGAAAATTTTCATTCGGAGAAAGGCAGTTCAACCGGCCCCGAGTGAATGCCGTACCAGATACAGGTAGGTGCCCACCAGTATAAATGCGTGACACTAAGTTACTATACTTTAACCACCAACGCTCGGGTCGTCACTTTACTCCAATTGAAATGAATGGCGCTTCCCTTTATGAAGCTGTCTGTTTCAATAAGCTCAGAGGACTGACCTTCATCTTAGGCTTTAAATGAAATACTTACATCAAATCCATTGCTAAAGTCGCTGGAAAAATGGTTGGATCGTTTTACCGTTCTAGAAGGTATCAAACACCTTACGCAATCGTCTACTGGTATAAGAGTCAAATGCATCCTGAAATAGAGTACTGTAGCTACGTCTGGGGAACGCTTAGAGCATTTTTCCAGCATTTACATAGTACACAACTGACTTCGAAATCTAGTGGGCATGTCATTTTCTCTTTCCTATTACCACTTTCTAACAGAATAAATGATGTTAGTCATTCTCTACTTTGTCTTTATTTTCATGGTAGGTGCTCGACCGAGCTCCAATCTATGGTTTACCCTGTAAAAAATGCACAACTTAAACTTCTCTTGCTACAACCACTGTAAATAATTATATTTTTCTTTCTGTGTTCCTAAAACTAAACAGAGCCCTCATGAGCAGCATTTTTCTCCTAAAACTATCTGTCATTGGAACACAATGCCGCGAAACTGCTTTCCAGCTGAATACAACTTTGTCGTTTTTAAGTCGCATGTAAACAAATTATTGTTTAGCCGTTTTTTTTAAACAATCAAATTCTGACAAATTTCAACCATCGTTAACAATCATACAGGTGTGTTCTCACCGGCCACCTGACAAACTCATATCCACGAGTGGCCTTTAGGCCTTGATAAGTGATGAAACTAACCATTAATCGAGTATGCACGCTCAGATCAACTAATATTTTTAGTTTACTATGGAAGGAATACTAGAACCTCTCACCGGCTTTTATAACGATCCATGTGTGTAGCAATGTACTAGTCATCAATTCTGTCGTTTCACAGAAGAGCATCCGACATAATTCCAGATGCGACTATATGAAAATTACAGTTACCTTTATGCAACGGTGATCATAAACAGTATGTCATAACCTGTGATACGAAATGTCATTCAAGTAATAATAAATATCGTCAATGAATGACCAAAATTTGGTTATGTATGAGGAGCGTTCAATTAGTAATGCCACTGACCTATTTCTCATAGCAGTAGATTAATGAACCTTATCACAGTTATTAGTCTTTCCCTACATAGGGCCTGTGGACGAGTGGTTATAGCACTTGTCTTTGGGCTGGACGACCCGGGTTCGATTCCACTTTCGGGTCTGAAAACTCCCTCTGTCCACCCAGCAGTAAATGAGTGCCTGACTAAAACTCAGGGTAGGTTCAAGGCAGCGGAAAAAGAGGGATGGGCTCCGCCCTCCATATGCTGTGCCCTAGACACGGTGATTCTTAACAAATCACCGCCGCTGCGACCATGGGCAGTGTGCGATGTCGGCAACGACACTCGTGCTATGCGACCTTTACCTTTACCTTTTACATAGAAACCACCCAGAGTTATGCCTTTCTCCCATCGTTTGATGAAGCTCTGGACACCGTTTTTATAGAACACAACCACGTCGTAACTTCAAAGAATGAAGGCTGCATTATCTGGGAAACGCTTTCCTTTCAAAAACAATTTCATGGCTGGGAAGAGATGAAAGTCAGAGGGTGCAAGGTCAGGAAAGAAAGGGGGATGTCGAAAAAGTTAATAGCCACACGCCCGTTCTTCTGATCTGGCGACATGCGAGTTGTGGACCGGAGTGTTGTCCTGCACGATTAAAATATATTTGCTGATCTTGCCTCGCCTCTTGATTTTGATAGCTTCTCTTAATTTTATCAAAAGTGAAGCATAATAGGCGCCTATAATTGTGGTACCCTTTGCCAGGAAATCTGTGATCACTACTCCGTCCTGGTCTCAGAGGAGTGTGAGCATGACCTTGCCAGCGGAGGGCTGCACCCATTGCCTTTTTTGGATGTGGTGAGTCCAAGTGCTTCAATTGCATTGACTGTGGTTTGTATCTCTGGATCATAGTGATAGACTCAAGTGTCATTTTGTGTAATCAGTCTTATAGAAAAAACATTGACACATCTTCTTGGCACATCTCCAAATTCATCCTCGAGCACTCGACGCGTTCTTGCTTCTGGAAAGGTGTGAACAACCTGGGAATCCATCTGGCAGATACCATATGCATATGCAAATAGTATGAATGATAGTTCCCACAGATCATGTACTAATCGTGATATTTCCGGCTATTTTGCGAATAGTAATGGGTTGATCTTCCAAAATGACAGCCTAAATCTGACAGACAGATGTCTCATCAATGGCAGAAGAGGGACGACCAGGTCTGGGAGCTGTTTGCACAGACTTCCTGCGATTTCTTTATTCACGATGTCAACGTTTTTCAAGGTCATATGATGGGACATCATCAACATATGTTTCTGTCATTTCATCATTTTAGTGTGCGTCCTTTCAAATACAAAAACCGGATCACTGCGCGACACTCAACTGGCTCCATTTCACACCTGTAAATCAAAAACCCCAATTAGTTCAGATCTGTTTTCTACAACATAATCCATACATATATAAATCATTACACATGCAAAACTTCATCTAGATCAGACAACGGGAAGTGGGTAAGGGGCATTACATATTGAACGCCTATCGTACCAATTAATTGATAAAACTATCCAAAAATTGCGCAGGAGTCGAAAAGTTGTGCGAAAAAGATTAATCAATATGAGTCCAAATTTTGGAATCTTTAGTTCGCCATTTATATGACAGATAAAAAAAATCTAACATGTTAATAAAACATTTTGGAGCACTCACCAGGAAAATGAGAGTTTAAATACTTCAACGGGAGCGACAAATACGCCGTCATAACCTGTGATACCAAATATCATTCAAGTAACTATAAATATATTGTAAAAATAAAAAATAATGATATTAAAAAAACCGTTGATTCACTAACACTGTGTAATGGTACGAATGCAGGACAACGGTCTACCAAGTATTCGTTTTCATGAAATTATCTGGACGGCAGCTCGTCACATACACAGCTGGAATATTGTTGATTATATCACAGGTAACAGTCGTTCGTGCCTTTCATATTCGTTGTTTTTTGTTCCTCTTTTTACTAGTAGCGTTTGTAAAAGTCATTAACGACAGCAAATTATTGTGAGGGGAACACAATGCTTTTGGAGTCTTTTCTTTCTTTTCTAATATACAACATATTGGCAAGGTACAGACAACCAACCAGTATGGATGAGTAACTCGGCCAACCAACCAATACGAATGCATAACACAGCTAATCAAGTCTCCTGCATAAATGCGTAAAAATCCCACTCGCCAGTATAAATGCGTAATACAGCCAACCCACAAGTATAAATTCGTAACACAGCCAACCCACAAATATAAATTTGTTACACAACCAACCCAACAATGTAAATGTGTAACACAGAACACCCACAAGTATTAATGCGCCACATAGTCCACCACTATTATAAATGTGTAAAACAACCAACCTAACAGCATAAATGCATAACACAGCCAACACACGAGTATAAATGCGTAATAAAATACACCCACCAGTATAAATGCATAACACAGCCAATCTACAAGTTTGAATTCGTAACACAGCCAACTCTCTAATATAAATGCGTAACGCAGCAATCCTTACAGTATAATTATTTGACAAATCCCACCCACTAGTATAAATGCGTAGCAAAGTCAACCCACCATTATAAATTTGATTTTATTCAATTAATTTGTCAAAACATAAAACAAGGATGCTTCAGTTGCCATCTAAGGAAAGGGTGGAAGAAGTTAAACAGAAGAGGATACCGTAGCCCAGCACCTGTCCCAATTCACTTTGAATTCATTCGTTGTTGGCGCACTTATTACCACTCCAATCTCCAAGGGTCCTGATTAAGAAAGCGACCGTTCTCCAGTTCAATCGAAATCGGAGGTGCAATAGTTTCTTGTAGTGTCCGCGTAGACTTCTTTCTGGTGCATAACTGAATATTTAATTGCCATTGTAAGTCAAACTGAAATCACCCGTAAGTGTTGGCGCCGAAAGGAGAAAAGGTTAAGTTTCTTGAGTCGGCTTTCATAGAGCAAATCCCATAAACCCTGCACCATTCGAGTAGTCAGTCTTTGACCTCTTTTCTGATGCTGAATATAACGTATTAGATATGGAGCAGATACTTGGTCACTACACTTTAACAGTGGTCTGACGAGAGAGACAGAAAATGGTAGAAATATTTCAGGTAATATTTTGCAGAAAGAACGCTGCATGACAAATAGAGTGTTCCTGGTTTTGTTTGCAGCATGAATGCAATGTTTCGATAGCTTGAAAGGCGAGTACACCATAAGCCCAATATCTTTTGTCTCGTTCGCCTCCTTGAGCAGAGCCGTGCCACCGCCGAGAGTAAGGGCCGAGTCAGAAGGAGATCCCACTCCAATATTGCAGCATTAATCGACATTAAGATATGTGTCCCATTCAAAGCACGTTGAAGGCTAGACTTGAGATTGTCATGCTTGCTTCTACGAGCAACTAATTTGATGCGTAACATACCTCACCCACCAATAGGGTAAGGATTATTTGGTCCGAATTATTATGTCTGTTGAGTGTACTGTGTTTTCATCGATTTGGCTATGTCGGTTATAGAGAAAACCGTTTTATAGTGACGGACCGTATTTTCAGCACCTCTCAATAGGCGAAAACTCCGTGAGAAAAGGGAAACGCACAATCCTCGCGTTAACCTACTGTGCTAGAAAAATAAAAGAATTGAACATTTTTTTAAAGTTTGGACTGTAACTCAATTTCCAACCGAATTTCGTGCAACTCACTTTCTGCCTTTTTCTCCAAAAGTTTTGACGGTCATTCAATTTCCACCCAAATGTCGTGCGACGCACTTTCTCTCTGCCTTTCTCTCTCCAATCCAAATCGCTTCTCGTCCTTCCCAGCTCTCCTCTTCATTTATATCACCTGATATCCACATATGCAAATGAGACCACCATAAACATATGCACCTATGAAGAGAAGCCCTTAATAAATCTGCATACGACATACAAAGCACCTCATTCTTTTTCCTGATGCTGAGTTTTCCTCTTTATTGTCACACTCCTACCTGATTGTATGATCATACAAGTGACAGGTTGCTTTATCTTAGTACTTCTCCGTAGTATGACAGTTATTTCTTCCTCTCTTACGTTAGATATACCAGGACCTTAATTGGCAATGAAATAAGGCAGCTCAACCAAGTAACGCATGTCCTCTCCCTCACTTTCAGATTCAGAACAACTACTACTTGTATCGGAATCTGGTTTTCTCCATTCAGTACTCTCTGATGATGTGGCATCATTGTCGTCCACTACCGGTGCTAAACTGAGACGTTGGCGCACATCCCATACATGTCGAGGCGTGCCATTGACGACTACCGACTGTGGACTTATCACTCCAGTGATACGACCTGGTCTGAATTTCGACGTGCAACGTCCTTGTGGATTTTTTACCCAAACTGTGTCCCCCTCTTTATAAAGTGCAGATATCCCATGGTGATTCGGATGGGGCACAACATTGACTCCTTTCACTCTTATCTGGTATGAGTAAAACAAATTGGCAGCAGCTGATGATGCGGACACATCATCCTTGGGGTAACGTTGCACCAATGCACAGCCTCCATAACAGGACAGCTATTCCGTGCAGCAATCCGCTTCACTGTCCTATGGCACCTTTCTATAATAGCATTTCCTGATGGTCTTTATGCACAGCGTGGCCGGAAGTTTACACCCCACTCGTTCAAGAACTGCCTGAACTGTTGACAGCAGAAGGCAGTGTCATTATCAGCCAGAATCTCGGATGGGGGCCACGTTAAAAAAAGACGGATTCTAATTGCCGGATCACATGTGCAGTGTCTTGCCGTTGTAGTGGCCGCCAGATTGAAAACCGCATGGCTCCACAATCGATCAGTGTCAACAAACCATTGTAGTGTGTGATGTTCATGCCTAGCCGGTTCCATACGTCCTGCACACTGAGCCCTCCCTTTTTCCATTGAACTGGAGTTGGGTTTATTGTCTGGCATTCCTCACAATTCCGAATAACTGCCTTTACTGCCGATTTAGACACAGACGGGCTGATTCTACGCACAAAATATAATTTTCGCCTGATTCCAGGATGTCCACTATGTCGATGAATTTCGTTCAGCTGTGATGGGTTCAGGTTTCCTGTGGCAAAGGCATACACTGGCTGTATTTGTTCAATCTCTCTCTCTCTCTTTGCATCATTGAGCCACCGCTGTGGAACTCTCGTCAGTGAGTCTGCTCGGTTCTGGCCAGATCTTTCTAGTGCTATATCAACTGAAATGTCGTACTCTTTCACAAGTGAGATTATCGTGCCCAGTCACCGCCTTATGAGCATCTCTCCGCGTTATGAGCCGTTGTGCTCAATCTAGATATTCACGTGAGCGCATTTGTCACCCAGTGGTACACGCACACAGTCTGTTTTATGTGTAACACATTGGCATTCCATTTGAGTGCAAGGTTTAGTCCTTTTAGGACTGCATCCAGCTCTGCCACGTTTATATGTTGGGTATCCTTTGTTGGTCGCAACAAGCTTGCATCCTCGATGATGGCTTCACTGGCGTCAAGAGCTACTCACGCAGCAAGCGAGCTTGCGTCCACCCACACATCCAGTTCCTTTGTGGCTACGCACCATTTTCCTCGGACGGGATCTGATTTCTGTACACGGGCAAGGGTATCTGATATCATACACTCCAGTGGATTATCGCTAACCTTATCATCCCAGTTCTATGTAACAGTTGTAGCGTAACGTTTAATAAAGTCTGTTGCCACTCGAAGCGATCCACACACTGGAGAGTGCCTCACCAGTTTGCCACACATGGATGAGATACATCTTCGTGTCATAGTTCTCGGCGCATCCACAGTACTGGTTCCTCGCCGCCATCGCAGTGTGCCATGCTCTGTCCAAGTTTCCAATACCAGCACTCGTGCACCATTTTTCAGTTTTTTGGGGTCCTTACAAGTAAATCCGTACGGGTTCCAGATGCTTCCTTACGGATTCTGCCGACGCCACATCCTCATTAATATATATGTCATCAATATATGCCGACGTTGCTCTCCTTATCTTCTCATCCTGGACTGACACAGGCTCGAGAACAGCCCGCATTATAAGAGGTGCCACACTTAAGCCAAATCCTAACCTAGTTAGACAATATATTTGTCCTTTAAATATGACTGTCTGGTACGGACAGATAGATCTCTCAACATGGATCTGTAGGTATGCCTTCCTGAGGTCCAGAATGGATACATTCGTTCCCTGCTGTCTCTATTCTCGCATTTTCTTTGCGCAAACATCTGCATCGCCAGTTAATGCATCAACATAAGTATTTAATTAACGATAGTCCATCACAGGACGCACCTTATTTTGATTGGCCTGTAGCACAGCCATCAGTGATATTAGTCCCTAGGGGAGGGGGCAAACTCCTCCTTATTATATGGCAACAACCAACCGTTGTTTATCCAGGTCTGCAACTCGCATTAATGATCTTCCCTTAATTCATTAGACATTGCATATTCAGAAATCCGAGTTTCCAGTTTCTCTGGTGCATAACCCGCTGACTATTTCAATGCTGCAACGCACACTTTCTTCCGTTCGTCAAATTTGGCAACAAAATCAGCTTCATCAATACAAAGTGCTGCGCAGATGGGTTGTGCCTCCCCAAACTCCACACTTCCAGATTGCGTGATGCGTGATGCGAACACCACCGAGTGCCTTAATGGCGTCAATGCCAAGTAACATATCGAAATCAAGAGGTTTACCTTGCATATCAGCACGTTCATTGTGGTAACGTTACCAGTCTATGTATGAATCCTAATTGTGTCATTTCCGAAGCAGGCCTGCGTAGCACCGGTTAATGTAGTTACCACCATTTTCTGCTTTGACCCAGACCGACATAGCTTTGCACTCAAGATAGAACGTGAGTACTCAGTGTCAAGAAGAGCCAAGCATGGTGCATCATCAACATGGTAATGACAGGAAGCGCCGAGTTCACATGCTGACTGTTGAATAGACTGGCGCTAATGTCTTGTCCCCAACTTCGTTTCCCGGACAATCTCTTACCATATGACCAGTCTTCTTACACCGTTAACATCGCTGACTGGAAGTCTGCCTCCTTTGCATGCAGTCTCTCGCAAAATGATTAGGGCCGTTGCATTTGTAACATGTATAATCAGATCGCCCCATGCCCAAAGGCGGTGGAGTAATTCGGGTAGGCTGTGTTGCAGCAACACCTTTTTCCCAACTTCAGCATTGTCTTTAATCAATGCTCGAGCTCGAGCAAACAGCACTTCTAAAATCATATCGTCCACCCTAGAAATAGACCGCAACAGCCTTTTTACAAACACACACACCAGCACATTATCGGGTATTCCTCCAAATAGCACTGACAGTTTCCGCAGATCTGACAAATATACGTCTACAGTCTCACCCGGACGCAATACACGTGCCTTGAACTTCTCATACGCTGTAAATCTGTCATCGGCAAAGGCAGTAACTAGAGCTCCTTTAATTCGTGCTGCATCGGATTTTTCTTCTTGAGTTAGTTGCTGGTAAACTGCGAATGATCCCCCAGTTAGCCGAAGAAGGATGACATTTTCAAGCCGCTTCACTCCAAATAAGTCACACACTAATTCCACCTTCTCAATCCATTCACCGACTGCTCCATTCGCATCAAACTCAGGAATTATCTTTAGGTCAAAACGGCTGTCCATTTTAAGCCGAGATAGCTTGTTAACTAACTGTGCCAGAAAAAATAAAAGAATTAAAACATTTTTTAAAAGTTTTGACTGTAACTCAATTTCCAACCGAATTTCGTGCAACCCATTTTCTGCGTTTTTCTCCAAAAGTTTTGACGGTCATTCCATTTCCAATCAAATTTCGTGCAACCCACTTTCTCTCTGCCTTTCTCTCTCCAATCCAAATCGCTTCTTGTCCTTCCCAGCTGTCCTCTTCATTTAAATCACCTGATATCTACATATGCTAATCAGACGACCATAAACACACGCACCTATGAACAGAAGCCCTTAATAAATCTGCATACGACATGCAAAGCACCTCATTCTTTTTCCTGATGGTGAGAGTTCCTCTTTATTGTCACACACCAAATAAAGACAAGCAGTTCCGACTTTATTGTGTTTCCCCATAATATAAATACCGTGTTCGTAAAATGTGCACTAACAAGAATACGCTTCTGACTAAATTGTTCAACAACATAAAAACGTAACACACATAGAATCATCAGATTCTTTCATTCTCACATTACTATTAACTAAAATATGGTACACTCAAAGAATACTGAGAAGGAGAATCAGACCAGAATGAATAATTTAGCAAAGGTTTAAATTACAAAATAATTCTACAAAAAATAATACACATTGAAGAGGCATTTAAATAGTATTGGGCTTAACGAAAGAAAGTCTGACGGATGAGTGCATCCAGTAGGAGCAAGTGTTAAAATATACATTCCAACATTTTTCCCCTTAAAGTTTTATAACGAGAATGAGTGAATTTATAGTGTCCTCTTTCGGTAGTAAAATTCTTTCAAGCTTGTTTTACCTTATACATTTTCTATTTATTTGTTTTATTTTTTTATGTATCACATTTTATGTATGTTTTCTTAATAGTGCTCTATTTAGTAATAAACTACTCGTATTTATCAGGAATTGTTTGTCCCCGAAACATCTTCGTAGTTGATCGGCTGGAACTTCTCTCTCAACTGGCTCTCTACAAGTTTTTTTTTCTTATATTGTTCAGGAAATTGCGTATTTTCCTCTTTACTTGTAAGACTTTCTGGCTCAATAACAGGTAGCGTGCAAGCATCCACTAGGCGTATTAATTAATTGATTTGGGAGCCATACTTTCTTCGTTGACGGTAGTTTCGATCCCAGAAGGTAGACGTACATAAGCATAGAAACGATGGATTTTCAGTAACGTAGTAGGTGTAATCAACCTAGGATAATCCCTGCCGTTTAGCCAATAGAGGAATTGAAGTACCAGAAGTGGGTTTACGGTTGTACTTAAATAATCTATCGCGAGGAGTCACATAGGTAGCTGTGCAGAACAACGATCGAATACAATGTAGATCATCAGCTAGAATAGTTTTCCAACAAGATAGCCCAATATTTCGAGAACGCAAAGTTACTTATATGGCCTTCCATAGTGTGCTGTTCAATTTTTCAATTTGTTCATTTCTTTCTGGCTGAAATGTACCAGTTTTCGAAGTCGCAATACCTTTCCCATGTAAGTAGTTTGTTGTTTCCTCTGGCAGAAAGTCAGTTGCTCTATCTGTGTGAATCATATCTGACATGCAAAATATCGCAAATAATTGATGCAAATATCGTGACAGTTTTTATTGTAATACATTTACATGGGAATGCAAAGGAAACACGTAAGTATTCGTAGATTATTGTAAGTAGATATTTGTTACCATGTGTGGACGTAGGTAGTGGCCCCTTTAACTCCATGTTTAATCACTAAAACGGTAGTTTTGGCTTTTATGAGAGTTCCCTTGTTACCGGTAAATAATTTAGGTTTTAGATACTCCCAAGACGAGCACGATTTAGTAATGACTTCTATTTGGTCAAGTGGGAAGGGCAAGTTTCTTTTTTGGGAAGAATGAAATAGTTGTGTGGCATAATAAACAGTAAAAGTCGCGAAGATTTTGTAATTAATGATTGATTCCAGATATTCAGGAAAACGTATCAGCAACCGTATTTTTCTTTTCCAGCACAGTAGACGATGCTAAACTTTAATTGTGACAGTTCAATGCGTCCACGGCATATTTTGTCATTTTTCATTTCCTGGTTTTATTTATCTTCCTCCCACAAGGTCGGGAAAGTGGGAAAACCCCACGCTCGAGAATTTGAGCACTCTGGTCATTTAAAAATTGCCTGGGCAGCCCCGTCGCCATTCCCGTGTAGGGGCGCCTCACGCGATTAGCAATAAATTAACCCCCTCTCAAAGGGTGAGAAGGCAAAGCCTGGGAGGGTGCAATTCCTAGAACTGCACAGGACAGACAACCGATAGACCGGCGTAAATCCAGACCCGAAGGCCTGGACAATACCGGTGCTTGCTAAAGAAAAAAATGGCGCAACTTTTGTAGTGCTTCAACAATCGCAGCTACTTAACTAGTAATATTTTATATAATTAACATATTTAAATGTTTTAAATTTGTCTGCATATAATGAGGTATGTAATAATTTATGTACATAGGCGTCATTAATTCCTTCCTGAAAATTAATTATTTGGCTCAAACCATCGGCTGAAAATTGAGGCTTGTATATATAGCAAAAATGAATTTTATTAAGGTCTGAAGAATCATGATAAAAACTCGAATAGCTCGCCGTGCATGCGACACACGTCTACTGACGCTGTTAATAAACACCAGACTGATTTCAATCTTGTCGCCGTAAACAAAGCGAGAGAGAGCGAGAGGGGGAAGAGAGAAATAGAGATATGATCGAGAGAGACACATACACAACATACATCACAAAACGAAATACAGAGAGACAAGGTATTTTAATTAACATGCGTTTTGGTATAGTTTACCAAACTGTTCTAATGTTTAACACTTTCATGGCGATGCCAGCTAACATTGATTTAACCTTTAACTCCAGCTATGCACCTGTAAATTCCGGATTTCATAAACTTCTCGTCAATCTGACACCGCCGTCTCTCTGACAATAATATCGGCATTGCGCGTCCCCCCTGTGATGACAATCCAGGTCTGATAAAATGTCTACAAGTGTGGGGGATTGCAGCTCACACAGAAGGTTTCACTATCCAATATTTTGACGAAGTTTGCTGGCGATTAGTGAAACGATTTGAACGCTAGTCTGTGCACAAACAACTTGCGACATTTTGTTAAGTAGTTATCTATATACTGGTATTTTGTTATGAAGGAAAAACGTCTTAAAAATGAGTGATAGTTTTTTTTATTCAACGAGTCACTAGTGGTCTAGTCCATCTGTATAAAAAGTTGAACGGACGTGTGTCCTGCTCACTTCATTTATCAGGTATGCACATTTAATGGGCTCAGCAAAGAAAGAAGAGATTCACGTTAATAATAATTCATAATAATAACACAGAAAGAAATAATAATGGCGTATGCAAATTTTAATTTTATGAACAAAAGAGAAGAGGCTTAATAAAATAATAGCAGATAATAATAATAAAAGGAAAGAAAAATGTGTTATTTTCCAATATCTACTAATTATTTAATTAAAAGAGTTTGGTTTACTTTTTTTTCGATTAGTTTTGTCTCCTTATCGATTATCTTATTTCTTGTCGATTATTTTTTGTTTTCTTATAAGTTTTAAAATCTTTTTATCGATAGAAAGAAAGGGAGTTTCTCTTTGTCTTATCAGTTAGTTTCGGTTCAATGATATCGAGTGATTAATATGAATTAAATTGCGAATCGATATCGAGAAGTTGAAGACTACTAGTGATTAAATAATCGTCGAATCAAGGGAGGCGAGAGCGCTCTATCCTTTAATAGACTACACGAATTACCTATGCTGGAAATTTCATTTCTTTGATCAGTCATAACTCAAAAACCAATAAACCAAATTAGTTAAAACTTTGCACAAAATGTTTATTTGATAGGTTCTTTAAGTGTGTAGAATTTCAGCATCATTTGTCAAGGAAACCCAGAGATCCAGAAAGTTCAATCATTATATTATGTTATCTGTGTGTACGTACGTACGTGCGTACGTACCTACGTATGTGCCACCCTGTATCTCATCAACTATTTTATGGATTCAGCTGATTTTTGGCAGAGATAGAGGTTCTAGGGTCTAGTTGATGGCATTTTAATTTGAGTTTATCATATACGTTAGTTTTCCAGAAAATCCCAAAAAACCTTATGAGAAGGCATTGTATTGAGGCATAGATTTTACAAAAGTATTGACATTCCATTAAGGGCATGACTACATATCAACCAAACCATTTCATTATTACATCACTACAGTATAAATCTCTATGCATGAGTGGATGAAGTGTGTGATGTGCGCTAAAGAAAAATTCCTACCAGTAAAATACATGGCCTTGTTGTGCTCGCATACCCTTAATGACAATAAAAGTGTAAACATTTGGGAATTTCCTTGCTTTTGTACATTTAGTGTATATGAATTTTCATCTTAACCCTATTAAGGGCATATGATTTCAGTATACTGGCATTTTTCATAGAATTAACGATAGATTTGTCCTTAAAGTTCATTTCTGTTTAATTTCCGTTTCAAGCTGATTCAACAATGGTTCTTAGAATAGTTTTTCGAACTGATTAACAAACAAAAAAACATGGCCGTTCACATAAATATTTCAGCGGTCATTGCTACCTGTTTTTTGGCAGCTGTTCAAAAAATCGTCCCACAAACAAAGAGATGAAGGTCAGTATTATATTCGAATTAGGTTAGCTTTTACAATCATTCTATACGAATATACAATTACGAATCAGATTTTCTCAATGGCGGCTTTGTTCTATTTCATTCCATTTGACGACAATAACTTTTTTGTCAACCCATAGACATGTTCGTCATTCTGTCGATTATTTATAATTGAGTACGAGATTTTAATTGGGGAAAAACGGGTATAAATCCAGATGTGTTTGACTGTTTGGCCACAGATCAGCCAGTCTTGTGTTTACATTCCTTTTTGGTTTAGCTGAGAAGTCGAGAACCACTCCACCATGCCTAACTACACTCTCCATTACTTCAATGGCCGCGGCCGTGCCGAGTGCATGCGTATGATGTTCCATATGGCCGGCGTCAAATACATGGACAAAAGATACGAATTCTCCGACTGGGATCGTTGCAGGAATGGTAAGGAATTGTTACTGTACATATATATATATAAACATATATACATATCTTACTTTATACATATACATATATCTAACTTCATTAAGATACTGAACAGATATGCGTCCAATGACATGTTAAATTAATTTCTCTAACTGAACAGTTTTGCACAACTTTCATGCCCCATACGAACATCAATTCTATTTTGTTCGAACTCCATTACACGCTTTTATGCTCGAAAAGGTCTGAAACGTAAAGCTGAAACATAAAGGTCTTAAGAAGAAATGAAAATTACGAGAATCTTGCTTAATTAAAGTCTAGCGACTATTTATTTAATTAAATGCAAAGTTGATATATGTTTATTTGAAAAAAGGGGAGTTATGATCATATTATTCCTCCTAAAATCTATTAAAATATTGCAAACGTACATAAATGGGAGTTATTTTTTTACCTATATTAAGCTATTTGAAAACCCTTTTAAATACTCAAAATGAATAGAAATTTGGGCAATATTATAACGTGTGGTTTAATACCTGTCGTTAAAATTTAACAAAAATGTCTACATTTTCACGAAAAGCTTCTACCACGGTTGCTCTATTATTGAATAAAACTAAACTAAATTTCTCCCACGCCTAGAAGCTGTGTCCCTAAGAGAGAGAGAGAGAGAGAGAGAGAGAGAGAGAGAGAGAGAGAGAGAGAGAGAGAGAGAGAGAGAGAGAGACAGACAGACAGACAGATAGACAGACAGACAGACAGACAAAGAAAGACAGACGGAGACCAAAAATAATAATTATATAAAACAATTTTTTATATTTGGTCTAATTCTTATAAAATATCCTCATTTGATTAACGTATACGAATCAATATGAAATTGCCATGGGTAATATCATTTTGATATTAATATCATTAATATCACTATATATGTTCGCATTTTTGCTTCTGTTTATAAGTCTGTATTTTTGGTATATTTCTATTATTATTAAATCGTTATGTAAGTCTACATTATTTGCTTCTTTTATTTGCATTTTTATATAAGTGTCTTTATTGTCATCCTTATACCAGTCTCTGTTATTTACATCTTCATATAAGTCTATCATTTGTATATTTATATAACTCAGTATTATTTAAATATTTATGTATGTCTCTATTATTTATATATAAGTTGCTATTATCATATTATTTTTATCTTAATATAAGTTTCTTTTATTTTACTGATTATATCAGTTTCTGTCATATACATCTTTATATAATTCTCGATTATTTGGATCTGTATACAAAGTGTTTATTATTTGCATCTTTATATAAGTCTAAATTATCTTTTCTTTCAGATTTCCCATGTAATTATCTGCCCTGTCTGGAAATGGACGGTGGTATGAGGATGCCAGAGACCATGGCCATCTGCAGGTATTTGTCCAGAGAATTCGGTAAGTAAACATCAGAATATTATTCCCAAGAATATAGAAATGAAATACATATGAAAACGTATTTTGATTTCTGTTATGAAAATGCACATCCCGTTTCTTGCAACTATTAGGAAAATAAAATAGAAATAATGACTTACCTTTTAGTGACATCTAGTCTTCATCAAATGAAACAATAGATACCAAAAAAAGCTATGGGATGGGCTAATATTGTGCGATCGAGTACATTCACTTATACCCTAATGTAATTTAGAAAAGTATAAACTTTTATAATTGTTGTATAATAAGTTTGTAGATTTTATTATGGCGGGCCTTAACACTTGAATATCTACTCGTGTGGTATGTTCACCACCATAGATCGTGTACTAGCTATGCCTGATTAGGAACGGACCCGATGGAAAAGATGAAATTAAACACATTAAGAGGACCCTTTAAAGGTGAGTACAATTAATAAAACCATCTTCCTTATTTTTATATTTTAACAGATGTAATTTCATTTGAGGTCTCACATACAGTAACTTCGAGTTAGAGAGAAGACGAGCGAACCGTATTTGTCATGATCAACGAGCCCATATATTTTTCTGTTTTGTTACGATTTACGCCACCAACTGAGTTATCATTCTTTAGTGATGCAATGCAGCATCCGGTTTCGTTTGCTATGTTTTCTAATACTCATGTTATGAAGTAACATATGGGATAAGTTTTTCCAAAACATACAATTTAAATATGTTTTTAGAGTAGCAAAAGTTGTAGTAGTAGCTGTATTATTAACAATAGTAATGTGTTTAATAACATTAAAAAGGGTTTAAAGGAAAAGGATTATGAAGTTATGTCTAAATAACCCGAACCCGAACCCTTACTCTATTTTTTAGGATTCTACCCCAAGAGCAGCATGGACATGATGAGGTGTGACTACATCAGCGACTGCTTCTATGAAATCATGCACGATTACATGAGGTACTACCACTGGAAGAACGGACGTTTCAGGGTGAGTCCATTATCAAGAATATTAGAATTTACGATTTAAACGTGTCATATATTGTTTCTGTGTTTATTTGTTAAATTTTACGGCATGTCAACCATCGTGTGTCCATTTTATGCTCATACCATACATATGCTTTTAATCCGATTTGGTTTAGGATTTATTTGTTCAGTAGATGCATATTATATCAACTAATACTTTGTAAACGATAGTTTCGATTTAATAGATTGATGCGGGTAAAAGTGGGCCTAGAATTAGTTGTCTTCTGAGTTACTTCAGAATACCCAATAATCTTATAATGGGGAATCACAACTGGATTAACTATATGCCATACTAGATACACAGTTTATAGGGTTTGGAAATAGGGTAGGCAAATTAGAATAGAAAAATCTCGAAGAAAAATTTCAGGGTGCTGAGGTTGAGTTAAATAAAACATCTTACTACCAGGCTGTCCGGGCCAGTTTACTGTCGTGTCCGTGAAAGAATTTAGCCTAACAGGTACTAACACGACAGGTAAATGCACCTGGGAGTAATTGTCATCAGAAGTAACTCCATATTCTAAAAAGCTCCTCAATTGGGCCTCTCACAACCGGAGTGCACTTTAACGTAATACCGAAGACTATTCTTTAAAAAAATAAATGGATCCACCGATGTCAACAGAAATGATCCCTTTTTTATAAGCTACTACATTGATATGTAGAAGATGGCAACACAACTATACCTAGATTGCTCCACGTATTGATATTCTATACCTTAAGATGTTGAGTTTTTAGACATGTTACATCAATTATAATTTGCTTAATCTTTGGTATGACTGGGTTAAGATTGAACCTCGGTCTCTCGGCCCTATTAGCAAACACACTCATATTGTATGAAATGATTTACAAAGCGACTAAAGTAAATTCCAAATATCGATGCATTTGTATGTAAATAATGTTTTCATCAGATCCGACCATATTTTTCTACAAGTATTATTGCAGTTTATGGCTAGTTAATGATTCTAAGTTAAGCTAACCGATTTTTAATTAAAATATCTGGCAATTATTCGCATTTCGGTGTTTTCTGCAAGTATTACTACCTTTTCTGGTTAATTAATTACTCTAATTCGGCCTAACCATATTGTGAATTAAAATTATTTTCTCTTTTAAAATCAAAATACCTGGAAATTATTCGCATTTTGGAGGGTAATTATTACATGTATTTAATTGCTGTTTTTTTTTTTAGTAGCCATTGTTTTATTACCAATTTTATAAACTATAATTTAATTTTTCCTTTTTTGTTTCCAGTACAACTGGAATGATGGTGGCATGATGGGTTCGAATATGGGATCCAGTGGCATGATGATGGGATCCAACATGGGATCTGGTGATATGATGGGATCCGGTGGAATGATGGGATCTAGTGGAATGATGGGATCCGGTGGAATGATGGGATCCGGTGGAATGATGGGAGGGTCCGGTGGAATGATGGGATCCGGGGGAATGATGGGAGGTTCCGGTGGAATGATGGGATCCGGTGGAATGATGGGATCCGGTGGAATGATGGGATCCGGTGATATGAACTGCAACTATGATGTAAGTAAAATGTTATTGTTATGACTCTATCCAAGTATTAATCTCTATTAATCTGAATAATTAGACTATCATTACCCGTGGTGTGGTCAGCAAGCTAACAGAAATGTCCCTACAATTTGATATTATAGTATGTTAAATTGAAATATTGGCTTTACTATATAAATTCTAGAAAAGTTTGACTTTGAAAGATTTGTAAATAAATTTCCCTGTAGATTTTACATATATATATATATATATATATATATATATATATATATATATAAAGAGAGAGAGATAGAGAGAGAAAAAGAGAGAGAAGGAGAGAGAGAGAGAGAAAGAGAGAGGGAGAGAGAGAAGGGGATAGAAGGGAGAGTGTGAAAGGGATTCATAGTCTGACACATTAACATACATGCTACCATGGTATACATCCAGTTCTTGTCAAATCTATGAACATATGTATTTCATATATCTTGACAATTGTCACGAGGTGTATTCGCTAACAAAAAGGATAACAACAATGTCCACATAGTTCTATGAATATAATGATATAAATATATAGTTTTATAAATATACTATTTTAAATCCGAATCTAGTTTTGTTTATCATATTTAATCTGAAATAAATTGACTTTGAAATAATTGTAAAATGACTTTTCCTATGAATTCATCTTAAAAACATATAGAGATAAAGAGTGAGATAGAGAGAAAAAATTAAAATAGATAGTAAAATTATGTAATAATAGGGTGACCCATTGCCATATCCTTGTGCCAGGAAGAATCTCAGTTGTTTTCCTATCAGTAAACATGTGTACGCTCATATTTTTAAAATTTATTTCTAGAATTACATGTACTGGAGATACATGAACACCTTCAACAGAGTGATGCCCTTCATGGAGAGGACTCTGTGCATGCGCAATGGTGGCAGCCAGTGGTTCATGGGAGAAAAGGTATGTATAAAATAATTTACCTTCATAATAAAACTAGCTGTTCGTACTAGGCGTTATGTGGGAAAAAGTGAAGTCATTTAAGTTTTAAGTTTTAATTGTTGGCGATTGGTTAAACTTATGCAGAACATGAAATCACATTTTAGTTGTAAAAGAAAACACAATTTTCAGATTCTTTGATATCGGTTATTCCCCTTCCTAATATTGATTTTCAGGTCATAATGTTTAAATGTTTACATATTAAAATGTGTTCGGGGGTCACGGCATCACTTTTAAGAATGTAGCAAATAACGATATTTTAGTGTTAATAACATTGTGCAGCAAAAACAATTGATAATTAGCGAACCGGTATCAAAGTTTTATATGACAATTTTAATAGTTAGGTCAAACGTTTAAAATATCACAAGATAAACTTCGGATAAATGTATACATAAAGCAGTCTTCTGTGAATGTATTCGACTATAAAACGCAGTTTTTCGGGAAATGTGTAGGTTTTACGGGCGACAATTTAAGTGATAAATTAAATTTTAAATATATATTAAATATGTTATGCTTCGGAATTTTTTTTAGATGAGCGTCGATAATTCGTAAAATTTGGTATATTCGGACTACTGTTCTCATCTTGGGTGTTTGCATCACAACGTTTCGGCCGATGTAACCTCCATTATACATTACATTTTAAATATATTAAATGTTTTTATTTTTCATATTCCATTTTGTATCTATTTATATGTTGTAATCAGACCATCAAAATTAATAGAGACACTTACAATTATTCTTCTTCTATGATTTTAATTTCATGTTTCGTTTTTAGACGAGTGTCAGGTAATGGTTAGAGTTAGCGTTAGAGTTATTGTTCCATATTTTTAATTTCATGTTTCGTTTTTAGACGAGTGTAAGGTAATGGTTAGGGTTAGCGTTAGCGTTAGAGTTATTGTTCCATATTTTTAATTTATGTTCTGTTATCATACGAGTGTCATGTTAGAGTTAGGGTAATTTTTTATGATTTAAATTGCATATTTCGTTATTACATGCTGTAAGACGAGTGTCAGGGGGAACAGATGAATAATAATAAAACGCAGAAATGTAGCAATGTTAAAATTCGGCCAGGAAATCTAGGGGTTATATCAATAAGTGTTTAGATCTAGGGGTTATATCCATAAGTGTTTAGATCAAGAGGTTATATCCATAAGTGTTTAGATCAAGAGGTTATATCCATAAGTGTTTAGATCAAGAGGTTATATCTATAAGTGTTTAGATCTAGAGGTTATATCCATAAGTGTTAAGATCAAGGGGTTATATCCATAAGTGTTTTCTCAATAAAGAGACAAAGTAATACTTACGAAAGATTAAAAGAAAGTTAACTAACCATGTTATACAAGATGAGCAGAGTAATCAAGCAATAGCTATGTTCACATATGTTAAGGTCATTAAAATTAGTAAAAGTCCCCGACAGAAAATAATAAAGGAAACCTCCTCAATGGTAGGAAAGAAAGTTTACTAAACATGTGATACAAGTCACATAGCAATCGCTATGTTCAGATTATAAGTGATTTTAAAATCCAATTAAAGTCATCAAATTTCATGATAATGTCACTTATTTTATTCTAGCATACCTAACGATTACCTTATTTTCATTTCTTTTCAGATGATGTGGTGTGATATGATGTTCTACTGTTGCATGGAGAACATGTACAATTCTTACCCCAACATGTTTAGTAGCTATCCTAAAATGATGGGCATGTACAAACGATTCGGATCTTATCCCAAAATTGCCGGTTACCTAAAGAGCCGTTGCATGACCGACTGGTAAACGATGAGATGGTGTCCATGGAGAAAATTGCTCGTGTTGTCCCTGTGAATCGTTTTAAGAATGTTGGTAAACGATTAGAATTCCTGTATGACTGTAAGAATATTTAATAAAATAACTGGTGTCTTTATAATTTGAGTCTTTATAATTTGAGTCTTTATAATTTGAGTCTTTATAATATGTCACTTGCTTTCTTTATTTGTTTTATTTCTTATTTTAAACCACTAAACGCAACACACGTCTACGTAGTTTTTAAAAAAAATTCCCATGACCTATACACCGAAGGAAGTGTCTATCAATCATGTGTATGCAGTTGAATAATGTATGGAAATGAAACCTTTCCACTTGTGTTATATGAATAGAAATGATATGAGGTTAACACAAAGAGTGTGTAATTTGAGTCAGGGTTAGATCTGATGACTTGAGAATGAAGGTTGAATTTTGACAGTATAGGGACATGAATACAAGTTATTTGTGATATACATGCCAGTTAAAAGGAAAGGTCAAAGTAAAAGTAAAGAAGGTCATAATGTTGGATGTCAGACGCAGAAAGATAACTTAATACCTGGTCAGAGATAGATCCATTTGGATGTCAATTTCTGAAAGCCGTTAAACACATGCTAGCATGTAACTCAGACGTTACACCGAATATTATAATGATTCAAGGTAGATTAATGGAACACTCCATTCAGTAGCGCAAATTGGGAAAATATTTAAATAACCTTTTTCGATATGCTGAACACTTTTTACTTTTTATAACTTTTGAGTCCATTTTCGTACGCGAAATTGCACAACAGTTTACGATATAATGTTGGATAATGACCCTGTAAGGACGAGTGCATCTTGAAGTGGGCGTATTTGTTGGAAATCGTTTGGTTTGGCTTGCACGATTTAGTGCGGGTTGACCCGTACAGTCGAGTGCGAAATAGGGCTGTTCTCATAGTCGGAGCCTACAGACGTTGACAGAGTCACCACGTTGACGAGACCTCAGATCAAGGGTCAATGTGCACTTGCGCATGGGGCTCTGTGACGTCACGGGCTTTTGTGTGGGAAGCTGTGTTTTGCCAGTCTGGGTTTGGGAAGCAAGCCGAACGAACGTGTTTCACTATGTAGTCTTCAACATGATTAGGGGATTTAAATTCTCTAAGAGAATATAGGCAGAGATTTTTTCTTCCCCCCTCCTCTAATGGCTAAGGACTTAATTTAGGAATTAACTACGATAGAGTAGTAATTTGGTCTCTCTCTCTCTCTCTTAACGTTGGGCAGGCATATCTAAGCGACAGAAATCTGACGCCTGAAATGAAACAGAATTAAGAGTTTAAAAGATTGTTTGTCTCGTGAGTCGGTCATGAAGGTGTTATTGTAGACACAGCGGGCGGCGATGTTCGCGGCAGTACAGAAACGAAGACACAATTCTACCACTAGACGACATCGAGACGGCGCCCCTCCGCGACGAAGAAGCAAAAGTACGAGAAATTAAAGGTATGCCACGGTCCATTCCGGGACGGGTATACAAAACTAGAACTGCCACGGCCCATTCCCGGGACGCTATGTAACAATTATACAACTATTAGCCCGACTATAGAGGGTTTTTTAAATTTATTTATATTTTACAAGTTTGAAATACAATTGTGGGGCTGCGTTCACACATAGAATCACATAGAAACGAAATATTTCATACTCATCGTAAGAATCACCCCTTAATTTGTGTTGGTTTCGAATTCGACACATTCCTCAAAATGACTATTTAATATAATATTCAACGAAACTATATCAAACTGCAACTTGTTTCAGATCTGCAACACGCCTGTTGGTATTTGTGAGTAGGTATTAGTATGATGTTGCTTGCGCACACATGTTAAATAGGAAATCAGTATCTTCGATGTAACGGACGAGTGTCATTGCTGTGCCATCTTTCTAATTCAAGAGCCTACACTTTAAAAGTTGGTCAGTATAATAGTAAGCAAAAATTATTTTATGATTCCTTATGTTCTGATGATTATGTGGATGCATATATTGTAGTGTTGTGTTATACATATAACATGTTATGCTATTTGTTGCACATTTGCAACATCATTTATTTTTGTTCAATGAGCATATATTTTTTCCAAAGTAATTTATACTACTTTATATTACTCCTATTGATACATTTTTAACTTTTTTACGAACTAATATAAAAATACAGCATTTTAGGGTTAAATCTGATATCAATTTTGGAATGTATAGGGACATGCATACCAACAATGATTTTGAAAGAAAGAAGAATAACTAAATAGTTTACCTGATAAATATGTATTTGTAAAGAATTTGTGAAAGCCGTCAAACACATGCCAGCATATAGATCAGACGTTAAACCGAATATGATGATTAAAGGTAGATTTTTAACACTCCATTCAGTAAGGCGGGGTTTCAAAATATCCAAATACCCTTCTTGTATATGCAAACAACTTTTTAGCATTATAAACCTGTCCGTAAAATCAATTTTAAATATTAGCATGACAAATCGAATATGTGCTGATATTTTTAGTAATGCATTTTAAAATATACAAATAAAAAAAAGCTATATTTTGATTAAACTTGAAATCTGGTTTTCTTATTATTCTGTTTGGAACCGTGCACATAGCATGACTTCATAAATTACTGTAATTACGTAAATAGAGTGCAAATTAAAAAATAGTTGTGACACGATTTGAGAGGAAAAGGAGATAATGGAAGAGAGAGTGTGTTGAAATGAGAATAGAGATTGGCGAAAAATGAGAGTGAGAAAGAAAGAGAGAGAGAGGGGGCGAATAAAGCGAGAAGTTAAAGAAAGATGACGGATAAAAACACGAATTATATTTATTGTAAATTCTTACAAGTAAGCAATTAGAAGGTTAGAGAGAGAAAAAATGAAAATACATATGGTGTACTTTAATTCATTCGTAAAAGACACATTACCACTGAGATGTAAAGAGCTACTGTGACGAGGGTCAGCTTTATAGAGATCAACCAAAGTGGGAAGTTGGACAGCAAGGTGTTTATTAACATTACATTTTATCATTTTCATAAATGTTTTTAGATACAGTGAGTTAGCTTGTTGGATGTGAGAAAACAAAGTTCACCCGAGTCATTATCTATGGAGTTTTTGCCTCGAGAAAGCAAACCGGAGATACGTGCAAGGTCCCTTTCCATGCGTGGTATTGCACGACAGTTATCCCATTTGTATAGAATTGTTTTTCTTTTCTTTATTGTATACAGTCATCTTATTTGTATAAAACTGTAAGCCCTGCTTTTCTTTCTTCCTTTCTTACTTTTATTTCATGCAATAATGTAACTTGTAGGAAACTGTTAGCCCTGCCTGAGAATTGTTTTTCTTTCTTTCTTTCTTTCTTTTATTTCATACAGTTATCTTTTTTGCATAGAACCGTTCGCCTTGCCTAAAAAATGCTTTTACTTATTAATTTATGTTGTTGTTTTACAAATATGCATAAACGTACATGAAAAGGATTTTTTTCACAGTAAGAACCAGAAAAGTGTATTCAAAAACTAACAAGACTGAGAAACGGATTTTTTTACAGAAATATATTACGCACACATTCTAACCTATTAGATATGATTTGTCCCGAACTTTACTTTAATTAATAAAATACGACAAAGTCTTGTGCATAAGAAACATAATGGTGTATCGCAATTGTTCGTTGTCACGACTAAGTAGAGAGTGTAAAGGTCAAAAAGGTTTGATGTATGAAAAACAAGAATCTTTTAACGTAATAATTTGGACACCCACGCAGGTTAAATGCCACTTTTTACACTCGTCAACCCAACTCCCAGCTGTGTATAGTTAATTCATCAAAAGGATTTATTTTGTGCCGTTTCATGTAAGTGGTCACCACGTTTTTTCCAGCTGCTGCATCATATTCTTCCGGCCAACAAGTTAGCATCGCATTCTTACTATAGCAACCTAACATCTTGTGTATCCAAACTTCAGTGCAGAAATGAAGATCACGCCGGTGATAAATATCCAACACATATACTATTGTTTTATTTACCGCATAATATGTCTACCCAATATTAAGAAAGGCGGTTTGCTAGTATCTAATTTATATATTAATAAGCGATTAATATAAGTAACTTAACGATAGAACATGATTTTACAGCACTTACTAGAATTACATTTTAAAGAACAGAAGTAGGGATATATAAAGGTGAGTGACGTCAGGTAGGGATTAGAAAAACGTCGAGGGGTATTTGAAAAGGAACGATCGAGAAAATACATGTATTATTATGCGCTAATGAATAATTTTATACAAAATGCTTTACCATTTAAAATGTCTTTTTTTCTATGATACGATCACGACCCTGATACAGCAAAATAATAGGTAATATGTATTAATCAAATCAATATGCAGAGTGCGACTCACTAAAAATATTGTTCTTCCGACATGGTTCGGTCGAGTTTTTTATCTCCCTTTAAAAACAAAAAGTGGCTGACGGCTTTTATTTTCAACTACAAGTGTTGATAAAACGAAACATGTGCAATGAAATATTGACTTCTGTCATCGGAAGACAAGATTAAACTAAGTATTGTTTTTTTAATTGTTAAAGTTCAACACGCTCAATTTTATATTATAATTAAGAAGTAGATGATTATGCCACAGGTCTGGTTGTATTTGTACTCAACTCAACAATTGCCCATAAATTGTGTCTTTACTTCAAAGTCAAATCGGTAGTCAGCTGAGTGTGTGATACTATCGTGGCCCGGGGAGTCACTCAGTGTTGTATTCTGGGTGAGTCGGCATGAAGATGATTATGCGAAAAAGGATTTATATATTCAATAGGATTTTCGAGTCATCTTTGTGTGTGTGTGTGTGTGAGAGAGAGAGAGAGAGAGAGAGAATCTAATAGGTCCCTCATTATCCACCAAGCTTCAACCCCTGTCACATCGCCGCAATGTTGCATCCTTGTAGTTCGAGGTCACGAGGATCGCATGCGTTCCGACTAGCTGCACCATAAATCGCTCCACGCCCACGCTGTGTTGAAGATCCGCGGAACTTTCGTGTTGATTTAGCTGCGTCAGGAACTTTTGTGTTGAGGGCCGGTTTCGTTGGCAACCCCCAAACAAGAAAAACTCGCCGAGAACAATAACAAATATTTATTGGAACACAGGTGTGTAACAACAATAACAAAAATAAAAGTTGTGTCGTTCTTGTTGGGTAGAAAAGACACGTTGAGGAATCTGACTGGTTTTAAGTCTTGGTTAGGGGACTTTTAAAGTTTTCTTTGGGATTTTGTCCCTTAGTTGAATTTCGAACAGAGTTCCCTTTTTTGATCGGTCGCCAACACGGTCCTTCTCTCAGTTTATTTGTCTCACTGAACTGACCGACGGTCCCCTGTCGAATTCTCCCAGAGCCAGTTCTTTTATTGGGAATTTCATCTTGTCACAAGGTTTGTGATTCGCTCACCAATCACAATTCGTATTGCATTTTTCTGCTCTTTTATGATTGGTTGAGTAATGAAAACACTTTATTTTAACAAAAAGGTGGGCCTAAATTATAGGACTGAGTCTTAATTAAGAATTAGCACGCCTTAATATCAGTTGACAGGTGATTATATTTTTCAGATAGGGGAAGTGTACTCTCGCGACCTTTCCAATCTTTCGACACAAAATTGTTTGTCATAAAATAATGTATTCATTGTTCTGAATTAGATTTCACTTATAATTTTGAAAGGTCATCATGAAAATCAAATCGTTAAGACATTTCGGAATCAAGTATGATTCTCTTCCCATTCTGACTTCGGTATAAGAAATATAAACAATTAAATTTGAGTTATTTCTCTCAACTGTCATTGATAATCTGGGAAAAACAAGGTCCTAGCGTGACCTTTTAATGATCAAAATAAAGCTCTAGCTTTCAGGGTCACCCCAGTGCAAAAGAATACCTTTCAAATTGGATCATTCACAAAAATATTCTGCGGGCCAACACGAATTCATGTCAGCCAAATTTATTACATAATCTAATTAAATTCAATTAGTTAATTAAAAACCTTTAATCAATTAAAATTCCACCAGACAGTTCCTCATCATTCCACAAGTGGACAGCAGTATGGGAAGGCAATGATACTTTTTGTCGAGCCCGTGCTACTAAGATAACAATACAGTAGAAAAAGCCTGTGTCATCAATTCTGTATAAAAGGGGATATAGGGACGAGTAGGGAGCATCTCCACGAGATTGCAAAATAGTGTTTGTACTCTGTTAAGATACGTTAGGGTTAGTATCAGGGTTAGGCTTAGGTGTATAGTTAGGGTTAGGTTTAGGGTTAGATAAGAAAAAAGAGCTCCGTGCAACATCTCTTCAGATATAAACTCAGTAGTACATCTTAGAACGTGTCTGGCTCTTATACAGGTAGATGATTGCATCTAGAAAGAACCTCACGCCCAATTTAAGTACTTCTTGGAGCGGTAGAATTATAAATCATTTTCTCAGGAACTGCAGCAAAAGATTTGATGCAAGTCTTCCATTTAAGGTCTGGGTTTAAGCCAATCCGAGAAGCTTATCAAAAAGGGCGATTCCTCGTGCAGAGAATCGTTTTTGTAAGAGTGGAAGTGGGATGTTATTTCAAATTTGCAAAATGAACGAAAGAATAAAAGACAAACATTTTAGTTCTGCCTTCCTGGCTAGACGACAACTGGAAATAATCTGCTAACTCTCACACACTTTCTTTTACTCTTTCTTTTAACTGACTCTCTCAATAACGTTTTCTCTGACACTCTCCTTCCGTAACTTTATTTATTTCCCTCAGAGCTGAGACTAGTTCGTTATTATTCCTCGGAAAAATCTGGTATTCATTTATTTTTTAATATATGTGAAATGCATTTTCTACTGAAATTATTAATTGAACCAAATCGTTTCAGTTTACGCGATTTAAAAATAATAATACAATTTTACTTGGTTAAATCTATGTCTAATAACTAACCAAAATGCTTGAATCCAAAAGAATAACCGGTTATTTTCTGCCTCCATATAGACACTAGAAAATGCTTCAAGTAAGAATTTATTAAATGAAATCTGATGTTTAATAGAGAAAAGGAAGACTGGTTCCCAGTATTTGAGTGTGACCCCCTCTTTCTCTATAATTACACCAATCCCAAAAAAAATCGATATGATTAAATAGTAAAATAGATGATCACTAAAGTGAAAGACTAACAACCCGCACTGCCCATTAATTAGTAGATTTTTACCTAATTCTATATATTTACAATAAATAGAATTCGCTTTTTTTATCAGCGCTTCTTGATTTTCTCTTTTGTCCCTCGTTTTTACTCATTCGCTCTTCTACTCACTTCATTCTCTTCGTCCCCACCTCTCTTCCTCCTATGTCCTCTTTCATCTCACTATTTTGTAAGCAATTAGCGTCCAACTACGCCTTGGCTCTATATTAGCGTAATTGGTAAATGCTGTACGATAGCAACAGTAAGAAAGATTACAAGCAAAACCCACAGAGTTAGTAGTATATAGATACATTTATTTTTATATTTTAAAACTTATTTAAATACGATAAACTAATATTTGATTTTATATTGCAAAATGTGTAAATGCGATATGCTATCATGTATTTGAAGGCTTTTAGAAATTGACTTCTAAACAAACGTATCGCTGCCAGGTCTCAATTAATCCTTCTTTCTCTCGAATCCATCTTTATAACTTCCTCTACTTGTTCCTACACGTTCCCCTGTAAAGTGGCACTTCTACGCCAACTCTTACAGCATCTACATTTCTTGACTATATAGTGCTCTTACAGACACTATGTGCAGAGAGGATTATGACGTAGCATACTATTTCTGTAACATACTATTTCGTACTTCTGTAAATACACGCTCTTGTAAATATACCACCGTGTTGTCTTATTTATTATCGGCCCTTCAATGTTAGAACACTATTTAACTAAGCATCTTGCTCTATTCTTTCACGGAGACCATAACAAAGTCCATTGTTTACATCTGACGAAACAAACCAAGTCTCCTGACCTGTATGATTCTCCATACACTATCCAGCTTTAATCTTCCTCTGACGTCATCACATCTAAACCTGTATTGAAGACTCAAATTGCACATCATTCCTATCATGTTCATATTACTTATATTAGTGCAGAGTTCACTTCAATACGTCATATACATGCTAGATATACTCTTTCTTAGGTTTACAGAGTTCAGAAAAATGCAAGAAAATCCTGTGTGAACGTGCGTTGCAGATTGTACAAGAAAATAAACAAATAAAACAACTAATTACGGCAACATTTCTTTTATTAAATATTTTTACAATCATAAAAGACTTCTAATTGCTTCACCAATATTCTGAGAATTATTCCAAAAGACAGAACGATGAAATTTCCTCCAAGAATACCATCTCTTCTTTTACCAGTCGGTCATACAACGGCTCTTCAAGTAACTGGCAATTTTGGGATAAGCTCCGAATCGTTTGTACATACCCATCATTTTGGGATAGCTACTAAACATGTTGGGGTAAGAATTGTACATGTTCTCCATGCAACAGTAGAACATCATATCACACCACATCATCTGGAACAAGAAAAAAAAGATCAGTGTTTGGGATCTCTGAATTGAATTATGGAAAATTAGAGGGAAATTTTCACATTTTAATGACATTTTCTATATTTTTGTAAATAATTTGTAAAAATGTGTTTGTCTGTTCAGTTTTATTTTTACATTGATTTCTTCCGAAACTCTGTACATATCAATTATTACACTAGATATCCGTTGATCAGCGTTTCTTAATTGAATTATGCGTGAAAAAAATGTTTTCTTTTATTGATACAATAAGAATATAATTTCTTATTTAAATGATAATTAAATACAAATATAAATTTAATCGCTGTTCTTTACAAGTTTTTATTATATAATTTTCACAGTAAACCAAATTGATTTGTCATAATTTAATTGATTAATATGTAATTGAAACTTTTTAAAAAAAACAGTAAAATAGAGATGCTTTTTAAAACTAAATATATTATTGATTTAATTTCAAATTTCCGATTAACACAAGAATTTTCATGAGGATGATAGACAATATTTTGTTTCTCCGTTTTTTTAAACGACATGGTGTCGCTTGATCTAGTGATTCAGATGTTACCGAAGCTCGTTGTATGATGATGTCTACAAGTAGTGTGTGTACTCTGGTCGACACATATAAGTATTAGTAAAGAGTTCCACTGTATAGAATGCATTTAAATTTTGTAATTTGAAACGTTTTTTTTTGTTTTGAAACCAGTAAAACGCAGAGTTATTTTTAAATAAACATATTATTTATTTAAATAACAATTTTCGGTTTACACAGAAATCTTCATCAGGATAATAGACAATATTATTTTTCTCCTTTTTTAAAAAAAAAAGACATGGTGTCGCTTGATCTTGTGCTTCAGATGTTAACGAAGCTTGTTGTGTAATAATGCCCACAAGTCGTGTGTGCTCTGGTCGCACGTTATAAGTATTACAATAAAAAGAGGAACAAAATGTCTATTATCCTGATGAAGATTCCTGTGTGGATCTAAAATTTGAATTTAAATAAATAATATGTTTATTTAAAAAAATACCCTCTGCATTTTACTTGTTTAAAAAAACGTTTAAATTACAACATTTAAATGTAACTACCTCAAAAAAACAGCAGAAAAACAGTACTAAACGCTCATCAGCCTAATATAGAAATATACATGATATATAGGTCTTCACAATTAAATTTAGGGAATTATCAATGAATTTACCATTTTATTTAAACATTAAATAAAAATCATAGAAGAACAGAAGTTGTAATAACATGTTTCTATAAACTCTGAGACTCAGCTGACGACAGATTGATAGATACTATATGAATATGCAGAAGAAAAATAGAACATATTTTAAAGTTTATACATGATATAAAAAGTGCGTATATGACTTAATTTGCCACCACTGATGAGGCTCATGCATCTTGTCCCAGAGTAGTATATTCCCGAATGTATGCACACACAATCAACTGCTTAACATATCCACAGTATTTAAAGTTAACCTTCTTACAACGTTGCATCTGATCTAACGTATGAAGTTATCTTCTGAGGTTTTAAAAGTTTGCCCTAAATACCATTTAAGCTAACAAATCAAACTTTGATCAAGACTAGCCAATGTGTATTTGTTATTGTTGTACGATGTTATTGGCACTATAAATTTACACATACGCAATCATACAAATACACAGATATTAATGTATATATATATTTAGTAAGTTATGAAAATATATTCATGGCATAATGCCATAAATATATTTTCATAACTTACTATCTAGCTCAACTTACGTATTTAGCACTGTTAAAGTAAATACTGAGAATTGATACATAAAAAAATATATCTCCTTATAACGTTTTATGTATGTACATGAACTAATAATACATATATTTATATATATATATATATATATATATATATATATATATATATATATATATGTGTGTGTGTGGGGGTGTTTGGTTGTATCTGGGTATTATTTAAATATTATATTATAAAGAGCCTTAGTATAGTACCGAGATTTTACGAACTTATTATCAGCTAATCGAACCAAACAGAAAAAAGACGGTCTAAAAGCCTATTAGCCTAAGGTGGAAAATATAATGGTCAAAGAGCACTTTACAAGTTTATTCAGGAAATTCTCAGGGAATTTACTAATTTGAACATTTTCAAAAATTATATTAAAACATAAAAGAATGTAAGTTGCAATAACTTTTTCTGTCCACCCTGAAACTCTGGGTACAACATATTAGTCGATTAAAAATAAAATATGGAAAAAAATTGAATATATTTGGATTTTAATGAATATAGTGCATATATAAAGTAAATTGACACCTATAAAGTGCATAGATTTTCTCGCAGAAACATTATATTCTCAAATGAAAACACAGAGACTAAGCAAGTTAACATCTACATATCTAAGTAAACTATTTTAAAATAGTGCATTTTATCTAACATATAAAGTTATCTAGTGAGATTTTAACGGTTTGACCTAGATAGCATTTACGCTTAGATATCAAAGTTTTATTCCGTCAATAATGTAATACACAATTCTTACTAATGATTCAGGCGCTTCCGAACAACTGGTAATATGTAATAATTTCTCAATCATTACCTAAAATAAAGATCAGCAAGGGGAATGACCCATATAAAAATAGTGGTCTCCCTCACTACTAAACTTTTATTTGTTTTACCTGTATAAGTTTTTAAAATGTGCAAAAAACAAAAATAAAAACCTAAATGACTTCCATTTATCCTGCATAACGCCTAGTAGACACAACTAGTTTATTTATGAAAGTAAATGATTTCATACATACCTTTTCTCCCATGAACCACTGGCTGCCACCATTGCGCATGCACAGAGTCCTCTCCATGAAGGGCATCACCCTGTTGAAAGTGTTCATGTATCTCCAGTACATGTAGTTCTGAAAAAGATAGAAACAATAGTTGTACACATGTTTGTTGATATGAAAACAACTAGCACAAAGATATGATAATGACAGTCGTTTTCTTTCTTTTTCTTTCTTTTCTATTTGTCTCTTTCTAGTTATATTTTGATAGCTTATCGACTAATTACAAAAGTAATTCATAGCAGCAGTCTTTTTGTACAATTGTTTCAATGCTAATTAATTAAGAACCTATATTACAAACTAAACAAAATTCTGATTTAAATTATATACTTTTAAATCTCTATGGACCCTTTTAGTTATTTTCCTTATCATCAAATATCATCATGATTATTATCAACATTTATGAATACATGAAATGTGAAGAACTGATCTTATTCCTGGCAGATCATGTATATGGCATACTATATCTCCTGTTCGCTCTCTCTCTCTCTCTCTCTCTCTCTCTCTCTCTCTCTATATATATATATATATATATATATATATATATATATATATAAATTATTTATTCACTACAGACATCGATGTTTCATGCTAACGCAATCTTCAGTAAGTTAATTTCCTAGAGTCGGTGGGCGCGAACTCACATCACACATCGCCACTGAGTCGCAGTCAATGGCGTTTTCCTGACGGCCACCACAAATTAGTTTAGAAAAGGAATTTAACTTTGTTTATACCAAGTCGGCGGGTGTTTTATAACGAGCAGCGAACGTGATTTACAACAACAAACTGTGTTGAACCTCGCTTGTTATTAAACTCACTCAGAGTGCCCGGCCTTAGTAAAGGGGGCTTTTTAATATTTTTTATGAATACATATTAATAATTATTTATTAATTACAACTATATATATATATATATATATATATATATATATATATATATATATATTTATAATTGCTGTTTAGCTAATTCAAAAGAAATCTATAGCAAAATATTGTTTACAAATCTTTCAAAGTCAATTTATTCTAGATCTTTTATTAAAAACAAAGCTATATTCTAATTTAAAATACTATACATATAAAACTATAAGGTTCTTGTCTGTTATCTTTCTTACAAGCTAACCAGTCACAAGTCACTGGTTGACTAGTTATTATATTAATATTGATAATTATATGGATAGAATCGTAGGGATAAAATCATACTTACATCATAGTTGCAGTTCATATCACCGGATCCTCCCATCATTCCACCGGATCCTCCCATCATTCCACTGGATCCTCCCATCATTCCACCGGATCCCATCATTCCACTTGATCCCATCATTCCACCGGATCCCATCATATCACCAGATCCCATGTTGGATCCACTCATCATGCCACTGGATCCCATGTTCGAACCCATCATGCTACCATCATTCCAGTTATACTGGAAACAAAAGCCAATAATAAAACCATGCCTAAGAACGATTTGCTAAAGAAAACAATGACTATCAGAACAATCGAACAACGATTCAAAGCATTAAATAATTTCTCTCTGTAATCCGATTAATTACTCGGTTATTTTAATTTTATACCAGAAAATAATTTAAATATCGGCTTATCAGGTTAGACCCATTTACCAGAAATACTACTTGCAGAAAAAAATAATTTAAATATCGGCTTATCGGGTTAGACCCAGTTACCAGAAATACTATTTGCAGAAAAAATAATTTAAATATCGGCTTATCGAGTTAGACCCATTTACCAGAAATACTACTTGCAGAAAAAAATAATTTAAATATCGGTTTATCAGGTTAGACCCATTTACCAGAAATACTACTTGCAGAAAAAAATAATTTAAATATCGGCTTATCGGGTTAGACCCATTTACCAGAAATACTACTTGCAGAAAAAATAATTTAAATATCGGCTTATCCGGTTAGACCCATTTACCAGAAATACTACTTGCTGAAAAAATAATTTAAATATCGGCTTATCCGGTTAGACCCATTTACCAGAAATACTACTTGCAGAAAAAATAATTTAAATATCCGCTTATTGGGTTAGACCCATTTACCAGAAATACTACTTGCAGAAAAATAATTTAAATATCGGCTTATCGGGTTAGACCCATTTACCAGAAATACTACTTGCAGAAAAAATAATTTAAATATCGGCTTATCAGGTTAGACCCATTTACCAGAAATACTACTTGCAGAAAAAATAATTTATATATCGGCTTATCGGGTTAGACACCTTTAACACAAATACTACTTGCAGAAAAAATAATTTAAATATCGGTTTATCGGGTTAGACCCATTTACCAGAAATACTACTTGCAGAAAAAATAATCTAAATATCGGCTTATCGGGTTAAACTCATTTACCAGAAATACTACTTGCAGAAAAAATAATTTAAATATCGGCTAATCGGGTTAGACCCATTTACCAGCAATACTACTTGCAGAAAAATAATTTAAATATCGGTTTATCGGGTTAGACCCATTTACAAGAAATACTACTTGCAGAAAAATAGTAGTCGTACCTGATGTCATGAAAGCAGTAATTATTTACATCCGAATCTCTCGGCACTTATATTAGATATTCACTTAGATATTACAATATTTTATTTTAGCTGTTTTACTAATGTATTTACACAATACTAAAATGTTTACTTATGATCAGAGAGGCCGAGGTTCAACCTTAATTTAGTCATACAAAAGCCTCAGAAATGTGTAAGTAATGCATTACAAAGTATTGAATAAATATTGAATACATGTTAGTGGAGCAAACCAGCGATGGTAGTGACGCCCTCCTCAACAGATCAGTGTAGTAGCCAATAAAAAGGTGAGACTCTGTGTAGACATAGACTAAGGTCGATAGATTTATTAATTTAATGAATGGCCTTAAGGTGCATACCAGTAGTGAGAACCCACTTTGGGAGTGCAGTGTGACCTCTGATAGCTATTACTCACAGGTACACTGACCCGAAATGCTGTACCTGTCAGGAACCTATCATCGGTTTATATAGATTTTGTCACGGGCAGTAGTACCTATTTATTAATTGCATCAAATTTATCACGGCTACGACACAAAATTGCCTTGAACACCATGGGAGTAATGTATTCGTTTATACCTCACACATAACTCCTGTGGCACAAGGATGAGCGCCATTTTGTAGGAGCTGAAAATCTGTACATTTAAACGCCTTGTACCTGACTTTTGTTGTTGTTACACCGGCCGTTCTTACACAGGAGAAACTGCACCGGTTGTCACTATAAATAGTGCGAGTCACCAGAGACACAGAGAAGACAAAGCACAGTCTTGTAACTGTCTAGCCAAGTGCTAGTCACTTTCTTATTTTGTTAATACACTTGTTAAACTAACCCTCGACTTGACTTCTTTTATTTATTATTTACTGTTGGACAACTTCACAACAGTTGTCTTCGTAAAGAAGCAAGTAAAATCGAGACAATAAAACTCTGGGTTTGGCGGCTGACGAGATAAAAGTCAAATCAATGTTAGCTAACACCGCTTCGCTGAAGTTTAAAAATCGGAAATGCCAGCCACCTTGATAGTATTGAAATAAGTACTATTCGGCTCTTTTTCTCCCTCTTGTATCTTTCTTTTTTATGCGTATAGTGTCTCTTTTCTTCTATTGCAGACGTTTTACTCTTTCTCTCTCTCTCTAACGTTTTTATCACCGCGAGGGAGAAGAATCAGTTGGTGTTTTTATTAGTATGAGAACGGGCGCATGATATCCGCCTTTCGATTTACTTCGGAATCTTGTGGCACCGTGCCAAGTCGATAAGATCCCTTTCAAATACGTTCCCACGGCAGCCAGAGAGTTATCTACTAAACGATGGTACCACACCATGAAATAGTCCTTTCTCAGCCTTTCCTACTCTTTTATCTACCTACCCTATTTCCAAACCCCATTAACTACTCATGATTCACCACATCACTCTAGGATACAACACAAAACTGCATTCAGTTGTTATGCCTGAGTTAAGGATATTTTAGGACTGTGAAGTCATCAAATAATTCCAATTAAAATCTGACTCGCAGTGACAGTACTTGTCAGGGTACCATTCATATATTAAATGGAAACTTGAGATTACAGAAAATTATTTCATATAATATACGCCTACAAACAAATAATTGTTTAAAATCAATCGTATACAAAACGTATGGTTTCGACATGAATGTGCCAACGATGGTTTACATGCCGTAAATCGCTACACACCAATAGACAAGATAGGAAATATGTAAACAGTAAACTGTCATAAAATTCTAGATAATGGACTTACCCTGAAACGTCCGTTCTTCCAGTGGTAGTACCTCATGTAATCGTGCATGATTTCATAGAAACAGTCGCTGATGTAGTCACACCTCATCATGTCCATGCTGCTCTTGGGGTAGAACCCTAAAAAAAAATAAGTATAAAATTCAGTGTAATTTAGACTTAATTAAACTACATTTTATAATCGTCTCGTTTTAAAACTTCTTTTAATTCAATTGAACACCCTCTAAATAATAATAATACTACGACTACTAATATTGCTACTCAAAATACATATTTTATTTCTATATTTTTGAAAAACATTTATCCATATTAGTATTTGGGAAGGTGAAAATTAGAAAATATAGCAATGGCTGCTGGATAAGCAATGACGTCATACAAGTAGGAGATGTTACTTACTTAAATGATAATTCAGTTGCAACAATGAACGAACCCTAACAGACAAACAATTATAAGGGTTGGTATATCATAACTCGACGTCTGTATGTGAAACTTCCAAAAAAATATTTTTGTTAATATTACTTAATGAATTCAATTAGTTTTATTCATTTCAATAAGTTAAACATCTTCTAAATAAATTTAATTTCAGCTTTTCCAGAGAGTCCGTTCCCGATTAAGAATCGCCACTAGCAGGCCAATGGCTGCCAACAGAACCACACGAGTAGAAATTGAGATATGGAGGGCAGACATGATAAAAAACTCATTATTTAACAATTGTAGGTTGTTCTTTTAGGCACGTAGGGGTTCATATAAGTCTGTATTGTATTGAAGGGTCTTGCGATTCCATAGTCTTTATCGGTATCCATTGTATTAATCAGGCTTCCAATTTGAGAAGTTAGAGAAAACTCCATCTTTTTTTAAATTTACGTGACAGCTGCAGTAAACGAAAACTGTGTTTTTATAAATCGAACAGCAATCAAAATACGTATTTGATTTCTATATTCTTTGATATTGTATTCCAGTTTTTATTTCATATGTCACTTACCGAATTCTCTGGACAGGTACCTGCAGATGGCCATTGTCTCAGGCATCCTCATACCACCGTCCATTTCCAGGCAGGGCAGGTAATTACAGGGGAAATCTGAAAGATAAATGATTAGTGATATAAATAGAGAGACTCATACATTCAATCTTATTTGTACTTTATTTCTAGGTTTCTATATTCCTCTGTATTCAAAATTCGTGTTTCACGACGCATATCGATATCAGTTGACTTTTCCTACTCACCGCCGCAAGTCTGCATTACATCGAATCGACCAATATGAGTAAAAATGGAAAGAAAACATATTTTGTGTTTGCATTTTATTCCGAAAGTTTAAGTCATAAAATGAAGTTAATTTATTATATATATATATATATATATATATATATATATATATATATATATATATATATATATATCACTAGATGAAGTAAAAGAATAAAATAAGGTACAACTAAAATTTTATTTGCATTCAATGCTCAAGCAAAGTCCTTTAAAGTCTTTAACTCATGAGTTTTCAAAGAAAATCTTCTCCTCAGAGGACCATACCGCAATGACATTACTGCAGGTAATAAAATTAAACTTTGAAAAAATATAAAAAACATTTACATAAAAATACATAAAATTATATAAAACATCAAGTATATCTGCCCAAAACATACTTTTTTGCTAAACTCATACAGTTCATCCAAGTCATTAAGTTCATAACAGCTTCAAGAAAGATATCGAAGAGGTTGATTAAAAACAATCCAGGTGGTGCATGATATTCCAAAAACGAAAAAGTTATCCAGGCGGTAAATTTGTTTGCTATCGATGCAGTATATGACAGTGAAATATATATATATATATATATATATATATTAATAAAGTTAAGAATGTAAATATGTTTACATATTTGTATGTGCAGGATTCACTCCTACACTTATTAATCAGTCATAACGAATTTGGAAACACAGCTACAATATTCCCTTTATTATTATTTCTTGTAATATGTTATGTTTCTTGGATGTGTTTACTCAATTTTATGTTGATGCCCATCGCTTGGTTTGTAATTCTTGGAACTGTAATAAATAATGTCATGAATATTTTGATGCATTTATAACTATCCATTCTCTCTCTGTCTATATATATATATATATATATATATACATATATATATATAAATATATATATATATATATATATATATATATATATATATATATATATATATATATATATATAGTCTAAAGAAGCTCTGAGTCATTAAAAAAAAAATGTAAAATTCAGTTTAAATCCCCAGACAAACTTACTAAATCCAAGATATTGCAGACTTAACATTCGTTGGAAAATTAATAAATGAAAAAATATAAGTAAAAAAAAAAAAAATAAAAAAAATGGGGGAGGGGGGGGGGGTTAATTTTCTAAGAGTGAAACAAAAACAGCATACCATAAGCGTCTAATATTAACACGGGGATCATCAACTGTTTACCATGTAACTGTTTCGGAGATTTAAAAACAGGACAGTTATAATATTCATGGCTCTCCAATGGTACTGATTATACGACCATTTCCCCAATAATCAAGTATCTGAATAATTCAGCTTAAAATATCACTAATATATACATAAATAAATAATAATAATGATTAAATAATAATAATAATATATTACCCTTAAGACTACCGTATGATATAGTAATTTGCATATCAAATAACATTAATTAATATATATATATACATATGTATATGAACATATATATACATATATACACATATATATAAATACATATATACATATTTATACATATATATACATATATATACACATATACATATATATATATATACATTATTATATACATATATATACATATTTACATATATATATAAATATAAATATATATACATACGTATATGTATATATTTATATATATAAATATATATAAATATATATAAATATATACATATACATACATATATATGCATATATATTCATATATATATACATATATATACATATATAAATATACATATATGTATACATATATACATATATATACATATATAAATATATATATACACCCACATACATATATATACACATATATATATATATATATATATATATATATATATATATATTCACAGAAAGGGAATGCTAAATCAAGAGAATTAAGATAGTAACAATTCCTTACCATTCCTGCAACGATCCCAGTCGGAGAATTCGTATCTCTTGTCCATGTATTTTACGCCGGCCATATGGAACATCATACGCATGCACTCAGCACGGCCGCGGCCATTGAAGTAATGGAGAGTGTAGTTAGGCATGGTGGAGTGGTTCTCGACTTCTCAGCTAAACCAAAAGTGAATACAAACACAAGAATGGCTGATCTGTGGCCGAACAGTAAAACACATCTGAATTTATACCCGTTTTCCCCCAATTAAAAATCGCGTAGTCAATTATAAATAATCAAGCAGAATGTTTAAATACAGTGACGAACATGTTTACGAATTGACAACAAAGTTCTCGAATGTTATTCTCGTTTAATCAACTGAAATTGGACAAAGCCACCATTGAAGAATACTCATTCGTAATTATATATTCGCATAGAATGATTGTAAAAGTGAATGTTGCTATGTAATTCGAATATAATACGGACTGTCATCTCTTTGTTTTTTGAATGATTCTTCTTATTTTAAGGCGGTCCAAAAAGAAAGCAATGTCCGATTACTGATTTAAATGAACGCCATGTGTTTTTGTTTATCAGTTTCAAAAAAGATTTCTAAGCACTATTGTTTTTGTCTGCTTGAAACGAAAATTACACAGAACACATCTATTAAAGTATATAGGAAAAAGACTCGGCAATAACGTAGATTAAGTCACATTTAATAAGTAGACGTCGCATGACCCGTTGGGTCACAACGAGTATCACTATTTACTTCACTTTGATTTTATTAAAAAATTCATAAACTGTGATATATTTGTTAGGAAGTACATACTATACAGGGTGTTTCAAAAGTCTTGGGAACATTACAAATGCGTATATCTCATGAACTATTCCAGGTAGAAAAATGAAACTGGTGCCATTTTAAAGCTTGCTTAATCAAGTTTTTGGTCATACTAATGATTTTCGTGTTATCTATCCAGGTGCAGTAATGGTATATTAAAGATCATTCGTATAGAACCAGGGTTTCACAAATCAACCTGTAACTACCCCAAAGAATCAGCAGAAAATATCAACCTAAGATAGAGAATATAAAGGATGTGGAGGTCTTTACAAATAAATTCAGGCAATTATAAGGGGATCCCATTTAATTGAAAAATTAAATTAAAATCATAGAAAAACAAAAATTGTAATAACATGTTTCTGATTACTCTGAGACTCGGATGACAACAGATTGATAGATACAATATGTAATGTTAAAAAAATATTTTAAAGTTTATATATGATATAAAAAGTGCATATATACCTTAATTCACCACCACTGATGAGACTCATACACATTGTCCCAGAGTCTTATATTCTCGAATGCAGGCACACACAGTGAACTACTTAACATATCCATAGTATTCAAAGATAACATGTTTTACAATGTTGCATTTGATTGAACGTATGAAGTGATCTTCTGAGGTTTTAAAAGTTTGACCTGAATACTATTTACCTGACAAATCAAAATTTGATCAAGACTAGCCTATGTGTATTTGTTATTGTTGTACCATGTTATTGGCACTATAAATTTACACATACGCAAACATACAAATGCACACTTAAATATATATATATATATATATTTATATATATATATATATATATATATATATATATATATATATATATTTATATATATTGTACATGTATTGTATTAGTTTCTGTAGATGTTAATCCGTCCAAACTCAAGTGTTTATAAAACGTGCTCAATAACAAGTAGAGCTGTTTATAAGTATATTTCTTTATTTATACAAACATTATTGGTTACATATGTGCATACATGTTTCGGTTGCACTCTTCGCAGAAAGTCAACCTCATCAGACCAAGGATTCAGAGCAATGAGATGGGTTTGCAG
Organism: Sepiola atlantica; assembly: GCA_963556195.1. Taxonomy (NCBI): domain Eukaryota; kingdom Metazoa; phylum Mollusca; class Cephalopoda; order Sepiida; family Sepiolidae; genus Sepiola; species Sepiola atlantica. Next base: position 13,688,727 of record OY744551.1, read on the forward strand.
ATTTTTTCAGAATAAATCTTTGTTTGGGATTGGTTATTCTCTATTTCTATTTCTTATGAATTGGTATCGGATTACCTATTTTACTTGTTGACCGTTCATCATTTGATACGACCTAACTCTCCCTGTTTTAGCAATGGCTACTTTTCAACCCTATTTGAATTCCCAAATCCTACAAAGACATTTATCTTATTTATCAGTAAAATACATACATATGAACAGATTTAATAGGTACAATGTACACATAAATAAACAGACATCAATATACACACACATCTAAACATGAACACACACACAGATCCACTTTCAAGCAAAAAAATATTTAAAAGCACGTACTTGCCTATATGAATATACTTTTAGTATATAAAGCAGTTTAAATATATAAATTAATTTTAATACAAGAAAAAACATCCGCCTGTACAAGTAAATACCTAAGCATTAATTGCTATTAATACCCTAAATTAAAATTATCAAACATTTTTATCTACACGATAATCACCTATTACAACAGAAATGACAGTTATAATTTTATAATGTTATTCTCATGATTAAATGAAACCTACCCGGCCCTCTGCCCCGGTTGAAATTGAGGTCACGATGAACCAGACACTACATATCACCCCACTAAACTTTCTAAAATGTCACCTGTTGGGGTCTCCCCCCTCCCCCTTTCCTCGCATTATGCTAAGCCCCATCTACGTCCCCCTCCCTTTTATGCATCTTCAATTTCCGGTTGAGGTTGAATTTAAGATTTTAGGGAGTGATTCCATTTAAAGCTTGAAGAGGTCGCTTTCATTATGAATGCTAGCGAAACAACATATATATTGTCGCAATTAATGGAATAAAATCACCAACAAAATATATATATATATATATATATATATATATATATATATATATATATATATATATATATATATATATATATATATATACAGGGTGCGTCAGGTATATGAGAACATCGCGTAATGTCGTTATTGTTACGTTATATTAATTATTTTTATTCTTTTTTTGCAGATAATGAAAAATGACAGATAATAATGTAACAGAACAAATGAAAAGACAGGCTGTAATTGTCGCAATAAAGGCAGATCATAGCGATTTACAAATCGCACAATTTCTTAAAGTCGCCCGTTCTTTTGTTTATAAAGTTCGTAGGGAGTTAGAAGAAAATGATGGTGATTGTAAGCAGGTTGCTAAACGTAAAAAGCACGACCAACGGTCAGACACGATTAGAACACCTGTATTTATTCATCAAGTCTAGAATATTATTGATGAGAGCCCCCAAAAGTCAATGAGGTCCATCGCAAAAGACCTGAATGTTTGAGAAGCGACAATTCGAAGGACTGTTCATGAAAATCTTCGTTACAACTCTTATGTGATGAGGAGAGGCCAGTTTATGTCCGAGACCACCAAAGAGAATCGTTTGATAAGGTCCAAGAGGCTGTTAAACAAACTGAAACATCCTGTTGAGCAAGGCATGCTTTGGTTTTTCTCAGATGAGAAAAACCTTGTATCAAGATCAAAAGGTAAACAGAAGGAATGACAGATGGCTGTGTAATGACCCTTCTGAAGTTCCAACAGTCATGCATACAAAATTTCCTGCAACTGTTATGGTTTTGGGGGTTGTTAGCAACGAAGGATATGTGATGCCACCACACTTCTTTCGGCAAGGACTAAGAGTAACTTCTGCTGCTTACATTGAAGTCTTGGATACTGTTGTTAAGCCCTGGATCGATAGAGTAACAAATGGAAGGCCCTACATCTTTCAACAAGACTCTGCACCAGCACATAAGGCTCAAAACACTCAGGAATGGTTGGCGGATCATTTTTATGATCACATCACTCCAAACGTGTGGCCTCCAAACTCTCCAGACCTGAATCCATTGGATTATTATGTGTGGGGCGTCGTTGAGAGAGATGTTAATAAAGACTCCCACAACACTAAAGATCCTCTAAAAGCATCCATTGTCAGAGTGATGGACAACATAGATGAGGACCATCTCAAGCGCGCTTGCAGTCGGTTTAGGTCTCGAATCGAAGCTGTCATTGAAGTAGAGGGGAATTTCATTGAATGAAATTATTATACAATACCTTAGCTTACATGTTTATATAATTGTTTTTGATTAAGAATATTTTTGTTTGATTTTTTTTATCATTTAATAAAATGGAAAATATGTTCTCATATACCTGACGCACCCTGTATATATAGTGACTGCTAAAAGTAAATTGACTTACAAAAAAGTGATTTTCCACCGAACGACTTGAGACTAAAATGTGTTTTTTTTTATATATAGTTTTAATGGTTGAGAAACTTACGAGACTTTATATATATATATATATATATATATATATATATATATATATATGTATATCTCAATGAATAAAAGCAAATATTTTGTTATTCATCACACTTATATTAAAATCAAAACAGCTTATTCTAATTTAAATAATTAATACACACTATTTTTAAATACTCTATGTATTGTCAAGTAAAGTTGCAAACAAAATCTTTTGTTTACCTAATTTGCATGATTATATTTTTAAATCATTGTTTATTTTTATTCAATTATAATTTGATTGTCACATTTACTTATATATATAGTTTTTAATATTATCAGTAATTAATTAAAGTGATAACAAAAAATCAAAACGTTCATTACTTTTCAATGGACGTGCCAGGGGAATACTTTCTTTTGACAAATATTATTTTCTAATTCACAAGCAAAACAAGTTTTGTTAAAACTTACTAATTATTTTTACATACCTCAATTTTAAAGCGTAGTTTTTACCTAAAAAATCAGCATTCATTATTACTGATAAAGAATTGTACACCATAATTTTATAGATTAACGCTTTAAAAGGTTTGTTGATTTTTACAGAAAACAAATTCTATGTAATATTTTGATAATTTGGAGGAAAAACAAATATATGATTGTCGTAGTGTTATTTGATATATTTCAATGCTGTGGAAATTTACTGTTCATATGAAGAGAGTCAAATTTTCTTTATTAGAAAAAAACAACAAAAAAGGTTTATTGATATGGTCTTTAAGATATTACAAGGCTAGGAATTTGATTTTTTTTCAGCATAAAAATTAACTTTAATTCTCAATTTAAACCTGGTTACATAATGAACACATGTAAGAGTGGAACGTTGATTGATAAAAAAAAAACAATTTCATATTACTGAGTTATTCACACTGGTTACTTTGTGACTTTTGGCTTTATTAATCAAGACAGAACAGGACTTAATGGATAGTAAAAAAAATGTTATCATTTAGAAAGATAAGAGGAGGTCTCTTTATAATTTTCATGACCACTGCCAAAGTTATAATCATGATCACCAGCATAAGTATCATGTTTTAGGGTGTTCACACGTAATCGGCTAAAAAGTTAAATCTAATTTTTAATAGTTTCATTTACGCCTAAAAAAATAAAGATATTTCATAAGCCAAGTTTTCACAAGTTATTTATTTAATTTTCACGGGAAAAATAAAAACAACTAAACAAACTAATTGGTTATAATTAAAATTCTTAAAAGTGATGTATAGTAAAAAAAAAAAAGATTAAATAACTAAAGTATGGGTACATTCGTATATTGACAGCCTCCGTAAATTTCCCGACCTCCAAAAAATGAAATTCGTATTTTTATGCGGGAGCCTCTGTGTAGCTTAATTGCCATAAATATATTTTCATAGCTTACTACGTAGCTCTACTTACGTATCGAGCATTGTTGAAGTCAATTCTGAAAATTGATACATAAAAAATGATATCTCCATATAAAATTTTATGTGGATACATTAAATACTAATATATATATATATATATATATATATATATATATATATATATATATATATATATATATATATATTATATTAAAAATCATCATGTACATTTCATCGTTCCAGAATCATCAGTGTAGAGAGAAGTGTTCAGTCGGTCGCATGATTCGATTCTTTAAACAAAAATCCGACATCCCAACAAATGAGGCCAATATGAAACGTTATACGTTAAGAAAATAAACGTTATTTATGATTTTTTGAGCGGACAACATAGTAAGCCGTCTTACAGTGTTCGACAAATCACACTGATAATAACTCGTATTTAGATTAGATTATACGCCTCACTTTATTTCCATTAATGCGGCCAGCCAAACGGAAGCTATAGATAATTATCTAATAATTAATATTTTTATTTTTAGATACATACATATAGGTTTTATTCTCGCGGAATCGTCGGTGTGGAGATAACTTTTTGCCGGTCGCACGATTCGAAAGCTAGACACTAGTCAACTTTTAAATCAAATCTACACACAAAAAATGTAAACCTTCAGCTAATTGACTTTTAACATTTCTCACTTTTTTCTCTGGGAAATATGGTTCGTATTTTTCCATGGCTTTACATCATATTACAAGATGGCTGCTTTTTCTGTGTAGCGATTTCTATGTATCTCCTCGAGTGAAAATGTAATCAATGTGAGTTGGGTTTTGTGTTTTATGAGAGTTTTATTTTTACATCCTCGGTATTTATTTTTATGAAGGAGAACTGATGTGTCTTCTGAGGAGTCCATATATGAAAGATAAGGTATTTACAAACAAAAGACGGTTGTTCTTCTGTGAACAAAACAGTTCGTAAAATGTACCGATGTTTTAACTTTGAAAAGATGATCAATAATATTAACAAAATTATGGTCACTAGAATTGAGCATAATATTGTCTATTTATATATGCTCTGTTGTTATATGTTATCAATCACTGAGCGTTTACCCTGAAACTGTAGGTCTATAAAAAAATTAAAAGTATATGCAAAAAAAAACATATATATATATATATATATATATATATATATATATATATATATATATATATATATATATTAAGAAAAACAAACAGAGAACTGGTTAGAATACAGAAGAAAAAACAAAAAAACAAGAGATTTGACCGGTTTCGTTCGTATTATCGAACGTCTTCAGAAAAGTAATACGAACGAAACTGGTCAAATCTCTTGTTTTATGTTATCCTCCTGCATTCTAACCTGTTTTCCGTTTGTCTTTTTTCAAACATTTTGTCTACCACGGCATTTCATTTCATGACTTATCGTGTACCTTACCTCTCTCTCTCTCTATATATATATATATATATATATATATATATGTGTGTGTGTGTGTGTGTGTGTGTGTGTGTGTGCGTGGGTTTTACCCCCACACCCCCATTTTTTTACGTTTCCCCATGAATAGTAATATTTTCAGTAAAAAAAAATTAATTAACTCCCCCACCCTCATTTTTTTACCCTCCGCCATGAATACTAATATTTTCAGTTAAAAAAAAAAATTTCTAACCCCCTCTACCAAAGAAAATAAATGTTTTACTCTTCCCCATGAATAGTAATATTTTCAGCTAGAAAAAAAAATTTTTTTAAATGTTGGCACCCCCCCCCCAATTTTTTTTACCCTTTTCCATGAATAGTTATATCTTCAGTTAGAAAAAGTAAAATAAAAACAATAAAAACTTATCCCACCCAGACATTTTTTTTACCCTCCCCCATTACTAGTTAAAAATATTTTTAAATTTTATGAACGCTGGCGGACGTTGTAAATAGTCATATTGGAGTTTCGGCTTCAGACAGACAGATACATAAGCTCCATTATTTATAGATAATAGTTACCTAATTTTAAAGGTATACAAATATTATGAACGCTATAAATAGTCATACTAGAGTTTCGGCTTCAGACAGATACATAAACTCGGAAATTAATAGATAATAGTTTCCTAATTCTAAAGGTATACAAATATTATGAACGCTGGCAGACTTAGTAAATAGTCATACTGGAGTTTCGGCTTCAGACATACAGATACATAAACTCTATTATTGATATATATATATATATATATATATATATATATATATATATATATATATATATATTTAATGTTTTATATGTATACATATATATATTCATGAAATAAGTTCAAATATATAGATAATATTAACTTAAAACCAATATGTTTTCAAAAATTCTCGATATACATTTATACACATGTAAATATATATTTATATATATATGTATATATATATATATATATATATATATATATTTATATATATACATATATATATATATATATATATATATATATATATATATATATATAAATATATATAGATAGATATATAGCATTATATAAAGTGAAATAATAAAATAAGGTGCGAATCAAATTTTATTAGAATTCAATGTTCGAAGTACCTTAAAGTCCTTAACTCATGAGTTTTCAAATAAAATTCTTCTCCTCAGAGGACCATTACCGTAATGACATTACTGCAGGTAATAAAATTAAACTTTGAAAATATAGAAAAATACATAAAAGTATATAAAACATCAAATATATCAGCCCCAAACATACTTTTTTGTAAAAGCTATACAGTTCATCCAAGTCATACAATTTAAAACATATTCAGGAAAGATATCCAATAGGTTGATTGAAAAGTGATCCAATTGGTCAGTGGTAGTCCAAAAACGAAACAAGAATTCTTTAAAATATTAGAAAATCCCTTTAAATATCCACATAAATATAGCTCAATACTTAATAAAACCTCAATATATCCTACTCTACTAACATAGCCCAAACAATAATCTCAGCAAATAGCAAAGAAATAAAAGCTATCTAATCCGATGATAGGCGTAGCAGTGAATGTCCATTGCATAATATATTCGCATATACTGACATTGTGTATGCTTGTACTGTAACTGAAGTAAATATTTCTACAATGAACCTTAGAGATCACATAAATGCAGCCCTTAATCAAACTCCACAACTGAGAATTATGACTAATTTGCACTATAATGCTATATCTAATAATTCTACTATCCATCTTCAACCTCACCAAGCTGAAAATAATCTTCTAATGGTAGTTAACGATAACGCTAACAATAATATACAATCAATTAACCAACCTAAATAAATATCATGAAAATACAGTAAATAGAATTAGACCCGTGAATAGGAATATAAATGGCTCAGGAACAATAGTAAACACTAAGATACACACTTATATTGGGATCACAGCAAATTTAATTAAAACCCGCATATCTATGCATAATTACTCCTTCAATAACGATGTCGGCAACAACAAAACATCACTGACTACTTTAGTTAAGAATTTAAGATCCCAAAATATTCCACACAGTATAAAATGGTCAATCTTAAAAAAATCAAACTCTTATAACCCAGGATTTAGATCTTGCGGTATATGCAACTCAGAGGCCGTGATGATTGCCACTGCACGTAAACGTTTAAATTTAATCAACTCTAGAAATGAATTAGTTTCAAAATGTCGCCATAGGAGGAATTCAAGTATGCACAATGGAGCCCACCACCAAACCCATCGTAGCTGATTGAGTTGGTGTCGGGAATGGGAGTGTCCAGTTTTGGAAATGTGTTGGTTATATCCTCCCTGTTTAACTTTGAAAATGCCTAAATATCTCTTTAAATATGTTAAGTATCAAAAGTCAAAATTTTTAAATTTTTAAATTATCAAATTTTAAATATTTTAACAACTTCTTAATTTGAAAAAAATACATTTTAAATTAAACTATTAAATTTTTAAATTCTAAATATTTTTATAACCTCGTAATTATTAATTTCATAAATCTTCTAAATTATTTGATAGGGCTTGATGTGTTAAATTGGTGTATATGCTTAAAGCAGACGATCAACTAGCAATTTGGGATGGGTAGGGTTTTAGAGGCTTTGATCTTAATTTACACATCCTGTCTCTGTTACCTAGACTTATAATTTCAGTTATACACATAACTGATTTGACACAGACAAGTAACATCCGGTGTGCATATAGTTGATTTCACATATCTGTCAATATATGATGAAATGTTTCCTTGTTAACGTAGACATTCAACATCTGTTCTGAAAACGTCGTTTTAATAAATAGATATTAAACGACTTTAGTGTAGCTTTTTTTTCGAGGAGAAGAGGTTCTGTTTATTTGGCTTGCGTGAGGTGATTACGTTCGAATGTAATTTTATTCATTGGAATAATTTTATCGGACGCGAAAGAAAAAAAATGTCCGAATACATCATGGCAGTTTAATTTTAAGCTTAATTTTATTCGAATTGGATTTAGCGGAGCTTTCATCTGACCAGAGAGTTATGGTTTGCACTACTCCGATCAGCTCATAAGAATCCTGAATTTTGAGCATCACACTATTCAACACCAAGTGAGTTTTCTGAACTTTTCATATGATTTGGTTTATTTATCGTTTTATTAATTTGCATACACCTTGGATAAATTTTTCACTGTATTTTACTGCATCGATTGCAAACAGATTTCATGCCTTGATAACTTTTTTGTTTTCAGACTACAACTCACAACCTGGATCACTTTTTAATTAACCTCTTGGATATCTTTCCTGGATATGTTTTAAATTGAATGACTTGGATGAACTGTATTGCTTTAACAAAAAAGTATGTTTGGGGCTGATATATTTGATGTTTTATATACTTATATATATTTTTATGTATTTTTATATATATTTTTCTATATTTTCAAAGTTAAATTTTATTACCTGCAGTAATCTCATTGCGGTAATGATCCTCTGAGGAGAAGAATTTTCTTTGAAAACTCATGAGTTAAGAACTTTGCTTGAACATTGAATTCTAATACAATTTGATTCACACTTTATTTTATTATTATTTCACTTCATATAATGCTATTAATGATCTATCCAGTATATTGAGCTTCAGTTTTATCCGAATGTTCACTAATTAAATATATTAGTTGCCTCTTATATCTTTTGTTGGATTTACTTTATATATATATATGTGTGTGTGTTGTGAAGTTGTTCCACAGAATAATAAATAAAGGAAGTCAAGTCGAGGGTTGGTTTAACAAGTGTATTAACAAAGTAAGAAAGTGACTAGCTCTTGGCTAGACAGTTACAAGACTGTGCTTTGTCTTCTGGTGTCTCGCACTATTTATAGTGACAACCGGTGTTGTTTCTCCTGTGTAAGAACGGCCGGTGTAACACCCCCTTTGAAAATATCCTCTCTGGGGATTAATAATGTTTTTGTTTGGGAATCACCATCATCAACTCAGTCGATTTCCGTTTTCTATTTGATCTCCTAATCTCAGGTGCAGTCTCTGGTATGGGCACCTGAAAAGTATCAAACACTGCATCCATGATGTCCTCCTCGGGCGTTCTGGTCACCTCATAGTTCGAATTTCTTTTCCGGATTTGGTGAGGTTGACGTTTGTGCACGAAATAAGGTCCCTTAATCATATAGACCATGTTGCTTATTTGTTTATCTACAGTGCCGGACTCCCAGACAGTCCTATTGTTTCTGTAGATCTTATAAAAAACTTTTTCGCCAACTTTATACCGTTTTTTTTATCGTTCTTTTTATATTTGCCCTATCCTGGTTTTGTAACAACTTGGAAAATCGATCTACCCTTGCGTCCGAACATGACCTCAGCAGGTGTCTTCGACGTTTCGATGTTTGCATTCGGAGTGACTCTGTAAACCTGCAGAAAATGTTGGATTGACTTATCCGTTGGTGACTCACTAGCTTTTTTCAGAGCTCTATTGAATGTGTCAACGAATCTCTCGGCCTGTCCATTGCTTCTTGGATTGTATGGAGGGATTGTTATATGCTCGATGAGATGATCCTCGCAAAGGTGTTTAAATTCAGTAGACGTGAATTGAGTACCATTGTCGGTGACAATGCAGTCTACTACTCCAAACCTAGCAAATAGTTCGTATAGGAATTTGATAGCTGCCTCGGATGTGGGGTTCTTGCATTTTAGTACTTCCGGCCACTTAGCTAGGCTGTCTACAACAATGAGATAGTAGAACCCATCCAGTGGTCCCGCAAAATCTAAGTGAATTCAAGACCAAGATCGGTCCGGTTTAGTCCATGATCTGAATTGAGTTGGAGGAGCTTTCGTAGCTAAAGCGCATCCTCTACACTCCCTAACGTTTTCTTCGATATGCTTATCCATGTTTGACCAGTAAACGAAAGAGCGCATAAGGCTGTTCATTCTCGATATGCCTGGATGTCCTACATGGAATTCCTTGAGCATTCTTTTCTGTAATGTCATAGGAATTACAACCCTGTCGCTATATAACAGGACGTTGTCGCAAATTGAATAAATTCCATCATCTAGTTGGCTACTGTTGATTTTTTCTTTCGTGATTATGATGAATTCATCCACCTCTGCCTTACTCTAAATCTCATCAAGCGTTACTGGAAGTTCTCTTATTGTGTCACATAACGTATTTTTTACTTCAGCTTCCGCTTGAATGGCTGCTATCACCATATCGTCCAATGGTTCTGTCTGCTTAGGTATCAACCTTGATAACCCGTCTGCATGACCACATTTCTTAGATGGTACATACTCCATTTGAAAATTGTAGTTAAGAAGAATGGTACCCCATCTTTGGAGTCTATTCGCAGTGTGTTGTGGTAGTCCTTTTTCGATCCGAAAATCGTTTATAAGGGTTTGTGGTCTGTTTGTAACAGAAATTGTCTACCGTGCAGGAAACGATGAAATTTCATTACTACGAATATAATGCTTAGCGCCTGTTTCTCAATTTGAGAGTAGTTTTTTTCGGCTGGTAGAAGTGTTCGGGATGCATGGGCTATGGGTTTTAATTTTCCATCATCCATTTTGTGCAATATGCATGTTCCTATACCATAGTTGCTGGCATCGCTTGCAACTACAATATCGCGCTTGGGATTATAATGTGCCAGAAACAAGTCAGACGTTAAGATATCTTTAATTTTCTGAAACGCTTCTTCGCACTCTTGCGTCCAGCCCTATTTTGGTCCTTCTTTAACAGTTCATTTAAGGGTGATCTTAGTTTATGCATGTTTGGTACGAACACATTGTAGTAATTCGCCAACCCTAAAAAACTTTGTAGAGACGCAATATTTTCTGGAGCAGGCATGTTCCTTATCGCCATTGCCCTATCTGGGTTTGGCCTTCTTCCTTGCTCATCGATTATTTGTCCTAAGTATTTTATTTTCCCATGAAAAAAGTGCATATCTCATCTTTGATTTTAAACCCATACTCCTGGATTTTTTTGAATACTTGGTTTACATGAGTCTTGTGTTGTTCTTTGCTAACGCTGTTTATTAACACATCGTCCAGGTACCCTACTGCGAAATCCATTCCATTAAACATCATGTCCATAATTTGTTGAAAAATCGCAAGGGCGACCTTTACTCCAAAAGGAAGTCGGTTAAACTTGTATAATCCCTTATGGGTATTGATACATAGCAGTTTCGAACACTCTTCATCGACAGGGATTTGAAGATAAGCGTCGCTGAGGTCGATTTTAGAAAAATATTTCCCTCCACTCAGTTTCGCAAATATTTCTTCAGGGCTTGGAAGAGGGTAATGGTGATCTTTTAATGCCTTGTTCAAGCCTGTGGAAAAGTCGGCACAAACCCGAATCTTCTTGTTCTTTTTCTTAACATAAACTGTAGGTGAAGCCCACTCACTGTGATCAATTTTTGAAATGACAGCCATGTTCTCGAGTCTTTCTAATTCACCGTCTATTTGCTCCATAGCGGCGTATGGAACATTTCTTGTCTTTCTGAACACAGGTAGTTCATTTGTTTTAACTTCAAACTTTGCTACCGCTTTTGTACACCTTCCAAGATCGCCTGAAAATACGTCTGGAAAATTTTCTTTTAATTCCCTCTTGAGTTTTTCTGCCTCCACATTCGTATCCTTAACCTTTTGGCAAAAGGAGCTTAAAGGCAGATTCCATAGGCTAAACTTTTCAATCAGATCAGTTCCAAAAAGGTTATTCGTTTTTCGCATAACAAAAATTTCGGCTTTTACGGTCTTATTCTGGAAAGAAATATTCGTCAATAATTCCCCATCGAAGGTTAATTATTTCACCACTGACGCTTCTCGCCGTTTTTTGTGATTTGATCATAGTGGGTCTCCCAACTTTCTTCCCTGTCTGTACATTAATGATGGCAATGTCAGACCCACTATCAAGCTGTAGTCTTACTTTTTTTTAAAGCATTTTGACCTGTACATATTTCCGGATATTTTGTTCTTCAGGTTAAATTTGTGTCAGTTTAATGGCTGTATTTCTACCAGATTTTTTCCTACAACGTGATGCCTTATGTCCTTTCTGGTGGCAGTTGTCACATAGTTTGAATATGTAGGGACACTCATTGTACCAATGGTTATCTCCACACCTCCAACACGGTCCAGGTGGATCTTTTCCATGTTTTTTGTCTGGTTATTCATTAAAGTCATTTTTTTCTTCTGATGGATTTTTTAATGTGCGACACTCCGTTTTCCTCTATGTCACGACTGTCCTGTTTCAACGCAACAAAACGTTCACAGTCTTCCGCTAAGTTTTGTATTGTTAGACATGGCTCATTTTCGAGTTTATTTAAAACACGACGTCTGATTTCAGAGTCTTTATTTAAGACCAGACCTTGCAAGAATATTAAACATTTAAAATTATCCGATGATAATTCATCTAATTTAAAATCGTCGCAAAGTTTATTTACTATACTTGCATACGTAATGTAGTCCTCTTCCTCTCTTCTAGTGACATTCATACACTTATATCTCCTATGGAAAAGAGAAGTTTTTGTAGAAAACAGTTCTGTTAGTAAAGTAACTGCCTCCTGGAAGTTCAACTCACTGGTCTTTTTTGGAAGGATAAAATTCACGAACTTTGTATGCTCAGCAGCTCCTAATTTTCTTAGCAAAAATCTAACTTTTTTAGAGTCTGTCCATGTACTGCAGTCCGATACAAAAATATCCTCACAGCTTCTATAGAAGTGAGCAAAAGTGACATCGTCTTCTGGATTATAATTGGAAATTTCGATAGCGCTCCAAACAGCCATCTGGGAGAATGCATTATGATTCCCGTTTGCTTTCGTTAACTGTGTTGCCTCCAGAAATTTTCTCTGTTCCTCCTGTGTTTTTATCAAGAGTTCTTCGAAGTGTTTCTGCTGTTGTAGCAGTTTTTCTTGGAATCTTTCTTCTCGTGTTGTCGCCAGCTCTTTTTGTTCAGCATGCATTTTTCTTTAGGGTTTTTGCTGTTCCAACAACTCTTTTAAATTTCTCCTCAATTTCAACTTGCTTTCTTTGAAGTTCCATTTGTTGTTCAACTTGCTGTCTTTGTAACGCAACATTTTGTTCCGTTTGGAATTTAAGTAATTGAAAAAGAGAATCTTTGAATTCAGTGTCCATCATACACGAATTCAAGTTATGCACCACACAATTTACACTTGTAAAAATAAATCAGTTTTCCCCACAACGTGCTTAATATAATTAGTTTGCTAAACTAATACACAAAACAAGAAATATATTATTCCTTAATAAAAAAAAAATGCAATCCCAGTTCTTTTGTTTGAAAAATAAAACTAAGTACATTTTTTTTTAAATTATATATGTGTACGTAGTTTTACAAAACCAAGTCCGTCGCTATAAGCCTAATAAGACTAGTTTTATGGGAAATCTTTTTAACCCCTTTTGTTTTTGCAAAAATGCGACTTGCTTATTTAACAGTTCTTTGTTAGAAGCACAAATGACTTACGCGAATATATTTTTTTACTGTCCGTCTTTTGCTCTCGACTATTCTGTGGTAGACCGTTTTAATAAATAGTCAATCCGGATTTTGCTCAAATATCAGATGTTGTCCTAATAATAACGACAAACTTACACAATATCTGTAATAGTTGACGCGGATAACATTTATCGTAACGAGTCAGTGAAACTTGAAGAGAAAAATAAAGGTATCAGTGTATTCAATCATTTCAATAATTGAAAATGTCTTACGCGTTTTTTAGTTTTCGATTTTTGGTAGCAAGTTTTGAATTTGTGTTTTTTTTTTGTTTTTTTTTGCTTAACTACTCAGTAGTTAATTTGCTGTTAATCCTTGCGAATCCAAATATCTGACTAAGATGGGTTTTTTTTTCTGTGAAGATCTTCCGAATCACTTTGGGTGATTTTTTTTTTTTTGCAGTGAACTCGTTTCGATTTCTCGTCGCCAATCTGTTGTGAAGTTGTTCCACAGAATAATAAATAAAGGAAGTAAAGTCAACGGTTGGTTTAACAAGGGTATTAACAAAGTAAGAAAGTGACTAGCCCTTGGCTAGACAGTTACAAGACGGTGCTTTGTCTTCTGGTGTCTCGCACTATTTATAGTGACAACCGGTGTTGTTTCTCCTGTGTAAGAACGGCCGGTGTAACAATATATATATATATATATATATATATATATATATATCATCTATTGATATTTTACTTTTGGTGTATTGAAACATATATATGTATTCATGAAATAAGTTCAAATATATGGATAACATGAACTTAAAATCAATATGTTTTTAAAAAGTGCTCAATATAAATTACTACACATGTATATATATATATATATATATATATATATATATATATATATATATACATATATGTTTATATATATATATATATATATATATATATATATATATTGTGTTGATATTTTCCTTTTGGTGTGATTAAACATAGTGTGTTTTGGGAATTAGTTAGTGGAAATGCACGGCAGTATTAGGGTTGTATTTGCGACAATGGATATAGAGGAACGGGTTTGTAGAGAAAATATATCAATTATAAAAACTATTGATATAGTGAGATCTAGGGCGTATGGGTAAGTCTGTTTCTTTTCCTACCTCAGAATGTGTCATATATGTCTACTCACTTGAATGATATTTGGTAAGGTGTTGAGAGGGTATATGAAGTATTTTACTAAGAAATTTTAGGGCGTATATTTTCTATACTTCACAGTGTCATAGTTCTTTAAGTGTGATGAAAAGAGAGTCTGAAGGTTCTCTCTTCCTCTAATGTGTTTCTAGCGTTGGGCCATTTTGTCAAGAGAAACATTTACTTGCACCGATGGTTTGTGTTATCTTTTACCTGGTGTTTTCAGCAACTTAAAGATTCTGAGGAGTCAGTCTGCTATTAAAGCCGGTAACTACCCCATACCGGGCATAACCATATCGATATATGTGTACACCAAACAGGTATATATATATATATATATATATATATATATATATATATATATATATATATACACCAAACAGGTATATATATATATATATATATATATATATATATATATATATATATATAAGTAATAATGAATGTATTGTCAAAATAAGAATATATATATATATATATATATATATATATATATATATATATATTCTTATTTTGACAATACATTCATTATTACTTTAATGACATTTGGAATCACAGGTTATGAGAGCATATTTATCATTTCCGTTGTATAATCCAAACTCTCATTTGAATATATGGTTTCATCAATATTATTACCTCGTAATCAATGTACGTTTTTAACTCAGCCAAACAATCTCGACGGCGATATTTTCATATGTTAAAATTTGAGACGAACTTCTGGGGGTATCCCAAAGAAATAAAAGGTTCATTCAAGTGTTTACCTGATGCACTCAGATTTTTTAATTTGATTAAAATAGAGAGGAATGACCGATTAGGTGTATTAGAAATCGAACTGCAATCTATGTTATGTCTGGTAGCAGATTGGTTAAAACTATCGAATTGCTTACTAAGTAATGATATGTATTATTTTATCGGTCACACAACTTATCTCATCTTGGATATAATTCTCACCGATTTTCGGCTCATGTCACATCTGATATCTTTTTTAGCTGCATCTTATCGTAGGTATGACTCTTTATGTTGAACTTGGTTACCTATACCAAATTATAGAAACGATTAGGAATTGTATTAGGTTTATATAGATAGTTGTTTTTGGATAACCTTATAATATGTAATCACTTTTGATAATCGGAAACGTAGACACATTGGATTTAAAATTTGTTCTAAAATAAAAGGTTATAAATCAAATTAAAATTTTAAAAATGTTTATAAATGTATATATATATATATATATATATATATATATATATATATATATATATATATATATATATATAAATTAAAAAAATTATGATCTTATTATTTCTACAAAACGTAGTTACTTAATATATATCTGCACAAGTTATTGATGATTTCTAAGTCGAATTCACATTCAACTAGGCAGAACGATTTAGTCATTTATTATATAGGTAAAAAATTGAGCGTGACCAACTCCAGCAATTAACACACCATACTTTGTTTCATCCGTCGCAACAATTGTGGGTGCGTGGAGCTGAGAATCAAAGTCGTCAGTTGTTTTTAAACGCAAACAAACGTTGTTTCGTTGATGAATTAAAACGTGTCATCTCTGGTTTACCTGTATCGCGGTAGTGATTCCATCTTAGACAGAAAGAGTTCTTTATAAGGTGCAGACACGTATCTGTAATTTAATTCGGCCCACCCTTTTATTTTTCTTTGTACCCTATCTCTCGCAGACATGATGATGCTAGTCTCAGTATATTATATAAATATTATTAGAACAAGCAATCTTAAGAATTGTCTAATTTTTTTTTTGTTCCAGCTCATTTGATTCGTGGTCGCGTGGTCTCCATCAATTTAGGTTTTGATCCCTCATTTCAATACAATTTACTATTCAGTAGCGTATTTAGTAGAAATGCAGGCTTGTGGAACTCTCTTCCTGCTTACTGTTTTCGTCCTACCTAGCCAAACTTTAGTATTGATATTGTCAAGACTAAGGCCAATAGCCATCTCTTGTCTTCGATAATCATCTTTCGTTCTTGTTAGCTCCTTAATCAAGTGGCTTCATGCTTTGTCTGGGGCGAGTTCCATAAACAAGACAGAGATTATTAAGTGTAAAGCCTTTTAAATTATATTAATTAGTAGCGCATAATGACGCGTGTATATTCTCGTTAGATCCTTTTGTGACTCAGTTACCTTTCGACCAAACCGCCCTCGCCTTCTTGACGTCACTTCCACTTTTCTATATCCCTACTTCCGTTCCTACAATTTTAATTTCCACGTAGTATTGATCTTTTTTATTTTTTGTCTTTAAGCGCTATATCTAAACCGCTAATGTATGTACGAGTTGATATTGGTACTAACTAACTGTCCCACCCGAATATCGAACGAACTTCTTGTCCGTTAAATTAGACAATGTGTTGAATATCCTTCAGCAGTTATTTTTTCTGATCGCACTGTCGTTCAATTAAACTGTGTATTACATCCAGGTGTCTATAATAAAATAGAGATGGCACTTGTTTTTCCGGAAATAGAACATCTATCAGCTGTAGCAAGACACGAAGGCTACCGGAATGAAACAGAAAAATACAGATATCCGTTAAATAAACAATAGACAGGTGAAAGTGAAGTATTCGACGTACCGAAATGCGCATGGATTTTGAGCATGCGTGGTGTCCAAAACTGTTATATTAACCTGTCCGATTTTTTATATGTCAAAAGAAGGAAAGACTAGAGTTTCTCGGATTGAAACGCACGTCGATTTATTTTTTTCGCCCACAACCCCTAAACCTAACCCTAACCCTAACCCTAACCCTAACCCTAATCCTAACCCCAACCTTAACCCCTAACCCTAACCCAAACCAACCCCTTACCCTAACCCTAACCCTAACCCTAACCCTAATCCTAACCCTTAACCCTTACCCTAACCCTTACCCTAACCCTTAACCCTAACCATAATCTTAACCCTAACCCTAACCCTAACCCTAACCCTAACCCTAACCCTATCTCTAACCCCTAACCCTAACCCTTACCATAACCATAACCATAACCCCTAACCCTTACCCATAACCCCTAACCCTAACTCTAACCCTAACCCTAACCCTAACCCTAACCCCCTTTTCTACCTTTACACCCTTTACTCATTCGTCGCAACGAACAATAAAGATATACAATTATATTTGGTACACAAAATCATGTTACCTTTCTCTTTATTGTTTGATTTTATTTCTTCATTTTTTAAAGATTATCGACAAATTATATCGAATTTGTTAAAAATTGTACGCAAGATGGTTCTTTTAAAAATTATCCGTCATTTTACTTTTTTAATAAACTTCTCTTTCGGACTGTTTTTTGCAATGAGTCTGTGCCATTGTACTTTGTTGTGTACTTATATGTGCGATCGACGACGACCTCACACTTGCAGGAAATTAAAAAAAAAAAACTCTTAGGTAAAGCTAAGCGCGGCTGCTCTATAAACAGTTGTATAATATCAGGATAACTGTAGTGGCATGTCGTACATGGAAAGAAGCCCTGCGCTTACAACCGATGGGAATTATTGAACTACAACTCCATAAATCAAGACTCGGCTAATGCTCTACTGGTGTGAACTTTGTTTTGATATCAAACAAACATAAACGTTGTACAACTCACTCTATCTAAAATAATAATAAAATAGGGGAATGTAATGTGAACAAACATTTGCTGCCCAACTCCCTACTTAGGTTGCCCCTGCTGAATAAAAGCAAATTAGTTCCTTGGTGTGAATTAAAGCATAAAAATCTATTATGGTGATGCCCTTTTTTCTGAGCAGACGGCAATTACAAATCATTTTCTTACTCATTTTTAACCTTTTCTCACTCTATTTTTATAATTGCCTAAACGTATTTACTTACAATAAATATAATTCGCGTTTTTTATCCGCCCCCTAAATTGTACTCCCTCTCTCTAGCTCGCACACGCGCTCTTTTTCCCAACTGCCATTCTCTTTTCCCCGACACTTTCTATTACCCTATCTCCTTCTCTCAGTTCGCCTTGTCCTGCTTCTTTTTTTATCATTCGCGCTTTATCTAGATCATTTGCATAATTTGTGACGCCATACAATGTGAACGATGACCATCGCTATATCAAGCAAGCTATACCCACATTTAATCCTCTGGCCTGAAGTTATGGCTGTCTTTCTCTTATTTGTACATACTTGTGAGAGGGAAACTCTGTTCCCTCTGGAGTATACAGTAATCTTATATATATATATATATATATATATATATATATATATATATATATATATATATACATATATATATATATATATATATATATATATATATATATATATATATATATATGAACGTTTTTTTGTTCTTTTTTACCTGCGGTAGATCGGTAATACCTGACTAGTACACGGGCGCAGGCTATTTTCCTCTCTCGGTGTGTTGGATCCGTAAGACCTTGTCAGGCCATCCATCTAAGAGAAGGAAATATATGATAAACCATTGCTACTAACTACTTACATCATGGCAGCAAACCGTTGGGGAGGGACACCTCCTTAATCTTGATCGACAACCTTCCTAGAGCTGGAATCTCGAAAAAAATATCCAGTTTCCAAACCTACAATTGCTTAAGTAGTAAATAGGGTCTACCTAGCGCGAGCCTTTGCACTCCTTATATGTATATTTGTCAGGCGCAGATGTGCCAGCACTGGGACGCCTCAAAACACCCAGTGACTGGTCTTGTTTCCTTACTAGGGCAATGAATGCCGGTTCTCTTGCTCTCTATTTGGGCAACTTGGGGAAGGTTTTTTTTTTTTTTAAATTTTTTTTAACATAGTTAACCCCAAACAAGGCAAGACGCCACCGTAGACGTAAGGGGCTACTGAGAAAAAAAAGGAGAGAAGGTTGGGGGTAAACCTAAATTGGAATCTGAGCAGCAAGATGTCTGTTTACATTAGTTTTAAACTTCTGCATGTCTGTACTGTCGGGGAAACAGATGGCAGGTAGGGAGTTCCAGAGGCCAGCAGCTCGAGAAAAGAAGCTATTTGAGTAGAAGGCTCTCCGATATCTGGGGACCTCCACAGCGAATGAATGAGATTTAGTTGATTGTCGGGTTTGTCTAGTGAATTTACGTCGAGGGGGCACCAGGGTAGCCAATTCATCGGAGCATAATCCATTGAAGTATTTGTAAAACAAGCACGAGGATGCTACATTGCGGCGATGGGACAGAGGCTGGAGCTTGGTTGACAGTGAGGGGCCTATTAGGTTGGCGATTCTTTTTTGGACCTTGTCAAAGATGGAGGGACTAGTAGATGATGCACCAGCCCAGATGTGACAACAGTACTCCATGCATGGACGGATGGTGGCTTTGTAGAGATACACGATAATGTCAGGTGTGAAGAGTTTAATAGCACGGTAGAAGGAGCCCACCTTCTTTGCAGCAGCCTTGGCAATGTCTTCAATGTATTTGTTCCAATTTATGTTTCCTGTGAAGGTTAGGCCGAGGAGTTTTAATGATGAACTCTCACGTAGGGTGTTATTTGCCATGACAATCGGTGGTTGGAGAGGTTCCTTGTAGTTATTGAAAGAAAAGGAGCTATGTTTTAGCAGCATTAAAAGTTATCAACCACTTATGACCATAATCAACTACAGTCTGGAGGTCATTTTCTAAAGATTCAGCCGATGCCTCAGATATGATCGCGTCAGTTTTGCCAACATGGCGAGAGTAAAGCGTGGTATCGTCAGCAAATAAACCAATCTCAGACACTGTCATCAAGGAGATCATTTATATAGATCAGAAACAACAAAGGTCCAAGGATACATCCCTAAGGTACACCAGCATTTATGTCATGTTGCTTAGATGAATGGCCATCGAGGATTTTTCCTTTTGTCTAGGAAGGATCTAATTATATTAAGTAATTTCCCAGTCATACCGTATTTATCACTAAGTCTTATATGACCAGTCTGGGTCGCTCTTGTTCCGACAGGTTGAGGGTACAAGTTAGACAGCTTGTCTGGTAGCTGTTTCCGACTGACAGGACAGGAGACTAACTCTTAGGTAGCGCTAAAAACGGCTGCTCCATCACCAGTTGCATAATACCGTGGGTAGCTGGAAAATTACCCTACAGTTATCTTCGGTGGGCTATCCCGAGGAAACAACCCCCATGGACCAGGTCGCGACTAATGGACTGGTGGTGTGGGCTTATTGACATCTAACAAGCACTCACCTGTCCCACCCCACTTGAAAGCAAATCAAACATGTCATTGCAAAAACAATCAAACCTAAACAAGACACTCAACAAAAGACACCTTCGCATCCGCCCTTTAGGCTTGCATTTACAAATATCCGGGACTTAGAACCAACATCAACGACGTAGAAACCTTTCTCCTGAAAAACTCCTGGATATCCTACACTAAGTGAACAAACTTTCAATGTGAAATCTCCTCTCACCATATTGACATGCCTGACTAGCTCTCATTCTACCGTAGAGACTCTGACAAACATATGCACGGGCTAACTGTTTATGTTCAAAACATCCTTCTTCTGACTAGAGAACATAGGTTATAATCAAATGATGAAGACTACGTGTGCTTTAGATTGACTTTACATCACAGCCTTAGTTACTTATATTTTTTATACCGGTTTCCTTCGACCCAGGACTGTACCCTGCTAAACTCTGTCTCTGAAAGCATAGATAGTGCACTCTCACTTGACTCGAATTCCCAGATACATGTATTTAGAGATTTTAATGCACACCACCGAGACTGGCTGGGGTTCTCCAGCTTTCTGACTCAGCCGGTAACTCTCAGTATAATTTTTCCTTAGCTCACTCCTTCTCTCAGATTGTCGATTTCCCGACCCGCGTCCCCGATCGAGTAGACCAGAAAGCCTAACTTTTAGACCTGCTCTAGACCTTAGTGACCGAGGCTTGTGAGACGAAAGCTCATAGCTCACTCGGGAATGCTGATCACATTGTGCTAATAATTCATATCATCGTAAAATGTCGTCCAAAAGCTGATAGGGCATTGCTCAAAACGAGATACTACGAGCAGGCTGATTTTGAGTCAATCGGAAATTACATCAGCGACGCTCCCGGGAAGGAAACATTGTCACTCCCTGCTAATCAGTGTGCAAATGAGTTAACTGGATAGGTATTGAAGCCTATGCTCCCATGCGAAAATTCTTTAGGAACCCCCACTCTCCTCAATGGTTCACCTTGAAATGTGCAGCTGTCATTGCTGAGAAGCAGCAAGAATTCCGTAAATTCGGCTGCTATAAATCAACTGCAAATAGACAGACATTATAGAGTAAAGAAATAATTATGAGGCCGTGATTAGTGAAGCAAAAAGAAGGTATACAGAGATAACCAAAAAACGCATTCAGTCACAGAAACTAGGTACTCGCGATTTCTAGAAAACTGTACGATAGTGTGGTGAACAATGGTGAATCAACGATCCCCCCACTATAAAACCACAATCATGTCGTTTGCACGGCAACTGATAAGGCTGAACTACTTGCCCAGCGTTTCGCTTCTAACTCCACTTTGGACTCAGAAAACAAATTCCTCCCTAAATTTCTATTGCGGACCAAAACCACACTTGAAAGCCTGATCATCACCCAATTCCAGGTCAGAGACATAATAAAAAAACCTTGACACCTCCAAGGCTTGTGGGTCTGATCTTATACCTGTAATAAAGATAAAGAAATGCTCTGCTGAACTGGGCCCTGTCCTCTCCAAACTCTACAACAAATGCCTAGCTGAATATTGCTTACCTAATGGCTGGAAAATTGCTTCTGTGGCACCAGTCTTCAAGAATTCTCAGAACTACCACCCAATCAGTCTACTCCCGATCTCTGCTAACATTTTTAATCCTTAATCAATCTAGCGATAGTCCGGCACTAAGTTAATGCCAAACTTCTTTCTGACCGCCAGTATGGATTTAGACAAGTACGATCGACTGCGGACATCCTAACGGTCATCTCTGAACGCATATATCATACAATGGACAACGCAGGTGAAGCGAGGGCAGTAGCGCTTGACCTATCCAAGGCCTTTGACATGGTATGGCATAAATAAATTCTCCTGAAAATATGCTCTTATAATATTACTTGGCAAATATTTAATATAATTAGATCCTTCCTAACCAAACGACAGATCCAGGATTTACTCGATGGCCGTTCATCTAAGCAACATGACATGAATGCTGGCGTACTCCAGGGATCTATCCTTCGACCTTTATTGTTCTTGATCTTCATAAACGACCTCCCTGATGACATTGAGTCTGAGATTTGTATATTTGCTGACGACATCACGCTTTACTCTCGTCATGTGGGCAAGACGGACGCGATCATATCCGAGGTAATGACTGAATCCTTAGAAAATGACCTCCAGATTGTAGTGGATTGGGATCATTAATGGTTGTTAACTCTTAATACCGCAAAGACAAAGCTTTTTTCCTTCAATAACTACAAATAACCTCTCCAAACACCTATTTTCATGGCAAATAACACCCTACCTGAGAGGTCAACATTTAAACTCCTCGGCTTAACCTTCACAGGGAACATGAATTGGAACAAATACATTGAAGACATTGGCAAGGCTGCAGCAAAGAAAGTGGGATTCCTCTATCGCGCTAGTAAACACTTCACACCTGACATGATCCTGTATCTCTACAAAACTATGGAGTATTGTTGCCACATCTGGACTGGTGCATGATCCACTAGTATCTCCCTCTTAGACAAGGTCCTAAAAAGAGTTGCAAACTTAATAGGTCCCTCACTATCAACCAAGCTCCAGCTCCTGTCCCATCGACGAAATGTTGCATCCTTGTGCATGTTTTACAAATACTTCAATAGATTTTACTCCGATGAACAGGCTACTCTGGTGCTCCCTCGACGTAAATACACTAGACCAACTCGCGAATCAAATAAACCCCATCCATTCACTGTGGAGGTCCCCAGATGCCGGAGAGCCTTATACTCTAATAGTTTTTTTCCTCGTGCTGCCAGCCTCTGGAACTTCCCTGCTCCCTGTTTCCCCGGCAGTACCGAAACTAATCTAAACAGACATCTCGCTACAATGCTTCCAAACTAGGATGACACCGAAAACATACACCCAAATTCTCAGTAACCCCTTACGTCTACAGTGGCGGCCTACCTTGTTTAGGATGTAATATGTTAAAAAAATATATTTATTTATTATTTTTAATATTATGACATGTAATTCGAAAAACATCAACTAATATTTCATTTTTCATGCTAGTTTTTTAAATCGATTTTACGAACAGGTCGATAATTGTAAAAAGTTTATTATATAGGCGAAAAGGTTAATTAGATATTGTCAACACCTGGATGTAGTGTTAAAAACTATACTTTCAATCATCATATTCGGTTAAATTTACATACGAGAATTTGTAAAACATATTTTAGAAATTAATTTCCAAACTAATTCAACTCTGCTACGTCTTTATTTATAATTCTTTCTCTCAAATCCATTCTTCCACTTTTTCCTCAGCCTTCCCCTGCAAACTGCCACTTCCACCATAACTGATTGACATCTAATGACCCATTATTTTAATGTGACTAAACAAACGAAGTCTCTTATCATGTATAAACGTCCTTACACTATCCATATTTTCTTTTCCTCTGGAGTCATCTGATGTTATCCTGTCTTTAAGACTCAAGTTACAAATTATTTTTCTCCACGCAACACATATCCTTACTGGCCAGTTTTCACTTCCATACATGATTCCACTGCACATGTTTGATACACCCTTCTTTTGGTGTAAACATCATACTATTCAAGAACCTATGCGTAGACATGTGTTGCGGTAAGACATAAAACATAAGAAAAAGTAACAACGAATTATAAAGACTCAAATTATAAAGGCAAAATCTCTTTTATTAAATATTCATACAGTCATACATAAATTCTAATCGTTTACCAATATTCTTAAAGCGATTCCAAGGGACAAGACGAGGAATTTTCTCGAACAAAACCATTTCTTCGTTTACCAGTCGGTCATACAGCGGCTTTTCAGGTAACCAGCAATTTTGGGATAAGATCCGAATCGTTTGTACATACCCATCATTTTGGGATAGCTACTAAACATGTTGGGATAAGAATTGTACATGTTCTCCATGCAACAGTAGAACATCATATCACACCACATCATCTGAAAAAGAAAAACATCCCTGATGAGATCTCAGTTTATAATAGCTGTTGATCGATAACATCGACGTGCCAGTGTCGCATATTTTGTACATGTCTGTGTAAATAAAATAATAACACACACACACATATATATACATACATATATATATGTATATATATATATATATATATATATATATATATATATATGTATATATATACCCCTATAAATACAGATACATATACATATGTATATATAATATATATATATATATATATATATATATTCATATACATATATATATATATATATATCAAATTATTTAAAAAAATATTTTACCTACGTAACTATATATATATATATATATATATATATATATATGGTAAAACAACCGGCAATAAACACATAATTACCAGGATATTTCGTTCATGCAACCTATCAGATCACTGAAATGTAAATTCAATGTAACTTAACAATTGTTTCGTGCACAAACACATAACCATGAATACACACATAATTAGCAGGATCGTTCGTTCATGCATCTGATCAGAAAAAACATCGGATCAATTTCGAAAGCAAACTCTCAAGCAAAAACAGTAAAACATTTGTTGCAAGCATTTCCCACAGAAGTCAGTTCCTTAACAAGACCAAGGATTCCATTCATAGACAACTAACAATTTGATATTTATAAGTATCAAACTCTTATTTTATGCGCGAAACCATAGTCACGTTAGAATTCGGCAAAAAAATGAATTAAAGACTTGGTCATTGGAATTTAAAATACAATTGTTTACTTATATAGCTCTGTTGTTAAATGTTAACATTTATCGAACTTTTATATTAAACAGTTCCGGTAAATGTTATTAAAATATAAATACACACATATATATGTTTCCATATTATATATATATATATATATATATATATATATATATATATATATATATATGAAGAAGAATGGAAAAGAATTAGAGAAAGCAAAAGCCAAATCAAAATTCAATTCAAAAGTTCAAAGCAAAGTATATACCGCAAAAAGGCAATTTATTCAAGTTAAATTTTCCTCAAGCCATGCGGTTCAAAGATCAAAATCTTATCATCAGAGGAAGTCGCTGGGATAGATAAGTTGGCAATACCTGCTCTATCCTGGATATTGAGCTGTATACTCTTCACAATAGGTTTTTACCTTTTCTTAAAAGTTCGCTTTTAGTACACCTCTTTATATATATATATATATATATATATATATATATATATATATATATATATATATGTGTGTGTGTGTGTGTGTGTGTGTGTGTGTGTGTTATTTACATTTTATACAGGAATCGAGCGTAACTACCAAAGAGAACAAGTGGAAAACCGGTTTTAAAACCCGGCTTAAACGCTTATCATCCTCAGATTAAAAATATAAAAACCAAACATGTCTTCACTATTTGAAAACATTGTAATTAAAGTTTCTTTGTTAAACCTAATAATCGGCTCACAACATACAGATAGATAGAGCATTAAATACGAAAAATAAAAAGATATCTGACACGAATTCAAGTTAATATTAAATAATTAACAGACGAATACGTTGCTAAAGAAAATAAATAGTTTTAGACGATAAAATTATTTCAAACGCCATTCATGATGTTTACTTCTTTCTTTATTTATTTATCATCATCGCTTATGCTTAAATTCATGTTTTGAAACATGAAGTAAATCATAAATCTATGACGTCATTTTAAAGTAATAATTATGTTGTTTAGGTTATGTTATAACTCTTATTTATAAGAAAGTTCCAATAGCTCAGTTGGTAGAACTTCAGACTGAAGGTCTAGAGGTTTTGGTTTCGATTTCTGGTCGTGGCATCCACGTCATGTGTTCGAAATTCATCATTTACTATTAATGCAATATTTTCAATCTCAAAACGTAGTAAGGGTAAGGGTTATATTTCGAAATGAGACAAATTCCGTAATCTATTTATTATGTTGAAAACAATTGTGACTGACGGAAAAATTGTGATTGACAGACAGACAAAATCTCTTTTTATATCAGATGAGAAAGATATTGCATGCACTATCTTTCTCATCTTAAATTATCACTCATTAAAAACATACATTTCCAAGAAACTGTGTTATATGTATTATGCATTCACATTGAACTGTGTTATATGTATTATGCATTCACATTGAACTGTGTTATATGTATTATGCATTCACATTGAACTGTGTTATATGTATTATGCATTCACATTGAACTGTGTCATATGTATTATGCATTCACATTGAACCGTGTTATATGTATTATGCATTCACATTGAACTGTGTTATATGTATTATGCATTCACGTTGAACCGTGTTATATGTATTATGCATTCACGTTGAACCGTGTTATATGTATTATGCATTCACATTGAACTGTGTTATATGTAGTATGCATTCACGTTGAACCGTGTTATATGTATCATGCATTCACATTGAACTGTGTCATATGTATTATGCATTCACATTGAACAGTGTTATATGTATTATGCATTCACATTGAACTGTGTTATATGTATTATGCATTCACGTTGAACCGTGTTATATGTATTATGCATTCACATTGAACCGTGTTATATGTATTATGCATTCACATTGAACCGTGTTATATGTATTATGCATTCACGTTGAACTGTGTTATATGTATTATGCATTCACGTTGAACTGTGTTATATGTATTATGCATTCACATTGAACTGTGTTATATGTATTATGCATTCACATTGAACTGTGTTATATGTATTATGCATTCACATTGAACTGCTTCTCATATAAATAATATCCGAAGTTTAACATTTTTTCATCAACCATATAAATTAATCCTGTGAGATTTAAAAAAGTTTTATCTAACGAAAATTTAAGCTGAAATATAAAACTTTGCATCCGGCTAGATAATTTTCAAGTATTATTGTTGTACAGTGTTATTGGCATTATCATTGGGAGGTGACGGTGGTTAAGTGGATATAGACACGTGCTGAAGACCTGTGTTTTCTAAGTTCGAATCCAGTCGGTTCCACAGTACCACTTCCACTTAGGGATGTTGGCAACCTTCTCGTGGTCTTTCCCGTAAGTACCTGATGTCTTTCCATAAAGATTTATAACTAGAAAAACATCGGGGAAACTAATGCCACACCAGAATCATCTGATTCACACGAAAGAAGAAGAAAACATTATCATTGATAACATGTAGTGGACTGCATTTTCTTTAGTTATGTCTCTGAATGACAGACGTTGCAAATGTTACATGCTCGACCAGAGAAGGGAGGGCGGCACAAAATGAAGTAAAATTATCTTTCGTTTTATATGGGTCACCCAAGAAGTGTTTTCCGCTTTAAGATTAATTAATTATCTCATAGAAGGCTGGACCCATGCGGGTGTGTTCACAGATTGTCTCCATGATAATTCTCTGTCTGATATTTATCTCCAGGGATATCTCAATTGGTCAATGCCTCGGTGGTTTATGACCAGAGAGAAATACCCAGCCGTGAAAGAAGAGATGCGAGTGGAGATTTTGGCCACTGGGTATTACAGGAAGTTTAGTTAGCGGCCAGGCCAAATTGCCTATCTGGGTCTCTTAGCTAAAGGGTTGTGCTGAACTTATGTTCTATTTCACCGGGATAGAAATATATCATTTAGAAACTGTGCCATTACACCGAGAAACACGAGTTTCATTTGTAACCTATAGCAAATAAGTTGTTACTTGTTTCTAAACTGGAGTTGTGATTCTGCTTGGCATGGAAGTATTTGTTGCAGTACCGGCACAACGTGTGGAAAAAACAAACACGCATACATAATTATTCACACTCATAACGTAATTTTCTACCCTCTTAAAAATGATTCCGTGGCTCTGGAACAGCTAGAAACATTTTTCAACTATGACCTAAACAATATCAAATCAGTAAAGGGAATAACCTATACAAGAAAATGTGAAAATGGTAGTATTATCTATAACTTAAATTGTATTTATTTTTCTATATAAGTTATTAAAATGTGCTAACAAATAAAAGTTAAAAGGTAAACTGACTTCACTCTATCCCGGGTAATGCCGAGTAGGTACAGCTGATTAATTATTGAGGTAAATAAGTGTATACATACTTTTTCTCCCATGAACCACTGGCTGCCACCATTGCGCATGCACAGAGTCCTCTCCATGAAGGGCATTACCCTGTTGAAAGTGTTCATGTATCTCCAGTACATGTAGTTCTGAAAAAGATAGACAATATGAGAGTACACGTTTATTGATATTAAAACAACTGAGTCTCTTCCTGGCACGTATGGTAATGGGTAATACTATAATGTCAGTTCTTTTTTTTCTTTTCTCTGTTTTATTCTCTATTTCTCTCTCTCTCTCTCTCTCTCTTTCATTCTCTCTCTCTCTATATATATGTATATATATATATATATATGTATTAAGATATATTTTTAGATACATACCCCAAAAATAATGATAAAAGTATTTTTTATAATTCTTTCAAAACCAATTGATTTAAGAACCAATATTATGCAAAAAACAGTAGACTTATAAAACTCAGTGAAATTCGTCATCGAGTAAAGTTCATTCTTATTACCTACATTAATAATATATATATATGTTCATAGATGTGAAAAGAACTGAGCTTATTCCTGGAACACTATTTATAGTCATGTGTCACATTTTGATTCCCTGTCGCTATCTCTCTCTCTCTCTTCGCCTCTCTCTCTCTCTCTCTATATATATATATATATATATATATATATATATATAGAGAGAGAGAGAGAGAGAGAGAGAGATAGAGAGAGAGATAGAGAGATTTAAGATAAATCATAGCAAATTAAGAATAAATCCGTAGCAACAACACTTTTAAAAATGTTTCAATGGCAATTTATTTCCAAACCCATATTATAAACATAAATAAAATCTTATTACAAATAATATACTTAAAAAACTCTGAGAACTTTGTTTCCTTGCTTTTCATGAGGTACACCTAGTAACTAATATAAATATATATAAAATACATATGTTCACCTATATTTAAATAACTGATACTATTTGTGGCACACTATGTATAGTGATGTGTCACCTATGATCGCCTTTTTTTCTCTCCTTCTTACTTTCGCGATATATATATATATATATATATATATATATATATATATATATATATATATATATGAGATAACTTTTTTGCTAATTAAGAATATATCGAATACAACAGAACTTTTACAAATGTTTCAAAGTCAATTAATTCTAGAACCTATATTACAGAAAAAGTGTTATTCTAATATACAATGCTATACATATAAAACATTAGGGACCTTGTCTGTTATCTTGCTTTCCACATAATAGTCCAAGGGGCACGGGTGATCTCATATAAATAGGGATTATTATATAAATAGTGTCAATGGGTAAACATCATACTTACATCATAGTTGCAGTTCATATCACCGGATCCCATCATTCCACCGGATCCTCCCATCATTCCACCGGATCCTCCCATCATTCCACCGGATCCCATCATTCCACCGGATCCTCCCATCATTCCACCGGATCCCATCATTCCACTGGATCCCGTCATTCCACCAGATCCCATCATATCACCACATCCCATGTTGGATCCACTCATCATTCCACTGGATCCCATGTTCGAACCCATCATGCCACCATCATTCCAGTTATACTAGAAATACAATCATGCATAATAACGATTTGGAATACAAGGACTACTAAACAATCGAACAACAATAAAAAAAGTGTTAATAATCGCCGGCCGAAATCTGAAAAAGTTCCGGGTATTTTAATTTGAAAACCGAAAACAAGTCTAATTTTCATATCGGTTCTATAAAGTTAGACCGATTAAGGAGCCAGAAAACATAATACTTGCATTAAAAACATTTGCTATTGTTATACTAATCTTTCAACACTCATGTAACTTTAATATAACAGTATTTAACTGTAGTTGTTTTGATAATCGATTCATACGATATTAGAATTATTTCTCATAGGCAGAAAGACAATGGTTGGATCTTACTAGAGTCATACTTAAGGCTCAAACATTTTTAATTGAGTCGTTCTTGATAAATACTCAGCATTATAAGGTATTGATCAAGAGTAAGTGGAGCAAGTTAGCCTTGGCGTCGCCCCTGACTATGTTTGATCCATTTATTATTTTATTTAATGGCCTTGGGTATGACCTTAAAGTTCATTCTGCTAATGCGAGCTGCAATTGGTAGCTTTTAGGGAAGGTGGAGCCAGCTCTAATTTCCATTACTCCCATGTACACTGACCCGTAGGTGTAGTACCTGTCATGATACCGTTATGGCTTACATGGAACTTGTCGGTGACAGGACACTAGACAGCCTCGGACACTAAACTTCATGTAAGTAAGGTGTTAGGTTATACCCGGCCGCATTACTCTGAATGTTTTTCTCCCACGGTTCTAACCTTCTTACTGTCTATCTTATTTCCAAACTCACTGTCTATCTTATTTCCAAACTCACTGTCTATCTTATTTCCTAACTCCCTGTCTATCTTATTTCCAAACTATAACTTGCAGTAGTAGAACCTGTTATAGTCCGATCCAAGTTTCAAGTAGAAACTATAGTTTATGGAATATTTCAATACGTATGAATCTTCAAAGCATATGTATGGCTTCGGCAAAAAATGATAAATGGTTAATATTCTGACCTGCAGTTGGTGTAACTGACAGGAAGCTATCCATGTTTTAAATAGAAATTATCATTATAGAATATTAGTTTATCATATCACGGGACTAACTAATAACACAAGAACTTTTAGGTAGAATTCGCCTATTTTTATTTAGTTCATTCCAAACAAAACAAATTTGCGCTGTAGACGTAAGGAGCTACTGAGAATTAGAGTGACATTTTTTTGGTGTGTAGGGGGGGGGGGCATCCGAAATTGGGAGCTGTGCCGCGAAATGCTTGTTAACATCAGTTTTACATTTCTACATGTCTGTACAGTCGGGTAAACATGGAGCAGTGATGGAGTTCTAACAAACGGGCAGCTCGAGGAAAGAAGCTATTGGAGTTGAAGGCTCTCCTGCATCTGGGAACCTTTACAGTGAATGAATGGGTTTATCTGATTGGCGGGTTGGTCGAGTGTATTTACGTCGATGGGGGCAGCAGAGCGGCAAGTTCATCAGAGCACATTCCATTAAAGTACTTTTAAAACAAACAAACACAAGGATGCGACATTGCGGCGATTGGGACAGAGGCTGGAGCTTGGTATATAGTGAAGGACTTATTAGATCAGATACTCTTTTTTGGATTTTGATTAAGAGGGAGAAACTCGTGGATGGCGCACGAGCCCAGATTTGACAATACTCCATGCATGTGCGGATGGTGACTTTCTAGATATATAGGATACTGTCGTGTGTGATAAGTTTTCTAGCACAGAAGAGGGAGCCTACTTACTTTTCAGCAGATTTGGCAATGTCTTCTGTGTATTTATAAATCAAGATAGTCTCTTTTCAGGACGATACACTGGTATCACGAGCACAACACTAAACTGCGGCGGGCATTCTGGAAGTAAGGTAGGTTCACTTCTACCTTAACTTATAAGCCCGAAATCCTTTTTTTTCCCAGTCTTTTCTACCCTTTTCCTACCTACCCCTTTTCCAAATCTTATAAATTTCACATACGTCTCAACTTTGATCTAGGGTATGAGCCAAAGGTTCATCCACTGGAGTCACTCATACGTTATCACTTATTCCAGGTCGACTCTGACACGCAGTGGTAGTACCTGTCATCTTCGCATCTATGTGTTTAATAAAACCTATCATTTACAGACTATTTGCCAATATAATGCACGTCTACAAAACAAATTAACTTTCAAACCAATCGTATAAAAACAATCTGGTTTCTGGTTGAAATTACCACATTATGTTGATATACCGTAAAACACAAAAACATTTAAACAAATTCTATGTCTAATATGTAAATCGTAAATTCTAAAATCTAGATAATGAAGTATTTTCAAGATTCTTATAGGACATTGGGTAAGCATAATCTCCCTATTTGAAAACTTAAATATTTCAGATTTGCATTCAATGTCGTCCAAATGAAGCGAGATTTACTGAATTTCGATTCCGTCTTACGACTACTTAAGCGTAAGCCTTAAACTTAAGACATTGCTTGCAATAAAAATCAAGTAATTTATTTTGCGCAAAATTGGAATAAGAATTCTGACGTAAGGTTTAGTACTCATATATTTAGATTTTAATCTTCGTAAGAGTGCATAAAAGTGGTGAAAAACTGTTCTGTTTGGAGAAAAAATGTTGTGCCTCTCTGTGAAATGTATTCTACTACTTTGTGTATCAAATAACGTGTTAAACGGCGTATGTACATTTCTATATGAAAAAATGGACTCACCCTAAAACGTCCGTTCTTCCAATGGTAGTACCTCATGTAATCGTGCATGATTTCATAGAAGCAGTCGCTGATGTAGTCACACCTCATCATGTCCATGCTGCTCTTGGGGTAGAATCCTAGAAAGATAAGGGTTTATTAAGAAATAACGTCCACTAAAGTTCATAATCGTCTCGCCTTGCTTTTAATCTGATCGAACACACTTGAAATAACTAACACAAATTATCATACTACCACTACTACTAATACTGCTATTCAAAATACATATTTTATTTCTATGTACTTGAAAACGTGGGGATGAGTAAATATAGCAAAAGAAACTTGATGATCAAAGGAGGAATCGGGAATGTGTGTAAGTCTAATTCAGTTGCCGACGAAGAGCGAAACTGAACGAACATTAGTATGGGCTTGTAGATCTTTACATATAAGGATCGCTCATCGCTTTCCCCCTAGACGTGACTTCGTGAGAGACGCTGAATAAAATACTGTCTGTTTAAATGATGAAAGAAAATGATTGAGTTCGTTTAATTCGTTACACTTTGCTAGTGTTTTGTTAATGTGTTTTATTTCAGCTTCTCCAGCAGTTCGACTATCGCCATAAGACGAGCAATGACGGCCACCGATGACCATACGAGTACAGATTAAAGTATGGAAGTCCGAAATGATACTCATTACACAACAAATGTAGGTTGTTTGTTTATCCATGTCAGAGGTTCATATATTTTATATTGTATTATAGTAACACTTGGTATACTCGGTCCAACGCTATTAACCAATTCCATAGTCCTTCCTGGTATCCATTGTATCGCTTCATCTACTTTATTTTATTTCATTTTCGTGGCAGTTACAGGAAACGGAAGTGTGATATTATAAATATAACATGATATAAATACGTTTGTAATACGCATTTCATTTCTATATTTTTGAAATCATATTTTGGTGTTTATGTCAAATATCTCTTACCGAATTCTCTGGACAAATATCTGCAAATGGCCATGGTTTCGGGCATCCTCATACCACCGTCCATTTCCAGACATGGGAGGTA
This sequence comes from Sepiola atlantica, assembly GCA_963556195.1. Taxonomy (NCBI): domain Eukaryota; kingdom Metazoa; phylum Mollusca; class Cephalopoda; order Sepiida; family Sepiolidae; genus Sepiola; species Sepiola atlantica. The sequence goes on from OY744551.1 coordinate 13,723,005, forward strand.
ATTACAGGGGAAATCTGAAAGAGAAAATAAGAAACTTATATAAAGATAAAAATAATAGAGACGCAACTTTATATTTGTGATTCGTAGCAAAATAGTTATCTCTAAGTGTGTACTACTTAAATCACCATTGAACCGGAAAGATTATGTAAACGGTGAAAGCGATTGAAATTTCATTTACTTGATCAATTACACAGTGTGCATTTTACCACCATAACAAACCTTGTTACGAGATTACTCTCGGAGTATAACAGAAAGGAATAATGATAATTCGCAATAGCCTTTACGGAAATAAAAGACATAGGATTCAAAACTGTTAACTGATCAAATATGTTAAGATTTGAATACAATTCTCAATGCTGTTTTAGAATTGCAAATTGAATCTATTTTAACATGTTGTGTGTTAGAAGTTTAACTGCAAAATAAACAGTTATATTTCCTTTATAAACAGTTATATATATATAAACTAATTGTGAAAATGAAAATGCTATCACCGATAGAAAAGCAACAAAAAAAGATCGTCGTGAAGTAAAAAATCGAAAGTTTCAACCACAAACGAGAGAATAACATGTCAACAAACGGCAGTGATAAAGTTTTGTGTTTAGAGTCTTCATTTGTGCATGCTAAGACGGTTTACACACTTGAGAAATCAAGTCAGAGTTTATTTCCGGTCTTGTAGAACGTTGCATCATAAACGAAGACGTTAGCTAACTTTACAGACATTCGTATGTTACCTCAGCAAATAGCATGTTAAGAAGACGTTACAGCATTTAATAATAACGCTAAATTTTAAATCAAAGTAAGTAAACGTAAACTAGACCAACACCTAAAATAGACACAAATGACAAAAGTAGAAATAAAACTATTTTAAGGCCGGAAGTTTCAAAATAAGCTCACTTGTAAATTCGACACATTCATAAAAAGGGGTGATCACTCCTATATAAAATAAACATAAAATTATACTTTTAATATTTTACCTACGTATTTTACCTACGTACCTAAGTAATATATATATATATATATATATATATATATATATATATATATATATATATATTACTCTCTCTCCCTCTCTCTTTATATATATATATATATATATATATATATATATATATATATATATATATATATATGTATATATATATATTACTTTAATTCACCACAAACATTGCAAATTGTAACTGAGTCGTAAGGGCTACTGTTGATTAGGAGTCACATTTATAGGAAGCATCCTAAGTAAGGAGTTGAGCAGTGAGGAGTTAACGTTAACTTAAAATTGTGCATGTCGGTACAGTCATGAAAATAGGGAGCACTGAGAGAATTCTAAAAACTAGCAGTAAGATGAAATAATTCATTAGATTAGAAATCACCCGGCATCTTAGGACGTCTACAGTGAAGTGATGATATTTATCTGATTGTCTGGTTTGTCGGGTGTATTTACGTTGATGAGGCACCAGATGAGCAAGTTCGTCGGAGCAGATTCACAGATGAGCAAGTTCGTCGGAGCACATGCAATTGAATTACTTGTAGAACCATCACAGGATGCAACATCGCGGCGTTGGGAAGGTTAGTAGATATGTGTGAGACCTCTTGCATGAGATACTCTTTTTAAGGCCCTGTCAAAGATGTAGAGACTAGTTCATAATTCACTAGCTCAAATGGGCCAATAATATTTAATGCATGGGCAAGTGATGGCCTTGTAAAATATAAGATACTGGCAGGTAGAAAAAGTTATATATATATATATATATATATATATATATATATATATATATATATATATATATATATATATATTGACACGGAAAAAACTAAGCTGAGTTCAAAGAATTAAGATAGTAACAATTCCTTACCATTCCTGCAACGATCCCAGTCGGAGAATTCGTATCTCTTGTCCATGTATTTGACACCGGCCATATGGAACATCATACGCATGCACTCGGCACGGCCGCGGCCATTGAAGTAATGGAGGGTGTAGTTAGGCATGGTGGAGTTGTTCTTGACTTCTCAGCTAAACCAAAAGCGAATGCAAACACAAGAATGGCTGATCTGTGGCCGAACAGTCAAACACACCTCAATTTATACCCGTTTTTTAACCAATTAAAATTTCATACTCAATTATAAATAATCGAGCAGAATGTTGAAAGACAGTGACGAAAATGTTTACGGGTTGACAAAAAAGTGATTGTCGTTAAATAGACTGATATACGACAAAGCCGCCATTCAGGAAATCTCATTCGTAATTATTTATTCGCATAGATTGATTGTAAAAGTGAATGTTGGCATTTAAAGCCAATCTAATTCGAATATAATAGTGACCTTCATTTCTTTATTTCGGAGACCATTCTTTGTTTTTTGTAAGACGGCTCGGAAAGAAAGCAACGGTCGATTAAATTTTAAATAGACGGCCATGTTTTTTGTTGATCTCCTGATAAAAGGATATTCGATGAGTCATTGTTGAAATGTACATTAAACGACGATTCAATAGGCTTAAAGTACAAATCTATTTTGGATACGACTTTTCTGCACTCTATAATAAATAGCACTCTGTATTTATTTCTGTATACATGAATATATATCCATCCCGTCACACAAAAGCGAATAACAAACTGCCGGACAAAACCATTCCAAGTGTTTATGAGAATGGAGAAAACAAATAGCAAAGCGAAATGAAGCGAATGTGAGCGAAATGCATATACTGTCCGGGATGTTGCTCAACTAATCAGGAAACTTGATCATCGTGTAAAAGATTCACAACAAATACTCCTCTAGCTACAACCGCTATCAATCAATTCCCATTTTCCCTATGTGTACCTTAAACTAAGCGTATCTTCCATGAGCAAAGTTTATTACCTAGAACTTCCCGTTTGTAGAACACAGTTCCACAGGCCTGTTTCCCGGCTTACATAGTTTAAGTCCAACAAATTATTTTTTAGCCGTTCTCTTAAATCGTCAATTTCTGACTAGTTACAACCATCGTTAATAATCTCCTCGGTGTTGCACCGTCTACATGTCCAACTCAATAAACCTTATCCTCGAGTGGCCTGCGGGCCTTGATAATCGGTGACTCGCTTGTAAAAAAAATGCCGACACACCTAGCAAACTTATGTTTTTCTTACGTTAAACCCCCCCAAAAATAGATTGCCACTGAGACGTAAGGCGCTACTCTGAATTAGAGGCTACATTTGTAGAGGCATCCTCAGTGGGGAGTTGAGCGGCGAGATGTTTGTTCACATTACATTTAAATGTCTGCATGTTGGCACAGTAAGGGAAACAGAAAGCAAGGAGGGTATTTCAAAGGCCAGCAGCTAGATGAAAATAAGCTATTAGAGTTAGAAAACCTTCCGGCATCTGTGGACCTCTACATTGAAGTGACGAGAGTTTGCTGATTGTCAGGTTGGTCACCTTAAATAAATCGCAAACAAAAGTCTTCACTTTTTTAGGAAGATGAGTCGTTTTCGTATTTTTCATATCGATTGATACATTTCCTCTTTCGTTTTTAATCTTTCCAATTAGACGCATTTCTTCTTATGATTTTACTTCACCGATTGAGATTTTCTTTCATATGAATATGAATATTAGTTCGAACACTAGCGAAGCATAAGTCTTCCGTCATTTTAGACGTACCCGTGATCTGTTGGGTAACATTTAGTACCGATACAAAAGCTACACAGAGTAAATTCTTTATTTACATTTATTTTATATTGAAAGGAAGAATGTCAAGGCAATTCAAGTTATATTAAAATAACTTATTTAATAAGAGATTTTTGTTGTAAAAATATAAACCATAAAGATATTAAACTATAAAAAATCTAGAAGTCTTGGTATAGCGTTTTATTTTGATTAGCTATATCTTTCTCTCTCTCTCTCTCTCTCTCTCTCTCTCTCTCTCTCTCTCTTTCTCTGTCTCTGTCTCTGTCTCTGTCTCTGTCTCTCTCTCTCTCTCTCTCTCTCTCTCTCTCTCTCTCTCTCTGTTATATTACACATCATTTACACACGCGTGTCGCAGCGATAATCACCATGGTCGTTGCGAACGAAAGTTGATAATAAAAAAAAATACGGGTTGATCTTCTCGTTGCCGGCGTCGTCTCTGTTTTCGCCGTCATCATTGTGAGCTCAGGTTGCTTTCTAGTGCGTTTATACAAAACCACTCCGACACTTGTTGTTTTGTTTGTAATAAGGTTTATTCAAATGAACAGAAACGGAAACTTCGTTTGCACAACAGAGATAGAAAAGGATAGATAGATAGATATATATAGATATATATATGGAGATAGATAGATAGATAGATAGATAGATAGATAGATAGATAGATAGATTGATAGATAGAAAGAGAGAGAGATTTAACTACATCAGACCCCCGTCACGTGCTGTCCCCATTCTGGGTCAGCACGTGTCGAGTGTCTGATATAGTTTAATCTCTCTCTCCCTCTCTCGGGGTCTTCGTTCAAGATTGGCCAACAAAGAAAAGTTGGGAGGAATCCCAATAAAAATCCCGTGACACTGTTCACTTCCGCTGAAAAGGTACTCCGATCTCTAATAATATACATTATAAAGTAGTGTAATGTATCGTGTATACATTTTCAGTATTTACTTCAACAGTGTTCTATACGTGAGTAGCCAACTCATCTATCTGTATAATTCCTCTGATGATAATATTCGATTTTTGAAAAGCCTTGGCTTAAGGAAATAATAATAAACATTAGTTTATTATAGAATATACCATGCATTGAACAATCGAAGTTTGAAATGAATCTGGACATTTGAACATGTTTATCACTCTTATTTCTTCTATCTTTATAATTGCTCTATCTCGTAGCTTAAACCATTTCCCTTTAGGGTCTATCTACTAAAAGTTTTACTTTTAGTTTATATTTGATTCTATATATATATATATATATATATATATATATATATATATATATATATATAATATATGCACATAATTTTTATGTAACTTTAGAAACACATAAACTCATACAGAACATTACTAATATATATTAAAATACACACACACACACACACACATATATATATATATATATATATATATATATATATGTGTGTGTGTGTGTGTGTGTGTGTATATATATATCATACACAATATATATAATCAGACTTAGAAACGATAAAAATTAATAAACCATAAAAAATATGTATTAATATAAGTATATAGACATATACACAATATCTATGCAATTTTAAAAAGAGATATAATTTCATAAAAGATTAAATGTGTTTATTAAAAAAAGTTGTGTATCTTGTACATATATCCGCACACTGAAAACGCTATAAACACAAATATACAACAAATAAAAGTAACTGCAGTCGATAAAAGTTAATTTCCAACTTACCTGAGATATTTGTTTGTATTTTGAAACCGTCCCAACTGCTATTTATTAGAAATCAATAGTTTTGTCACACGAACATTGCGCACAAAAAATGGCGATTGGAGGGGGGGGGGGTTAAGGAAGTAAGGCTAAGACGCCATTTTTTTTTTAGTAGAAACCAGTGAAAAAAAAGAAATGCTTTTTACATCTAATTAAAACCCATTTATACTAAGTAAAAATACAAACAAATTTCATAAGTAAGTAGGAAAAAATATATTCTTAACGTAGGTCCGCTTCACTTGGTGTATATTTAATTTTTTACCCCGTTCTTGTTCGTTTTTTGAACCCCGGTAGCGACTCTGCGGATTATTGTAAAAGATACCCAAAATGCAGTCGCCATTATTTTCATTTTTTCCTCCCAATATGTCTACCCTACATGTATCTGTATTTGCATGACATTTTTTCTCTATATCATCATCCTGATGAAGTCTTATAAATAAAGACGAAACGTTGATGTACACATAAAAAACATCCATTTTTGGTTTTCCTTTTTCATTTTCCCATATATATATATATATATATATATATATATATATATATATAGAGAGAGAGAGAGATTTCCGAAGCAGATTATATTATATAAAACATTAAAAAGGTTTATGGAAATAATGATATAAATACATACAACATGTATGTATGCATATAGGTCTGATGTTGTTTTAAAAACAGATAAAATTACGTAAAAACATTGAAAATATTTAGTAAAATGCATTATATATATACAATATTTATACGCGCATATATGTTTTATGTAATTTAAGAAACATATTAATTGATATAAAACATTAGAAATATTTAGTAAAATAATTACATATGTATATAATATTTATATATACATATAGGTTTTATTTAAATTTAGAAACATGTAAAATTATATAAGAGATTTAAAATATTTTTAAAAAGAATTAAATATATATAAACAATAATTATGTAGATTTAATGTGATTTTGAAAAAATGTAGTTCAGCCAATGGGATCTAAAATAGGCAACCTTGAAGGAATCCTATTTACCCTAAACAAATCGTCTAAAAACATGTATTTTAATGAATACTTTCGAAAACGCACTTTTGATTCGATAGTATTGCAGAAAATTCAACAAAAACCATCAAATGTACATAGCTTAGCTTATTATATCTATATCTATCTATATATATATATATATATATATATATATATATATATATTATTTGTAATATAGCAAGAAAAATCCTAGCAGAGTTCTCGATTAATTGAGAATCAAAATTACAAATTAAGAGCGTGATATTTATTTATTGTGGTGCAGAAAAATTAGTGCAACATTCGTACCGTCGGTTTCAAGCACATAATGATTGTCGAGTCGAAGAAGAATGATTTCAATCGGTATTCAGCACTAAATGTCATCCACACACATAATTTGAAATAAATACGAAACGTTGATGAATACATAAACAATATTTATTGGTTTCCATTTTTTCAATTTCGATATATATATATATATATATATATATATATTTATTTATTTATTTATATTGCACTAATTTTTTTGTACAAAAATATATTTATATGTGCGTGTGTGCGTGTTGGTTTATGTATGAAAAATTATGTGAAGAATATATATTTTAATATATCTCTTATATATGTTGACGTGTAGGAATACCAAATTTGCCTGATAAACGAAGTTTTTTTTTTAGAGAGAACAACATTTTCGGCCGCGATCCTTCGGCCTTCTTTAATGTAATGAGGATATGTATGTGTCCGGTAAAAGTGGGTGATGGTAGCAGGTGAAAGAGGGGTAAAGCTAGTTAGGGCATGAACAAAAATTCGCCCATCCTAATGGGTAGGCAGCGGGAATCAAGTGTACTTAGATATTAATGAATATAAATAAATACATTTATACATAAATATATAAATAAATAACTGTATACATACCCATGAATACACACAGACCCACAGGCACATTAACATACCTATGTCTACATACATATACACACACGCACACACATACATACACCCATCTCACACAGATCAGGAGTAAAAGGGGGGATGGACATACGTCATGAATAGTTGAGGGCGGCAGGGGGTACATACAATAAGGAAACTACTGTAGAAATATATAAACGCATACACTCGCAAACATGCATAAATATATATATATATATATATATATATATATATATATATATATATATATATATATATATATATATATATATTAAATTAACTTCCTGCACTGAAGATTAGTACCAGGAAACATCGATGTATGTAGGTAATAAATAATTAATATTTATTTATAACAATATTATCATATAACCGCCTTTACTTAGGCCGGGCACTCCGAGAGAGTTTAATAACAAGCAGTGCTACTAGCTTCATTGCAAGCCCAACACTGTTTTTGTTGTTGATCACTCTTCGCTGCTCGTTGTAAATACCCGTCGACTTGGCATTTGCAAAGTTTAATTCCTTCTAACTTCAGTGGCGATTTGTGATCGGAGTTCGCGCCTGCCGACGGTCGGAAATTAACTTCTTGCACTGAAGATTGGGTAAGCATGAAACATCGATGTCTGGAAATAATAAATAATTAATATTTATTCATAAAAATATCATATATATATATATATATATATATATATATATATATATATATATAGTAAGCTATGAAAATATATTTATGGCAATTAAGCTAAACAGACTCCCGCGTTTAATCCCCGGGGGGATCTTCAGGCTAAAATGGCAGTTTAGCCTGCATATTCCCCCCCGGTGGTAAAATGCGGGAGCCTCTTTGTAGCTTAATTGCCATAAATATATTTTGATGACTTACTACCTTGCTCTACTTACGTATCGAGCACTGTTGAAGTAAATACTGAAAATTAATAGTTAAACATGATATTATCTTATGAAATATTATGTGGATACATAAAACACTAATATATATATATATATATATATATATATATATATATATATATATATATATATATATATATATATATATATACATGTGCCCATACATACACTCGCACATATATGTGGAGGTAGATGGGGAGAGGAATAGACAGATATATACATGTGTATACGTATATACACACATAGACGCACATCCACCTGGACATACGTACACACACACGCGCACACATATATGGAGAGAGAGAGAGAGAGAGAGAGAAAGAGAGAGAGAGAGGGGGGGAGATAGACAGATAAATTAATAAACACTTTCTGACTGATCTGGCAAGTATGAAAAAATGTGGATATTGAAACTACAACTCCTAATGTGGAAATATACGAATAGTTAATTACCCACCGTTACACACACTGTTCGTGGCATCTGAGAAATTGTTGTTGGTTAATTTGTATGTTTACAGAAATTATAACTGTTGAGAGGTCTCAAGTCTATATTTAGTCCAGAGATCTCAGAATGAATTTTGTGATTTTAATGCATTTGATGGCATCTGTGGTGTTGTTGGGAAGATTGTAATGCTTCGCTACTGGGTATTGTGTGGATTTGCCTCTAATTGTTTGTTTATGGTTGTGAATGCGTTTGCGGAACTCCAGGCTGGTTTCTCTAACATAGTTGCCCTTTGTGCATCTGGTGCAGTATATTAAGTAAACCACTTTGGGGCGATCGCAGGTGAGAGGGGGGGATTAAGTTTGATGTTGGTGCCTGGAGGTGTGAATGTGTCGTTGGTGGTGATGCATTGGCATATTTGCCATCTTGGTTTGTTTAATTTTTTATTTCCTTGGGAGTAAAGTTGGATGTAAGTGTCTTGAGGTGTGCGTGTGTCGTTGGATATCTCTACAAAACCTACAGCGATAAAGAAATGATTACGTGTGCGGCTGTTTATAAAAGCAAGACTTGTAAATATAACTCGGGCCTGCTGAGCCACTTTCGTGCCCACATAGGACATTGTAATATTGTAGGGATGACCTTCTTCGGTAAAGAAGTTACTATCATCACACATATGTGTATATATCCTTTCCTTCCTTAAATTAGAGTCTAAGTCGAAAGTGTATAATAATGATAAACATATTTTACTTAATAAACTGTGTATCTTGTCATCGATTCGCTGTCCACTTCTGTCATCATCTCCGAGTTTCATACTTCGATTCTTCTGTGTTGTATTGATATCATGATTGCCGGCAATTGTTTTCAAGTGGCGATTTCTTTTTGCGGACCACCAAAGGGGCTAAAATTTTTAAAGACATATTTTATTTTGAAACGACAGAGATGAATAATTGATACAAAACCTCTTTTTTCTTGGAACAGAAATAAGTTTATTATAATTAAAGGCACATAGTTATTGCCAGTAATATATATATATATATATATATATATATATATATATATATACACACACACATATATATATATATATATATATATATATATATATATATATATATATATATATATATATATATATATATATATATATATATATATATATATATATATATATATATATATATATATATATATAACACCGGTTCCCGTTAGATCACCGAAGTTAAGCGACGTCGAGCCTGGCCAGTATTAAATGAGTGACCATTTGGGACTACCAGGTGCTGTATGTGCTCTCTGTTTATCTCGGCATTGTTTCCAGTCGTCTTGAACTGCTTGCCATTGGAATCAAGCAGTGCCGACTCAGGAGAGGTGTTGTTAATGATTGCGCAACCCTTGCTTCATAATTACACGCGCAGCCAGCCTTATAGGGGTATCCATAGTCTCTCTAGACTGAACGGAGGGCTTAAATACAGAGGGAGAGAGAGAGGGGTAGATAGAGAGAGTTAGAAAGAGAGAGAGAGAGAAAGATAAAGGATCGATTGTTAAATATCGATATCCCTAGAGTTAGGTGTTCGCTATACAACGTGTCCATAAAGTCTATGTGCAATTTAAAAACATCATAATTTTATTTATATTTGAGACAAAAATAATCGATGAAAAGGATTCAAAATAATGAAATCTATATTTTGTATAGTTTTCTGGAAATTGCATTCAATTGTTCACAAGCCTTTTATTATTAGCAATACACAGGGGTGTACGATTTTGCAGTAATGTCTTATTTGTTTCATGGAAATTGCTCCAGACTATGTATGAAGCCACTTGATGTAAGGAGCTCAAAAATACTACTTCAAAGTCAAAAACTAACCAACGATAAGTGTTAGATGGATAGATTTCGACCCCAAAACAGCAATTCTTTCCCCTTTGTCAGAAACATCGCTCATAGAATGTGAGGACTAAATGACAAAATAAGAGAAGCGAGAATTACGATTTACAGTAATGCCTAAAATCACATTCGTTATCTAAACTTTCAAATCTTCTAATGGACTAGGTCTGGTTTCATACGCTATTGTTTTCACATGCCCACATAAAAAAATCTAATGGAATCAAATCTGGCGAACACGGGGGGGGGGGGCAATAAAATGATCCAACCCCTCCGATCCATCTGTTAAGAAATTTTGTGGTGAATAATTATTCAACAGCTATAATTAAAACTAGGAACATGAAACTGTATAAGATTTTTTACCGATTATGTATATCGCCAATACAAATAAAATTATGTTTTTTTTTAAGTAAACACGGAATATATGAACCGACCGTATTTAATACGGCTCGTCTTATCAGTCACTTCTCGAAACTAACCTTTTACTTACAACGAAAATAGATTATAAAACCCTTAGAATTATACAGCAAGCGTTGTATCAACAAGTCAATAAATGTTCACGAATTAAAAAAAACGGCGTTTGAAGCTGACCGGAGAGCAGATCGACCGGCACATTATGATAATAACAACTAAGGGGCAACATCGCAAGGGGACAAAAGGTGAGAAAGTTTGAGGCGTGTCGTTTTGCTGAAATGAATTTTAGAAGATCTTAAAATGAGTTCGTTCGCTATGAATCGTCAATAATGACTAAATAATCGGCTGACGTCATTTCCACCATGCTTAGGTCTCATGCTGTACTGATGGCTCCAAAATGTTAACTGCCTGAGCCCTGCTGACCCTTGTCTAAGATACATCCTGTTTACAGGTTCAATCCTCCAACGAACATAAGAAAACCAATTTACGCTAGACAAACAGAACTCATTAACTTGTACAGCAAATGAGACGAAGACGTTCGCGGAAGGTTTCAGGTATGATTTTGAAGAGAAATAATTCACACATGAGAAGGACACTATAACCTTACTTCTCTTAATTGGTTTGCTTGACTTAGTATACATAAATGAACACAACGAACAGACATCTTTTCGCCTTCTTGCGATTTTAACTTTTTTTCTTTAAGTATTACAGCCTTTCCCGCTTCAAATTCCACTTACGAAAATGTGTCTCAAACCTTCGTTTCTTTCTCAACTCGATATCCTAACGTCATGCGTCATGTTGACTCATTCTTTTGAGACTGACATATTTTGACCTCAATTTTAATTTAACCTTACAGGTCATCTTTCCCTGTCAATTTTTCCTGGGAACTGATTTGTCTCCCAAACTTCGTGTCACGTCGGCATGCGCCAGTTCGCCCCTATCTAAATGAACACTAGCTGATGTAACCACTCTTCAAGTGACGCCCATCACAATGTATCAATTTCAGTTCTATTCAAACAGAAAAACCTGTCTTTAAATGATTTTGATATTTTAATTTTTATTGTAATGTAGTCTTAAAATGTTTCGGTGGATGGTGTAACGACCAGTTCCAATAGCAGCTATGAAGATGTAAAGTCTTCATACAGCAACGACCACAGACAGTATATAGCATAATGGTATTAAATGAAACTATTTTCCATGCATTTCTTAAAAATAGATATTATATTTGTCAGTTTTTTAAAATTTGCTAACGTATCCCAATTAATCAAAGCCTAAAAGCAAATCGAGGATAAGTGTTAATGATATAGGTTTAATATAAAGGAAACATGATTACAGTACGTTTTAAGTTTACGGACCAGGCTGAAATAATAACGTTACAATTTAGAAACCCATTCTTAACATTCTGTACTTTCACTTAACTGTTGTATAAACAAAAGCTACCGTAAACAATTGAATTAAACTTGAAATTCATGACTCAAAATACTCTGGTCGTAAACTAAATAAGCATCATGAGTACCTATGAGGACAGTTTTATTAAGTATTTGCTGTAGCCGGCAGAGAAACATTTTAGTAGTAATGTTATCCACAGATGGGAAGCTCTTGGAAATAAACTCTTTCCATGGAACCTACGTTTGATGTCATGCAAATGGAGAAACAACGAAAAATTATTTCCAGTAGTGGTGATGAATCGAGTTCTTGCTGTGAATGTTTTACACAGAGAAATCAAAAATTGAGACCAATTCGGGCACCTTCCATAAAAATAAGGATAGAGTAGAGAAAGATTATGAACGTATCTTCTGTGAGAAAGTTATTGTAGGGAAGTGAAAATATCACGGTTGAAAAGATTGCGAATTCGATGTTTAATTATGAGAAGGTAAGAAATAATTATCCGAGAGCACCTCCCCAGATGTGACAAGAGGTCTCAATCTTAGGATTATCTTACTCTTATATCGGTATAATCTACATTATTTCGAAGCTGTGTTTCTCGTTTTCATTATTTTGTATTGAGTACTAACTACTCTGGGAATTACAACTATCGTTTCAAATAAGCTGTCTTGTTATCAAAGGGATTTGTATTGGTTAATACTTATGGAAAAAAGACATACCCGTCACAACCATCACCGCTATTGTTATTTACTTTTATTCGGAAATTCAATAACCTGATGACTGGGATGACACTTGGGAGATAGCAACGGATTCGGCTTGGTGTGACTACTTTTTCCTTATACCGACACAAGAAAGGCCTGATATTGTTATCTAGTGTGCCGAAAGACAGATTGTCCACCTAATCGAACTAACAGCCTCACACAATGAGCACAGCATCGATGCTGAATTAAGTCGTAAAAATGTCATAACCTATTGACTGCGTGTGTAGATGTTGGATGGAGAGCGAAGCATTTCCCAGCTAAAGTTCGATGCCGGGGATTTATTCGAAGAATATCAAGAAACTAGTTATTCTGGATTATATTAAAACACTGTTGTTATAATGATGTCCTAAATCTCGTTGAATGAACTGTGGAGAAATACAGCTCGTTTGATTTGGTTGAAGTGGAATGGCGTGAGTTTGTTGGAGTAAACAAATAAGTACTACCAAATCCACGTGAGGGGGTGCGTGGAGATGTCGTCGAGGGGTAGGCCCTGAAACGATCACGAATTCTCTCCTGATGATCTATGAATCTTGTTGTCCGGTATGCGGACATAAGCTGTCGACATAAGCTGTTTCAATGTATTGACCTATATATTAAAATATTATTCTGGTATAAGTCTGATTACTTCCATATTATTAAAATTATTATTATTACTATTATTATGGTACTTCTACAGTTTACGGGCCGTTATAATTTTTAGATAATATTTTCAAGTTAAATTTAATGTTTACGGTACCTTTTGTTAATTAAAGTGTTAGGTGGAAGTACAGAATAGTTAACAAAGATCACCTCCTTCATGTAAAGAATGGATTTCTAAATAATAGCGTAATTGTTTCAGCAAGGCCAGTGAACTACATAACTACGATTATTATTATTATTATTATTATTATTATTATTATTATTATTATTATTATTATTATTATTATTTCTAAAACATTTATTTTTACTATTATTATTGTTATTATTATTTTTATAATTATTAATATAATTATCATTATTATTATTATTATTATTATATAATCATCATATTATAACGAAAATGTATCTCTTGAGTTATATTAGTATTTTATTGTTATTATTATTATGAAATAGAATTATCTATTATTATACTAAATGGGAGTTAATTAACGTTTGTTTCCTTACTGCTTGATTTTGTTCTGAGAAAATATGGCCAAATTCTTGTCAATCATTTTCATTAATTAATGCATAATTACGGTGGCCTTGTAAGATACACAACGGCAACATATCCGATATAAAAGAGTGTTCTGTGTGTGGGTGTGTTTGTATGCCCAGCTAAAACTTGACAATACGCAACAAATATCCACAAAGTTACATTTTACAAAATCGTCCAACTTTCAGACATATATTATGCAAAAATTGAAAAAAAAACATCGATTCCTTTACGTAGATCCGACACAAAATCTGCAGCGGGGGTTGATCAAATTGCTTCGTTTTTCGTCACCTGTATATTTTGCGCATTCGCGACGTGCAAAAAAAAACACGCATTCAAGTGACCTATTTTTCGGCTATTTTATACTCTGTTTCTGCGGGGCAACGGTTTGTCGATACGGAACGAAGACCGATATTTTCATAATTAAATCCCCACTGACTACTAAGAATACTTTTAAACAATACATTAAATATGCATCGAAGTGGAGGGTGCGGGGGTAAGGGGGCGAACAGGGAAGACAGAGATAGTACTTTTAATGGAACTAGGTCACAGTTTTGCCCCGGGCAATTCGGAGAGAAACGCTGAGTGAGGAGGGGCGGGGATGAGTGGGCGTCAAGGAAGAAACAACTTTTGCCCCGGCAACCGGGGAAGAAGGGGAGATTGTTACACTTTTGCCCCAGGCAACGCCGTGTTACCCCTGCTAGTTATAAATAAAATATAAATAATCAAACAACAAATGAAATACGATAAACAGGGGTAAACGTAACACATACTTTTTGTTATGGTGCTGTACCTACCTACAGAGAACTAATGGACTCGTCCACCTTATAAATACGGGAAGCACGTGACACTTGTTCTCTTCTTCCCAGGCAAACCAGCAATGGCGGTTGAGAGCAACATCTCCTTGTAATATCTTTCTTTTTATTATATAATATATACCTTTGTTCATTTAAACCATGTGTTCCTGTGTTATTCATTCAGCTTTACCCAGGTCCACAACAAATGGCGACGAGGCAATTCGAACTCTTGGGTCAAAAAACTGAAAATACCACGTGAAAATGCACTCACACAGTTAATGCGGGAAACCGCACGCAAAAAAAAACAAAAAACAAAAAAAAAAACAAAGGTTTTTGCCGTACGGTCGAGAGAAGAAAAGAGAACTCAACTGAAAAAAAACACGTTGAATTCTTAAGTGCGAGAAAATTGTTTTCTTTTAAGAAAAAGAAAACTGAAATAGACATGTGCTCTAAGTTTTAAAACTGCTTATCGAAAAAAAAAACAGCTTGAAATTGGGTGCGCGTTCCTCTAGTTTGGGAAAACTAGTTAAAAAAACAAACAAAACAAAAACAACTGAAATTGAATGCGCGTTTTTTTCTCTGGGTTGGAAAACTAAAAAAACAAAACAAAAGAAATACCGAACACCAAGATTAAGCGAGTATTGTTTTTTTTAGACGAACGTCACAGCGAGTTTTTTTTGACGAACACACACAAAAAAAATGAAACCGACACCACGTGCTTCATTTTAAAAACAGATTAGAAACAAAAACATGAAATGAACACACGTGCGTTACTCCATAAAAAAATGACGCACGATAAAAAAAAGGTCAGTTTTATTTTCTCTCTTTTTTTTCCGACTTGTACTGAAATATTTTAAAATGCAGAAAGAATTAATTGTGAAACAGATTTTTTTTCTCTTCGTTAAAATAAAAACGTGTATAAGAAAAGAACATTACATAATCTTTTCATAACTAAAATTGCGTCTAATTTAAAGAAAAGAACTTCTTATAAATTCATTAAATAACGAGAAAATATTAATTTTCAAAATAAAAAAAATAAAAAAATAAGTGAATATACGCGTATATAGAGAAAAGAAAAAGTTTCATAATCTTTTCATAATTAAAACGGCGCCTAGCAAACGCTAATTTAAAGAAAATAACTCTTATAAAATCATAAGATAATGAGAAAATATTAATTTTCTAAATAAAATCAGAAACTAAATGGTTGAATATGAAAGATATTAAGTCTATAATCGCCGAACAAACGAAATTCCAAATCTCCCAGCAACAACAAACTGAGGAACGATTTCAAAAGCTTTTATTACAACAGAACCAAAATATTTTATTACACAAAAAAGAGTATGATGAAAGATTGGAATTTCTGATACAAACAATATCGCGCAGTGATCAAAAAAATGAAAAAGACGACACGTTTTCGCAGAACGAAATTTGGAACAGTATTGATAATTACTCATACACGGAAAATAATACATTTGAAGAATATTTCCGAAGATATGAAGACCAATATAAAATTGACTGCGGTGGTTGGAGTGATGCGAAGAAGCTACGCCTCCTTCTTAGAAAACTAAATACCACAGAACATACGAAATTCGTGGATTTCATTTTGCCTCGGAAAACCAGCGAGCTAACTTTCATAGAAGCGGTTGGTTTATTGACAGAACTGTTTAGTCCAAGAACTACACTATTCCACAAACGATGGAAGTGCATGAACCTGGTAAAGAAAGATGAGGAAGACTACGCTACTTTTGCATCGATAGTGAACAAGCATTGTGACGATTTTAGACTAACTGAATTAAGTGCAGATAATTTCAAGTGTCTAATTTTTGTACAAGGTTTAATCTCAGGAAATGACACGGAGATAAGGCGTAGAGTTCTAAATAAATAAGAGAATGAACCTAGCCTTACGCTGCAAAAGTTGGCTGAGGACTGTCAAAGATTTGTGAATGTAAAACAGGACTAAAAAGACATTGAATTGTCCGGCATTGCGCACATAAAAAAGGTACATAAAAAAACAAAAGCTCAACCTTATAGAAAAATAAGAAATAATAATTTTGATGTAACAAAGACAAACCACACCAGTAAAAAAATAAATAAATTGCCACCAAGCCCTTGTTCACGCTGTGGTAATCCACATTGGTACAATGATTGCCCATTCCGTTTAAAACCCTGTATGAAATGCAAAAAAGTTGGACATAAAAGTTCGCACTGCAGAACGGGCAGAGGAAATAAAATGCGGATTCAAGCCACTAGGACAAAGAAGGAAACTGGCATGAACATAAGAAAATATGTACAGGTGAAAATCCTGGATAAAAATATAAAATTGCAATTGGATGCTGGTTCAGACGTTTCCATTATAAATTTACATACATGGAGGAGATTAAATAAACCTACTCTATCAAGAACAAACAGGCTGGCAAGCACAGTTACTGGTGAAAGAATTACATTTGAAGGAGAATTAATCACAAATGTGTCCCAAATGGGAAATACTAAAAAACCCAAACTACTGGTACTGAAGGATTCGAATAATCTTTTTGGTTCAGATTTTATGCAGGCATTTGATTTATGGAAGTTGCCGATAAATACATTTTGTAAAAAAATAAATAGTCGCGCAACAGAATCGGAAAAACTACAACGAGAATTAAAAAACTCGTTTCCAGAGGTTTTTTCTGGCGGTCTTGGATGCTGCACTAAAATGACTGCAAAATTCCGTCTAAAAGAAAATGTACTGCCGGTATTTAGGAAAGAAAGTAAAGTACCCTTCGCCTCGATTGAAAAAATAAACGCTGAATTAGACCGACTGGTAAAGATGGGTATTTTATCAAAAGTACAACACAGCCAGTGGGCAGCACCCACGGTTTATGTAAAGAAAAAATCTAATGAGATTCGTGTATGTGCAGATTTTTCAACAGGACTGAATACTGGCCTCGCGGACTATCACTACCCACTCCATACCCCGAAAGAAGTGTTTACAAGCTTAAATGGAGGAAGATTTTTTTCAAAAATAGACCTAAGTGAGGCATACCTACAAATACCGGTGGATAAAGATTGTTCTAAGCTGTTATGTATAAACACACATCGTGATTTATATAAATTCGAAAGATTAGCGTTCGGAGTTAAGGTCGCGTCAGCCATTTTCCAACAAGTAATGGACACAATGCTGGGCGGACTAGATTTCGCAATAGCGTATCTCGATGACATCTTGATTAACAGCAAAGATATCGAACAACACCAAAAACATGTAAATCAAGTGTTTGCGAGAATCCAAGATTATGGGTTCAAAGTAAAAGAAGAAAAATGTGATTTTTTCCTGGAGGAAATAAAATATCTGGGTCATGTGATCGACAAGGACGGCAGAAGACTAGACCCAGAAAGGGCTACCGCAATAAAAAACATGCCGGCGCCAGAAAACGTCATGACATTACAGAGTTTTCTGGGTCTAGCAAATTACTACCAGGCTTTTATCCCAGAAATGCATAATTTGCGTGCTCC
The DNA here is from genome assembly GCA_963556195.1 of Sepiola atlantica. Taxonomy (NCBI): domain Eukaryota; kingdom Metazoa; phylum Mollusca; class Cephalopoda; order Sepiida; family Sepiolidae; genus Sepiola; species Sepiola atlantica. The sequence goes on from OY744551.1 coordinate 13,741,547, forward strand.
ATTAAATGAGCTATTAAAAAAAGGTAAAGCCTGGGTATGGACACCTGAATGTCAGGATGCATTTAATAAAATCATAGAAAGACTTACGTCAGAGTTATTTCTAACGCATTACAACCCAGAATTGGACATAATCGTAGCTAGCAACGCTAGTTCATATGGTTTAAGAGCATGTATCTTACACAAAATGCCTGATGGAACCCATAAACCCATTGCACATGCATCAAGGACCTTGCTCCCAGCGGAAAAACAGTATTCTCACATCGAGAAAGAAGCCCTAGCAATAATATTTGCAGTAACAAAGTTTCACCGATACATACATGGTAGACAATTTACCTTACAGACAGACCATAAGCCGCTAATTACAATTTATGGATCTAAAAAAGGCCTACCTGTATATACAGCTAATAGACTACAAAGATGGGGAACTATCTTATTAAACTACAACTTTAAAATGCAACATTTGCATTCAAATAACATCTATCATGCAGATGGATTGTCGAGATTAGTGCCAAAACAGAGAGAGACTCTAGAAGACACAGTGATTCCGTCTCTTCAAACAGAAGGAGATTTTAAAGAGATTTTGTGCAACGCAGTGAGAGAGCTCCCGGTGACACTATACGAGATAAAAAAAGAAGCTCAAGACGATGAATTTATCACCAGAACAAAAATGAAATTGGTAGATAAGGATTTACATGCGGCAAAGAGTTTCTTACTCTGTGATGACGTACTCATGCATAACGAAAGGGTGGTCATCCCAGAAAAACTACGAAAACAAATTCTGAAAGAATTTCATGTTGGCCATCCAGGGATAACCAGGATGAAGGGGTTAATGAGGAGTTTTGTGTACTGGCCAGGTATGGACAATGACATTGAAAAAGCAGTAAAGCTTTGTAAAGGCTGTGCCTTAGCGGCAAAAGCACCGCATATAAAGCATAGCCCATGGCCAAAGACCGACCGTCCGTGGGAAAGAATTCACGTGGATTTCGCGGGACCATTGGAAGGATTTTACTACTTAATCGTAGTCGACAGTTTTTCAAAGTGGCCCGAGGTACTACGTTGCAAGAGTCCCACGTCAGAGGTTACGATAAGATTCCTACATGAACTATTTGCCCGTTTTGGGGTAGTGGATTGTTTGGTGAGTGATAATGGGACGCAGTTCACGTCATCAGATTTTGAGGAGTTCTGCGCGACGTTTCAAATCAGACATATAACGACGCCCCCGTATCATCCTAGGTCAAACGGCCAGGCAGAACGCTTCGTAGAGACAATAAAAAGAGCATTAAAAAAAGGCCGGTGATACTCCTAAGGAGAAGGCTTTACAACAATTCTTACAGGTATATAGAATTACAAAAAACATGAACATAGCATCATCATTATCCCCCGCAGAGATGATGTTTGCGCGGAATGTGAAGTCCGTGTTTGATAAATTATTACCTAAACATAATAATTATGACCGAATCTCTACGGTACGGAAGAAAAAATACAACCCAGGAGATAGGGTATATTTTAAGATGTTCAAAAACAATGCATCGTTCTGGGAACCCGGTACAATTGAAAAGAGGATCGGATCGATGGTCTATATCATAAAAGGACCACGGTTCTCGCATAAGAGACATCTAAATCAGATCAGAAAAAGACTGTCAGATGACACTGACAGCGCCCCACAAGGAGAAGACGTGATGGACGTGATATATGACACCTTCAACTTACCAGCACCCCAGGTAGTCACACGTAAACGACAACCAAAAAGAAAACGAATAGCTCCGGACTACCTAGAGATAGATCCGAAAAGGTAACGTTATTAAGACTCCTGAGGAGGTAAGGCTTGGAAAGGGATGTTATGGTGCTGTACCTACCTACAGAGAACTAATGGACTCGTCCACCTTATAAATACGGGAAGCACGTGACACTTGTTCTCTTCTACCCAGGCAAACCAGCAATAGCGGTTGAGAGCAACATCTCCTTGTAATATCTTTCTTTCTATTATATAATATATACCTTTGTTCATTGAAACCATGTGTTCCTGTGTTATTCATTCAGCTTTACCCAGGTCCACAACACTTTTATTTAGAGAAAATACGTTGAAGGAGTTTTGAGCTTGGGTGTTCTTGTTGATTGCAGGTGTATGCGGGTATTGGTGCATATTGAAATGGGCAATCACGCTTGTATGTGAAAGTCTGAAAGTTGGATAGTCATATGTGTATACCTTATTAGCGTGTGTAATTGTTTGTTTTACTTCTTCTTTGATAACAAGGGTGCAGAAAGTGTCTGCGTACGTGTGCTCTTAGCAGTAGTAATATTTCTTGGAGCTACATATTTGTTTGGTAATGTACGCTGCTCTTTGTGTGTGTGTGCGTGTCGTAGATGTTTCTGATCGTTGCTATTGTTTTGAAGGTGTTTCGTATTTGCGTTTACTATTTGCCTTATTATGTGACATATTGTGTCTGATTATATTCTTTAAGTGTTGTTTCACGCTATTAGACAACTGTAAGCAAAACAGATGTATATGTGTGCTAAAAATGTTATTATTGCTTCTTGTCTGGTTCATCAAGTGGATGTAACTAATCGTTGTTGTTGTTGGTAGTGGTGGTGGTGGTGGTGGTTGCTGGGAAAATATAACAATAATGTTCTCGTTCTGAATTCACGCTTATGTTGTTAAAATGTATTATTTCTCCAACATAGCTGCTAGTTGAGACTACGCGAATCTGTTGGTTGGAAATTAATGTTTTGCTTTGACGTGGAAGCAGTAACCCATCTGTTAGTTGCTGGCTGCGATATTGATGATACGATGCTGATGGTGTGACTCGTTGTAGTTATTGCTTGTTCATGCTGTAGATGTTCTGATGACAAGGCTATTAAATAGAAATCCCACTAACGTAGCTCTTGCATGGATCAATGTTGTGCGTGGTTCATGAGCCGGAATTTTCGTTTAACTCGACCTGTACCAACATGCAAGTATTTTAAACTAATGTAAACCAGACATCTAGCTGCACAGCCCTCAATTAAGGATGATCCCCTAAAATATCACCTTTAATTCTCATTAGCCCCTTACGTCTACAGTGGGAACTTGCCTTGTTTGGGGTGAACTCAGTCAACAATATATATATATATATATATATATATATATATATATATATATATATATATATATATATATAGAGTCTGGAAAGTTTCTCAACCATTAAAACTATATTAAAAAAGCCAAAAAAAAAACAACCTTAAGTCCGAAGTCGTTCAGTGGAAAATCACTCATGTAAGTCAATTGAACTTTTTCAGTTATTATATTAGTTTGCTTCTAACATTATTTAAGGGATCATCAGTAGTTTACCATGAAAAACTGTTTCGGGAATTTAAAAACAAGACAGTATTTAATTTAATGGCTTCCCAGCAGAGTTGATCAGACCCCACTTCCCTTATATATATATATATATATATATATATATATATATATATATATATATATATATATATATATTGAATATTGTCTCGAAATATTTAGTAAATTCATATAAATTCCGAGTGTGTTAAATATATCTACTAATAGGAATACCCGACTTTGCTCGTGGGTTAACTGATGAGCACTACTTTGTAGTTGCTCACTGTGTGCATAACACTATATGCATTTTTCTTATTTTATTGCCCCTCTTCCCATTGTTTCATCCCTGAATATAATCGGTAAAAATTAAAATGTAAACATTTTGAATTAGTGTTTCATCTATATGGTTTCAATTGCATTACCATCGAATATACATATTATAAGTTTTAAGAGGTTCTGCCCCCATTGTTACTTAGAGCTTGAGTCACGTAGATATCTGATACATAAAGGAGGATTTTATACATATAATATAAATGTCATTAAAATTAGATAAATTTGGAGTTGTTTAGGAGGTTCGGCCCTACTTAGGTTAGTATTCATTTATAAATTCGGTATCACTTCTACTGTCTTCCCCAGAAAGTTTTATACATATTATTTCATAAAAATAGCATATTTATTTCGGTTTAAGAGGCTTATGTCATCAAATCGCCTTAGTATTGCACTTGGAGATTCGGGAACACTGCCATTGTCTTCCCCGGTTAATTCAACAATAAAATTTAGATTTTATGTAGAGTATCTAACATTTCTGCCTTTATTTCTATAGGGAACACAGAAACATCTCACAAACGCACGTACACGTGCACATTACGATATATATATATATATATATATATATATATATATATATATATATATAAAGTTGTGTATGTGTATATGTTTAGATATTTCATCAAAATAATACATCCCGAACGAACAAACCGATTATTTAGCATTTTGGGACACAGCTGCTAGGTAGAAAGCGTAGGTAATGTGGGCTATATTTTGTTTAATTGTGTTGAAGCCGTGATAATACAATACGTTGATATGTAAATGAGTTATCTCTAGCTAGCTGGTACTGCTTTAAAGCTTGCTCAAATAGAATATTTATGAAAAATACGCTACTTAGATGTAAGTAACTACGAGGTTAAAGTCAATCCCTACACAGCGGCCCAGTTCGTCAAAACCAGAAAACAAACGAAAATCCCAGCTTACTTACTGACTGAAGCAGTTTCATGAGCGAACTATTTGGTATAGGTCTTCCTGATTAGCGGTGAGATTGTGATTCGGCTTGTCGATTATTTAACCATCGCCTCTTCACCGCATGGACAAGCAACACGCCTATGCCCAATAGATTCATACGCGATGAATTGTCTTGGCGCGAAAATCAAACCACGTGATAGACAGAACGATTCAGTTCCAGCCTGACTCTCAAACAGGAAAGATGTATTCCTGCGATCTCTTCCTGAGCTAACGGTAAACATTAACCAACCCATTGTACAACCTTCATTTTGTTCGTGTGTTGCTGCAAATAAAACTGCATATCTATTTAGTTGAGGCGCCGTTATTATTTCGTGTAAGAATGGTGATCTTTTTTGCTTATATAACATTTCCATTTCAGTCAGATTTGGCCAGGCGAATTACTTTTCCAAGTAAATTCTGTCATTCTGATTTTTTCCCGATTCAAACCACGACTCACATACCTAAAATGTAATTCTCAGTAAAAACATCAGAAATTATTTAGTCACGTTGTAAACTAGGATTAATTAGAATTAATTAAAATAAAAACTTACATTTTTTTCATAACAATGGCATGGTTTTTTACATTTTTTTGCTGAAAAAAGATGAACATTTTTTTTAATTTATCATCATGTCTGTCCTGATTAAAAATCAAATAACCTTATTTTTCTAAAAAAAGATCTATCGTTTTAATGATTTTCTTTTTTGCTTGCACACGGTCCCGATTCTCAAAGATTCATACGAGACACTGGACGGATAATATTAATTTGTAGGAAGGAGGCCCGAGAGACTGCTCTGATGGTTCAGCACATCCTATAGCGATTATCTGAGGCAACTCCATGTCTATTATCACATGATCTTGCAACGCTTTGATTAAAAAATAACAAAAGAACTTTGCTGTAGTGTGAAAGTTTTCTGCGGAAGAACATGTTGAAACTGCCAAAACTGTTCCATGTACTAAAAGAAGAATTTGAATAAAATGAATAACTTAAATTAATCGATGTAATAAAAGTGAGTGTACGTGTGTCCGGCACGAACGGATGAAGAATAGCAGGTGGCAGAGAGTAACGAATATGAAGGTGAAAAAAGTAGTAGGAAGAGTAGGGGACTTCTTTAATTCATGTTGTAAACTGTCGGCGTCGGCGTCTGTTGCGTCTGCTTTAAATACTCAATATTACCCAAAACATTACGAAACATTTCTGTCATTTTTGACGAAATTTGCCGAACACTTTGGTTTAACCCATTTATCTTCTCTTTATCTAAATGAAAACGATGGCGGTATTGAATTATCTGACCTAGACGCTGCTATTCCGAATTGACAACAGCAAGCTGCCATCAATAGACTGGCTGTTCTGCACCAAACGGGCATAATTTTAGAAAAGTCACATAAAAATAATTTTCAGAAAAAAATTTAAAAGGAAAATTTATTAAAATTTGCTGGAATAATTTTTAAAATAAAATTTAAATATGAAAGAAAAAATGCATTTTTTTATTACTGAAAACCATCAAATAATTCGAATTTAAAAAAATCAATTATTTTGTTAATTTTAAGTGTGTTATCATATCTATTGGTTTGAAACTTTGTTTTTGACCGTTTGGTACAAGATCAACAGTCTACTGGTTGCGGCTCACGGACATGAATTGCGTCTGGGAAAGATAATTCAATATATATAAAAAGAGAGAGCGAGAGAAAAAGAGAGAGAGAAAGAAAAAAAAGAGAAAAACAGTCTGCCCAATGAATAAGGGAAGGAAGACAAAATATATTTCCATAATCAGACATTTTCTTATTTTGTCCTTTCTATATAGATTTATACGTTTTTTCTGTCAGTTTTTTAAAAATCTTTCTAAACTTTCCAATTTGATTAGTTTTCTTTCTTTCTATTTCTGCATGTGAGCGATGGTTAACCTCTTTCAATATTGTTTTTAACTACTTCTAACGTCTTTGCTGTCATCCAGTATCATTTTTATGTCTACCCCCGCACTTCATAGCAATCAAACGAAGAAAATTAAAGTAAGAAATCACTCGAGTTTTTGTTTGTTTTCAACCTGCGATAGTTCTGTTCTATCCTATTGAAATGTTTAAAAGTATTACACGACTTAACTAGGGACTCAAAAAGCAATTCAGGCTACCCGCACTGTCTGAAATTAACTAAGTACGCCATACTCTATTCTATAATAACCATTCAACGGTAGGTGTTTTACGTCATCAGAAATGATAATAATAATTTACTAAAAAAGGAATATATGAACATTTAAGAATTACAAAACTGCAATTTAAAACAATATAGTTGATATATTTTATATTTTTTAATAAAATAATTATTTTTTCATAGTTTTGATATTATAAATTAGTTTCATTTATTTCAAGTAGTCAATGAAAATTAAATTGCGAAATGGTAGCGAGTGGGCAAAGCCAGATAGTAATTATTATTATTAAATTAAAAATAATCGAATATTTATTTTAATCAGTAAACAAATTGCGCAGAAAAGCTATTTCAAATAAACAATGCAAGCTCTTAATAGCAGTAAACAATCTGGAATTACTGCCCTTGATCGGGATATTTTCAGTTACTTCCCTTAGATTGGGCACATTAAATGAAATTACAAAAATGCAAATTAAAACAATATATTTCATTTATTCCATAATTTTACATCAAACAATTCTCTTTCATTTTCTTTCTCACACGGTTGACGAGATTTTCTCATCTTGTATAAAACTGCAGATTCGCATTGTTTGGATGAGTATAATTCCAAATGAGTAAAACGAAGAATGGAAACCATTTTCTTTTTTACCAGTTGGTCATACAACGGCTCTTCAGGTAACTGGCAATTTTGGGATAAGCTCCGAAGCGGTTGTACAGACCCATCATTCTGGGGTAGTTGCTGAACATGTTGGGGTAGGAACTGTACATGTTCTCCATACAACAGTAGAACATCATGTCACACCACATCATCTGAAAGACAAGAAACATAAAGATAATTGTAAGGTATATCGAGATTGAATAAAGGAAATTGTCAGGGAATTTTCCCATGTTAATGACATTTTGAAACAACTTATTATTATAGCGATTACTAAATAACTTGTATCACATGTTTATTAAACTTTCTTTTCTATCCTTCGAATTGTCGATGTTTTTTCTCTCTTAAAGGTGAGATAACACTTAGTCATGTAATCATTTGATGTCCCCTCCTTCTCTCATGACCGGATTTTTATATAGCTCTTTTATTGTGTGATTTTATTTTTTGTCTGATTACCCTGACACTCGTCTTACAGCATGAAATAATAAACAATCAAATAAAAATAATAGAAACGTAAGTTTTAATTTTCGCTATTAATTCTGATGTTCTGGTTACTTTGAATCTATTTTAAATGTCATGTATCATTTATATTGTCGACCATAAGCACTTATAGGTTCCAATAACATCACGTCATACCACAGCATCCTGAAGCAAAAAGAGACAGAAAAGTAAAGATTATGAATTTCTTAATTGGACTCAGTTTAAATTTGAACTATTCCACAAAATCACTTGTCTTCTCTACAACTCCTTTTTACTCACAGAAGCGTTTCGATTAGTACGATACGACATAAGCAATGTTGTTAGTCTTACTATACTCAATCATTATTTACATAAAAGGTGCTCGACGGAATTCCAATCTATGGGTCGTCTTTGTAAGACATTCACACAAGAACTCGCCTTCTACTATAATTTCAAAGAACTTTAATATTGTCCTCTATATGAAAAAAGGATCATGCTTTAATAAGCTGTTCGTACTGATTTTCACTCCATACGTAAAATGGAGGACTTACATCAAATCTATTAAGTTTGCTAGAAAAATGGCTGGATCATTCCATCGCTCTTTAAAGTATCTTACTCCTGACGCAATATTCTACATGTATAAGCTCCAAATAGTCCTAAGATTGAGTACTGTTTCCACATCCTGGGGAGTACTACTCATGGCACTGTTTCCTGCCTTGAAAGAGTACAAAATCGACTCTGAATCTCTAATGGGGAATGCCCTTTTCCCTTCCCGTCATGCTCTTTCGCACAGAAGAAACGTTGCTAGTCTTTGTCCCTATTTTCATGGTAGGTGTTCGACTGAGCTCCAACTTCTGGTTCTAACATTAACAACAAAACCCCCTCTAGCTGCCAACACTGTACATAATGTTCCTTTCTTCCTCTGTGTACCTGGAACAAACATAAATATTCATGAATAGAGTTTCTTGACCAGACGAAATCCCCATGAACAGAGTTTCTTACCACTGGACTCCATGGCCGTCACCAAATGCGTACCATAAAAGTAATCAAAGGTAATCGAATTTTGTTCATTCCATTCATCGATGTCTGTCCTCTGATAACTTATTTCATCATTCAACTATCAACGTCCTCCTTCTAATTTATTCTTATCTTCGAGTGACTTTGGAATTGTATATGTGGTAGCGCACTGGCATAACATTAAATATAAGGTGGGCCAAAATAAGGGTCCTATCTTTAAATTTGAATAACTTGAATTTGAATAACTTCCACAAAATAAAAGTTAAACTCACCAAACTTTATGTGTGTGTAGACTGACCCTTCCGAGATTTTTTGAAATAAACAAAACAAATTTTAGCCGAAAAACACTTCTTAAAACTTACAAAAACTAAAGTATTGTTTTTACACTGTTTTGAGTTTTTTAAGCAAAAATAATGTTTTCTAAATGAGGGTGCGTTCCTTAGGGCTAATACGGCTCATGCTTGCTTCGGAAGGGGTCCTTTACTTATTCTAAAAAAAAATTTTTTTTAAATCAATAAATAAAAAAGTTATGAATTTTTTAAAATAGGACCCTTATTTTTGCCCACCCTGTATAAGCCTTATTTGTGCTCTATTTATTCTGCAACTGCTGCATTGGAGATTATCGACGGGGATTATAAAATCGACAAGACGATGTCAAACTCCAAGCAAAAGCAAATAACCCTACCGTTAACCCTAACTTTTTAAAATTGTAAAACTCTATTCATAGAAAATGTTAAATATAGTTGCATCATTTCCACCCATAGAATAGTTAATAAAGTTACAACCCCTTTCGCAGTGAAACCATATTCCTGACTTGGCCACGAAGTTACAGTAATGCTGCCAAGTAGACTTTGTATTATGGCCATGATAGTATAGACGCCTGCATACAACGTTTCACGTTGCTTTATATATAAAATGAAAGATAATTCATGTTATTAAAATCAATACGAACCTGATCTCCCATGAACCACTGGTTTCCGCCATTGCGCATGCACAGACTCCTCTCCATGAAGGGCATGATTCTGTTGAAGCTGTTCATGTATCTCCAGTACATATATTTCTGAAATATAACAACGATCATATACAATCTATTGATATCAAAACAACACAGCTTATTGAAATATTAACATGGATGTTTTTAATTTACGCTAACCTATTGTTGAGGAACTTACTGCCTTTGGTATTAATGCTAACTAAGAAAATGTTTACTAAGCAGCAGAATTAAATGAATTCTTTCATTTAAATATGGAATAGTGTCGGTGCTTTATATTCAAGTAACGCACTTTAAATACCATTAATGTGATGTCCACTTATTTTGACTAGCAACGAGTTTGAATGACTCTTCAGTTTGGAAGTACGAAAAAGACTCGCATATTTGTAGTGCAAAATTCTGAAATCGAGTCTAAGTCTATTGTTTAGAGACGAGCGGACCTGTCCGTTCGATATTTTGTTTTTATCCAATATGACTTTTTACTGTTCCTTTTCGGACTTGCCCGCGCGTCTGTTAACTTTCATGTTGTTTTGTTTATTTTTACTATGCTGTTTTATGTACAAAATAATTAACTATGCCGTCTTATTCACAAAATTAATATCTTTTTTTAAACTTGGGGTTTTAAAGGTCACTTTAATGATTACGATAACATTTGTCAATGAAAGTTATTACTTGACCTTTATTGTTAGGAAACTATAATTAATTTTTTCATAGGGATCTTTTTAAAATCTTTATTCATGAAATACTTTATACTGCTGATTTAGATTTGTTAAGGATTATTTTAAAATATAAATTAAGTTTGGCTGAACTAAGTAATTTTAAAAGTAAAGTGCAGTGTTATTACCAATAACATTCTACAACAATAACAATTAAAAATTAACACGTCAGAAACAAAGTTTGAGTTGTCTGCTTAAAGAATATTTGGGTCTGACTTTGAACATCTGACTAAATAATTTTATTGCTTAATGGACGTAAATATCATAATTTGATAAAAATTTTAAAGACAATATGGCTTTCAATTCAAGAGTTCATTTACTTTCAAATTTCATGAAGTAATTCATTGTTTTTTAAGTATTAACTAACGATTTAAAATAGATGACTTGTTCACGAAGAAAGAAAATGCATTATGGTTGATTTAATTTCGTAATTGAATTATTTAAAATCACATTTAGTACTTTACCCAGTCGAAATGTGTATTTTAATAAATAATCGATTAATATAAGAAAATAACGTGTAAGTCACGAAGAGGCGGAGTACACACGCATACACACGACAAGAGTCGTACGATTTATAAAGTAAGGTTTATTAAAAAATGTTCGTTAAATTCAAACGAAGTCGAGAACAATTGTATAAAATGTTGTATTTACAGAACAGATCACGTAGAAATAAAAAAGATCGACACTTACTTCATAGTTGCAGTTCATGTCGCCGGATCCCATCATCATACCACCAGATCCCATGCCAGATCCCATGCCGGATCCCATCATCATTCCACCGGATCCCATGCCAGATCCCATCATCATACCACCGGATCCCATGCCGGATCCCATGCCGGATCCCATCATTCCGCCAGATCCCATCATGCCACCCTCCATCCAGTTGTACTGAAAAACAAAAAGCGGATAATAAAACACCGATTACTTATTTCCATATAATACCTAAATAAAAAGAATTATTATTTTTTATTTTTCATTGATAAAAAAGTGGACTAACAACCTCTAACCGATCTTTCTAGCTCAACCCTGCGATTAATACATCCCTTTGTTCATTTTGTTTCGTAAATCTTCTCATTTAATAATTGTTTAATGCACAGATTACAACACATATCGAAATACAAAGAATCGTTCATTTCAATTAATCAATAGATCGGTTGCGATGACTTGATACTTTTCATTTTAAATACCCCACAAGAAGAAATCACACGGCTTCAAATCAGGAGCTCCCGAGGGACACTAAGATCACCGCGATAAAAAAATCAAATGATCAAGGGATTTCCAGGCGTTCATTGAGAATTTTTAGAGAGGTTTTCCCTGATCATTTGATTTCTTTGCGCGTAGCATAAAAATAGCTACTATTCTCCAAGAAATGATCGATAGAGTCATCGATAACTTTCATGAACGTCTTCAACAATATATTGAAAATAATGGGAAGCATCTAGTTGATTTAATTTCTTTAAACTTACTGAAATAAAGTGGCATTATATGTACATTCAGGAAGTAGACTTTCCGTGTCATTATTTTTTTTATTAAGCTTCCAAATGGGTGAGATCATTTTGGTCTAACTTGTATTATGAGAAGAATGGTGTAGGTCATAGGGAGCGAACCCTGTTCATACATACATATTGAATCTGTAGGCGTTCACCTAGTTCCATTAGGCCTAGAGGGATTAGGTAAGTTTTACACTGATATATATATATATATATATATATATATATATATATATATATATATATATATATATATATATATATATAACGAATGTTAAGTCTGCCATATTTTAGATTTACTTGGTTTCTCTGGGAATTTAAACTGCATTTTCCTTTTTTTTGTCTTTTTGTTTAAAATAACTCAAAGCTTCAAATAACTCAAAGCTTCTTTAGACTATATATATATATATATATATATATATATGTATATATGTGTGTGTGTGTGTGTGTCTGTGTGTGTGTGTGTGTGTGTGTATTTATGTATGAGTGTACAGTGTAATCTCCTAAACGAATGAACGGAATTTGTAAGGGAGGTAACATTTTTTTAATGAACTGATACTTATTTAGAATATGTATTCTTGTCAACCCGGTAGTAAAATCAGTACATTATTTTTTTATAGGTCAAACTCTCTCCCGACCCTTAAAATACTTTTAAAATATGTTAGATACAGAAAATGTGAAGAAGAAAATAATTCTATTAAATAATACGTTTTGTAAAAAGATCGTATACGTTCTTAGTAGAATCCTAAACTAGTGAACTTATTATTTTTAATTATGGAATATGTATTCCAGAAAACAGGATGAGTAACGTTATCTCATTATTATTTATTGGGGTATATTCTACCAGTTAGGGGTGCCACGGAAGCTAGGATATACCCGCTAAGAAAAGAAAACTACTATAATTAAAAACTAATGCTTTATTAATTGTGCATACCTTTCCTGGGACGAGTATTCTACTAGTATTCATATGTATATATAACTTTATAATACGTATTTTTCGTTAATATATATATATTTATTGATGTTATACGTACATAAAAGTAATTCATGGACACGTTTTTCTGGCTCACGGCATTGCTAACTTAGACAAGGATTGAACCTTGGATGTTAATGTCAATAGGCTAGCGTTTTATTCCAAGGCTTGCCTGGAAATATGTACGGTTTTAATCACCTAAATATTTAATGTATTTTTATGTAATTGTGTTTTTATTGATAAGTGTAGCGTTTGTTACTTTACTTGCAAGTATATTATAGTTGTTTACATTGACAGTTCGACCTTTGTCTAAGTTAGCTATGCTGATGACACCTGTGAGCTAGAAAAACGTTTCTATGGCTTACGTTTATGTACGTAGAAAATTAACAAAATATATATATTAACGGAAAATACGTCCTATCAAAGTCAAGGGCGGCTAATGATGCAACTCTCTGTATTAATCTTTATGGAAAACATGTTAAAAGATATATAGCCGGAACTTTAATCCGATTTGAAACAACTGACTCACCCTGAAGCGTCCATTCTTCCAGTGGAAGTACCTCATGTAATCGTCCATGATTTCATAGAAGCAATCGCAGATGTAGTCACACCTGAACATGTCCATGCTGCTTTTGGGGAAGAATCCTATAAAAAGAGATATTTATCATTTAAAAGTAAATATATGTTATATCATTCACCATTCGTAATCGAAAGAGTTATCACTTAGTATGGGTAGTCTACTTATGAATTCCGACGTGTGTGGATGTACATCCAGCTATATCCTTTAAAGCATGCTGTGATGTCGACTTAAAGCTAGAATTCTTTTGTGTCAACGCTTTTGTGTCAACGCTTTCTATTGAATTTTTAAATATTTTGTAGTGGTTGCGCTTGTGCGTGTATGATTGGCTATTTCAATTCGATCATATCGCTTTGAGATGTCTTTGGTAATTTCACTTTTTCATGCTAATAAGTTTGGCTTCATCCAACCAACGCAACATTATCGAGACTCGAATCTTGGATCTTTAATCATCACCTACAGGGGGAATCCAACGTCCTCTCTATCGAATCTAGCTTGCCACTCAATATAATGTAAGAATATATTTTGTTTTATTTTATTAAACTAATCGGTTTTAGTAGAGGATTCAATACAGTAAAAGCATAATCTAACATATTAGCCTTAGATAGAAACCGTATTTTTCTAACATCAGAGTGTTCTCACCTACAGGAGCGAATATGTATTACATAGATATAAACATCTAAAGAGACGTGTTTCGTCTTTTGAAGATCTAGAAGTGTTGCTTTATACAACCAACACTGCAACCATACATAACAGATCATTCAATAAGTCCCGTGCCTGACATACAGATGACGCTATTAATAACAATTCGATATGATCGTTTTAAGTACTAACCTAAAAACGGCACAATCGGATTATTAGTTTACAAATTACAGTTATTTAAGTGAAGTTACTGTTACAAAGTTTCTAAAACAATGGAAATATCTGAATTTCGAGTATTGATTATGCATCGCTTTCTGAAACATACTGTTCAAGCAATGCAATTGCTTCATATATGTTATTAGGACTCTGATCCGTCGCTAACAACGGCTAAAATGTTATAGGCCTACTTTAACCGCGGCCGTACAGACACAAATGATGCTGAAAGTTGTCCCGGAAAAAATCCAAAACGTCCACAATCTCATTTTGGACTACTATTCTCATCTTGTGAGATATTTTCACAACGTTTCGGTCGATGTAATTTCCGACTTTCTTCAGGTGCATCTTTTAAAACTTGGGAATCTTTATGTATAACTCGAGAACCCATTATATGGATACATGGCGTAACAGATAAAGGCGTTGATTAACAATCAGTTCTGGCAGTCCTCTGAGAGTTGAAGAAGCGATAATAAGTAAGAATAACATAATAATTAATTAACACATTAAATTGAAGTTACGCTAGGTAGTAAGGAGTGTGAAGATATCAGAATGCAGTATATTCATCATTTTGCATGGACATTTGTCAATACGAAAG
This sequence comes from Sepiola atlantica, assembly GCA_963556195.1. NCBI lineage: Eukaryota > Metazoa > Mollusca > Cephalopoda > Sepiida > Sepiolidae > Sepiola > Sepiola atlantica. The sequence continues at coordinate 13,756,613 of OY744551.1, forward strand.
CTGTGTTAAAAGTGGGTGCCACGTTTGTTCACAATCGACTACAGACAACAACGCGTCGACGATTCAGAGCGTGGTGTGCAGCTGTTTAAACACAACACAAAGGAGTGTTTGTGTCCATATTTGGCAATAGATGACATAGATCCATCATTTCACTCCGGTGTCAAAGTGTGAATTAGCTGAGTGGGCAGCAGCATGTGAAAGGCGTCCGAAGCGACGAAGACGCTAACATTCGCAGGCAAGGTTGTACCCCCGTATTTCAAGATCCACAACATGTTTTGGGCATCGATCACCTTGAGAAAGGATGTGCCGTCAATAGCGAAAAAATGTATAGCATTATTGGTGTGTTTAAAGAAATAAATCGTCAAAGAAAGGATACAAAAAAAAGAAAAAAATGTACTTTTCACCAAGAAAATGCACTGTGTCATAAGTCGACTTAAGAGACATATTGAGCGATGTGTTATGAATAACTTGTCGATTAAGTAATCATGGGTAATTGGGTTAAGTAAGAGTATTAATTGCCTGTAGAATCCTGCAGTTTTCAGTGGTGCATAATAGGCAATCTCGAAAATAAATACCCATTTAAAATATCTCTTTGCAATCTAGTTGCTAGTTTTCTACATTATTGTGTAGTTAAATGCAATATAACTGATTCCATAGTTCGGATCTGTATCATAATATCATTTTTTACCACTAAGTAAAAATTACCTACATACATACTCAAACAAACAATCTTTTTATTTTTATTTTATTTTGTGAGATGTTCAAAAAACGGAGATTACTTTACAAATCTAACAAACATCAAAACACATGTTTTGATTCGATGTACTTCCAATTATATTTATATCAAATTGTACTTACCGAATTCTCTGGACAAATATCTGCAAATGGACATGCTCTCGGGCATCCTCATGCCACCGTCCATTTCCAGACAGGGCAGATAATTACAGGGGAAATCTGTAAGATAACATAATACAGATTTATATGAAGATTCAAGTCATGTTAATAAATGTAAGATTGTCATAGTAGAAGATTAGCAATGGTTAAAAGCGCGAATTTTCTAAAAAATGCAAGTTATGGTGCGCGTCTCTTACACTATGGACAGCATCTTGGCTGTTCGTGTCGCTTAGAGACTACTAACACATGAGAATAGGACGGCTGGTTACTTCGCGCCTGAAAATTAAGACTTTTAATATATGGGGCTCATCATAACTTAACTTTATAGGGCGCATTTTTTTTTAATATACATATATATATATTAATTTATTCAAATACGCCCTCTAAAGTTAAGGGCGACTGATAATGCATTTTTCTGCATCTTAATCACTTAAAGGGTAGGACAATCAAAATAATAGATAGCAACAAAACTACGATCGCTGGAATCACCAATCAAAATAATTACATAAAAATGCATATATATATACATATATATATATATATATATATATATATATATATATATATATATATATATATATATATATATAAATATATATATATATATATATATATATATATATATATATATATATATATATATCTACATGGTACCAACTCAAAGCTTTCCATATTTATTCCATTCTTCGCCACTACTAGCTTCTCGTAGCTTGGGCTCTCCTCCAGCCCTAAGAATAGCCACGGCTACTACTTTTCCTTATCAACCCATCATGTCATCTAAAAAATGTCAATGTACTTGCATGACATTTTTCTTCAAATTATCATCCTGAGGAAATCTTACAATAAAGACGAAACGTTGATGAATATATAACAAAATATATATCTTGTTTTTTATCTTGGTTCATTTCGCATTACATCGGAGTACTCTCATCCTTCTTTTCTCATATATATAAATATATATATATATATATATATATATATATATATATATATATATATATATATATATATATATATATATAAAACTATCAGTGGATATATAAATATATATATATATATATATATATATATATATATAAAGATAAAGAGCTGTGTATATATAAAAAGCCTGCATTAATACTTTGATTTTAACCGTACTTTTGTCGGTGCTGTTAAAGCTCCTTACTCCCATTATGGTATTTTATTTGGTAAGGAAGGCGGAGGGAGATAGACAAACTGTTGTTCTACTCGCCGTTGTTCGGAAGCAATAAATTAAAGATTAAAGTTTAACATGTATAAGGGATAGATCCGGTAAATGAATTACATATTTTTTTTAATGTGTTATCACATTAAAACAAGGGAGAGAAATCGGCTTCGCGGATGAAAGAAAAAGTTGCAAAGAGGGAGGGAAAACACGGGGAGACGGAAAGAGAGAAAGACGGAGAGACGGCTACGGATATAGCGGGGGAGAGTGAGAAGTTTTAATATTATGATGTTACACATGCTATTTAACTTCAATTTTGTTTTTATAGCCCCAGGCAACGCCGGGAAGCTATTCTTTTATATTTATATATATAGAGAAATATAAGTGTATATATATATATATATATATATATATATATATATATATATATATATATATATATATATATATATATACAGAGAGAGAGAGAGAGAGAAACAGAGAGACACAGAAAGAGAGAGAGCAGTGTATATATAAAGAGGTTTGTAATATACACAGCTATCTCTCTCTATATATAAATATATATATATAAATAATTATTATTTTTACGTAACTACAGACATTAGTATTCATTCCTAATGCAATCATCAGTGTAGGAAATGTTAATTACTGCTAGTCTCAGGATTCGAGTCCATTCACAAAGTCACCTTCGTGACTGGAGGCTGAGCTTTTACCCATAGGTCACCATTAATCAACACGGAAGCACAATAATTTAAATCTATGAATGTCAAATCGGCGGACACGTACAGCAAGCTGTCAGAGAGTGTTTAACATGCCGGGGCAAATAAAGTTGCTTCACATAAAGGCTTATCGTAGTATTTAAAGGTAGGGATAACAATAGTACTATACATGTCAAGTGTAACCTACAGACGCACTCACACACACACACACACACACACACACATATATATATATATGTATTTAAACTACCACAGTTTATCAGCTGTTCAAACAAATATTTTTCATATTTGTCGCTCCTTAATTATTAGTAGAGCACTTTAGTAGTAGTGCAAATACAGCGTGACGTCATTTGCTTTATAATGCATCATTCCTTAATATAAGTAGAATGCTTGTGTCGCCATCGCCGCTTATAAATGTATTTAAACTACCACAGTTTATCAGCTGTTCAAATATTGGCCGCGAGGTTTAAGACGTTGGATTGAAGTTGAAAAATACTTATAATCCAGGGTTTCGAACCGAGTGACCGGTAGTGAATAGTCATATTTCTACGCTGAAGAGTCTTGATTGAAAAGAGACGAAACGTGTACTCCGTAGATAATAAACAACAACAAATATTTTTCATATTTGTCGCTCCTTAATTATTAGTAGAGCACTTTAGTAGTAGTGCAAATACAGCGTGACGTCATTTGCTTTATAATGCATCATTTCTTAATATAAGTAGAATGCCTGTGTCGCCATCGCCGCTTATAAATGTATTTAAACTACCACAGTTTATCAGCTGTTCAAACAAATATTTTTCATATTTGTCGCTCCTTAATTATTAGTAGAGCACTTTAGTAGTAGTGCAAATACAGCGTGACGTCATTTGCTTTATAATGCATCATTCCTTAATATAAGTAGAATGCTTGTGTCGCCATCGCCGCTTATAAATGTATTTAAACTACCACAGTTTATCAGCTGTTCAAATATTGGCCGCGAGGTTTAAGACGTTGGATTGAAGTTGAAAAATACTTATAATCCAGGGTTTCGAACCGAGTGACCGGTAGTGAATAGTCATATTTCTACGCTGAAGAGTCTTGATTGAAAAGAGACGAAACGTGTACTCCGTAGATAATAAACAACAACAAATATTTTTCATATTTGTCGCTCCTTAATTATTAGTAGAGCACTTTAGTAATAGTGCAAATACAGCGTGACGTCATTTGCTTTATAATGCATCATTTCTTAGTATAAGTAGAATGCCTGTGTCGCCATCGCCGCTTATAAATGTATTTAAACTACTACAGTTTTTCAGATATTGGCGAGGTTTAAGACGTTGGATTGAAGTTGAAAAATACTTATACTCCAGGGTTTCGAACCGGTAGTGAATAGTCATACTTCTACGCTGAAGAGTCTTGATTGAAAAGAGACGAAACGTATACGTCCGTAGATAATAAACAACAACAAATATTTTTCATATATATATATATATATATATACTCAAATTTATTTATATATATATATATACAATACTCTCTCTCTTCTATATTTCTCCCTCTCTCTCTCTGTCTGTCTGTCTCTCTCTGCCTCTCTCTCTCTCTCTCTCTCTCTCTCTATATATATATATATATATATATATATATATATATATATATATATATATATATATATATATACATATATATGATTTGATTAGAATGAACGTATTCGTATGTGGATAATAATTAAAAACTATTTATTATTAAATAATTATTTATATTCCCCTTTCGGAGAGGCAATTTTAAGAGAAATGATATTAGCGGTCTTATCTAAGCTAAATGCGAAGGTCCTGTTCACATGATCTGTTGAACATTGTAAAGACGGCTGACTACAAAATCCGCTTTATAACATACATAATATTTATTTCTCGACGTGTCGCGTAGCTGTTGAATTGGCCGTTTGGTTAAAGCTCCGGAAAATGAGTTAAATGCGAATTGTGTCCGAGGTTCGGATCGTGCAACCGGCTGAAAATGTATATTCCACGAATATATGAATATGAATATATACGTATGTAGGTAATACTTACATATTTATTATTAGATAATTATTTAAAGGGCCCTTTTCGGGGAGGCAATTTTAAGAGAAATGGTATAAGCGGTCTAATCTAAACTACATTCAGGTTCTGTCTACGTGATCTGTTGAACACTGTTAAGGCGACTGACTATATTGTCCGCTTTGTATGATATTGTGTTCATTTCTCGACTTGTCGCATAGCCGTTGAAGTTGACCAATGGGTTAGAGCGCTGGGATTGTGGTTAAAAGTGACCGGTGTCCGACCGACTGCACAGTCATCTTCCCCACTTATGACTCCATTTTGATTAAACGTTTACGTGTGTTGATAATAATTTCCAAAAAATATTCATTAATAAATAAGTATACATATAGACATAATTGAGTCTTAAGATAATCTATACGTAGATATAGATGTATACGAGATGTGTTATATTGAAAATATATACGAAAAGGCTCAGATTAATAAGTCATATATAAATATATAGATAGATACGAAAGATTAAGATAGATGGATAGATAAACAGATATATAAATGCAAATATACTAAAGTAAATATAGACATGCTTAAATGTATTTAAAGAATTAAGTGATTAAGGTATAATTAGGCATGGTGGAGTGGTTTTTTTTGGCTTTTTGATACGAAATTAATATAAAAACAATAACATTAGTAAAATGTTTCTTACCATTCCTGCAACGATCCCAGTCAGAGAATTCGTATCTCCTGTCTGTGTATTTGACGCCGGCCATATGAAACATCATACGCATGCACTCGGCACGGCCGCGGCCATTGAAGTAATGGAGAGTGTAGTTAGGCATGGTGGACCAAAAGTGAATGGAAAGACAACAGTTGCTGATCTGTGGCCGAACAGTCAAACACACATGAATTTATACCCGTTTTTCTCCCAATTAAATGAATGTCCTAATGATCGGGTATCGAACGCAAGGTTAGAAGATTATCATGAACTTGTTGACCTGTTACCAAAAAATATACTCGTGATGGAATGGACTTAAAAGAAAGTACGCAGCTCTGATCGTCAATGACTGATTAGCAATTATGTATTCGAATGCCGTTGTTCTAACAAAGTAATTCTAATATTCTGCTGCCCTTGACCCGTTCGGAGGAACCTCCATTCTTTTCTCTAATTGAAGTCCAAAATAAAGTAGCGGTTGATTCGAATAGATAAAAGAAGTCTATGTCTTTTCTTAATCAGTTGATAAAAAAGGTATATTCTTTCCAACTAATTTAAACCTTCAGTAATGTACTTCATGTAGAAATCTATTTAAAAATTGACGATTCTTCGTCTCATTTCAAGATTCATTCATTTATTTCTGGTAATTTACGTTTACGTCACTACATGTAATTCCGTCATTTCCTTTGTTTTTTAACAACATATTTTGACGAGCAAGGCTATCCAGCGTTGTTCGGGGCCATAAAAACAAAATAGAAGAGTTTAAAAAATGTGTGTAACATATTTCCATTAAACATTCTATCTATTTATCTTCATCCATTTCCCCCTTTCTCCGTCCCCCCTCCCATTCTACACTCCCTCTTTTACTTGTGCCCAGCCAATTCCTCTTACTTGTTTTAATGTATTAAAAATAATTATAACAATGTAAGTCTTTCACCGGAGCTTTCGGGCAACACAAAGTTTTTATCACCTTGAAAATATATTACATCTATAATTGTTTTCATTATTCTTTGGCATCGCCGTTTTTTAAGCTCTCCCTTAATATTATAATTTAACCTATATTTTTTTAGTGTATTTCCAGGAAATGGTGGGTGTCTTGTCTTCCCCTGTTCTATCAAACATATGCCATACAGGAGATGTACAACTGTATAATCACAGACACCTGCTCTACGGATTCAGCATATAACACTTAACAAGTGTAACATTGTTCTATTATAAACGTTGGCTCTATAAAAGATATTGATCACTTTCGAGTCATCATGAGTATAATAATGTATACTTATACACACTTTTGTTTAAAACTTAGTTCAAACCACAGAAGGCAAGCTGACACTGTAAACGTAAGGGGCTACTGAGAATTAGAGTGAAACGTTTAGGGGTCATCCTAACTTGGAACATATGCAGCTAGATGCTTGTTAAAATTAGTTTTTAATTTTCTGCATGTTGGTACAGTCGAGAAAACAGGGTACAGGGAGGGACATCCAAATGCCGGCAGCTCAAAAGAGAAGCTATTGGAGTAGAAGGCTCTCCCGAATTTGGGGACCTACACAGTGAATGGATGGGATTTAGCTAATTGTCGGATAGATCGAGTGTATTAACTTCGAGGGGGCATCAAAGCAGTAAGTTCATTGGAGCACAGTCCATTAAAGTCCTTGTAAAACAAGCACATGGATACAACATTGCGGCGATGAGACAGGGGCTGGAGCTTGGTGGATAATGAGGGACCTATTAGATTAGCGACTCTTTTTTTAACCTTGTCTCGGAGGGAGAGACTAGTGGATGGTGCACCAGTCGAGATGTGGCAACAATACTCTAGGCGTGGGCGGATGTAGAGATGTAGGATACTGTCATGTGTGAGAAGTTTTCTAGCACGGTAGTGGTAGACCACCTTTTTTTTCAGCAGCCTTGGAATGCCTTCACCATGATATGATTTTGAAAGCAGGAAAACATAACATAGTCAAAGAGTCCACATCATTAGACATAAATCGTTTAACACAGAGAAAAATGCCCAACAGTCAAAACCAGTTAAGAGAAAATAATAATAATATTCTAAGCACTATAAAATGCTCAATAAGTTACACCCAAGGCATTTTTAATTTAATAGTCCAAAAATCAAGCAAATAAACATTGGGTCAGACATCATCCAATGAACATTTTTCTCTCGGTGTAAAATCTGACGCCTAACAATTTGAACTCTCTAACTGTCAATGTGCCATTTTCTGTGATCTTCTCTGGATAACTTTCGGATGTGTATTTTGTTCCGTTTTCTGATGATGGAGGTTTTTTTTTAAGTAAGACGCTGGATTACTCTTATTTAACTTTTACTCCTCTATAAAACATGTGTTAAAAATGTGTTCCTAAGTTGTTATTAAACTATAAAATAGTATAATTTTGAATTAAGACCTAATGTGTAAACAAAGCAAGTTGTCACTGTTGACGTAAAGGCTATTGAGAATTAGTTACATTTAGGGGATAATCCTAAATTGGGACATGTGAAACTAGATTTTTGTTAACATTAGTTTTAAATGTCTGCATGTCGGTACAATCGGGTAAGCAGGGTACAGGAAAGGTGTTCCAAAAATCGCCAGCTTCAGGAAAAAATAAATGGGAGTAGACGGATATCCGGCATCTGGAGACCTCTACAGTGAATGGATGAGGTTTAGCTGATTGTCGGGTTGATCGAGTGTATTTACTTCGAGGAGGCACCAGAGCAGCAAGTTTATCGTAGCGCATTCAATGAAATACTCGTAAAACAAACACGAGGATAAAACATTGCGGTGATGAAACAGGAGCTCTAGCTTGATGGATAGTGAGGGACGTACCATATTAAAGAATCTTTTTAAGACCTTGTCTCAGAGGGAGAGACTAGTGGATGGTGCACCAGCCGAGATGTGGCAACAATACTCCGTGCATGGGAAGATGATGACTTTGTCGAGGTATAGGACACTGTCAGTTGTGAGAAGTTTTCTAGCGCGGTAGAGGAACCCCACCTTGTTTGTAGCAGCTTGGGCAATGCCTTTTATATATTTGTTCCGATTCATGTTACCCGCGAATCTTTTGTATATATATATATATATATATATATATATATATATATATATATATATATATATATATACATACATGTGTGTGTATGTGTGTGCATTGACATATTTTAAAGGAAAAATATAAAAATTGTGTACTTTTAATTAGTCTAGTAACATGTGTAGACACATGTGTACGATCATTATTATGCTTAAATTGTTATTAGCCCTCAAATGCTATTGTTTCCAATATGTTCACATTTCCAAAAACTTGTTTTACATCTTCAACGAGCCTGTTGGTAAGTGTGAGTAGGTATTAGTATGATGTTGCATCAGCACACTCACTTAATAGGTAATCAGTATATTTGATGTCATGGGCAAGTGTCACTAGTGTGCCATCTGCCTTATTCAAGAGTCTAAACTTTAAAATATGGTCATTATAATGGTAAGTAAAACTAATTTCATGAATCTCTAGTGTATTATGATTATTTAGATGCATATATTGTAGTGTTTTGTTGCACATGTAAAATCTTATGCCATTTGTTGCACATTTGCAACATCATTTATTTTATGATTCTCTATTGTATTATGATTATTTAGATGCATATATTGTAGTGTTTTGTTATACATGTAAAGTGGTGTGTCATTTGTTGCACATTTGCAACATCATTTATTATATGATTCTCTAGTGTATTATGATTATTTAGATGCATATATTGTAGTGGTTTGTTGCACATGTAAAATCTTATGCCATTTGTTGCACATTTGCAATATCATTTATTTTATGATTCTCTAGTGTATTATGATTATTTAAATGCATATATTTTAGTGTTTTGTTATACATGTAAAATCTTATGCCATTTGTTGGACATTTGCAATACAATTTATTTTATGATTCTCTAGTGTATTATGATTATTTAGATGCATATATTGTAGTGTTTTGTTATACATGTAAAATCTTATGCCATTTGTTGCACATTTGCAATATAATTTTTTTTATGATTTTCTAGTGTATTATGATTATTTAGATGCATATATTGTAGTGTTTTGTTATACATGTAAAATCTTATGCTATTTTGTTGCACATTTGCAACATAATTTATTTTTGTTCAATAAATTTATATTTTTGTTAAAACATTATTTATACTACCTTCTATTACTCATATAAAACGTTTTCGCTTGTTACATTATTTCTACTAACTACAGCATTGAAGGGTTAAATTATGAAATGTTATAATTTTCAATTTGAATCTTTATTAATTGTAATCTTTATTGAATATTCTTAATATTAAGCTTCATCTTTTAAATCTCCGACATTACACTAAAGTTATAATATATCGAAGGGGTCACATCAACTAGTATCGATTAACTGGTACTTTATTTTTTAGATATGTATTGGTAAACAAGTGGTCAAAAATGAGTGCACATTGATTGTCCTGTTGTATTGTGAGAAGGAGAAAGTCAATGATATTTAGCAAGATATGATTTCAAGTAAGATCCCTCAAAAATATATATACGCAACCGATTCCAGACAACAAGTATGACCTGCCATACATTACAAGAATGTTTGTAAGCGAGACATGTGGTTTCGACCAAACAGGCTTGGCGTCCATGGCTGAAGACCGTATTTGATAGAGAAGTGCTTTTACAACACTTCTTCAAAAAGGAGTGAGAAGACAAGAGAACACAGGCGACAAATTGCTGCAACATAGCTCTCAGAACAGATCCTTCTGATCCAGTCTTGCACAGTCACAGCAGATGCTACAATTCGGCAATTGACTAATCTGATGCGTAAAACTCTATTGGTTGCTGAGACAAACTTATGAAAACAATGATGTCAGACATAATGACAGAAAGAGAGAGAGAGAGAGAGACAGACAGACAGAGAGACAGAGAGACAAAGAGACAGAGAGAGAGAGAGAGACAGAGAGAGTAGCAGTTGCGGCTATCGATAGTTTAGCAGAAGCGACTGAACTCATAAGACGCGTGTTTATGATTGTCTAACAAAACGATACATAATCGGGCAATCTGCTTAACTCATTAATATATCTTCCTCGTTCTCTCTCTATCCTTCTGACCTTTCACTTACAAGACGGGTATCCATTATACTTCTTCAGAGCGTGTTGTTTGAATAAATTTTATTCTCATTAATACACTTGGAGAGTGTTCAAAGGTTGCCAACCAGATACCTTTCAGAAAAAAAACATTATTTATTAATCAATGAAACGTTGTTGGTGAAAACAAAAAAAACAAAAAATTGCTAAAATTTTCATAAAGGCCTTATTGTCTGACCCTCTAAGCGGAAACGTCAGAATGATAAATTAAAAACTAAGAAATCTGGATAAGAAATTAGTGAGTAAATCAATCAACGTTATGGGGGATTTTAATCGTAGAAGATCTATAACTGATGTTTCAAAATCTTTTTTTGTACACAAGGTCGACAATTATTAATAACTTACGCCCCAATAATATTAAGATGATAATCCTACCTAGCACTGTGTAAAACAGAAAACCAACCATCGGAATACTGGTCAGAACAAATATTTGTACCAACCAGGTGATTACCGATGGCAGATTCATGTGCTTGAAAGTTTCCGGATGATCTCGAAACTTGGTGGAAATGAATATCACGTGGTACATGTTGGGCTTTTCTCATTTCTAACCTGTTGGGTGTATTGCCTACGTATTCATCTCTACAGTTATATAGATATTTTTAAACAACAGACTTCATTTGAATGGCCCGAAAAAAACATCCTTACGGAAAGAAAAGAAAAAAGTTCCATTCGTGTAGACTACTCTCAGCATGGTTGCTGGGAAACAGCATTGAGTATTGATTTACTCCTCTCCAGGAGTTAGGCACAAGGCCAGTTTTTATCTTACTCCCACAAGTAAGATGTGACCCAAGGTCGGGTCGGGAAAGTGGGGTTTAAAAATTGCATGGGCAGCCCCGTCGGCATTCCCCGGTAGGGGCGCCTCAGGCAGTAAGCAATAAACTCACTCTTCCCCAAAGAGGGGAGGCAAAGCCTGGGAAGGTGAACCTCCTAGAACTGCACAGGACAGACTCATTGACCGGCGTAAATCAAGACCCGAAGGCCAAGACAACACCAGTCTATGGGGTACAGTATCCATCGGAACAGATACTACACTTTGATCTTAGCCAAAAGGCCAAGCATTGAGTAGAAGAATAAATATTGTTGCTATCGATACTTAACCATGGAAGTTTCAAATAGAAAAGACATCGTGAAAGGCCAATAAATTTGTCACCATTTAATATAACAACTTTGCGTGCAATGGTGGTTTTATGATATTGATGGAATATCAATTGCCAAGAAAAAATATTGGTAATTTCACGCAGTGCCCATTGAGTAGAGTCCTGTAAGAATTCATAAGTGCTCAATAAGTAAGAGTACCAATAAGATTTATTTTTCTCGATTTAGAGGGGAAAAATAATGTAAATAAAGACCCGTAAAGGTTTCAAACGTCAAACCAGCTTTAGACACTAAAACATCAACGAATTCGAAAGAACCATAATCTTCAACCTTTATGGCAAATTGCAACGATGGATGCAAGTCACAAATAAGACGAGAAAACTGCTCAGCGTCACTTGTGAAGGAAAGCCAAAAATGTGTCATCAACCTAACCATATATATATATATATATATATATATATATATATATATATATATATATATATATACATACACGTAATGCCTAGGGGATATTATCACCCTCAATGAACTCAGGACCAACGTATGTGTTTTTATGAATCGTACACCAGTTATCGATGGAACATTTTATATTTAGTTTCCCATTTGCCCATGATATAGTATTTTTCTTAATAAAAAAAAACATCAGGAATCGCATTAAATATATTAGGTAATCTGTATGAGTTTCCCATTAATGTTCATGCATTTTGTAAAATTGACTGTAATGGACCCCTTAAACTTAATGTCTATGTAGTCTTGTGAATCTATACTTTAAAACGACCATCTCTCCAGTTTAACTTTAAAATGTCATACTTTATATAGTGATTATTATTTATGAATATATTAGGTTTGAAAACTTATTTTGTTAACCTTTAACCAAGTTAACTATGAACAGATATAGCAGTTTTATTGGGCAATATTGTGCGTATTTGTTATGGTGTTACTTCATAAAAAAGATGGCTGCTCTTTCTGGGTAGCGATTTCTAAATATCTCTTTCAATGGAGACTAATCCAATATCAGGGTTTTTTAAAAGTTTTTTTTATTGCATCCTTATGTATTTCTTTAAAGTGCCATGGAGGAAAGATCCGGGATTAAAATACACATAGCGGTTGTTCTGGGAGGTAAGCGGTGCCGTAATTGTACCTGTAAGTTTTTTGTTTTGAAAAAATGATTGTTAAGGTGAATAAAATGTTGGTCATTGGAATGTAGTAAAATTTGTTTATATATATATATATATATATATATATATATATATATATATATATATAAGGCATGTCTAAAAATGTTGCAAATATGTCACGTTGTTGGGCCCCGAATACCCATTAAAAATGCTTGCACACACTTTGCCCACCGATCTATCCATTGCCAGAAACCCATATGGAAGTCTTCTTTTGGAATGGTGTTCATCTCCGCCGTCGCGTTAGATTCAGTAGGTGTAACACAAATTAAGGAGTCGGTTAACCGATTCAAAAGTGGCCGCAAATCAGCGGGGAGTGACTAGGGGTCTTGCAAGTTTCAAACTGCTCGGAGTGCAGCTTTTGTTGGGAAGGTACGAAAAAAGAGATAATGCGAAACGCGACGGCGGAGATAAACACCATTCCAAAAGAAGACTTCCTGAGGGTTTTCCGGCAGTAGATGGATCAGTGGGATAAGTGTGTGCAAGCAGAAAGTGCTTTCTTTGAAGGGGATTAGAGTCCCAACTATGTCACGTATTTGAAAAATATTTTTCATGACCAAGGGCGGATAGGTTTTAGACAGGCCTCATATATATTATTTTTAAAATATATATAAGATTAACTTTTGTCTCTAATTCTTAACTGTTTTCAACTAGCTAAAATAATGAAAACATTAATAGTAATTTTTACTATTGTTTGAAAGTTTGAATTTGTTTTGCTGATCCACTGTCTAAGTGTACGAATTCTCTGTATTTATGTGTATGAAGAAATTAATACATTTGTCACCAACACATATCAACACTAAAATCTATCTTGGTGTCAAATATTTTTAACATATATACTTAATGATTATTACGGTCTAATTTTGTATTTTAAAAATGTACATTTACGTAAAAGTTTCGTCAATATTTTTATAAAATCCTGTAAAAAGAATTGCTGTAGTTATTGCTGTTATGTATTAAAGTCTCACTAGAAAGGACGAACACGGGACATAAAACGTCATTGAATTACAAGTTAAAAGTGACAGGAAATCGTACACAAAGAGACAAAACAGAAGTATCAATTAGCAGACGAGAAAGCGGCAATTCGTTTTGAAACAGAGTGCGACGGGCGGTGACATCTGAGCTATTTAAAAATAGTTAACAGCTGACCCTTGCTCCCTGTCTACAATTCTCTTATTCCCTCTCGCTCTCTTTCTTCTAATTCTCCCTTTCTTTATCTCTCTCTCTCTCTCTCTCTCTCTCTATCTCCCCCCTCTCTCTCTCTCTCTGTAACAAGATTAGCCCGGTAAATCTGAAAAAAGCATGATAGTAAGTAAAAACGATTACCATAGATGATAACGGGATTTAAGGCAGGCGTTTGAAATGTTACTGTAATTATTTTTATAATTCCACGAGACTTTAAACTATAAAAATGTCATTGTTTTTATTTTGAATTATGCCGAATTGAGAAATGTGTTAAAACAATTGTCATATTTCCATATTTATTCCGGAAGACTGTCTTGATGTATAATAAGAACAATGGATGAAAAACGATTCTACAGGCTAGTTCGATGTAGCGATGAGATTACTGGCTCCGCAAAATGTGTGACATGGTGGCCTTGTTTTTATCTATATAAGATTAAAAATACTGGCTTGATTAGCAGTATGTATGTAGGGCTCTATATGGGCGACGGTTTAGCCACTGTTAGAAATAATAATGGTATCAACGCTGAAAGAATTTTTAAAAATTAAAAGCGAAGGTATAAAAAATTTAGGACTTAAAGTTAAAATCACAGCGGGAATCAAGATCACACATTTTCTAGATGTAACATTTAACCTGAACGATGGGCATTATAAACTTTATATGTAAGATAACTACGACCCAGTATATGTTAAGCCTAAATTGAATAATCAACACAGCATAATTAAGCATATCCCAATATCAATTAGTCATAGGATTTGTAATAATTCCGATAGTGAGGTAACTTTTGATAGTAATAGTGATACATATAACAATGCCTTAAGAAAGTGTCGTTATATTAACACCCACTTTCAATACCAAGATTAAAAAAATAAGAACATTCTGATGGTAAACAGAAATCGAAAAATAATTTGGTATACGCCCCCATTTTATCTACTAGTTAAATCTATTATTGGACACTTATCGATTAATTATTTAAATCGACATTACTCAATACATTACTCACAACATAAAATATTTATTAAAAACACAATTTAACATAATTATATTTGTACAAATAACTTGGAAAACTAATTAAGTGTCATAATATACATATATTACATTAGAATTAAAAACTTTCAAAATAATTATAACAATAATGAATCTAGTTGTAGAGATACAAATAAATGCTTGTTACAAAAAATGTGTTTAACCAAAAATTTAGTGCATTTAGGAAAACAATCCTAATTTAAAAAAAAATAATTATATAGAAAGTACAAGCACTTAATTTGAGGCCAATTCTTATATAATAACCCAGATCATAATAAAATAGGTACTTCACTATCCAAGTGCATAATATCCCCTAAAGATAAGATGTAATAAAATGAAGCATTTACAAAAAGTCGTTGACACCTATACTGCACAACTCCACTTGTTTTCTTTGTTTTAATGAGTAGTTGACTATTTACATGTTCCTTAATATGTTAAATGATATTTAATTACTTGGGTCAGTAATCAACGAAATAAAATAGGTTTTGAGTGTAGGCATTTGAAACAGTTTGTGAACAATCTAGTAAATTAAACACAAATAACTTGACAATATAGCATAACAATTAATGTATCCCTGGATAAATATAATTTGTACTTATGTGGTAGTATTTCAGTTAACTAATACAATTAATAAGTTTAGTCTTAATTAAACTAAATAATTAAAATTAAATAATACAACTAAATTTATTTTCAATATATTAATACGGGGTAAATTTTAAGAAAAATTAGTTATAATATTACTGGTTTCAATCAAGGAATATTGCTGTTGTTTTATGGTTGTTGTTGTTGTTGTAATAATAGGAATAATACTAGTAATAATGATAGTGGCAGTAGTGTTAATGGTAGTAGTAATTATGATAATAATAATAATAATAATAATAATAATAATAATAATTCTAATAATTATAATTATAATAATAGTAATAATAGTAGTTATAATTATAATAGTAGTGACTATGATTATAATAATAGTTATACTAATAATAGTGATAGTAATATCAATAGTAATAATAATAGTTATGATAATAGTAAAAATAACAACAATATTGATAATAATGATGAAAATAATTGTGATTGTAATGATGAGAAATTTAGCAGTAATAGTAATAATTGTAATAATACTAATATTACTAATAGTAGTTACTGCAAAAATAAAAATAGTTATAATATTAATAATAAGGATAATAATAATAGTAATTATAATAGTAGTAGTAATAATAATAGTGAGTGTTATATTAGTAATAATAATGATGGTAATAATATTAGTAAATATAATGAAGTAATACTACTAATAACAGTAAGAGTAAGAGTAGTAATAGTAGTAATAATATTAATAGCGGTAGAAATAATAATAATAAGTTTAATAATAATAATAATAATAATAATAATAATAATAATAATAATAATAATAATTATTGTTTTTATAATTAATTAAAACAATTTCATTTTTTTATTTATTTATTTATATATATATATATATATATATATATATATATATATATATATATATATATATTTTAAATGGTGCCGGCCTAGGCTGACACCAGACAAACTATTTGTAGAGGGTTTAGGAGGATTAGAAGACCGAGAAGGGACAGCACAAACCAGGCCTCTACTGGAAAAGTGTAGAGAATGCTGGGACCTTGGGGAGGCTTTTTGCCACCCAAATCCCAAAGTAGACCAATTGTCTTTACCAGCGAGAAATCAATGGTAAGAGGTTGTTGCGATACCGCATCGTTATCTAAAAGAGGTTATAAATACTGGAAGTCTAGAGAGGCTTGTTGTAACTCAGACTCCAGGAAATACCACTGGTTGTTGTCGGTGAGCAATCACTGACGATGATCTGTGTAAGAACTTCTAGTGAGTACACATAATAATAATAAATGCTACAGCGGTTTATTTGTGAGGCAAACACTTATAGAAATGTTAGTACCAACTCATATAGTTATTTGTTGGTGTTAATTAACTCAAATGTCATAGGTTAATTAAAATTATTATTATTTCAATATATTTGTTAATATTATTTAATATACAGTTAAATCTTCTGTTAAAAATTATTTAAAAATATCCTCAAACATTATAGGTGTGCATTGTATTTAAATGTTTAGATTAAATGTATTGTATATTTCTAAATATGAATTAGTTAAGATTCTTTTGAGCTGTTCTTTACATATATTTTTATTTTGTTTATTTGTTTATTTAATTATTTTCTGTTTATTTCTGGTGACCCCACCATTTTATTTTTATTCAGTCTATGAGGATATGTGATAACATTGAAACGCTGGTTAATTGGCGTGTTTACGTCATTTTATAAATGATCTACTTGATTTTGAGCACTTTTGAAAATAGT
>OY744551.1:13779095-13896595 GCA_963556195.1 Sepiola atlantica
ATTCAATTCTTACTTCGCGCTTTGAGTATGGCAGGATTCGACTGTTACACTATAGGCTTCCCCACACTCACACCGTTTGGGTGATGTTAGCGAGCAACTAAATTGCAGTATGAGAACATCGAAACTATTGGCCTTCAGAGAACAGTGGCGCCACGACGGTTGTTTGCTAACTTTCTTGGATAGCGATGGAGAAAGTGAACTAGGAAACAAGCAGATGCGGTCAGTTTCGGTAGTAATCTGAGAGGCAATATGATATATCCAGTTCCAGGCTTAAATCAGATATATTTGGGGGAATATTGGCTGTGTCAACATCGATGTGTCAACGATGGTATGTAGTATGTATGTGTGCACTGTGTGTTTATTTATGATAGTCGCAAATGCTTTGGTGTAAAAGCCTGAAATTTATATTGTCCTGTTGATAAAACCGCTGCGTAAATCGGGGAAAGTGTTTGAATAACTCAAGAGTGGAAGCATTGAGCTGTTAAGAAATGAAGAAAAAATTACCCAGATGGCGAGAAATTACTAACATATTTCTTTGTAAATGCAGCAAAAAGTAAATATTCGTACGTAAAGAGTAAGAACATTTAGCTGATCAGAAGTAGAACCCCATGCTTTTGAGAATAACATAGCTTAGTTATCCTTAACCCTGCGTCTTGTCATCTCAATTTTCTTTGGACTATTATGTTGTCCTCACAAATAGTCACGGTGCATATAAACGATTTAAATATATATAGCTAGCTATGTATAGAAAATCCTTTTTTTTCTTAAATAATTCTAAAATCGAAACCTGGGCATGTAGGAAATAGAAATTACGACTTTATTATGTTATCTGCTCCATAATTATGCTGAGTACTTTTGGATTAAGTACTTTCCAACTAGAATATTAACTACAAACCGAAATATTTGGTAATTTCTTTCATCTATTATATACAATGCAGTTGTCTATGTGTACGCCCGACTTAATCTCTAAATCAACAAAACAAACACCCACAAAGTTGGTATTTTCATGATCGGCGTTGTTTCGGATAAATTATCACTAAAATTTAGAAAGTAATATTCATTTTTTGACCCTACACTGGCGCAGATTTCGTCAGTTTTCCAGCCACAAACTTAAGGAATTGGCTAAGCGGTGAGGCAAGAAGGGTGCGGAGATGGAAGGGTAAACGGGAGATAAAGAAAAGAGCAAAGTTATGTTACACTTTTTACCTTCTAGTCTTATACATCACTTTCCATCCTGCACCATTTACTTAAATAGCTTGTTTAGTACAAGCTACATAATAAAAATTCTCCACTCAGTCAATTTTCGTAAATATTGGTCCGTGTTCTTAAAAAACAAAACAAAACTAAAAATGGTTTCAATCGATTTCACCGAATTCCATATTTAATCCGTCAACACATTTTGTTTTGATTACTAGTATCCTTGAGGCAGTTGGAAGAGATAACTCGCACAGTCTCAAATCTAATTACACTGTGAGGATATCTAGAATACATTTAATTGGATAACATTTTTCGAATTTTACGCTAATATTTTAGTTTTCACAGATATTTCAAGCGTTTTCATTGGTTATCGATAGGAGTGGAAACGAAATAATATATGGTCTTCTTTGAATTTCTCACGTCGATCGCCTTCTATCTTGAAAGTAACATTGTATTTACACTAAGCATTTTTAATGTTATTTTTATACACGCTTTTAAATAAAAGCATAGGTAGTTTGAGGTAAACTCAAAATACTTGACTATTACAACATTCGAAAGTGATGTTGCATCCTTTTAGCTGACGAATAGAAAGTAATCTCTAGTTATAATGAAAGTTTTAATGTATAAAGTAAAGTATTATAGTCCTGTTGTGAACCTTAATCAAAAGAAAACATTACTTTTTTACCTGTCAAACATAGCTGAAACTGGCTAAACAATTCATCCTATGATCGGTGAGATTAAAGTTATTAATCCTTAATATATATTTTATGTTAAGTCTGCAACTCCACCCCTGCCCCTATATTGTAAAAGATTCAAAACAAGAACTCAGATAGCTAATTCCATTCTCTCTCTCTCTCTCTCTCTCTCTCTCTCTTTCTCTCTCTCTCTCTCTCTAATTATTTATCATTCTCTGCCTCTCTTTCTTTTTCTTTCTCTGCCTCGGTGTACCAAAACCCAAACGAAATTTCTATGTACCAATTGAATTTCTTAGAACATCCAATATGTGGAAGCAAATACCTCGATGCTACTTCCCAACCGACTACAACATGGTTATATTCACGTCTACTTTAAACAAAGAGTTGTAGAGCCGTCCTCTTGGATAATCATTTCCCTTCAATAAGTATCACTCTATTCCATCTATTGTTTCCAATCCAATCATGATGGCGATCATCGTCCAACTGACAATTTATTTAACTTTCATCCTTGCGTTGTACCCTGGCTTGGAAAAGCGGTGACGCATCACTCCAGTGTTTATGTGACCTTCTGTAGATCTCGTCGGGGAATCCGTCTTCATCCGTTGATCTTGTCCTTTCGTGGCGTCGTTCATCTCGGCAATTATTTATGTGATTCATCGGAGCCGGGCTTGCATGCAGACCAACGAATTGTGGTTGAGGATCACTTTAAAATATAAGGTAAGCACGCAACACTACATTTTCTAGAGAATTTTACTTATCAGATTTAATTAAAATTTAGACAGCACGTCTTCCTGGTCGAATTTACTATGTCTGTTTGTTTTATTAATCTACTTACTGTAGTCACCCCGCATTGTCTGGGAGTTAATATTCGCCTATTTTTGTTGAGCCATTTTCTTTCCAAAACTATGTTTTTACCATTTTTTTTGTTTAATAGCATTTTGAAAATTTAATCTAAGTATTAAGCTATCGTGTTCTCATTAAATTGTTAATTAAACTAACAATGTAATAAAATAATAACAACGTTTGTTAAGGTAACATTGTAATGTCTACGAATGTTCTGATATATATATTTACTCCTCCCCAGGAGTTAGGCACAAGGCCAGTTTTATCTTACTCCCACAAGTAAGATGTGACCCAAGATCGGGTCGAGAAAGTGGGGTTTGAAAAGCCAGTGCTCGAGAGGTGAGCACTCTGGCCATTTAAACATTGCCTGGGCAGCCCCGTCGGCATTCCCCGGTAGGGGCGCCTCAGACAGTAAGCAATAAACCTACTCCTCCCCAAAGAGGGGAGGCAAAGCCTGGGAGGGTGGACCTCCTAGAACTGCACAGGACAGGCGTGCAGTATCCATCGGAACAGATACTACACTTTGATCTTAGCCAAAAGACGAATGTTCTGATATAAATAGCGTCCAAAACATGATACCTTTTATAGTCAGGAATTTCGAAGACCGATGAAGTATTATTTTTCAAATATATAAGAACAATTGAAATGTTTGACTTGTTTAAGAAGGAACCAAAATGCATTCTTAAGAATTAAATTATGTCATTAACTCGCACCTGAAGGACCTCTGAGATTACATCGGTCGAATATTTAAGAAAATAACAACAAAGATGATAACACTGGTTAATACAAATAAACACAAATTATAAATTCTCATCTACAAAAAACTCTGAAACATGAGATTATGTTGATGTCTTGTTAAATTTAAATTCTATAACACAAACGAATATATGTTCCCTCGGGTCACAGGTTTTTGTTAGGCTGGGAGAATTACATAATTGTTAAACTACGACACGCACTACGTAGTAAAAGAAAATAAATTGTTTTTAACTAGTAAAATAATTTCCAATATGTATCTATTCATTTATTTTTTGTTATTATCGTTTATGTTTCGATTCATGTTTTGAAACATGATGTGAATCATAATCTATGACGTAACCCCAGAGTTACAGTTACTTTGTTAAAATAATGCTGTAAGTTATAAAAGAGTCCACATTACTCAGTTGGTTAACGTTCAGACTGACGATCTGAAGGTTCCTGGTTCGATTTCCGGTAATGACATCAGCTTTATTAGTTGGGATTTATCATTTGCTATTTATGCATTTAGATTTTTTTAAGTAGTGACGATCTCCGATATATATTTTAAATGAGATAACTTCCGAAATGCATTTTTAACGTTTAAAATTTGTGACTGACGAACAAAATCTATTTTTATTTATATAAGAATAAAGATAATGAATGAACATCCGTTTTAATTGTTATTATTTCTGCTTTTACGAAATCACAAATCGTTTGGTCTTTCATTTTTTTGTAGCAGAGTATGTGATATTCTATGATCCCTACGGTTTCTCTCTAGTTCAAAGTCGACAAATCCATCTGTTCGTCTCTTTGAAATGGTGGTTTGTGTATCCCTCTCTCGTTTGAGTATGAACAAAAGAAAACCGCACAATAACCTGGCTCATATCTTCGATGTATTATTCTTGAAACAACTTTAGTGGTACACCAAAGATTCCCATCGCCCGTTCACCACGACATGCGGGTTTAGGATAAACGGTGTTAAAAAAGGGCGACAAACTCAATTACTTGCCAAAAAGAAAACAGTATTCTCTTCTTTTCTACGTATCACTCTAGACTTCCCCTATGGCGCAACTTCCTACACGCAGCTTTAGTTCTACTCTTTTAACTTCAAATCGAATTTGTGATTTTCTTACTTAATTTTTAAGTTGAAAAGTTACAATTCTTAACCTTATCTTATAAACATATAAATATTATTACATCTTATTCATATGTTTTTTGATTAAACTTATGTAATTATTAGCAAATACCAAATGACCACATGTAATATATAGGAAATAACTTACTTTTCTTGAATATTCGGTAAGTAAAATTATCCACTATAAAATGGTTCTAGCCACAAATTAAGAAATAGGAAGTCATTTTCGTGATTTTGAATCTTTCTTAATCCGGAATTTAAAAAAATCTGACTGTTTTACATAGAACATAAAATAACGTTAGATTAAAGGAATGTTGTGATTTCCTATTTCTCTCCATTTGGTTTTAAATAATCACTTCAAGTTGTTTGCATCATAGTATTACGCAATACGATTATTATATCTCCCGTAGTCATGACATTGAATACGTTTTGATATTGTAGTACAAGAATAGTTACGCATGACAAAATTGAGGCATTATATTTCGTTTATTTCGCATTTTTACAGTAATAAAATCGTATTATTCTTTATTTATCTTTCTTACAAAATCTATAAGATGTTGTAAACTGCAGATTCCCATTTTTCCTCATATTCTGACAGAGATTCCAGATGAACAATGTCTTTCAGAAACCATTGCTTCTTTTACCAGTTGGTCATGCAACGGCTCTTCAGATAGCTGCAGATCTTGGGGTGGCTGGCAAATCGGTTGTACAGACCCATCATTCTGGGGTAGTTGCTGAACATGTTGGGGTAGGAGTTGTACATATTCTCCATGCAACAGTAGAACATCATATCACACCACATCATCTAGAAGAAGAGATAAATACATTAGGCTTAACTATGTAAACTTTAACATTAGTGGGGGTGAAAGGGCACCCTACTCCCTTAAAATTTAAATAAATGTTGTAGACCCGTGCTAGGGGTCACACAGATAACAACCACAAATTGTGACAGGTTAAAATATACAATGTATTTATTCATAGCAATACAGTAACGCCACTAAATGTGGTAGGAGATGACCGGATTCCTACCATGCGGTAAAACATGAATAGGAATGTCCTCTCTTTGAGTCTTTGCAACCATGGTATTTATTATAGATAGTTGCTTCCATTAATTCTTCAGTAGGGGTGATTTGTACTCCACAACAATAAACAAAGTAAGATTTCCCGCCAAATAAATTATGTTTAGCTACTTAAGCTGCCAAAGAAAATTACCATTCATCACTTCCGGGATAGATATAATACACATGTACTGCTCATATATTTCTATGTATGCAAATGTGTAGCTGGAAATGCTATACCCGCCAAATGACGTTTATTTTTTCAAGTTTTATATAAACATAACATGTGATACTAACCTGGTCACCCATGAACCACTGGCTACCACCATTGCGCATGCACAGACTCCTTTCCATGAAGGGCATGATCCTGTTGAAGGTGTTCATGTATCTCCAGTACATGTAGTTCTGAAAAATAACAAAATATCTTACATAAATTCATTGATAGCAAAACAACCGAGCTCATCAGAATGAGTGATTTTGATTGCTTGATATTTTATTTACTACAGTATCATTATTTAATAGTGTTGTCATCCTGTTTAATAGAAGAGATTGGAAGAATTCAAATATTCGTTAAAGGTAAGGAAGCATAACAAATGAATACATTCAAGGAAAGCTAGGGTAAATGATCCTCTGGCGAGTCAGATAAAGTCAGATATGACAAAAACGTGCGAAGGGAAAAAACAGGTAGTGTTTAAAATGTGAATCACTAGGGAAGTGACGTCATCGATAAAGTAAGTAAATATTTTGTAGCAAGAGAAACCAACTGGTGAGGGAGTCGAAGTGGGCATACAAAGCATTTCAACAATTTTTAAACAGTTTGAGATATTATACTATCTGCTCCTATTTCTGTACAATTTATTTTTTAAATATGTACTCCCGCCTGGATAACTGGTAATATGGAAATATTTTTTTTATCATCACACAAAAATAAAAACTATCAGTGAGGGGAATAACATATATTTAATTGGAGAATATGAAAGATTAGTCTTCCTTACAACTAAACTTTTCTTTGTTCCCCTTTTATTTACCCCAAACAAAGCACATTGCCACTGAAATGTAAGGCGCTACTGTGATTAGGGGCCAGATATTTTGGGAGTATCTGAAGTTGAAAGATGTTTATTTACATTACATTTGAATGTCTGCATATTGATACAGGCGGAGAAACAGAGAGCAGGGAGTTTATTCAAAAGGCTAGCTGTCCGAGGAAAGAAGCTATTAGACTAGAAGGTCTTCTAGCATCTGGGGACCTCTACAGTGAAGGGGTTGGATTTTGTTTTGCTGGTTGCGTTATTTCGTATATTTACGTTGAAGGATTACAAGTGGAGTCAGTTTGTCGGAGCACATTACATGAAAATACTAATAACATAGGCAAAGGATGAAAAATTGGGGAATTGGAGTGATGATGAAGCTTGGTAGACAGTGCTGGACCAAGAGACTTCTTTTAATAATTTGCTAAAAAAGGAGATACTAGTGGTTGGTGCACCAGCTCAGATGTGACAAAAAAAAAACTGCACAGGTAAATAGTGGTTTTATAGAGATATACGATATAGCCAGGTGTGAGAAGTTTGCTAGCCCTGTAGATGGAGCCCAATTGGCAACAAACTCGGAAGTATATTCTATGTATTTGTTTTTTTTTTCAATTTATATAACCTGTGAAGTTTGGAGTCTCGACAAGGTTACTATCAGCCATGGAAATCGGTGGTTAGAAAAGTTTTACATAATTCTTGAACGAAACGAGGTTTGTCTTGGTTAAATTAAATGTAAACATTCATTTATGGCTCCATTTCACTACAGACTGGAGTTCATTTTACAAGGATTCTTTTTCTGTGTAATTTGAACAAATGTGAATAAAAATAAAAATTAAAAGCTAAAATAACTTCATTGTATTTTAGACAACGTCGGACAGCTACATTGTTATTCACTAACAACACACCGTTTATCAAGGCCTAGAGGCTATTCGAGGATAAGAGTTAATGAGTGTGCCAGGTTGACGGTGAGACAACAACGATTGTTGTAACTGGTAAGAATTTGATTTTTTAAGAGGAAGACTCAACAATAATGGGTTTACATTGGTCTTGACAACAACCATGGTGTAGTCGACTGGGGCGCAGCCTCGTCGTATTTGTGTTCCACCGACTGGTAGTTCTTGGTAAAAAAAACTTTTCCCATTGAAGTTCCGTTTAATTTTATGCACACAGAGCGAGAACGGGAATTTATTGACAGTGGTTGTAACTAGACGAGTTCGTGTTGTGAATGTTTTACAGGAGGAAGCATAGATTGAAGCTCAGTCGAGCACACATCATGAAAATAACGAACGACTTGTAAATACAGAAATCGT
Organism: Sepiola atlantica; assembly: GCA_963556195.1. Taxonomy (NCBI): domain Eukaryota; kingdom Metazoa; phylum Mollusca; class Cephalopoda; order Sepiida; family Sepiolidae; genus Sepiola; species Sepiola atlantica. The sequence continues at coordinate 13,787,097 of OY744551.1, forward strand.
CAATGTATATATTAATACATTCTTAAGTGGTAATAAGACAGTAAAATATGGAAGCCCATATAGTGAATGGGGTATTGTGGTGACTACAAGTATAAATGTGATCGATGATTAAACATTCCAACGGTATTATAAGCATGTATGATTCAAGACTGAGATTTTCAGTTTAAGATCAACAGACTCTTCATAACCCACAGATTTAATGTCCCTGGTCTTAATTGTATTTATTTACAATGGATATAATTGAGAGAAAAGAGATGGATAAGTCACAGAGAGAAAAGAGAGTGAGATAAGAAAGAAGGGAAGAGGGAGACATTGGTTTAGCGCAAGAGAGAGAGAGAGAAGGGAAGAAGGTGTATTTATAATATACATAACAAATATTGACCAAATGGGTCACGAGTGGGCGACTGTTCAATACATTAACAAGGAGTATTCATATAGATATAAAGGGATATAATAAGACTTACGTCATAATTGCAGTTCATCATGTTACCGGATCCTCCCATCATGCCACTGGATCCTCCCATCATACCACCGGATCCTCCCATCATACCACCGGATCCTCCCATCATACCACCGGATCCTCCCATCATGTTACCGGATCCCATCATTCCACCGGATCCCATCATACCACCGGATCCCATGTTGGAACCCATCATGCCACCTTCACTCCAGTTGTACTGCAATACAAATGTTAAATAATAAATAAAAAGTTTGGTTGGTGTATGAAGCAACATTACGCCGAGGCTTATTTTACTTGTGATTCTGTCAAAAACATAGTGTTAATCAACCCCTTTTTAAAATTTTACTTCAGTTAGCTCTCAGAAATGAAAGGGGTATTTCTCTTGGGCTAACATTTGATTTCTGTATTAGATACATATATATTCGAGCGTTTATGTTAGATTCTCCTAGACTTCTGAAATGTTGAGTTTGTGAAGAATTAAAAAACACACATTTTCATCTCCTCAATCGACCACTTAACTATTTTATAGTTCATCTTTATTGTAGTTATTTATTTGTCTTTCTGAATTCCCGGACAACTATTAATCTAGTCTAGTAGAGTATCCAGCTTTTTGCTGGTATATGAGTTAACATCATTAGGTAGTTTTGTTTTACGGCATATCAACTCTTTTAGTGTTTTTTCTAAAATATGACGTTTTTTTATAGTTCATCTTTATTGTAGTTATTTCTTTGTCTTTCTGAATTCCCGGACAACTATTCATCTAGTCTAGTAGAGTATCCAGCTTTTTGCTGGTATATGAGTTAACATCATTAGGTAGTTTTGTTTTACGGCATATCAACTCTTTTAGTGTTTTTTCTAAAATATGACGTTTTTTTATAGTTCATCTTTATTGTAGTTATTTCTTTGTCTTTCTGAATTCCCGGACAACTATTCATCTAGTCTAGTAGAGTATCCAGCTTTTTGCTGGTATATGAGTTAACATCATTAGGAGGGGCACCATTCCTAGCATGAGTCAGTGCGTAGCCATGTCAAGGTTATCTCATTTGGGCTTCGAATACTATGTTATTTTGAATATTTGGGCAGGATTCACTTGTAAACCAAAGTATCCCCATGTAAAGGTTGTTTGGTTGTTTTATTTTACGGCATATCAACCCTTTTCAGGTTATTTAATGCCGAATGCAGTCATTTTGGTGAAAGTTTTTATGCTTCAAGTTGTTTATATCTTCAAATATTTATTCATGGTGCCTAGTTTGGTTGTCCCGCTTTACGGCACATCAACCCCTTTCAGGCCACTCAATGCCGAATGCAGTCATCCTGGTGAAAGTTTTTATGCTTCAAGTTCCTCACACGTTCAAATATTTATTGATGGTGTTTGGTTTGGTTGTTAAAGTATATTTGTTTTCTTCTCTTTTTTGTTTCTTTCCCCTTTTAATATCTGTTTGTATTTAACCCATAGTTGGGACCCTAACAGGTACTACCACTCCGGGTCAGGGTGGACCTGGGAGCAATGGTAATTAAGAGGAGGCTCCACATTCCCCAAAGCCCGTAAGCCGGATCTCACCATCGGATGTAGTTTAAGGTCATATCCAGGACCGGGAGTAGGGTAGGAAAAATAAAATAAAAAAGGGGAGGGAGAAAGGGAGAGGGGCTGTTGTTTTTGTTTTTGGTTTTGTAGAACATAATTAAGTTTTACAAAAAAAAAAAAAAAAAAAAAAACGTCAATGTAGGTGAATTTCGTCTCAGGGAGCTACAGGGCAGCCTGATCTGGTATCACCAGCCATGTAAAGGTGGCCTGACAAACACTTGTACAGAGAGATCAAAAACACTCGATGATTATGTATAGTAAGCATTCAAACTCTCCCTAATAATCATTCCACTTCTTTCTAGTAGGCATTAACATTCTATCGAATAGGTATCCACACCTTCTCTCGTAGGCATTCACACATTCTACAATAAGCATTCAATCTTTCTTCAATATGCATCCAAACTATCTCCAATTGACATTCAAACTCTTTCCATTAGAAATTCGAATTCTCTTCAACAGGTATTCAAACTCTCTCGTAAGCATTCAATTTACTAGCGCTACTCAATGTATTAATGTCAAGTATTCATAGGTGGGAAACTGATAAAAATAATTCGAATTCGAGCCTAGATGCTGTAAACGTGTGTACGTAAATTAGGTATTGGTGTTTTAATGTAAGAATACAGCGTTGAGTTATAATCTGTTATACATTTTTGGGTTGCGTCTACCTATACGCATTGCCTCGTTTATCGTTAGAGGGTCAGATATTTTCAGTGGGCGTGATCATTATGTGTTTAATTGCTTTTTAAAATTAGTGTTTTTTCTAAAATATAACGTTTGTGCATGAAGGTGTTCTAAGTGGCGTTCTTCTCGTGGGGATGTGATATTTAGTAGTGTAATAAATTGCGTATCTGTTAATGTAATAATTGCGTATCTGTTCTTGTAATAATTGCGTATCTGTTCTTGTAATAATTGCGTATCTGTTCTTGTAATAATTGCGTATCTGTTTTTTGTAATAATTGCGTATCTGTTGTTGTAATAATTACGCATCTGTTCGCGCAAAAATGCCTACATGTACTTGTCACATTTGCGTATTTCTTCTAATAAAATTGCATATCCATTCTTGTATAAATTACATATCTGTTCTTGTAAACATTGCGTATATTTTTATTTTGGAATTTGCGTATCTCTTCTTGCAAAAACGTGTCCTATATGTACTTGTAACATTTGCGTGTCTATTCTTGTAAAATTTGTACAAATTGCGCATCTGTTCATATAAAACTTACGCATATGTACTTGTAAAATCTCTTTTATCATTACTGTTTGTACTTTCTGTCATTTTTTCTGCTACTAGTTATCTTACGTTTTCATAGATAATGGGTTAAAAAATCTGACTCACCCTGAAGCGTCCGTTCTTCCAGTGGAAATACCTCATGTAATCGTGCATGATTTCATAGAAGCAATCACAGATATAGTCACACCTCATCATGTCCATGCTGCTCTTTGGGTAAAATCCTAAAATGAAACATACATTTAATATTTATAAATAAATTAGACTGAATTTACAAATCGCCAATTATATTACTCGTCATTTAATATACGGGATCATCCAACTCGACCATGTAATATTGAATAAAATTCACACCCCTTTTCTGCAACCCAAATATAGTATAAATAAACTTCAGTGTATTTCTGACTTATACACAACGTTCAAGTCATAAATGTCCAACCGTATTCTAATATATGAGGACATTTTGGTGATCGTCTCGTTAGTAAAGGGTGTGATACGAAAAAGCTTCAAAACAACCTGACTTTAACCGCTATATTTTTTATATATAGAGTTATCTTAAAGAAAATGTGTATCAACATTATCCCCAAACTATTCCTCAACTAGAAAAGGCCCTAATAAGTGAGTGTCAAAAGACGAGTATGACAGAATTATTTATAATTTTACACGTATCCACGTTTATTACCGAACGAAGATAAAAAAGACTGTTGCAAATTCACGAATGAAACTTGGTGACCAAGTCAATGACAGACTGAAAATTATTTGTACTGAACCTGCTTGGATTCAAGTAAGAATTATGAATTTTATTAATGATGCACAAAGTGGGATTTTCTGAGTATCGCCTTGTATTACGACATGCATTGAAGTAAAATATACAAACGACAGAGTATGAACAAAACTAAACAGGTACATATATATATATATATATATATATATATATATATATATATATATATATATATATATATATAGATAGATAGATAGATAGATAGATAGATAGATAGATATAAGGTGTCTCTGTAAACCGGGTCCGCTCCTGTGACTGTCAAAGATTGTTATTTCCCTGCGCTGATGAAGACGGAAAGCTCGAAACGACGTCGTATGTAGGTAGAATATAAAAATATAATCAAAGAAAAGCACCTTTAGGTAAAATTAAAAACAGGGCACTATTGGAGAGATGAAAAACAGACATTAACTAAAAGCCTCCATGCAATAATCCGACCTTGTCCTCGAGTTCTATCAGATGTTTTGATGTTTATACTCGCCGCTTTCAGTATGAATATAACTTAATTACTCCTTTATCATGTGATAATCCTCCGTGGCATAGGGACTGAGTGAACACTTACAGATTCATGGCGTCTCTGTGAACCGGGTTCGCGCCCTGTGACCGTCTTAGATTGTTATTTGCCTGCGCTCAAACGACATTATACGTAAGTAATATATTTAAATATGATTTTATACATATATATATATATATATATATATATATATATATATATATAACTATTTCATGTGTCCACAAAATTTTATGAGGAGACATCATTTTTATGTATCAATTTTCAGTAGCTACTTCAACAGTGCTCGATACGTAAGTAGAGCTAGGTAGTAAGCTATGAAAATATATTTATAGCAATTAAGCTACACAGAGGCTCCTGCGTTTCATCCCCGGGAGGAATCTTCAGGCTAAAATGCATTTCAGCCTGAATAATCCCCCTGGGGATGAAATGCGGGAGCCTCTGTGTAGCTTAATTGCCATAAATATATTTTCATAGCTTACTATATATATATAAATATGACGTCACTTGCTTTATATACATCATTCTTTCCCTTATAGAAGTAAAATGCCTGTACGTCTCGCCGCTTTAAATGTGTTAAAATTATCATTGTTTATAAGCTATTCAGAATTGGCCGATCGGGTAGCGACGTTGGATTTAGGTTGAAAAAGTCTTGTAATCCAGGGTTTCGAATCGTGTGACCGGTAATGAATAGTCATATCTCTATGCTGAAGAGTCCCGATTGAAATATATAAATATATGTCGGACAACATATTGGCTGTCTGTGTTAATCCGTGCCTAAGCGTATCTTTTAAATAAAATGTTATTAAGTCATGTTATAAATTTAACACACATTTAATCAATTACTGTAATACAACAAAACACTACGTGGAATAATTTTAAGTATATTCAAGCGGAAACTAACAATTTAAAACTAGGTGATATGGGGAATGTGTAGTATCTCTTCTGATACTACACTTTATCTTTTTTGTCCTAGGTCAACGCAAGAGAAATCATAACAGACGGTGTGCTGACTATTTAAAAACAGAAATCAAAGTACGCATTTAATTAGTATATTATTGTACATTTTTATTAAAGTAACTTACCGAATTCTCTTGACAAGTACCTGCAAATAGACATGGTCTCAGGCATCCTCATACCACCATCCATCTCCAAGCAAGGGAGATAATTACAGGGGAAATCTGAAAGAGAAAATAATAAAGACATAAAGATCGACGTCATTTTCATACATAAGAATACTTATATAAGGATGCAAATAATGTTTATGCATTTTTATACGAAACGAGTCGCTACCATGTTACAGGTTTATTGACAGGTGAATAATGAATAATACTATGAGAGGATTGAAAACGATGTATAGAATAAGTTACATTCGATTACTTAACATTGGCATTTGGACATTTGACATTGAACATTAATTAATAGTATATACACGTTTCAAACTGGTTTCCTAAAACTGAAGGTTATACACTATTCCGGTCGTTGCGCTCACTGGCCTTTTTCGGGTACATTTAATCCTGGCCGGTTGCCCTTTCAAAATTTTCGAACTGCAAACTTTAATAAATCTATTAGAGTGGATTTATTTTAGTGCGCTCCCCTGGATCAAATTAGTAAACATGTCTACATAGGTATAGGCTTTGGTTAAAATCGGGAGATTTTTTGGCCTCACACGACGGCAAAATTAGACAAAAGCCACTCTATTTATTTGAGACACTGTGGATTAGTGAAAAATTAAAATTGCCCCAGTTCAGTAAGAGTTCCATTTTTCGGAATGAAGGCAGAGCATAGCGTACACTTTAATTCTTGCCTTAAGGCAAGGAAAGTACTGCGTCGTCACTTATCAATGGCAAAAGCCACTCAAGTATAAGGATTTCTATAGGAAGTTGGACGTTCTATCCACGTTAACGTAACTTTGCAGAATTAAGAGCTGACACTCTATAACTAACAGTCCAATGCATGTAAATAATATAGATACACATTTTAGATATGGAAGTATATACATATGAAACACATCACTCAATAAATCCCGGACCTGACAGAAAGATAGCGCAACTAGTATGAACTCCATACAATTATTATAAAGGACTAACCTTCAAATGGTACGTGCTAAATTGTTAGGATAATCGGATTATCAGTTTACAAAAGAGATTTATTGTGAAACTACGGTTGAACATTTTCAAAACAATGGAAAAATCTGAATGTCATGAGTTTACAAAGCATCGCTTTTTGATGTGAAAATATTCTGTTTTTGCAAAGTAATTGCTTGATGAATGTAATTCGGGGTCTGCTCCGTCAGGAACAACGGTTAACTTGTGATATCTTCACATTAAATTTAGTCGTGCATATACAAATAATTCTGAACGCTCAGGCCATCCAAGTTAAAAAATTATCCGGAAAATATAAAAATTATTATCACCATTTCCGATGAACATTTGTCAGTGAGAAAACTCTGTTCTAAGTGGGTGCTACGTTTGCTCACATTCAATCAAAAATACGAACGTGTCGACATTCCTACAAATGTTTGCAACTGTTTGAAAGCAATAGGAAATAGTTTTTACATCAATATGTGACAATGTATCAAGTCCCTCACTATCCAGCAAAGCTCCAGCTCCGGTCTTCTTGCCGACATTTTTGCATCCTTGTGCTTGTTTGATAAGCACTTCGATGGAATGTGCTCCGATGAACTTGTAGCTCTGTTGCCTCCTCGAAGTAAATACTCTCGACACACCCAAGAATCAGCTGACTCCCATCAACTCACTATGAAGGCCCCCACCTACTGGAGAGCCTTCTACTCTAATAGCTTCTTTACTCGAGCTACCGGTCATTGGAACTATCCCTGCTCCCTGTTTCCCCGACTGTACCAACATGCAGAAATTAAAACTAATGTAAACAATAATCTCGAAGCACAGCTCTCAATTTAGGATGACACCCTAAAGTTTTACTATAATTCTCAGTAGACATTTACGTCTACACGGGAAACTTGCGTAGTTTGGGGTGAGCTTAGTTTGAAAACAAAAAACAGAGTTCAATCATTTCACCGCTGAGTAGACAGCAGCAGGTGAAAGCAGCCCAAAGCAATCAAAGACGCAAACATCAGCGGGTAAGGTTTTGGCGTCCATATTTTGGAGTGTATTACCTTAAGAGGGGAATCAAAATCAATAGCGAATATTATATAGCATTATTTATACGCTTGAAGGAATAAATCGTAAAAACCGGCGAGAAATTAAAAAGAAAAAAGTGCTCTTTCACCACGAGAAAGCATCGTGTCACAAGTTGATCGCAACGATGATAAAACTACATAAATTTCACTTCGAAACTTCGAATTTCTTCCGCCATAAACCCAGTTACTACTGTCTTTTTGAAGACCTCAAAGAATGCTGAAAGGAGAGAGATTTTGCTCGAATGAAGAAATAATATCGGAATCTTAGACGCATTTTGAACTCAAAGACAAATCGTTCTACCAAATAACATCGAATTGTCCAAGAAGCATTGAAACGTGTGTACAACACTAGAAGATGACTATGTTGATGTATAAAATCGAATGTTGCCTACAAGTTGATGTTTTATGAGTTAGTGCCAGGACGTACTATGTGAGATGTTGAGTATATTTATTTTCCTACTTTGTGTGAGGTTAAGCATAAGGTCACGTTGGGTTTCAAAAGTGCACTCTGGCCTACAAAAGTGCTTGAGCCGCCTCATCAGCAATGCCAGGTAGAAGCATTTCAAGCGATTAGCAATAAAGTACTCCTTTTCTCAAAAAGAATGTAATGTCTGGGATTTAATAGAACACTAACTCAGCATCGCAGCAACAAAGCCACTGTTTGTGTTAAGATCATAGTTTAAAATTGGTATATATCTATATATATATATATATATATATATATATATATATATATATATAAATAAATCAGTTATATCTACACACACACACACATATATATATATATATATATATATATATATATATATATATATATATATGTATATATATATATATATATATGTATATATATATATATATATATATATATATATATTCAAACAAAATATAATAACAGTATTGGATTCTTAACTTCATTAAAAAAAGAACGGATTATCATCCGAAATATTTATTTATTTATTGTATAAACAAGTAAAAACATCTCGGGATCTTATCGATTTCTTAAACAAAATTGTATTTCATGATAGAAACATAACTTCTAATGTGAAAAAAACATTTTATTATCATCTATCAGCGTATCGACACTTATTTTATCTATTATGTGTACTACCATCAGTATCACATGATTTCGATACGACACCGTCTCTACATTACAGCAAGGTGAGCGTCGTCGTTGGGACTTTACACCCAAAAGGTTTGGCGTTGAGAAATAGTTTTTTAAAATATTATAACAATGTCAAATTCTTATTTTCATTGAAAAAGAAGGGATGATCGTCCGAAATAGTTGATTTGCTGTATAAAAAATATTAGCATACTATCTATTACTTAAACACAATTGTTTTTCACACATATATATATATATATATATATATATATATATATAAGTTATGAGAATAACAATTGGGTAAAATGTAATATTTATTAAATCATCAATTGCACAAAACAGCAGATATATATATATATATATATATATATATATATATATATATATACATATATATATATATATATATATATATATATATGTGTGTGTGTGTGTGTGTGTGTGTTACTTCAAGTACCAGCACTTCGCTGGGCATCCACTAGACTAGATGAATTCTTGTCCTGGAATGAGGTAAAACCAAGAGACCACAAGAAAGATATACTATAAATTTGTTAACTGGTCATTTAGGGAGAGGAAAATTAATGTTCTTAAGCTCTTTTCATACTCAATGTTTGACAGATAAATAGAACTTTAATTGAATATTTGAATAGCTATGCAACTCATATAGAGATCAAGTGTTTACCCAAGAAAGTGGTGCCTTGATTTCTGAAAACTTATACTGAAGTTAAATGAAACACATATATATATATATATATATATATATATATATATATATATATATATATATATATATATATATATATATATTTAGATTTTTCACTTATAAAATAGATCATTCAGTGAAGACCGGGGTTGTTCCAATAAAAAACAAGCTCGATGATACTCGATTACAGAGTACAGAGCATTTATATGTGATTTTATGAAGGCTTACCAAAGCATTCCTTTCAAGACACCAATGATCACCATTAAAGATATTTTTTCCTACAAATACTATTTATTCAAATTAAATGTTTTTTCCTACACGTGTTTCACTACCAAGCAGTTACTTGCTAGGCAGATCATCAGGGAAATTAAATGTCTGGAATACTGGTTTCAACTGCCGACAAAACACAATGTGGCGTTGTAATAGTTGAGGTCACTTAAGAAGAGAAGAGGAAAAAAATAAAAATAAAAATAAAAGTCAAACTTAAAAAGCAAGGAAGAACAACGATAAAAAAAAGAAAGTCCTAGAAAAGTCTTAGAAAAGTAGCTTGTGCATTATTTCTTCCACCAAGCCAACAAGCAAATAATCGGTCCCAAATACATTCAATAATACCACAAAACCGGAACAATGTGCGATAATACACTTTTCACGTCGGCCGGTACAATGATGAATAAGCCCCCCCCCCCCACAAGAAAACAAAAGAACTAAATCATTCAAGTTACCGCTCACAAGTTACCATTCCAACCCAATGATAGTATGGGAATTCTAAATCCAATTTCTCACAAAGAAAAGTCAACACAAATGTTCGTCCGAGTTCAAAGAGTCTTATTTCAATTGTTGATTTATTACCCTTCGAAATAAACACACGACGAGTTGAATGTCAATCCCGCAGAAAACTCCCTTCCATCAAGAAAAAATCTTAATATAGAAACTATTTATTCAAAATACTGTTTCTAAAAATATTTATTATTAAACCTATTCCTTATAGAAATTAATTATCTAGTGTCTGGGACGTCATTTTACATTTTGGGAAAATATCCTTCATTTAATTAACTGCCGAATTATTATCGTTTTGTTGTTTAACGAAGCGAAAAAAGCCCATCCCGCAGAATTATTTTTTTTAAAATTATTCATATATACAAAATTAAACTGTTATTATAAAAAGGCCTTCTACAAAAATCTAGTTATTATTTTAAATCATTTAAAATATTTCCTTAACGGCTGACACAGCCGTTTGCAACTCTCTGTGGAGAATATTATTCTATATTTCATAAATAAATGTTACTACGGAATATCGTTATCAGAAATCTATTTTCTATTTTGAAAAAAACCAAACTTTTTTTTAATGGACCGGTTTATTTTTTTGTCAACTTTACGGGAAAATATCACTCTTACTCGTTAAATGACAGGAGACTTTATTATTACTAATTTAAAATCCCGTACAAAATACTTTTTATAAAAATCCAATTGTTTCTATTTTTAGAAATTAAGTCCGTGTCGGCATGCATGTTTTTAAAATTATTTTTTCCTTAATTACTTTTCCCCATTCCTGCCACCAAATTGTTTTATTTATTTTAATCTAATTACAAACTAATTTAATGTAACCTAATTTAATTAAATAGTGATAGAATCCAGGTTGCTATTTCTTATTTTTCACTTAAAATTACTTGAAATCCCCAATTCATTTCGTATAATATATCTATTTCTGAGAATAAATTGTGATTTATTATTTATTATTCCACTATCTTTTTATATGTAACACAATTTCCCCCCTATATTCCGCTGAATAAGTATTTACTATAGTTGACTATCACTGGGCCTTATTCCGATAGAATATTCCTACCTTATCACCCCCAACCTAAGTCTCAAGTATCCGCTAATAATTGAATCAAGACATATCTTAGCATAAGTACGTGTTACTAATTCTCATCCTCCATATTATACACTAATTATTGCCCCAGATTGCCTCAGGAAGTGTCCATCCTGCCTATCTCTGCTGTAAGTTTATACTTCCCCCAATTCCCCTCCTATCCAGGTTTTAGGCTTGATAACAGGTAACGGTTTCTATGCAGACATCATTGTAGTATTTCCTGCCTAGCGTTCAGTAAATTATCTCTAGATGTCATGATGTGGTACGACTCCAATGCACATAGGTTGCATCTCTTCTTTTTGTTCGGTTTATATTTGTTAGCCCTCCCTAAAATTGACCATTTCAGTTCGAAAGGGTCTTGCCTAGCAATGAGGTTTCTCACAAAACGGCCAACAGAAGTGTTAGGCCTATCTATGTCTTCCCTTTGGCCTCCCCTGAAGGAACTCATGTGGTTTCTGAATCTATCTTTGAACTCACCCCCGGTTGAACCGATATATGATTTCCTACTACTCTCTGTTATCACATCGCATTTGTAGACAATGCTTGAAACTCTACGGTTCCCCCCCAGTGGACAGATGTTAGAAGCTCTGCAGTTACAGTTGTGTGCTGGGCCGTTGCTGGATGTTCTACTACTATGGTTATTTATAATGGAGGTTCTCACTGAACTGGTGTTACTGGGATCAACACCAGAAGAGAACATGGCTTCCCTTGTTTTAGTTATCTTAGAATTATTATATCCTATGATGGATGTGGCTATATTTCTACAGGTTGAATAAGACAGTTTTGGGGAGGGGGGGAACCGTAGAGTTTCAAGCATTGTCTACAAATGCGATGTGATAACTATCTAGAGATAATTTACTGAACGCTAGGCAGGAAATACTACAATGATGTCTGCATAGAAACCGTTACCTGTTATCAAGCCTAAAACCTGGATAGGAGGGGAATTGGGGGAAGTATAAACTTACAGCAGAGATAGGCAGGATGGACACTTCCTGAGGCAATCTGGGGCAATAATTAGTGTATAATATGGAGGATGAGAATTAGTAACACGTACTTATGCTAAGATATGTCTTGATTCAATTATTAGCGGATACTTGAGACTTAGGTTGGGGGTGATAAGTAGGAATATTCTATCGGAATAAGGCCCAGTGATAGTCAACTATAGTAAATACTTATTCAGCGGAATATAGGGGGGAAATTGTGTTACATATAAAAAGATAGTGGAATAATAAATAATAAATCACAATTTATTCTCAGAAATAGATATATTATACGAAATGCATTGGGGATTTCAAGTAATTTTAAGTGAAAAATAAGAAATAGCAACCTGGATTCTATCACTATTTAATTAAATTAGGTTAAATTAAATTAGTTTTTAATTAGATTAAAATAAATAAAACAATTTGGTGGCAGGAATGGGGAAAAGTAATTAAGGAAAAAATAATTTTAAAAACATGCATGCCGACACGGACTTAATTTCTAAAAATAGAAACAATTGGATTTTTATAAAAAATATTTTGTACGGGATTTTAAATTAGTAATAATAAAGTCTCCTGTCATTTAACGAGTAAGAGTGATATTTTCCCGTAAAGTTGACAAAAAAATAAACCGGTCCATTAAAAAAAAGTTTGGTTTTTTTCAAAATAGAAAATAGATTTCTGATAACGATATTCCGTAGTAACATTTATTTATGAAATATAGAATAATATTCTCCACAGAGAGTTGCAAACGGCTGTGTCAGCCGTTAAGGAAATATTTTAAATGATTTAAAATAATAACTAGATTTTTGTAGAAGGCCTTTTTATAATAACAGTTTATTTTTGATATATGGATAATTTTTTAAAAAATAATTCTGCGGGATGGGCTTTTTTCGCTTCGTTAAACAACAAAACGATAATAATTCGGCAGTTAATTAAATGAAGGATATTTTCCCAAAATGTAAAATGACGTCCCAGACACTAGATAATTAATTTCTATAAGGAATAGGTTTAATAATAAATATTTTTAGAAACAGTATTTTGAATAAATAGTTTCTATATTAAGATTTTTTCTTGATGGAAGGGAGTTTTCTGCGGGATTGACATTCAACTCGTCGTGTGTTTATTTCGAAGGGTAATAAATCAACAATTGAAATAAGACTCTTTGAACTCGGACGAACATTTGTGTTGACTTTTCTTTGTGAGAAATTGGATTTAGAATTCCCATACTATCATTGGGTTGGAATGGTAACTTGTGAGCGGTAACTTGAATGATTTAGTTCTTTTGTTTTCTTGTGGGGGGGGGACTTATTCATCATTGTACCGGCCGACGTGAAAAGTGTATTATCGCACATTGTTCCGGTTTTGTGGTATTATTGAATGTATTTGGGACCGATTATTTGCTTGTTGGCTTGGTGGAAGAAATAATGCACAAGCTACTTTTCTAAGACTTTTCTAGGACTTTCTTTTTTTTATCGTTGTTCTTCCTTGCTTTTTAAGTTTGACTTTTATTTTTATTTTTATTTTTTTCCTCTTCTCTTCTTAAGTGACCTCAACTATTACAACGCCACATTGTGTTTTGTCGGCAGTTGAAACCAGTATTCCAGACATTTAATTTCCCTGATGATCTGCCAAGCAAGTAACTGCTTGGTAGTGAAACACGTGTAGGAAAAAACATTTAATTTGAATAAATAGTATTTGTAGAAAAAATATCTTTAATGGTGATCATTGGTGTCTTGAAAGGAATGCTTTGGTAAGCCTTCATAAAATCATATATATATATATATATATATATATATATATATGTATATTTATATAAATCCAAGTAAAGTAAACCTCCATAGAATAAAAATATAATCAATTTCAAAAGTGTTTATATAATAGGGCTCAATAAAAAATAGAGTTAGTTATATTTTTTATACAAACATGTACAAACAACAACTAAACTGTTATCGAGCTTTAGTTATAATAAGCTAAGATCTCTTCAGTCGGAAAAGTGTATATATATATATATGCATATATATATATATATATATATATATATATATATATATATATATATATGCATATATATACATATTAATATAGATTTTGTTATTGTATTTACTTATGATAGAAACTGTTTTCTTAGTATTTTCCACTTCCTAAGGGATGAAGACTATTGCATTAAGCCACTCTTTTTTAAAGACGTGTAATTATTTTGGTTTTATGTATATATATATATTATTATTTAATTTTTACGTACAAAAAATGAATCTCTGGACACGTGTTTCTGGCTATCAGCCGTCAACAGCATGTCTTACAAGGGCAAAGATCAAACCTACAATATTACTGTCGGCAGACTAGTGTTTTACTACTAGACGACAAACACCTTGCCTACATATGTAAGAGACACAAAAATATATACCCCCACATACATATAAAGGAACATATCCACACACATTTATATATATAAATATAAATATATATATATATATATATATATATATATATATATATATATATATATAAACACGAAAACACACACACATATATATTATGGGTTTGACACTGGTAGGCAAAAAAATAGTGTCCACTTACCTTAAAGCAACACATTTTTAACCTAAATATTAAGTTCTTTTAGGTTACAAATGAGGTAAAATGTAAACAAAAACAAAAACGATACATTAAGCCCTAGTACTTTTATTCTACAATCAGGGGCCGGTTTATAGGGGTGCATATCTTTCTGCGTTTGTGCTGGCGGCGTCTAACCTACTGATGTGCACTAAACTACAAGCAGGCCTCATTTGCCAAAACTTATGAATCGCAAATGACGAAACAGCCATCTGTGCATGACTACACATGCACACACACGTATATATATATATATATATATATATATATATATGATTATTTTTATTAACATGAGATCTTAGTTCATGAGAAGTGTTGATCGATAACATCGACGAGCCAGTGTCGCAGATTTTGTACATGTCTGTGTAAATAAAAATAATCACATATAAAAGCTCTATTTGATATGGGCACTTTTTACAAACCCGGTTTAAATTCATTGGATTACTACCCTGTGGATATTTTACCTGGATTATATTATGATTATATATATATATATATATATATATATATATATATGTGTGTGTGTGGGGGGGGTTGTCTGTATATAAGAAGGTAAGTTATGAGATTAAAAATTGGGAAGATTACACTGTCTATTAGATCATCAATTATACTGAGAAACTAATAAAAAACTTAGAACGGATCAAAAAAGATATGCAGACACAAGTGGTTCGTAATATTTAAATAAATATGGTTATATATATATATATATAGGATTAACTTAGACGGATACAAACATACGGAAGACCAAGATAGGCCCACGGACATATACGAACACTTAAAGTTGTACGAAAAATTAATATTGTCAACTACTTCTTACCATTCCTGCAACGATCCCAGTCGGAGAATTCGTATCTCTTGTCCATGTATTTGACGCCGGCCATATGGAACATCATACGCATGCATTCGGCACGGCCACGGCCATTGAAGTAATGGAGGGTGTAGTTAGGCATGGTGGAGTTGTTTTCGGCTTCTCAGCTAAACCAAAAGCAGAATTTGAACACAACAGTGGCTGATCTGTGGCCGAAGAGTCGGAAACCGCCGTATTTATACCCTTCTTCTCCCAATTATATTCACGTCATACATTATCGAGTATTAACTAGAAAGTTTAAAAGACGGCCACGAAACTAGATCAATGATTGGTAACAAGTAAAATGTACTGTAAAACTACAAAGAAAAATGGGCCATTAAGAAACTCGTATCAGCCATTATCTAACATTGTACAAAAAGATCATTGGTATTTTAATCAAACCTAATTATAATAGTTTACTACTCTTGATCCTTTATTTTGCTGAGCACTTTCCTTTTTAATTGACGCCCGAAATAAAGTGGCGGTTGATTAGAGCTTTTCATCAAGACATGTTCTTGTTGATCAGCGAGAAAAGCGAAATGCCCACCGCCTCCATTGTTCCGATTCACTTAAAATGTACCACAATGTACTTTAGGTACAAATGTTTGTTTGAAACAACTCGTCGTTAATTAACGATAATTACTCGCCATTCATAAAGTGTCTAACTCACGAAGTAACTATGTACTATTTATCTGTGCACTTTCTAAGATTGTTCTGTTTATTCTGTTTCGTTACTTTGGCATACTTTCAATACATTCCGTAGTTGCATTCGCATGTTACCGGCCGTCCCGGTTTCGAATACCTGTGTAAATACATTTTCTCTTTGTGATAAACAGTCAAATTTCGTTTCATGAACGACTCGGAACTGAAACAATACGAATTTCGAACAGAATAAAATTAAGCTGGAAAGGTTCGGTTTCCTAACCAAATTGTGATTCCCGGACCACGCCGACGTCAACGGAAGCATACCGACTGATGAAACACTAACGGTTTTGTGCAGGGTTGCTACTTCTGGAAATGTATATCCAGATTTGGGTGTTTAAAATAAATCTGGGTTTTTACATTTTTTAATCTGCGTTTTTTCTAAAGAATTAGTTTTTTTTAAATACCTGCTTAAATGTAATACCTATTACAAATTATTAGTAAAATTGTAAAAATATACACTAAAAATAGTCTTAATTCTATAAAAAGTTTAAAAGATAATAATTTAACGAAATATCGTGTTATGTTATACCTCATAATTAGTATTGAAAATAATAATATAACTCATTCATTTATTTGGTATGAATCAGATGATTTTATTGTTGGCATTGGTTTCCCTGATATATTTCTAGTTAGAATTATTTCTCGAAAAACATCGGGTACTTACGAGAGGGACCTGGTAAAGGTTGCCAATATTTTAAGGAAAAGTGTTTATGTAGACTGAACTGGATTCGAACATCGCACACTCACGTTGTCATCTTGTGTCATTAGCCACTTAGCCTCATAATAATATAACTGATGATTAATATTTATTTGTTAACCCATTAAATATCTTAAGATTAGTCTATATACAAGAATTAACGAATTAATATATTCTACATTATTTTTATTGGAAAATATTATCCAGTTTTCGAATTATTCGGTTTTAAAATAGCTTTACAGAACGGATTATGTTTAGAACTCGAGGTTCCACTATACATATTGTCTTGGATATTGCCAAGCTTGTCAGGAACTTCAATACAAACAAGTCATTGTACTTCAAAAGCTGCTACAAGAAGTTTCTTCGATTCTAACAACATTATAAAATCGTGTCTTTAATGGGGAGCACATCTGTCTATTTGGAAAACCTCGTGTGGTTGCCCAGTATTTAAAAAATACTGGTGATCAGCACTCTACATCCAAATAAAGACCGATCCGTATCCTATGCTTCATAAGTAAGTCGCTCGAATCTGTGATAAATCAAGCAATTGTCAATCATCTTAGCAAAACAATCTACCTAGTGACAAGCAATACCGATGTCGGCTTGAAATTAAACTTGCCGATATGCTAAATGTAATATCGCATAGGATCAACAAATCTCTTAATGGAGTAGTTGTTTCTAAAGCAGTAGCCCTTGAAATATTAAAGCTCTTTGAATCGGCTGAACCAAAGTGTTTCTTTACAAACTAGCGAGCTATAGAATATATGGCAAAGTACATAGAACCAACGCCAGCGTTCCTCAAGTATGAATCATCGGGCACATCACTAATTATCAACGCACCATTTATCTATGAACTTTTAAATATTGTTCTATTAAGACTTTTTGTTACTCAGGGTTTGTTCTTGGCTTTTTGGCTAAGATCAAAGTGTAGTATCTGTTCCGATGGATACTGCACCCCATAGACCGGTATTGTCTTGGCCTTCGGGGCTTGATTTACGCCAGTCGATGGGTCTGTCCTGTGCAGTTCTAGGAGGTCCACCCTTCCAGGCTTCGTCTCCTCTCTTTGGGGAGGAGTAAGTTTATTGTTTGCTGCCTGAGGCGCCCCTACCGGAGAATGCCGACGGGGCTTCCCAGGCAATTTTTAAACCCCACTTTCCCGACCCGACCTTGGGTCACATCTTACTTGTGGGAGTAAGATAAAAAACTGGCCTTGTGCCTAACTCCTGGAGAGGAGTAAATCAATACTCAGGGTTATAGTATTGTTAGTGAGGTTCTTAACATTATTAAGTCTTTTCTTTCTGATCAAAACTTGCGAGTAACTTTGGACGGGGTCTCGTAATTCTCTTTTCTTATCAATGCTGGTGTTCATCAGGGCTCTATTCTAGGCTCAACACTGTTTCTTCTCTATATGAATGATCTTCCAGAGAATATTTTTCAGAAAAATTACAGCTATTCTGATTATACTACTATATATTCTGGTGTTGCTTCTGACCAATCTCCCTCGGATCAGTTGAAATATGCAGCTGATCTAGAAGAGTATATTGGTTACGTTATCGATGGGTATACGAAATAGCGTATTTCCTTTAATCCAGTTAAGACTCAGCTCATGTCTTTCAATAGTAGTCGTGCTCCTTTTCTTTCTAAGATTTTCATGGATGGCTATTCTCTTGAGGAGAAACTGACGCCGAAACTTCTTGGTATTTCTTCATGATCAAGTCATTTTTGGAGTTCATACACTAGATCCATTACTTTTTCTGCTTCTCGTAAAGTTGGTTCTGTATATCTCTCTAAACATATTCTCACACCTGGGGCTATTCTCTATCTCTACAAATTTGCAATCAGACTATGCATGGAGTACTGTTGTCATATTTGGACTGGTAAATCTTTGTTACATTTGAAGGTTCTTGATAAGATGCAGAAACGTGTCTTAATTTGATTGGCCCTACGTGTTCCTTCTTCTATGCACCCTCTCTCTCACAGACGTGGTGTTACTAGTCTCAGTCTTTTCTATAAATACTATTATTGCATGTGTCCTGCAGAATTATGTGATCTATTCTCCGTTTATTTTGTTCCAACCTGTTTGAGGATACTGTGATAGAGACTATATTTATAGGGGAAAATCTAAGTGGGAAGTTTGTCAGCAAAATGTTTGTTCACATTACATTTAATTTCTGAATGTCAATACGATCGGAAAAACAAAGCAGAGAGGAAATTCAAAATGTAAGCGGCCAGACGAAAGAAGGTATGAGAGTAGAAGGTTTACTAACATACGGGAACTCGATATTAAGGAATATGAAGGGGTGTGATTTTTCTACTAGTTATTAGCACAGTGAGTTCATCCGAGCACAAGCCGCGAGAGTACTTGAGAAATAGAAGAGTACAACACTGATGCAATATGACAGGGACTGGGCCTTTGTAAACAAATTATTATGTTACGTACTGTTTGTGCACACTATTCAAGAGAAAAAGGGTGGGGGTTGGTGCACTAACCCAGATTTGACAAAAATACTTCATGCGTAAACGAATGGTAGGTTTATAGAGATATATGCTACTAGAAGATGTGAGGAGTTTTCTAACCCAGTAGACGGATCTTAACCCTAACCCTAACCTTTTTTGACGCAGACATTGTATTATCTTCTCTGCATTTATTCCCATTTATGATATATATATATATATGATAATTTTATTTACACAGACATGTACAAAATCTGCGACACTGGCATGTCGATGTTATCGATCAACAGTAACTATAAACTGAGATCTCATCAGGCAGAGTTAGAATCCGATCTTATATAGTTTATAGTAACTGTTGATCGATTACATCGACATGCCAGTGTCGCAGATTTTGTACATGTTTGTGTAAATAATATTATCATATATAAAGCTCTATTTTAATATTGAGCACTTTTTATAAACCCGGTTAAAATTCTCTGGATTACCACCCTGTGGATATTTTTCACCTGGATTATTACCATTATTATATATATATATATATATATATATATATATATATATATATATATATATATATATATATATATATATATACTTCCATCCCGTCACAGAAAAGTTATTGAATAAAACCCGTACTCATTCTAGCCCCATGACAAAACCATTTCATGTGGTGAGAGGAAGCGGAAAAGTAAATAACAAGTCAGCAACTTCAGACTTACCTGCCTTACTCAACTTCCGAAAATAAATAATCTAAAACATCATCTATATGTACGCACGTTCTAAAGATTACATCTTTATTCACTATCGAAATTACATTTTTGTAAAATCTTTAATAGAGAAATACATTCCGGATAAGCACTTTAATATTTTGTCAAAGCTTCACGGTATATTATAAGTAGTAAATGAATATTCTAGGAATTAATACAAAAACATATTTTAGTATAAAAAAATGGGGATTTACTTTCACATTAATAATTTTTTTAATAAAACAGATCAACAAAGGTGCTCATGTGATATCAGCAATGTGTCTTCAAAAATAAATTTGTCGGAATTATTACCAGAATAATACCAAAAGAATTCAACTGAAAATGGTGATAAGATAAATAAAAGAAAAAAACTGTTAGTAACGATTCAGTTGTTTTTGTGTCTTTAAGTTATTTTTAAAAGAAATTAAAAAAAAAGGAAATCAATAAAGAAGTTATATCGGAAACTGGGACGTGTTTGAGGGCAAAAACAAAACTTCCTACAAAAATGCAATGCATTGTTTGAGAAACATTTGAATCGGTGTATTACCCTACACAGAGACTATGTCAATAAATAAAGTCTAATTTTGCTTAATAACTGTTGCTTTATAAGTTAGGCCCAGGACTTATTGAGTAATATGTAAGAATTTCTTTTTGTGTTAGGGTACGCGAGGTGTTTGTGTATTTTTACATATGTACAATAGTGTGAAATTCAAAACATTCAAATCAAGTTCTGAAAATATATATTCCAGCATGTCCTCTATATGTACGCACGTTTCAGAGATTACAGCTTTATTCATTATAAAAATTAAAATGTTGAAAATTTCCGAAGACATAAATAACTTCCTGATAGGCATATAACAATTTTATCAAAGCTTCGCGACATATAATAAGAAATAAATGAATATTATAGAAAGTATCGTTGAAGCATTGTTGAAATTGAATAAATTACAATTATAGGAAGCAAATTTGAATAGATGACGTTCATAGAAAAAGCCAAAAACAATGCCAATTTTTTTTTATTTGAAACTTTACATTTTTTAATGTAATTTCTTTTTAAGATCGCATGGTTTTGGGCTTTCTATATCTGTAATTCATTCACTTTTGCTTTCTATAATAATTCAAATCCAACAACGCTTCAACAATAGACATTTCAAAGGTTGATAAACTACGCTCAACTGCGTTTTCTCTTGACCAAATATTCTAATCTGACTTCGTATCTACAACACATGAATCTCCAACTCTAAACAAATATGAATATTCAATTTAATAAAAAATGTTACTAAAAAAAGGAAAAAAGTTAGAAATGTCTTTAAACTTCAGAAGAGAGCATTATATTCCCGAAGAATAACAGTTTACAAAATATATATTATTTAAATATCGCATTGTGGTGGGCTTTCTATTACAGCAATTTATACTTATTTAATTGCTCTGCAGGTGGTTAGCCAAAAGGTCAAAGTATGTTTATTTACCTTTTCTCCAGGTGTGGAAAGCAAGCGCTGTAGGATTAGTGAACTCTGGCCTATAAAAATGCCTAAGACGCCCCGTCGGTATTACCCGGTAGAGGCGCCTCAGCTAAAGTTATCTCACGGAAATTTAAATGTATGGCCTAAATAACGCCGAATCTAACACATTGACATTATTTACTGCCTAGCAAATTAGTCTTGTTTTTCTTTTTATCATAATTTGTAAGAATATCAACATGTCTTTCGGTTCAGTTTGTTTGAAAAATATTCCGGTGATGAAGATTGTTACGATGGGGTGAATTTTACATTTCATTAAAATAGGAAATATCTGAAGTTTTACACGAATTTCAGTCACCATAGCTGCCTTAAGTTAAGAGGACCCTAAGAGATTTAGAACTAATTGCATTGTCTTCCCCCGAAGAATTTCATACACATGATATAAATTTCATCAAAATAAGATATATTTGAAGTTTTAAAGGATGTTCGGCTCCATATATCCATTTAGGTTAAGAAGACACTCAGATATTCAGACCAGTTCCACTGTATTTACCAGAAAATTGTATACATATAATTTAAATTTCATGAACATAGTATATATTTGAAGTTCTAAGTACTCATTACCGTTAACGGGTGCACTTAGAGAGTTAAGAACATTTCCATTGTATTATCCAGTAATGTTTACATTTTATAGAGATTCTCTAACATTACTCTTTATAGATAAACACAAACATCACACACAGAAAAACAGATACACACATACACATATATATATATATATATATATATATATATATATATATATATATATATATATATATATATATATATAATACTTTCGGTACTTTTATAGAGAACGACTTGCGTTTCCGTGACTTTGCGTTGTCAACGTTCGGGCAGGTAACGGATGCGCCTAAGAGTTGCCGAGGCGAAGACTTTCAGACGATACTTTCACAGAAAGTTGCAAATAACAAAAGTGACACGAAAAAATAGATGTAAAGTACACGTACAAAAATAAAGAATGAACAAACCATAGTTAAACAAGTGTTAATGTGTTTTTGTTTTTGTCAAAGGGACCACTGTTCATCAAATGTTTTAAGTACATTTTTGTGCAACACAAAGCTTAAAAAAATGAGTTTTTAAGTAATTTTGTTGTTTGTTTTTTTGCACTGATATTATTCGTTTTATGTAACATTTTCTGGGTTAGGGTTTATGGTTAAAACACAACGAAACAACTGTTTTTTGCATTTTTTTTAATTTACTGGGTCAGGGTTCAGGGTTTAGGCTCAGGGTTAGGTTTAGTTTTTTTTGTTTATCATACGAAAGTTTCCAATATTAATCCCGTACAAAAAATACAACTAGGCAATTGGTCCAAAAATTCATTTTTCCATGAGTTATCGTTTGCCTGCTTCAAACTGAGTGGCTAATAGTTTCGGCAACTCTGGGGCACTTCCGTAACTTGTCCGAACGTTGACGAAACGAATTCACGGAAGCGCAGGTCGTTCTCTATAAAAGTACTAGATTTGACACTCTTCTCTTCAGTCCTTTATCTAATTTCCTAAAATTCTGTGACAATTTCGCGTGTGTCTGTGCATATGTGTGTTTCTCGCTTACTTTTTATTTAAATGTTAATAATAAAATAATACTGAACTTGTGCAGTATCCTCTCCTTTTTAAAGCGCAAAAATGGATTTCTAACTATATAGGTATCGCACTGGGTGTGTACGTCCTTCTCCCCGTAAGAAGATATGCCACTAGGCTGGAAGAATTAAGCCAGCGTTCTCCAAGAACGGGTCACTCTGGCCCATTAAATATTGCCTGGGTAGCCCTGTTGGCATTCTCCAGGCAGAGAGCGTCAGGCAGTTTGCAATAAACTAACTCGTCCACATATAGGAGAACCAATGCCTGGGAGGGTGAACATCTCTGGACTACTCAAGACTAATACTCCAACCCGACTAATAACAGGTCACTGAAATGACCCAGTTTCTGCCGAACTGATTGTTGAACACTGATCCTAAACTGGTATCTTCCAGTCAAAAGTCTGTAAGCAGTAGAAGTTGCTTCTAGTCTGATAATAGGCCACGCACTGCCTGGTAATCTCCAGCTTCAGTCGTATCGCCACAGTGTTGCATCACTGTGATTATTTTATAAGTACTTTCACAGAATGTGCTCCGATGAACTGCTGCATTTGTAACCTCTAAACGAAAATACTCCCGACCCACCCGATCAACTGTTAAATCCCACACTTCACGGTAGACGTCAATGGATTCCAGGAGATGTACTACTCTAATAGTGTTTTTTTTCCTCGGACCGTTTGCCTTTGGAATTCCATTCCTCCTTCCTGTTGGTCTGACAACATTAACATGCAGAAATTTAAATGTAATGTGAACAAACATATCGCTGTCGAACTCCTCGCCCATGTTGCCCCATAATTAATCTAACCCGACCAGAGTAAACCCTTACACTTCAGTGGCAATATGCTTTGTTTGGGATGAATAAAATTATTTAAGAATAGCTTTAAGGTTATTTGATTTTCTTTAAGAATGTATCACGAAAACCTTTTCATACTAATATGGCATTGCCAAATCCCGATGGCTAGTATGATAATAATAATTTTCAAAAAACACAATCATTGTACTTTTCCACTTTTCAACGTTTGTTATGGTCGTAGGATTCATTTAATGTCTTAAATCACGCAACTCGTGCCAACAGTGTACTTTTATATATATACAATCAACTAATTCTGTTTAATTATTGTGTTTTTCTTATCCCCACGGTTTAGAACTGCACGCACTCAACTCATGCACCCGCGCAATCACTCAACTCCTACACTGCTACACGATTAAATGACCTGATTCAAATACCCACTGTTCGGAATCTCGTATGGTTAGCGCAATACATAATCTAAGTTTGTACAGTTGAAGCAGTTACATGACTGAGGTCTACTTTATTTTGATTTTACAAGCAGTCTCCTGCGTAAGGATCAGTTGTAGTTGGGTTGGCCAACACATACATAAACCCGCGTAGAAATACAGCGGAAAATTCAAACACTTATGTGCGCAGCTTTCTATTTCCGCCTACCTCGTTGGTGTGAAAATATAATCCAATTTGAGAACCGACACTATGGAGACGAAACGCTAAAAACATGTTCTCGTTTTTTGCCAGTAAACAGAAGATGAGATGGAACTCTAGAACTCAATATTTTGTCTTTAATGTTAGCCGTTACATAAAGTCACTTTTATCATGGTGAAAGTGTTGATATTTTTTATATGGAACTCTAGTGACTTTGTTCTTCTTCATCTCGGTCATATAAATCCAGACACGGCCACGCCAAGAAAATGGTTATACCCCGTCTCGAACCAGCGATACTTTAACTTACACAACCAACTCACAATACATTCAATACATTATTTTCAATCCTCTCATAATATTCTTCATCATTCAACTGAAAATCCATCAACCTCATTAATCATTATCCTCGAGTAGATGTTGGCCTTCATAAGCGGTGACTCATTATTAATAAACAGTAATGTCATTGCAGATTTATAATTAATAAACATTAAATTATTTGGATGATTCCGACTATAACTTTCTTTATGGTTGTTAGTTTACAACGTGTTTGCCAATCCGATATTGTAACCTCCGACCTTGTTCAGGTGCATCTTTTCGAAGTTGAAAGCCTTCGAGTCGAACGTAGGACCTATACGAAATTTTGAACTGAACACGTTATTTAATCAATTGAGGAAGATCTTTTTCGTTTACTAGCCATGGCTGGGTAAAAATGTTAATACTTCTTAGGTATCATCGATTGCAGTAAGGGTTGAAGTGTCACTTAGAACTGAGGAATTATAATAACATAAAATGACGATGTTAGACTGTGATAAAAATTGTTAATTCTAAAATGGCGGAAATCGGCACACGTTGTGTCAAATGTTTATTGTCATCTTTTACGTATGTTTTTAATTGGCATTCTTCTCATCTTTCCTACTCACCGTTTACCTTCTATTTGTTTTGAAATAGTGTGTGTGTTTGGGAGGGCCTGTGGACGAGTGGTTATAGCACTTGTCTTTGGGCTGGACGACCCGGGTTCGATCCCACTCACGGCAAAACTCCCTCTGTCAACCCATCAGTAAATAGGTACCTTACTAAAACTCAGGGAAGGGTCAAGGCAGCCGAAGGAGAGGGATGGGTTCCGCCTTCCATATGCTGTGCCCTAGACACGGTGATTCTTAACAAATCACCGCCGCTACGGCCATGGGCAGTGTGCGATGTCCGCAACAACACTCGTACGCGTCCAGGCTATGCGACCTTTACCTTTACCTTTACCTTAGTGTGTGTGTTTAACTATTATTAAATGATTGTCTCTGAAGAACAGTCTGTTACACCGATAACTATATTTTAATTTACGGGTTGTGAAACGCGCCTAAGACGGAAAGAACAAAAATGCAACCATTCGCCTAAATAAAATAATACACAAATAAACAAATTTCATGGTTGTGGACTGATTTGTTTCTTTTGCCCTTGTGATGCAACCAACCAGTGTATATTCTATGAAGTCGGAATAATAACTTCATTGAGCTTGTTATTTTAATCAATTTAGATGACATAAAAATATTTTTTATATAAACCATATAAATGAGGATAGTGAGAATAAACTTCTTCGTCTATCCCGGACTACACTGCATGTGTAACGAATGTCCATCGCCCCATCGGGAATGCTGATCCCCTTTTATATTAGTAGATATCACCATTAACTTTCGACCCTAAACTAAAGAGCCGTTGCTTAAAATGACGCGATACTTCAAAAATGCTGATGGGTTTCCATCGAAGATCACATAAAAGATGCCACATTTAAGGACATGTTCCCACTCTCCGCAACGGTTCACTTTAACCTGTACAGCTCCCATAGCTGGAAAGCAGCAAGCGTTTTGCCAATTTACTCCCCATAATTACGATACAAATATGCAAAAATTCATAGAAGCTAGAAATAAGTGTCAGAGTTAAATATCCGCAGCCAAGAAGAGGTATACAGAAATGATCGGAAAAACGCATTGTGTCACAGAAATTAAAAATCGCGATTTCTGGAAAATGTATAATAGTGTGGTGAATAATGGACAATCAACAATTATCTCGCTATCCAACAACCATGATGTCGCTTGCACAGCGACCGAGAAGGCTGAACTGCTTGTTCGGCGGTTCTGCCTCTAACTCAACCTTAGCCTTCACAAACCACACCTTCTCAAATGTCCCTCTGTGGACAGAAGCCACACTCGATGATCTGATAATCACATCTTCACATATCCTTGATATCATAAACACCTACACACCTACAAGACGGGTAAGCCTGATCTCATCGCTATTATACTAATACAGAAATGTTCTGCTGAGCTTGCCTTTATTTTTTCCAAACTCTACAACAAATTCCTTGCCGAATCTTGTTTCTCTGAGAGACGCAAAATTGATTCTGCGGAATCAGTATTCAAGAATTCTGTTGAAAGAACTGACCCGCTCAATTATCGCCCCATCAGTCTCTCCGTCTTTTCGCTAAAATGTTTGAGTCATTAATCAATCAAGCGCTAGTCTACAATCTCGTAAATGTTAAACTTCTTTCTGACCGACAGTATGGATTTAGGTAAGCCCGTTCGCCTGCGAGTATCTAAACGATCATCTCCGAACGCATATACCATGCACTGGACAAGGCAGGGGAACTAGGGCGGTATCCTTTGATATATCCAAAGCCTTTGACAAGGGTTGCCATGAAGAACTTCTCATTAAAATTAAATCGTGCGGTATTACTGGATGTATATCAAACATAACCAAATCCTACTTAAACAAGAGAAAACTCCAGGTTCTCCCCGATGGTCGTGCCACCAAGCAACATGAAATTAATTAGGGTGTGCCCCAGGGCTCGAACCCTGAAGCTTTATTATTATACCTGATATTCATTATCGACCCCCCAAATGGGTATATTTCCTGATGACACCACACTCTATACTAGATATGTGAGAAAATACGAAAGCCCATATGTCCATGTCTGAAAACTTAGATAATAACTTACAGTCTGTAGTGCAATCGGAACGTAAATGGATAATAACATTTAATACTACTAAAACAAAGCTTCTTTCCTTTAACAATTACAAGCAAAACGTTCACAACAACCGATTGCTATAGATAATACCACTCTAGCTAAGAGTTCATCATTCAAACTCTTTGCCACCATGAATTTGAACAAATATATAGAAGACATTGCCAAGGATGTTGTAAAGAACATGACCTCCCTCAACCGCGCTACCCTCACCTACATGTATCCTATCTCTCTTCAAAACTACCATTCGCACATGCATGGGGTATTGTTGTCACATCTGAGCTGGTGCACATACAACTATTTCCTTTATTAGACTGGGTCAAAATAGGGTCTCTAATCTAACTGTGAACCAAGCTCCAAACCCTGTCTCATCGCCTCGATGTTGCAACCCTGTACTTGTTCTACAAGTACTTTGATGGAATGTGCTCCGATGATCTTGTAGCACTTGTGCTCCCTCAGCGTAAATCTACCCGCCTAACCCGACAATCAGCAAAGTCTCACCAATTAACTGTAGAGGTCCCAAGATGCTGGAAGGTTTTCTACTCTAATAATGTTTTCCCTCGAACTGCTTGCCTTTAGAATGCTCTCTCTCTCCCTTCCGCTTCGCTAACTGGACTAACATGCATAAATTTAAATGTAATGCGAACATACATCTCGCTGATCAACACCCTACTTAATGTTTCTCTGTGGATATTGTCCCTAATAATATCCCCTTACATCCCAGTTGCAATGTGTCTTGTTTGAGGCGAATAATAGTAAAAATGCGACTTACCAAATGCCCGAATTGTTTAGTTACACTTACAACATAAAGTGTGCAGCTTCGATTCTGCCCTTTGTTTTATTTTGTTTTTAATTATCTGAAATGAAAGTATATTTTCTTTTTTTTAATATAACATTAATTAAGTTGAGATTTTTGGTGTATTTATTATTAGTATTCATGGGGGAGGGTGAAAAAAAACTTTTTGAGGGGGTGGGTAAAAAAATGTTTTATAAAAAAAGTTATTTGTTTTTAAACTAAAAATATTCTTGGTTAGAAACAAAGAAAATCGATGTCTACTCACCCAAGAAATATGACTGAGTCTCCATCGGTTTAGTGGTGAGCGTTCATTTCCGACGCGGCAGCCTAGCAAAAATAGACGACCGTAGGGAGGCTATTTTGGCTAGTCTATCTATATATTTATGAGATAGAACAATAACTGTCTTCATGGCTGTTTCGAAAAACAAAGACATAATAAGAAATATCTCTTAAATGGAAGTGTATTCATATTCACACATTTCATGCGACCATAATGGAAGCCGCCCCTTCAAGGAACACATTACACGTTACTAACATGTTACACAATGAAATATATTTATAAGCGTTAGTACATTAACACATATATACGAGTAGCTTAGTAGATAAAATATCTAGCTGACAATAGCAAGGTTGCTCTGAAACTTTTTTTAATATGATGTTGAAGATGATGTTAATTCCCACTATGCAAGTCTGCTACTATATATGCATTTAATATATATATATATATATATATATATATATATATATATATATATATATATATATATATATATATATATATATCTAAGTCAGTAATTGCGAAGGGATTTCCATTTATCCTAACTATATTAACATCAAAACAGATTGTGCTTATTCAATTCTATGATACGAAATACAATTTTGTAATACCATATATATAAAACATTGCAAACATATTAAGATCTCATGATGTGCATATTTATATATAAAACAGCTTCAAATGAATTAATATTCTGTAATACATTTGTCATTTGCATTGTCATATTTACTTATATATACACGCAATATGATCTAAGCTATTAAGCATGAAAATATTTTTTTATTGCAATACATTTTACAATAAATGAAACAACTGATTTAATCTACTATTGTATTATTTTTAATGGCGTTGGGTAGTGTATTAGTTATGTTGTCATAAAACCGTCCTCCCAGAAATTACCTCCTTTTAAAGTTGGCGGGAGTAATTCTCCTATGTATTACATCACCCGTTAGAGAAAGGGTAATGTAGTATATTTTGTGTTGTCATAAGACAATCTTCATTGGAACTACCTCTTCTTCTTTGTGTGTGTGCGTGGGTATAGTTAAGTATCTTTTCTGTTGCCATGATCCTATACTCACATACATTGCCTTATACTTTTATACGCTGATCTTCCCAGCCATTACCTCCTCTTTTGGGGGACAGTATACTATACGTTCGTTTCTCGTGATATCATGCGACCATGATTATCTGCTCCGTTTTTTTTTGGGGGGGGTGGGGGGGGGGGGTAATGTACTATTTGTTCTATTGCCATGATATTCTTTTGAGGGAGAGGGATCGGTCTTTATAACACTACACATTTAGTCATTACCTTCTCCTTTGGGGCTCAGAGTAGAATATATTTGTTCATCATAAAAACATCTTCCCAAGTTATGAAAATATGCGACCGGAGAGAGTATATTTTGACTAGCATACATATATAACGTTATTTTAAACTATATCGTTATATGTTTCAGTTTTTTTTATATAATAAATGATGAATATTATTTTATTGTTAGAGTTGATGGCAAATATGTAGCGATGTATTATAAATTGTAAGAAAAAAAGCCACAGAAGTTACACAAATTTGACAGAAATACAAAATGGACTATTCTAAAAATTGACAAAATTAAAAAAAATTATAAAAGGAAACACACTCCGTGTGATATATTAATGTTTGCCTAAATGAAAATTTGCTGCCTAAATACACACAATACAATATATATATATATATATATATATATATATATATATATATATATATATATATATATATATATATATATATATATATTATGCATATTAAATGCAAATAACCTCCGTCTTATATTAACAAAAAGCTTTGTATGTTGGACTCTTTTTATAGGCAAGTTTATATTTTCCGAATTGACTCATCAGCCCGTATGTTGTAACAGCAATGGCGTCGGTTTCTCGCTGAGAAGCTGTGATTTCGGATTACAGCGCTAAACAGAGTAATTTTAGATACGTTCCCGCCCTTTTCCCGAGTGCAAGCAACGCATATAATTAACCTTGAATAAGCGTGCACATACCTACGTCATTGCTGGTGAGGGTGTCGAGTTTACGAACAATGTGAAAACCTCCCATTTTGTAGATGACCAACGTAATAACGAAAATAGGTCAGAAAATATAAAGAAAGAAAACAGAACTTCTTAAAACGGCAAACGAGGGTAAAACGAAACAAGTTTAGACATTGTAAACATCATATATAATCAAACATCTATTTATTTCCCTTCTTTCTTTCTCTCTTTTTTTTCTTTCTGACACATCCTTACTTTTTTCTACCCTTCCTTCTCTCTCTAAATGGTGATTGACACTTTGCGTTCCGTAGTTCGTACTTTTCTTTATCAACATAGTAAAAAACATATGCATTTCTGTCGAATAGTGCTGGATCCTAGATGTGTTTTTAATTTCAGTCATCACAGTAGTAGTATCGATATTATTATTATTATTTTTAGTAGTAGTAGTAGCAGCAGTAGTAGATAGGGTAGTAGTAGTAGTAGAAGATGTAGTTGTAGTAGAAACGGCAGTAGTAGTAATAGTAGTAGTAGTAGTAGTAATTATTCATACTTAACAGATTGTGTCGTAGGCTTCCTTGTAGCCTATGTATATCAAGGTTATTTTCTTTCGTATGTTTTTTTCAACTTTTTTAGGATCTTTTTATCTATTTTATTTATCTATCTCCCACAGCGGTAAGATGTGACACAAGGTCGGGAAAGTGAGGTTTGATAAACCAGCGCCCGAGAAGGTGAGCACTTCGGCTAGCAAAAGGTAGGGGCGCCTCAGGCAGTAAGCAATACACTTACTCCTCCCCAAAGAGGGGAGGCAAAGCCTGGGAGAAACCCACAGACAGGCGTAAATCAAGCCCCGAAGGTCAAGACAATACCAGTCTATTGGGTGCAGTATCCGTCGGAACAGATACTACACTTTGATCTTAGCCAAAAGGCCAAGAACATTAGTCAACGCAATTTTTTATTTATTTATCTACCTCCCACAAGGTAAGATGTGACACAAGGTCGGGAAAGTGGGATTAGATAAGCCAGCGCTCGAGAGGTGAGCACTCTGGCCATTTAAAAATTGCTTGGGCAGCCCCGTCGGCATTCCCCGTTAGGGGCGCCTCAGACAGTAAGCAATAAACTTACTCCACCCCAAAGAGGGGAGACAAAGTCTGAGAGGATGCACCTCCTAGAACTGCACAGGATCAGTCTCGTTCAGTATCCATCGGAACAGATACTACACTTTGATCTTAACCAAAAGGCCAAGAACATTAGTCAACGCTATTAATAGAGTGTTGTTTCTGTTGTTCTGTTACAATTTTCAACATGGTTGGTAAACAGGTTATTGATTCTGTTTTCAGTGTCTACTACTTTCTTTGTTCATCCATTCTTGTATGTATGTTTCATGGATACATCGTCTCAGTCTTTGCGTTAGCCTTTCATGTAGGGTCGTGCATTTTTAAAACCAATATGCATGAATTCCATCGGGGCCTAATGTTTTCTAATTTACCATTTTTCTTTGGGTTGTCTGGAGTGTTTCTTCAGTAATTTCTGTTTTTGTACCTTATTCCATTTCCTGAATCTCTTCTTTAATGTTCTTCAGTAATTTCTGTTTTTGTACCTTATTCCATTTTCCTGAATCTCTTCTTTAATGTTCTTCAGTAATTTCTGTTTTTGTACCTTATTCCATTTCCTGAATCTCTTCTTTAATGTTCTTCAGTAATTTCTGTTTTTGTACCTTATTCCATTTCCTGAATCTCTTCTTTAATGTTCTTCAGTAATTTCTGTTTTTGTACCTTATTCCATTTTCCTGAATCTCTTCTTTAATGTTCTTCAGTAATTTCTGTT
This sequence comes from Sepiola atlantica, assembly GCA_963556195.1. NCBI lineage: Eukaryota > Metazoa > Mollusca > Cephalopoda > Sepiida > Sepiolidae > Sepiola > Sepiola atlantica. The sequence goes on from OY744551.1 coordinate 13,819,995, forward strand.
TTTGTACCTTATTCCATTTCCTGAATCTCTTCTTTAATGTTCTTCAGTAATTTCTGTTTTTGTACCTTATTCCATTTCCTGAATCTCTTCTTTAATGTTCTTCAGTAATTTCTGTTTTTGTACCTTATTCCATTTTCCTGAATCTCTTCTTTAATGTTCTTCAGTCATTTCTGTTTTTGTACCTTATTCCATTTCCTGAATCTCTTCTTTAATGTTCTTCAGTAATTTCTGTTTTTGTACCTTATTCCATTTTCCTGAATCTCTTCTTTAATGTTCTTCAGTAATTTCTGTTTTTGTACCTTATTCCCTTTTCCTGAATCTCTTCTTTAATGTTCTTCAGTAATTTCTGTTTTTGTACCTTATTCCATTTTCCTGAATCTCTTCTTTAATGTCTTTCAGTCATTTCTGTTTTTTTACCTTATTCCATTTTCCTGAATCTCTTCTTTAATGTTCTTCAGTCATTTCTGTTTTTTTACCTTATTCCATTTTCCTGAATCTCTTCTTTAATGTTCTTCAGTCATTTCTGTTTTTTACCTTATTCCATTTTCCTGAATCTCTTCTTTAATGTTCTTCAGTCATTTCTGTTTTTGTACCTTATTCCATTTTCCTGAATCTCTTCTTTAATGTTCTTCAGTCATTTCTGTTTTTGTACCTTATTCCATTTTCCTGAATCTCTTCTTTAATGTTCTCTAGTCATTTCTGTTTTTTTACCTTATTCCATTTTCCTGAATCTCTTCTTTAATGTTCTTCAGTCATTTCTGTTTTTTTACCTTATTCCATTTTCCTGAATCTCTTCTTTAATGTTCTTCAGTCATTTCTGTTTTTTTACCTTATTCCATTTTCCTGAATCTCTTCTTTAATGTTCTTCAGTCATTTCTGTTTTTTACCTTATTCCATTTTCCTGAATCTCTTCTTTAATGTTCTTCAGTCATTTCTGTTTTTGTACCTTATTCCATTTTCCTGAATCTCTTCTTTAATGTTCTTCAGTCATTTCTGTTTTTTTACCTTATTCCATTTTCCTGAATCTCTTCTTTAATGTTCTTCAGTCATTTCTGTTTTTTTACCTTATTCCATTTTCCTGAATCTCTTCTTTAATGTTCTTCAGTCATTTCTGTTTTTTTACCTTATTCCATTTTCCTGAATCTCTTCTTTAATGTTCTTCAGTCATTTCTGTTTTTTTACCTTATTCCATTTTCCTGAATCTCTTCTTTAATGTTCTTCAGTCATTTCTGTTTTTTTACCTTATTCCATTTTCCTGAATCTCTTCTTTAATGTTCTTCAGTCATTTCTGTTTTTTTACCTTATTCCATTTTCCTGAATCTCTTCTTTGATGTTTTTCAGCTTTTCTGCATTCCTGTTTTACTTTGTTGCTTTCCCCACATCTTGCCCTAGACGTGTTTTGTTATTATCGTGTCTGGTTGTTCTGTTCTCGTTCTTTCTCGATTTACGTTTTGATTAAACTAGCTTTCATTGTTTTCAAAAGCCATATTCTATTTATACTCTTCCAATTTGTATCTGTATCGTCTCAGACTTTTTTTCTGCTATCTTTTGTTTTAGTTCTTCCTGTTTCTTATATAGTACTTCTGTATGAGAATTACTTATCCTATTCTCTCTTATCTTATTCTCCCTCACCCTATTTACAGTTTTAGCGTCTTCTTGGGGTTTGTTGATCTTAGATCAAAGTCTGATTCCAATCAAATCAAAGTTGGTCATTTTTTTAGTGAGGTTTTCTTTCGACTTTACGTTTCATACCTACTAATGTGGACCCTGCACAAATAAAGTTTTTAGATATGTGATAGTATCTGTTGAGATTTATAGGATGAGTCAGTCCAATTTTTCTATTTCTAATTTTTACTTATTATATTCTTCATTCCTTAAGGATGAGACTTTTGCCTTGTCATCGTTCATAAATTGGTTGATACTGTCAACTTCTCATGCTGGATGGGATCTAGCTGATTGTCGGATGTATCTGGTGTATTTACGCCGAGGAAGCGCCAGAAAAGCAAGTTCGTCGGAAAATATATTTTAAACAAAGTATACGGATGCAACATTGCAGCGATAGAGCATGGGTTATAGATTGGTTGACAATGTGTTACCTTTTAAATTAGAGACTCGTTTTTTGCATCCTGTTTAAATGGGGAGACTAGTGGATGGTACAGCAGCCTATATGTGACAATAATACTTCACGCATGAGCGGATGGTGAGCTTGGCGAGATATAAGATACTGTCAAGTATAATAAGTTTCTAACACGGTAGAGGGAACCAACTTTTTTAGCAGCAGCCTTGTCATTATCTTCTATGTATGTGTTTCAATTCATGTTACCTATTTATATAAGTCCGAGGAGGTTAAATGTTTGACTCTCGCTTAGGGTGTTATTTGCAATGGCAATCAGTTAGTATACGTGATAATACTGTGTCCCAGCTTAATTTACTTGCGATCCTGTCGTTGTGTGTCTCTCATTTCCGTGATATATAATGTGCACTATGACACGTATATAGAGAGGAAGGGACAGTGACAACTAAACAAGACACAGCTACACATTGGTAGTCAAAATTTGAAGTTAAATTTAGAAAAAAACAGAAATAAATAAAATTAACACGGGTAACCTATAATGCTTGGATGTATCTTTTTTCTTATCTCTATGTCTTTTACTTTCCTTTTTTTTCTTTTTTCTTTCATTTAATGTTACAGACAATATTCTAGTTTAGTAACACTGTCGCTTAATTCTTATAATTTGATAAACACTTCCTTATTATCTCTTCGCATTTTCCGCCTGTGACTTCAGTGAATCCGGAATCGCTTCTAAATTTTTTTTTGGATTCATTCTATTTACAGTTACGTTTTATGTTAATGGAAGTTAATCTATGAACGTTTGATCCTAAAAAACATTTTTCGCACAAAATGGTTGAGAAAACATACCTAAGCTTTAGATATTACGTTACGATTAAACGTTCTGTTTTAATTCTTTTAATTAGCGATAATCTGTAATCAACTGAACAATGAACACATCTTTCACTCAGCTATGCATATATGCATCTCATTCTTCTCAGACTATGTTAATTCAACTATCTCCAATATTTCTTATTGCCGGTGTTAGAATTTAGACCATCTAATTTAGATAGTGGATCTACACACAACAAGCAAGTATGTAAATTAGATAGCAAAATAATAAATCTCTATATTTATATATAAGATTAATAAATAAAATATTAATGATAATAATAACAACAAATATAATTATAATAATAGTAATATAGAAATAAAAGTAATAATACTGTAGAAGTAAACAAGATTTATGATTTTTAGTTATACAAGTAAAATGTCTTTTAAGATATGTCACTGTTTATTAATTTTCCAATATATATATATATATATATATACATATTTATTATATATATATATATATATATATATATATATATATATATATATATATATATATATATATATATATATATATACATATATATATATATATATACATATATATATATATACAGGGTCGGGCAGCTAAATTGGTACTTTTTTTTATTTTTACAAAATTCATAATTTTAAGGATTAAATATGGAAAGATATCATGTTTACATTTATTTATTTAATTATTACAGTCTATTGAACAAAATTATTCAATATGAGCACCCTTTGCATCAATTATTTTGGAGATTCTTTGACGAACGCGTGAACAGCTCCTCTTTATTTTATTGGGATCGAGATTGCGAAATGCTCGTTGAATGGCTGTCTTCAATCAGTTTGTATTTGGGTGTGGATTGACATTAGTCTGTCCCTCGACGACGCCGAATAGATAATAGTCGCAAACATTTAGATCTGGAGAGCTGCTGGGCCAAATATCCTTCGGAACAAACAAGGGAAGATTCTCCTTCATGAAATCTTGGACTTTCCTGTATCCATGCACTGGTGCCGAGTCTTGGATGAGCATGACTTTCGTAGGGTTGTAGTTTCTACGGATCCAAGGCAATAAAACATTATTAAGAATGTTTAAATACTCCGCTGTGTTGATTTTAAGACCCGTTCTGATGGAATCAGGAGGCATCACCTTTCCATCACTTGCCACGGCCGCAAAAACCATCACAGAAGCAGAAATTTTGCTCAGCATCACAGGAGGAACTTCCGAAGTGTCACAGGCAATAACTCGAGTGTTCTAGCGATTTGAAACCTCATCCACGATGTACTTTTTCTCATCAATAAAAATGCACACATGTCCTCCTTTGTGTTTCAGATGGTTGATAAGCTTGGGGCATCTTTAAACTCTGATGGCTTTTGAACGGGCAGTGAGGAGATTATGGCGTCTCCTAACGTAGGACTTCATCCCAAGGTCTTCGTTGATTGCTCTGCTGATAGTTCTGCGACTCACGTTGCGCTTTTTTGCCAGTTTCGACATCGACTGACTTGGGTCTGCCTTTATCGACCTTTTTAGCCCCACCAGGAAAGTGTTTGTACGCTTTCGATCACTACGAGTACTGTGCCGACTTCTCTCAACCTTACACTCGACATCGAAATTAGCCACAACCCGATAGACAGTCGTTTTTGCATAGCCAGTGCTCTTAACAATGTCCGAAGGAGAACTCCCGGCGCGTCTCATTTCGCATATAGTTATTCTTCGTGCTAATTCCGCCATATTAAAACAAATTTGAGTAAATATAATTATGCTATCTTGCAATAAAGTGTTTAAGGATCCTTAGTAAAAAAAATCGTAATCATATGATCAAAAATAAAAAAGATATTAGCATTTTAAATTAGTTCCAATTTATCTGCCCGACCCTGTATATATATATATATATATATATATATATATATATATATATATATATATATATATATATATATATATAATTTACTATCAACATGTGTTTTAACGTCTACGGCCAATAAGCATAGTTAAATCTAGCAGGATTGAACATCAGGACCATAGTAAGTGAAGGCTGATACCCTACCGCTTGACAACGAAAATTGCTAGCATTATTTGTAAATAGTGTATTTATGATATTGATAATTAAACGTATTCAAATGCCAAGAAAGGAATATACCATATATAATATAATATATATTGTATATAATATCCTACATATGTAGTTCATCTATCTATCTATCTATCTATCTATCTATCTATCTATCTATCTATCTATCTATCTATATATATATATATCTATCTCTGTATATCTATCTATCTATCTATATATATATATATAATTATTAATAAATTGTTACATACATATATAAAGAAATGTAGTCATACGTATTTCTGGTTATTAGCCGCCATCCTGATTGCAGTCAGGCGTTTTACCACTACACCACACACAACTTGGCGAAATATATACAATTTTTTCATCGCCATAATGTGACGTTGTTTTTTGTTATTGTTTTTACTGGCGATAGAAATGTAGTTTTTTTCTTTAGACTTTTCCACTATATCATAAATCTCTCTCTCTCTCTCTCTCTCTCTCTCTCTCTATATATATATATATATATATATATATATATATAGATATATATATAGATATATATATATATATTAGTACTTCATGTATCCACATAAAATATTATAAGGAGATATAATTTTTTATGTGTCAGTTTTCAGTATTTACTTCAACAGTGCTCGATACGTAAGTAGAGCTAGGTAGTAAGCAATGGAAATATATATGGCAATCAAGCTACACAGAGGCTCCCGTGTTTTATCCCCGGGGGGGGGGAATCGTCAGGTTAAATGTCTGACGATTCCCCCCGGGGATGAAACACGAGAGCCTCTGTGTAGTTTGATTGCCATATATATTTCCATTGCTTACTATATATATATATGTATATTAACTCTGTCTCTGTGTGTGTCCGCCTGATCTTTGTGTCTTATCTTCACCCAAATCGCAGGACAGAATTGCTTGAAAATGTGTATGTGGACTACGGACCTCTCAGTGAACGGCATAGACTATATAATAAATATATCACTCTAAAGCTGGGACCCCCATGAAAACTGTGTTTCCTTAAATTAAAATGAAATTTAAACCATAACTAAATGATTAAAACGATGTCTATTCCCAAAATTTCAGCAGATTTTTATCAGATTAAGATGGTTCCCAGGAGCACAACCCCTCCACTGAAAACTGTTTTACCTTTGATTCAAATGAAATATATATATATATATATATATATATATATATATATATATATATATATATATATATATATATATATATATATATATATAAATATATATATATATATATATATAATTAACTTGTTACAAATATCCAGGGGGTATGAATCCGAAGGAAGTTGAAACCGGGTTTATGAGAGTGCTCAATGAAAATTCAGAGCAAAATATATATTTTTTGATTTTTATCCATTAGTTGCGACAAACAAGTTCTGTTTCATTGGCGCCAAATAGCGTCCAACTCATCAGGCTAACGATGGAATCCGAATGGCATACGCTTTAAATTTACCTCAACGGGAGATTGAAAATTGAAAATACATTGGAGGGGGAGGGGGAGACAGAGTTGAGGCTTTGTCTATAACGGTGACATGGGACATGAGAGGGGAGGGGGGGACCCCAACAACTCGTGTTTCAAATTATTGCGTGAGAGGTTTTCACGTGTTTGTGCTGTGATGATCTCAATTTGACCCGGGTTGACGGGGAGGACGACGGCCAGAGTGAGTTAAATTTAAAATGAGAATAAAATTATGATTATAACCGTCATTCTTATTTTATTTTAATTCTAATAGGTAATTATCATGTGGATAAAAATGTTTGATAATTTTAATTTAGGGTATTAATTGCTACTTCTGCATTTTATTTATTCTATTTTAATGTCTTGTTTATTATGTGTAGTGAATTTTGTTGTGATTATATATATTTTTTAATTGTGATTATATTATACTAAGATCAATACTAGTGGAATCATTTCATAAGAGAAGTTTAATGGTGTTACCAGTTTTAGCAAGGCTATTATCACTGCGACTATCGTAGGTATGATTGGCAGGGTTATCATTGTCACCATGATCGGTTTTGCTTAAACTGGAAACACCATTAAACTTCTCTTATGAAATGATTCCACTAGTATTGATCTTAGTATAATATAATCACAATTTTTAAAAAAAATATAATCACAAAAAAATTCACTACAAATAATAAACAAGACATTAAAATAGAATAAATAAAATGCAGAAGTAGCAATTAATACCCTAAATTAAAATTATCAAACATTTTTATCCACATGATAATTACCTATTAGAATTAAAATAAAATAAGAATGACGGTTATAATCATAATTTTATTCTCATTTTAAATTTAACTCACTCTGGCCGTCGCCCTCCCCGTCAACCCGGGTCAAATTGAGATCATCACAGCACAAACACGTGAAAACCTCCCACGCAATAATTTGAAACACAAGTTGTTGGGGTCCCCCCCTCCCCTCTCATGTCCCATGTCACCGTTATAGACAAAGCCCCAACTCTGTCCCCCTCCCCCATCCAATGTATTTTCCATTTCCAATCTCTCGTTGAGGTAAATTTAAAGCGTATGCCATTCGGATTCCATCGTTAGCCTGATGAGTTAGACGCTGTTTGCGCCAATGAAACAGAACTTGTTTTGTCGCAACTAATGGAATAAAATCAATATATATATATATATATATATATATATATATATATATATATATATATAATCAAGGAGAACACTTCTCTGTATGTTCATGTCTGTCTCTAAAAAAGAAGATATACTAGGAAATGTACTTTCAATATAATTCACATGCACAATTTGTATGTTAACATAATGTAAAATATATATTTACTGCCCCTTTAATAAAGCTAATACAAATTTTCAAAGATGTTACACAATGAAATTAATCTATTTATTTGCGTTAGTTTAAGAGTATTAACATATATTTGAATAGTTCGGTGAGTAAGATATCAAGCTGACAGCATCAAAGTTGCATATGATGCAATCCCACACTCTAAACTGGGCAACACCGGGTAGCTCTGCTGATATATATATATATATATATATATATATATATATATATATATATATATATATATATATATATATATATATATATGTGTGTGTTTGTGTGTGTTTGTGTGTGTGTCAATATGTGGGTGTGTAAATAAATAAAGATGTATATTTATATTGATAATGGTTTACGTAGAATTTCGAAATCTTAGGGTTTCTGTAGAAAATGAAAGACCAATCATGCGCATTAAACATAGCTAACCATATTTCCTTGTTCTCTCTTCTCTTCCAGATGGTGTGGTGTGATATGATGTTCTACTGTTGCATGGCGATTATGTGCAATTATTATTCCAACATGTTCGACAACTACCCCAGAATGTTTGGTTTGAACAACCGCTTCTACAACCACCCAAGAATTGGCAATTACTTAAAGAACCGTTGACACTCTTGATGGCAACGACGACCCTAAAATTATTAATTGCATCAACAAAATGAAAAAGAATATTTTGATAAATAGTCAAATTGGATTAAAGACACTTTAACAAGATATTTAAGTTTATCATCTATATCAATGTTCTTCCAGAGAAAAATTATGATATTACACTCTTTTCTGGTGTTGCTTATCGCTCATCTGTCTCGGAGCAGTAGAAATATGCAACTGACCTAGAAGTTGAGCTGTCTTCAGTTGTGGATGGGGGTACGAAATGACTTGCTTCGTTTAATCCTGATAGCATCTTGTCTAAAATGTTTTTAATCCAATTTGATCATTTACCAAAATATTCTCAGCTTGCGTCTTTCAATCGTAGGCGTGTCCCTTTTTCTTTCTGAAATTCTCATGAATAGATCGTCTCTTTTGGAGAAATTGACTCCGAAACTTCATGGTCTTTCTTTCAAGCTCTTTTGTTCTAGATCATACATTAGACCGATTGCTCTTTCTGCTTCTCGTAAATTTGGTTCTATCTATCGCTCCAAACACATTCTCACACCTGAGACTATTGTCTATGTGTAAGGTACTGTTGTCATATTTCGGTTGGTAAATTGTTGTGTTATTTGAGTGTTCTTGATAAGGTGCAAAACAGTATCTGTAATATGATTGCCCCCACTTTTTCTTCTTTTATGCACTCTCTCCTTCTCACATACGTCATCTTGCTAGTCTGAGTTTTTTCTATAAATACCAGTATGTTATGTGTTCTTCAGAATTCCCTGATTATTTTGTTCCAGCTCGTTTGACTCGTTGATATAGCAGTCTCTTTCAATTCGCTGTTTTGATACCTCATTGTATTACAGCTTTCTACTCCAGTAGCTTCTTTCCAATAACTGCATGCTTGTGGAATTCTCTTCGTGCTGACTGTTTGCCTCCTACCTATAGACTTTATCTTGGCAAGACTAATGCCAATAGGCATCTCCTGTCATTGCGATAATCGTCTTTCGTTCTTGTTAGCTCGTTATATCGAGTGATTTCATGTCTTGTCTAAAGCGATTTCCATAACAAAATGTAAAAAAAAAATCATGGAAGCTTTCGAGTCAATGTTTCTTTTTTTAACTGGAATACATACAACAAAACCAAAAGCAAACGAAAAGAAAACAGAAAACGCGAAAGGAAGTATCTAATCAAAAAGGGGAATCTCAAATATGTTGTGATATGCAGTGAAATGCAGTGAAAGGGGGGTAACTCAGTGTATTTCTCACTATTGAGGGGTTAAACTCAAGTGGCCTTTACATATAGAACAAAAACTCCAAAACAAAGTGACACGTGCATATTCATGTGTTAGTGTTAATATACGCAGATCAGTCTGTTAGCTGACGGTTGACACGCTTAATTCAGTAACCCGGACGAACATACAGAAGTGTCACGGTTACTTTTTTAATCTCAATTTAAATGTTTCACGTTTGAAATGTTTCGATTGAATAAAAATCAAAGATAAGGTGCAGCTTGAAATATTTTCAGTTCATGACGTGACCTTCTAAAGATTTAATCTGCTACATTGGACAAAAAGGAAAATGTGAAGCGAATACATTATGTCTTCAAGAAGTCTGACTTTTTATAGTCGGGACGTAAACATGTTTTTCAAATGTGTAACCAAATTATATTTAAATTAATAAAAACTTATATTACAAGTATATATTTATATATATATATATGTATATATATTTATATATATTTATATATATATATATATATGTATTCATATATATATATATATCTATATATATATGTGTATATATATATGTAAAAATAAAAATGGAATAAAGAATAAGCAATTCAACAACTAACAACAATAAACTCAAAAACTCATGTTGTAAAGTTCTTTTGAGTTTATTTTTGTTAGTTGTTGAATTGCTTATTCTTTATTCCATTTTTATTTTTACATATTGTCTGAAACATTGTTTCTCTTTTCTCATATATATATATATATATATATATATATATATATATATATATATATTAAAGTTTGAAACACCAAATATTATGCAATTTTACATGATAAAATATTTTTTTTGTTTGCTAAGATATTAGATAAATACATCTTTCTCAGAAGCAAGACTGTTTTCTCATTTTTTTTTATTCTTAGGGATCGAATCTCCTTCAGAGTTAATAGATACGTCAAGTTCTAGGTGACGATAGTTTACATCGAAGTAAAAAACATTGCACTGGTTTGACGCCTTTTGAATAATGCAATGATACTATCTTAATATGTATCTTACATTTTGAAAGACCAACACATGAGCAATTATAAATGATAAAATTTTTTTTTTTTGCAAATACATTCGATGGATATATACTATAAGATACATTCATTTGAAATTAATATCGCTGAAGACTTCTTGAACTAGCACTAATTATAAACTGTGAAACACCTAAACAACGTAACATCTTCACAATTTATCTCCTTTAATACGCTAACTATTACTTACCGCACAAAACTTGAATTTAGATTGAGGTAAGCTATTTTACACCACTTTCTCAGTAAAACCTATTACATTCAATCGAAATAAATAATTAAAACACACTCATTCTAATTCATGAACACACATTCTAATTCTTAAACTCACATTCTAATTCATAAACACCCATTCTAATTCATAAATACACATTCTAATTCATAAACACTCATTCTAATTCATAAACACTCATTCCATTTCATAAACACACATTCTAATTCATAAACACACATTCTAATTCATATACACACATTCTAATTCATAAACACACATTCTAATTCATAAACTCACATTCTAATTCATAAACACACATTCTAATTCATAAACACACATTCTAATTCTTAAACACACATTCTAATTCATAAACTCACATTATAATTCATAAACACACATTCTAATTCATAAACACTCATTCTAATTCATAAACTCACATTCTAATTCATAAACACACATTCTAATTCATAAACACTCATTCCAATTCATAAACACACATTCTAATTCATAAACACTCATTCTAATTCATAAACTCACATTCTAATTCATAAACACACATTCTAATTCATAAACACTCATTCCAATTCATAAACACACATTCTAATTCATAAACACACATTCTAATTCATAAACACTCATTCCAATTCATAAACGCACATTCTAATTCATAAACACTCATTCCAATTCATAAACACACATTCTAATTCATAAACTCACATTCTAATTCATAAACACTCATTCCAATTCATAAACACACATTCTAATTCATAAACACTCATTCCAATTCATAAACACACATTCTAATTCATAAACTCACATTATAATTCATAAACACACATTCTAATTCATAAAAACACATTCTAATCCATAAACACACATTCTAATTCATAAACTCACATTCTAATTCATAAACACACATTCTAATTCATAAACACACATTCTAATTCTTAAACTCACATTCCAATTCATAAACACACATTCTAATTCAAAAACACAGATTCTAATTTATAAACACTCATATTATTCATAAACACACATCATATTTTGAATTAAATAATTAAAAAATAAAGTATGAAATAATTAAGCTAATAATTAATTAAATTAAACAGATAAATATTTAAATAAAATATATAAATAATTACATTAAATATTATATAATTAAATAAATAATTAAAAAAACACTCATTCTAATTCATAAACACTCATTCTAATTCATGAACACGCATACTATTTTAAATAATATAATTAAAAAATAAAATATTAAATAATTAAACAAAAATTAAGAAAAATAAATATATAAATATTTAAATAAAATATATAAATGATTAAATTAACTATTAAATAATTAAATAAATAATTAAAGAACACTCATTCTAATTCATAAACACACATTCTAATTCATAAACACTGATTCTAATTCATAAACACACATCATATTTTAAATTAAATAATTAAAAAATAAAATATTAAATAATTAAACAAATAATTACTCAAATAAAACATCTAAATATTTAAATAAAATATATAAATAATTAAATTAAATATTAAATAATTAAATGAATAATTAAAAAAACATTCATTCTAATTCATAAACACACATTCTAATTCATAAAACTCATTCTAATTCATAGACACACATCATATTTAAAATTAAATAATCAACAAATAAAATATTAAATAATTAAACAAATATGTAATTAAATAAAACAGATAAATATTAAAATAAAATATATAAATTATTAAATTAAATATTAAATAATTAAATAAATAATTTAAAAAAACACTCATTCTAATTCATAAACACACATTCTAATTCATAAACACACATCATATTTCAAATTAAATAATTAAAAAATAAAATATTAAATAATTAAACAAATAATTAATTAAATAAAATATATAAATATTTAAATAAAATATATAAATGATTAAATTAAATATTAAATAATTAAATTAATAATTACAAAACACTTATTCTAATTCATAAACACACATTCTAATTCATAAACACTCATTCTAATTCATAAACACACATTCTAATTCATAAACACACATAATATTTTAAATTAAATAATTAACAAATAAAATATTAAATAATTAAACAAATAATTAATTAAAATAAATATATAAATATTTAAATAAAATATATAAATGGTTAAAGTAAATATTAAATAATTAAATAAATAATTAAAAAACATTCATTCTAATTTATAAACACACATTCCAATTCATAAACACACTTCATATTTTAAATTAAATAATTAAAATATAAAATATTAAATAATTAAACAAATGATTAATTAAATAAAATATATAAATATTTAACTAAAATATATAAATAATTAAATTAAAGTTTGAATAATTAAATACATAATTAAAAAACACTCATTCTAATTCATAAACACACATTCTAATTTATAAACACGCATCATATTTTAAATAAAATAATTAAAAAATAAAATATTAAATAATTAAACAAATAATTAATTAAATAAAATATATACATATTTAAATAAAATATATAAATAATTAAATTAAATATTAGATAATTAAATGAATAATTAAAAAACACTCTATCTTATTCATAAAGACACATTCTAATTCTATAGACACACATTATATTTTAAATTAAATAATTAAAAAATAAAATATTAAATAATTAAACAAATAATTTATTAAATAAAATATATAAATATTTAAATAAAATATATAAATAATTTAATTAAATATTATATTATTAAATAAATCATTAAAAAACACTCATTCTAATTCATGAACACATATCATATTTTAAATTCTAACTTCTATATTCGTTTGAAAAATGAATAAAAACATTATTTTCACGTCATAGTCGCACTACATATATTCTGAATTCTAACGGATATAATTCATTCGAAAAAAAAGAAAACATTTTTGTCACATCAAAGACGAACAATGTATTTTTAAATATTTACTTTTATGGTTTTCTTAAAATTAGTCGTATGCAGAAAGTAGTGAAATACAGACGAAAGATTGATGAATATATAACACATTTTCGGTTTTTCCTTTTTCATTATCTTTTTCTCTATTTATGTATATTTTAGTTTCGATTTATATATTTTATTGAAATTATTGTTGTTATTTATTTTAAATATTTTATTCGTTATCTTAAGTTTTAATCTAAACAAAATCGCAGTTAGCATACAAGTCGTAGCCTCGATTTTCATAGCCTCTCTTGCTTAAATTGTCTTATAGAGAAACTGAGATTCAGAGAATCTTGCTAAATTGCTGTCTTACGGCAGTGGATAAAATTTCATGCAAATCTGAAATATTTTAATATCAGATGTTCATGCCATTTCCGCAATATTGAACAAATAAACTCGTGCGCAAATTTGTTTGTTTTTGTCTGCAAAGAACAAAAGACTAATAACATTTTATTGTGAACATTTATTTTAGCCTTTAACTACATTTTGAATACATTGAATTGTTAACGGGTCTTAATTTTAAACATTCAGACAAAAAATGGCCTGAATTCTGAGAGATATCCCTGCAACCGGAAAATGAAACCATTAATTAGGCATTGTTGGTGCCAATTGCTTTGCTCTTGGATAGCGTAGCAGAACATGAATCCGCGCCAGAAATTAAGGAATATTAAATAGCAGTTCTTATTATTGGCTCTGGTTTTAAACGTTCTGAATCGAAACACATTATTCGAATTAATCCACGGATATAACTATAAAACTGTAACTTTTTTCACATCAGAACATTCATAAGTCATTCCTCCCTTTGTGAAGAACACTGACCACGCTCTTGTTCAAACCCGAAAATCTAGGAAAATCTTCCAAAAATTATCATGCCTAACTACACTCTGTACTACTTCAATGGCCGCGGCCGTGCTGAGATCTGCCGTATGATGTTCGCTGCTGCCGGCGTCAAATACACCGACAAGAGGTTCGAGTTCTCTGAGTGGGACAAATACAGGAATGGTAAGAATGTTATTCTTTTACATTACTTATAAAAAGTAATCCCCCCCTCACTACCAAAAACAAGAACTAACTTTTTGTGGGACTCATTTTATAAATTTCTGCAATAATGAAATGAAACTTTGGTCACAACTTGATTATTTACGAACAGAACAGATGGAAGTAAAGTCCGAGGATCTGGGTCTGCTTTTAATGTAATAATTGATCGGAGTTTTCTTGTTCCGTTGATAGTCTTAGTCCTCTTCCACTTTATTAGACACATGTTGCCGTGCTGAATGTTTTCATGGAAATCGTTCCAGACAAGGTATGACGCGACTTGATATAAGAAGTAAAAAAATACTATTTAATGTCCTAAACTAGCTAACGATATGTCCTAGATGAATAAGTTCCGACCCAGCAATTCTTCCGCCTTTGTCAGAAACATCTCTGATGGAATGTGATGACAAAATAAGGGAAGCAAGAGTTACATAATTCCTGATACGGAGTACTACACATACCAGTCAGGAATACGTCCTTGACAATCAGTCTGATTGTGGTTTTGTTGTTGTCGGTCTTAGGTATGGTTCTTTTCCAGTCTTGGAGGGCGACCCTCCCAGGCTTTTTCATTCACTTTACGAAGGAGATTAGCCATAAACTATCTCCTAAGATTCAAATATTTTTTTATCAAAAATCATTCATTTTTTTTCTTAACTTTTATCTTTAATTTTTCCGATTTTTAATCAGAAAAGTTTTATTCAGCTTGTAATAGTTTAATATTACTAGAGATAGCTACTAAAAATTGCTATAAGATGCAGACTTCTTATTCAAGGGACAGTATTTCCAACAAGAAAGGTATGTTTAAACATATCGAATTACTATTTATTACATAGTAGTGGGGCCCGTGTCATTTCGGGAAAAAAATTGCGGGAAGCGGGGTTACTGATTTGTGTTATATTAGAATTAAAACAATCATTGAAATTGAAAACGAATATCAAATTAATGAGATGTCTTTTGGCAACGCAATATGCAAATTAGTTAAGCTTACGACTTCGATCAAATATAAAATTACAGAAAAAAATTGTCTTCTTTTGTATGAGGTTGAAATATGTTTTTTTTTTATTTCACTGGTAGAAGGAGATATGGCAAAACGTCATACGTATTATAGATATATGTTTTGTGTTACTAGCAAAAGGACCCTACGTTTACTGGCTTGAATAAGGACCACTAATATATAATTTTTCACTGTTCCTCCCCATTCCGTATCGCCCTCTATTATTGTCGGAAGAAGCTTAAATGTTAGAAAAATGTCTGAATAAAGTGTTTCTTATACATATGGTTTAAATTTCACGTATTTTAGATGTGTTTGATGTTTTAAGGGTATTATGTTTCCATGCGTCACTTAAAAGTGGAGGCACATAGATATCGAGGCAAAGAAGGTAACGTTAAGATTCAAGATCACTTCTATTGTGTTCCTCATACATTTTATACACATGATAGGAATTGCTATCAAAATCGAATATATTTAAAGTTTTAAAGGAGATTCAGCCTCAATAGTTTACATAGATTAGGAGAACACTTTCAGATTGAGGATCACTTCTATTGTTTTTCCTAGAAAAGGTAATACATATTAATTAAATTTAATACAAATACGATATATTTGAAGTTTTAAGAGGGTTATGCCCTCATATACTCGCTAACGGTTCAGGGAGGTTTATGAGAGCATAATAGTTTAGGGGGGTACGTCTATTGTCTGTCACGGTTAAAATTGCATAAGAATACACTTTTAGATTTTATGTAGATTCTCTAACCTTTCTTTTTATAGCAAAACACACAAACATCACACACACAAACACACAGACATTGAGTGTTATATCTATGTGATATTTATATAGTATTTTATCGCTGTTAAAAACAATGTGAAGATATATATGTTTCATTTCTTTTCAGATTTCCCATGCAATTATCTTCCCTGTTTGGAAATGGATGGCGGCTTTAGGGTACCCGAAACAATGTCCATCTGCCGTTACTTAGCCCGTCAATACAGTAAGTTCATTTGTATTTTCTCATCATAAACAACTTATACTTTGTATTCAAATCGCTTCAGACGAGGTATGAAGCAATTTGATGTACGGAGTTAAAAAAACGAAAAGTGATTATCGCAAAGACAGGAGATGCCTATTTACAGGTTTTAAAAGGCCGAGGATAGACTTAGAAGAAAGACACTTAGCAGGAAAAAAGTTCCATTATCCTGCAGTTGTATTTTTAAAGAAGCTACTGGAATAGGAAGTGTATAATATCAAGGGATAAAAAACAGCGAATTGCTGAATACCATTAGACAAAGCGGCCCGGAACAAAAGAAAACAACGTAAAAGCAAACAATTCTGAAGAATATATACAAAATAGTGTTCTTTATTTGCCATTATTGTTAGAGTTTTCCTTAATTGATTGTGTGACTAGGTTCAATCCTTGGCCCAGACACATAGAATATTAACAAAATTGGCACTCTTTGTTAAACACATTTTATCTTGGTAAGAACTTTTGACTTCCAGATTTATTTTCCCTTGTGTAGTCTAGTCCAAGCTTTACTGATTCGTACATTTAGTTGCTTTTATTGCCAATAGCTTATCTAGTTGACATGTGGCCCTAAGAGTGTCGGTTGTAATACTAGGCGAACCGTTTTTTCTCCTGGGGGTCGCGTATACAATATGAATATATCAAAATAATTTTCTTCATTCAACAGATTTCTACCCCAAGAGTTCCATGGACATGTTCAGATGTGACTACATTTGTGACTGCTTCTATGAAATCATGCACGATTATATGAGATACTTCCACTGGAGGAACGGACGTTTCAGGGTCAGTATTTTTCAATCGCATCAATACTTTCGATTTAAATCTTTCAACATATCATTTATAGAAATAGATCGTGATTTACTGGCATGATGGGATTACGATCGAAAATTGCCACTTCTGACTAAGGCGGTGAATTTTGAAAATCAGTCCACTGTGTAATTTACACATGCGAAAATCTAGGTCACCACATAAAACATCGTGAATAAGGATTTCTTTCATTGGGAATTTTGAATTTTTTTTTTACAAATATATTTATTATAATTGGAAGGTTTTGTTTTTTTTACAAATACTCAAAAAATAATTTTAACAAAGATTTTCTAAATAATAACGTTATTATTTAGAAAAACATTCTTTACATGGAGATAAGGCTTTGTTAACTATTCTGTACATTAACCTAACAATTTAAGAAACAAAAGAAAATATGTTTTTGTCCAAAAATTAGAATAGTTAACATAGCCATTAGCGGTAACCGAATATAGCAAGATCTGACTTTCGCAATTCACCGCTGACTGTAGAACACAGTCTTAGCCGGAAGTGGCAATTTTCGGTCGTTATGCCATTATACAGATATATTATTTAACTATTCTACCGATCATTATGAATATTGAAACACATCTTCTAAACGTACGAATAATATCTCTATTTTAACAACATTCTAGTCGATTTACGTTATTTCTGAAAGGAATTAAATCAAATTGCATTTTATTGTTCTGGAGAACATGATACAAAAAAAGAAGAAGAACTGGATATTCAATATTGAATATTGATTTTGTAGAATGGAATCTCTCGATGACAAAAGTTGTATTTTCCTTTATTATCTCAATTAAACTTTCGGAATTCTGTTTATCTCTTCCTGTACAATGATTTATATTTTTATTTCAGTACGACTGTATGGAGGGTGGAAGAATGGGCTCAAACATGTCCTCCGGCATGGGCTCCAGCATGAGTCCTAGCATGATGAGCTCAAACATGAGCCCGGGGATGATGAGCCCTGGTATGATGAGCCCAAACATGAGTTCCGGTATGATGAGCCCTGGTATGAGTGGGTCAAACATGAGCCCCGGAATGATGCAATCCGGTATGATGGGTTCCGGTATGGGCATGGGTTCCAACATGGGAGGTGGTAACATGATGAACTCAAACTATGACGTAAGTTGTTTTTTTTAACTGTATGATAGTAAAAAATGTCTTTATATTTAAATAAATAGTAAGCAGATTTAGTTTACTTGAAAAACTGCGTGTAATATGTATATATGTTAGTAATATAGAGCTGTAACAATGCAGGAAATTGAAATATGTCTATGTTGAGAAGGAAAACAAAACCAAGTTATTTAAATAGAATTAATAGTACATTTTACAAGCATTGTCAAAACTTATTCACAATAATCTAATGTGTCTGACCGTGTTCCATAATATATTTCGGTTAGAACCTCGTTATCAAATGGTAGGTGTTTCAAATCTCTTGAAATCTGTGTGGACTAGTAATTCTCTTTTATGATTATACGACAGTAAATATAAATGTGAACGGCAGCAAATAAAGTAAAATAAAATTAAAATGTCGTTATTTTGTTTACATTTATTGACATTATTTGTTTCATTCTTTGTGTGTGAAGGGGTAAGACTTGGTCTGTATTATAAGTTTTTTATTCTAATTTTATATCATCTATTTATTATTTATTTATGTATTATATTTTGAAGGGGGAAGGAGAAATATATGAATATAACCAATACTACTGTAGCAAGATGAGATTCGAATTTCACTCTGGCTTATAAGTACCATATTCTTAGTTTAAGGGTAATAACTTAATTTACACTTTTCTTTTTTTTCTGGGGGCAATGTTATTGCTCTTTTTTCTAAAATAACAAGATAATAATTATTTTCATTAAAACAGTATTTTTTACTCTTCGTTTGATGCACAAAAAGTTCCCGGATCTTTCCGTAAACTCTGCTTCATGTTTGTGTCTGTCTCAGACTAACTTATCCTCCGAAACCTAGTCTCTTCTCTTATGTAATACTAGCTTACGTCATTTTACTTCCGCTCTATCGAGCAACTTTTGTCCACCAGCCATTACGTATTCATGGTCGTCAGTCTTAGTCAGAATTTAAAAGCAGATTACTTTGAGAACATTTTTATTAAATAATATCCCTCTTTTTATCCATTGTTTCGTCTTGTTGGCGTCACGGATAAAGGAATGTTATGATTTCTAATCTTTCTCCAAAAATACTTATTTACTTTTTACTTTTTATTTACTTTAATATTATTTTTCAGTACGCGGATTCGAGACGAGGTATCTTTGCCCAATCATATGAATACAATTGAAAGCGATTTTTTTAAACAATGGATTTTTCTAAGTATTTTATGATGTGATTATTAAAATTGTTCAGGTAATTACGTTTTTATACTTTTCATTTTTTTAGAATTACATGCAATGGAGATACATGAATAGCTTCAACCGTATAATGCCCTTCATGGAGAGGACTCTTGGTATGCGTAATGGTGGTAGCCACTTCTTCATGGGAGATCAGGTCAGTATTTAGCACTAGTAAATACACTTGGTACGTTATATTAAAGACATGAATTTTGTATTACATTAAAATGCATCCGGTGGTAACGCCTAAAATTGGGAGTTTTCGTTACCATTACTTTTTATTCTGATTGGTCGTACTTCTTAGGATTTCATAAATAGGGTTAAAAACAATCTGTGCCAGTCACTACACTAAACAGCAACGGACACCCGTGAGTAAGGTTTTCGAATTTACCCTCTCTACTACCTCGGAATCTATCTTTCCAAACCAATTTTATTTTTCTCGGCTTACCCTATTCCCCATTGTCAGCAACAATTCAAGCTTTACTATTTCGAAAACGTAATTTGAAAATATAGTTTATCTCAAATAATAGAAATCTCAAAAGAAACTATTTGTATAAAATTGTTTTTTTTATCCAGTAGAAACAAAATAAAATCTGACAATAAACAAATACCAATTTACTTGAACTGAAGTTTGAATTATCTTGTCCCCAAGAAAACAATTTAAGAACTCTCTTCAAAAGAATAGCCCCAAATAATATCCCCTATAGAAAAATCTAAAAATCAAATAAAACGATCACACATAATAAATAGTCAAATACTACACAATAAAAACAAGTTCCCAAAAGAAGAAAATTAAAAAAAAACTGTCCAAAACATGTTTTACTTGAGATGACTTGTTCAAAGGTCGATAAACATCGACAAACACATTCGTTCAATATGTCCTACGTACGACACGAAACTGCAATTTGTAAGAAGTAGAGAATGGGAAGTCATCCGTTAAGTTACAACTAATATCAGATCCACTCTGACAAGGAGCGATACTACATGTCAGGACTAGGGCATTGCACGGTGGCTGATTTGTTAACAACGCGGACTGATGGCCAGGGTGTGCCGGTTTCGAATCCAGTTCGTTCCACAGAATCCCACAACTTACCTTTTGTCTACCATCCTGGAGAAAAGGTAAATAAGATACATGTCTGGACCCAACAATGGTTTAAATAGATACTATCAATTGCATACTATTGTTTACAAAATATAGACGCAAATTACACGTAGATAAAACATATGTATGGTTTCGCCAAAAAATGACAGCATTGACCTTGGTCGGGTTGAGCCGAAACCATACAATATCCCGTAAAACGTTAAAATTTAAAACAAATGTTATATTTATTCTCTTATACCCGTCCCAGGACGGGTATTCTACTCATTGTAATATATATATATATATATATATATATATATATATATATATATATAGTGAATGCTTTTATTCAAACATCAAAAAATAATTTTCTGCCTGATGAGACCTCAGCTCTTGAGAGCTGTAGATCGATAACATCGACATGCCAGTGTAGCAGACCTTGTACATGTTTGAATAAAAGCATTCACAATACAGCTCTATATTTTTTATTGAGCACTCTTTTATGAACCCGGTTTGATTCCCTTTGGATTTCTACCCTGTGGATTTTTACCCTACATGGATATATATATATATATATATATATATATATATATATATATATATATATAGTAAGTTATGAACATATATTTATAGCAATTAAGCTACACAGTAGCTTCCGCGTTTCATCCCCGTTGCGAACGTCAGGCTGACGATTCCCTACGGGGATGAAACACGGAAGCCATGAATATATTTCCATAACTTACTACCTTGCTCTACTAACTATTGTGCACTGTTGAAGTAAATATTGAACATTGATACATTAAAGATTATATCTCCTTATAACAGTTTATGTCGATACACGAAATAATAATTATATATATAAATATATAGAGAGACTACTTATTACAAATACAAAAGACTATTTAAATTATTCCTTCTTAGATTTGCAATCTTTATGTGAGAAACTAACATATCTAAGCTGTTCACTTGACTCTTTGTTAATGATATTTTATTTTATATCTGTTTTTTTCAGATGATGTGGTGTGACATGATGTTCTACTGTTGCATGGAAAACATGTATATGCAGAACCAGTCCATGTTCAGCAGCTACCCCAAAATGATGAGTCTCTACAAACGTGTCGCCGGCCACCCCAAGATCTGCGGATACATCAAGAGCCGTCGTATGACCAACTGGTAGATTATGTTTTGAAATCGAAAAACTCTCTTTCAAACAAAGAGTTTTTTTTTAAACTCATTGTCTCAAAGATTAATTGTAGTTTCAGAAAACATATTTGTGATAGTCTTTGTAGACGATTGTTATTGCATAAATAAAAAAGCGCCTCAAGGCGAAGTGAAAATACATTTTGGGAAATTTGTCTTTTTATTCATCAAACGTATAAAGTTATTTTATCGGATTTTTAAAGTCAACTAGAAATCCGCCTGACATATCGATACTTGATTCGAACTAGCCTATTTTTTACCACTATACTATTTGCATTTATATAATTTATTTCATATTATTTTTTCTTGAAATACTTATTTCGGTTAAAATACTGTTCGAGCGGAACATTTTCCCTTACTCACCTTCTTGGCTTTTTGGCTAAGATCAAAGTGTAGTATCTGTTCCGATGGATACTGCACCCCATAGACTGGTATTGTCTTGGCCTTCGGGGCTTGATTTACGCCGGTCTATGGGTCTGTCCTGTGCAGTTCTAGGAGGTCCACTGTCACCAACTTCGACTATTTCTTTGATTTGCATGTTTTCGGATTGTTTAAGTACTCTTACATTTTCTTTAAAACAGTGTCTACTGTCTTACGGGAGTATAAAATTAAGCATCAAAAAAGATTCTTTATTTCAGCAGAAGGGCCATTTTAATAATATATCATGAATGTTAAGGAAGTTTAAAATCAGTGTTTCTACGTATTTATAGAAAGTTGAATGCTATAAAAGATCATTGTTGATTTGAGCAATAATATATATATATATATATATATATATATATATATATATATATATATATATATATATATAACCGTCTATAGGTAACCGAAAATAACTCTTTGCTAAGGAATCTCAGCTTGTTGTGAACGTCAGCGTGGCTATAATGAAATGACACAGCAGATGCATCATCTGCCAAAACGAGGCTTACTCAAGGGTGGGATTACCGTTTATCTACCGAGAACAAGGAAGGATAAGAAAGGGTGATTTACAGGTTTAGATGCAGTTTCGCCTTATGCACTGGTGGTTACTAGACCCGTATTAAAGTCAAAAAGATGAAAAAAATAAAAACATTAAGAGAAAGAGAAATATACAGAGGAAGAATGATTTGCCCACCAGTTGGAATATATTTCAGTTATACTGTTTTTTTGACAAGATAAAAAAACTTACTAGATACGTGAGAGTGAAATTTCAAAGACATCGTTATATTTAGGCATAGAGAAACGGAAATAATTCATTGACCTTAATCTGTCTAAAGTTATATGTGTGTGTATTTTTATGTAATTGTTTTTTTATTGGTGATTACAGCGTTCGTTGTTTTTTTTTTTTTTTTGCTACTATTTCAATTGTTGAACTTCCTAAGTGATTAATATGCATAAACTTGCATTATTAGTCGCCCTGAGCTTCATAGGATATATTTTTGTTAATATATATATATATATATATATATATATATATATATATATATATATATATATATATATATATATATATAGAACAGATATTTATTATATTCCAATAACCATGGTTAGTTTTATTACTTTTATTTTTGTTTTTATTTTTTTCACATTTCCAAAAATTCCAAATTTCTGTGAGATATATTTAACGGTCCGTTTCATTTGTTTTGTGCCAAACAACATTTGTATGTCAATATCGTCTCTGCAACACTACAAAATCATCAGAAAAAGTTCACAAATAATAAGAGTTCTTAGATTAGAGTGTCTTGAAAAAACACCCACATCATACATCAGTTTCATTTTAAGGTGAAAACAAACAAAAGAACAAACGAAAATTACAGAGCAGTCACTCACGTGTGTACTATCAAGTTAATCGGCCATTTTGATTTTTACTTTTTAATTTTTTATTTTTTATTTTTATTTTCGTTCAAAGCTAGTATCTCCAAAAAAAAATTGTGCGATTCGTTTAAAAACTTTAATTCGGTAATATTTGCTAAATATTTAATATGTACTATAATGTATTTATAAAGTTCCTATTTATTTGAAGATAATTTATTTATTATTAAAGTTACCTGAATGTTTATGGTGCGAAACTCATTTAAGCAGACTCTAATAGAGCTAGACTCAATGTATCAAGCCGTCCATTCAATCAACCATTAAAAAATCTCTTTTACATAAGTGTTTATATGGAATTTATATAGCATTTATTAGAAAGCCCTTTCTGAGAATATTGAGACAAGCGTTAGCCAGTAAATTCATCACTCAAGTATTAAGCCACTAGTTAAAATACGAAACTAGGAGGGTTACATTTACAGCGAAATATATCCTCCATATCCAGCCAAATTACGATTTTCAAAATATAAAATGGACATTATATATTTATTTATTTAATTTCTTAAGGTGTTCTAAGGATTCAAAAGTAGTTTTAACGGGGATCTGTACCCTAAACACTAATTTTTACTATGTTTTATTTCTAAATCGTACTATCAAGTGAGTTGCTAAGACAAATATACGAATGTAAACAATTAGAGTTTTTTCGTTAATATTTCCATCTATTATTTAGTCGTTTTTTCTCCCTTCTTTTAAGTATCAATTTTGCTTATTAATAAACATTCACAAAATATGTCTAGTATCCATCAATAAATTCATATCAACCACACATATATACACACACATAACATAAGTATACATATACATACATATACACACACACATAAAATATACATATATATACATATATATATATATATATATATATATATACATATACATATATATACACACACTCATACATACACATACACTCA
Source organism: Sepiola atlantica (assembly GCA_963556195.1). NCBI lineage: Eukaryota > Metazoa > Mollusca > Cephalopoda > Sepiida > Sepiolidae > Sepiola > Sepiola atlantica. Next base: position 13,845,100 of record OY744551.1, read on the forward strand.
GACACATACATGCATGTATACACCTATACATACGCTCACATACATATCGAAATATTTCTCAGTATATGTACGATAAAAAACAAGTATTTCTTTTACTTCTAAAACTAAAATATTAAGTGCAAATAGGCTGAAAATAATGTTAAAACCAATTCACTCTAAACAATTAACGTGACTAAAATAGGAATTAGATCATTCCTGTTTATTTTCCTACGCTGAAGCTTTTTTATTTTCATTTATTTATTTATTTATTTTTATTTATTTATTTATTTGTTTTTATTTATTTATTTATTTATTTTCTATTACTTATCTATCAACATGCTTACCTGCATACATACATTAAGAGATCCGAACACAAATAAGAAAATAAGAACGCACAATCCACATCCACAAAAAAACTCACAACCAACCACTACAGAAATGATTGTATTTCAACAGATTACAAGCCTCTAAATATTTGTGTTAAGCAATATGATATCAAATCTTTCCCATAAAAAGAAAGCTTAAAATCGAAGATCAGTTCTAATAATTCTGTACCCATTCATTGCTTAAGGTTTCAATATAAGTGAATCGTAACTATTATGCTCAGCATCCAAACCCCCGACATACATATATATGTACACACAGATACATACATACACAATATATATGCACATATCCGAATAAACAAGCATACACATGCATACACCATATATATACATATATATACATACATAGTTTATTTATCTATTTATTTATTTATTTTATTTCTTTATTTATCTGTTGGACATTTATTTCGCATAATATTTTAGATGATACTAGTGTTATTAGTTTATACTCCTACCAAAAGGGATATTTACTTACTATTTACCATTTCTCACCCAATTAATACAGATCGAAACAAAAAACCAAGATGAATAAACCTATTTCAATTACTTATTGATGTTCTCATAATCTAGCCTTCTTACTATTTTTTATTATAAGTCAAATACAATTTTAATTACTTCGGTTATTTTAGATTATAAGTGATGTGCTCTATTTCTAAATGTTTTATATTGATGTATTAGTACTCAGTTATCTAGTATTCGGTTTATGTTTTTGTATTGTCAAGAAAATTCTTATGTTGTTCCTATACATTAGTTACTTACATACTCTTGTTGATGAAAAAAAGGGGCTACCAGCACAGGTATTTTATATGGGTCTGTAGCGGGATAGGATGTATGCGGTTCTATGTAGGCAGTTCTGAATACCCCTCTTGTCTTTTATTTAATACATTTTCTTTAGACATAACTATATTGTAGTATTCTAGAATACAGAGGTTGCATCTCTTAGAGAACCTTTTTTCATCAACAAGAGTATGTAAGTAACTAATGTATAGGAACAACATAAGAATTTTCTTGACAATACAAAAACATAAACCGAATACTAGATAACTGAGTACTAATACATCAATATAAAACATTTAGAAATAGAGCACATCACTTATAATCTAAAATAACCGAAGTAATCAAAATTATATCTGACTTATAATAAAAATAGCAAGAAGGCTAGATTATGAGAACATCAATAAGTAATTGAAATAGGTTTTTTCATCTTGGTTTTATTCGATCTGTATTAATTGGGTGAGAAATGGTAAATAGTAAGTAAATATCCCTTTTGGTAGGAGTATAAACTAATAACACTAGTATCATCTAAAATATTATGCGAAATAAATGTCCAACAGATAAATAAAGAAATAAAATAAATAAATAAATAGATAAATAAACTATGTATGTATATATATGTATATATATGGTGTATGCATGTGTATGCTTGTTTATTCGGATATGTGCATATATATTGTGTATGTATGTATCTGTGTGTACATATATATGTATGTCGGGGGTTTGGATGCTGAGCATAATAGTTACGATTCACTTATATTGAAACCTTAAGCAATGAATGGGTACAGAATTATTAGAACTGATCTTCGATTTTAAGCTTTCTTTTTATGGGAAAGATTTGATATCATATTGCTTAACACAAATATTTAGAGGCTTGTAATCTGTTGAAATACAATCATTTCTGTAGTGGTTGGTTGTGAGTTTTTTGTGGATGTGGATTGTGCGTTCTTATTTTCTTATTTGTGTTCGGATCTCTTAATGTATGTATGCAGGTAAGCATGTTGATAGATAAGTAATAGAAAATAAATAAATAAATAAATAAATAAATAAAAACAAATAAATAAATAAATAAAAATAAATAAATAAATAAATGAAAATAAAAAAGCTTCAGCGTAGGAAAATAAACAGGAATGATCTAATTCCTATTTTAGTCACGTTAATTGTTTAGAGTGAATTGGTTTTAACATTATTTTCAGCCTATTTGCACTTAATTTTTTAGTTTTAGAAGTAAAAGAAATACTTGTTTTTTATCGTACATATACTGAGAAATATTTCGATATGTATGTGAGCGTATGTATAGGTGTATACATGCATGTATGTGTCTGAGTGTATGTGTATGTATGAGTGTGTGTATATATATGTATATGTATATATATATATATATATGTATATATATGTATATTTTATGTGTGTGTGTGTGTATATGTATGTATATGTATACTTATGTTATGTGTATGTATATATGTGTGGTTGATATGAATTTATTGATGGATACTAGACATATTTTGTGAATGTTTATTAATAAGCAAAATTGATACTTAAAAGAAGGGAGAAAAAACGACTAAATAATAGATGGAAATATTAACGAAAAAACTCTAATTGTTTACATTCGTATATTTGTCTTAGCAACTCACTTGATAGTACGATTTAGAAATAAAACATAGTAAAAATTAGTGTTTAGGGTACAGATCCCCGTTAAAACTACTTTTGAATCCTTAGAACACCTTAAGAAATTAAATAAATAAATATATAATGTCCATTTTATATTTTGAAAATCGTAATTTGGCTGGATATGGAGGATATATTTCGCTGTAAATGTAACCCTCCTAGTTTCGTATTTTAACTAGTGGCTTAATACTTGAGTGATGAATTTACTGGCTAACGCTTGTCTCAATATTCTCAGAAAGGGCTTTCTAATAAATGCTATATAAATTCCATATAAACACTTATGTAAAAGAGATTTTTTAATGGTTGATTGAATGGACGGCTTGATACATTGAGTCTAGCTCTATTAGAGTCTGCTTAAATGAGTTTCGCACCATAAACATTCAGGTAACTTTAATAATAAATAAATTATCTTCAAATAAATAGGAACTTTATAAATAAATTATAGTACATATTAAATATTTAGCAAATATTACCGAATTAAAGTTTTTAAACGAATCGCACAATTTTTTTTGGGAGATACTAGCTTTGAACGAAAATAAAAATAAAAAATAAAAAATTAAAAAGTAAAAATCAAAATGGCCGATTAACTTGATAGTACACACGTGAGTGACTGCTCTGTAATTTTCGTTTGTTCTTTTGTTTGTTTTCACCTTAAAATGAAACTGATGTATGATGTGGGTGTTTTTTCAAGACACTCTAATCTAAGAACTCTTATTATTTGTGAACTTTTTCTGATGATTTTGTAGTGTTGCAGAGACGATATTGACATACAAATGTTGTTTGGCACAAAACAAATGAAACGGACCGTTAAATATATCTCACAGAAATTTGGAATTTTTGGAAATGTGAAAAAAATAAAAACAAAAATAAAAGTAATAAAACTAACCATGGTTATTGGAATATAATAAATATCTGTTCTATATTTTGCTCTGTTATCAATAATTGACAAACATTGAGCTGAATCTTCTAAGGAGACTACAAACTAAAAGGATCTGATGATATATGAGTATACATATATTGTCTTCAATAATTAATTATATATATATATATATATATATATATATATATATATATATATATTATAATATAAAATAGAATTAATGAAATAAGGTGTCAATCAAATGTTATTAAAATTCAAAGTTCAAGCAAAGTATCTTAACGTCCTTAGCTCATGAGTTTTCAAAGATAAATCTTCTCCTCAGAATACCATTACCATAGTGACATACCTACAGGAAATAAAATTACACTTTGAAAATATATAAACATATATACAACAATACATAAAAATATATAACATCAAATATATCAACCTAAAAACATACTTTTTATTGAATCTATACAATCCATCCAGGTCATAGAGTTTAAAAGACATAATTAGGAAATATATCCAGAAGGCTGAAAGAAAATTTATGCAGGTAATGAGTGGAAGTAGAAAAATTAGAAATTGAGAGAATTGAAAAAATAGTCCAACTGTGAGATGCGTCAACAATCGATGAAGTGAAGCGTATCCAATGTTTATGTGAGTTCGATAAATAAATCAAATCAAATAAAACGTTCTATAAACTCACTCGAAATTCCCAGAAATTTGAAAAAAATTACAATTAAATCGAGTCGACAAAATAAGCCACATTTTCCCCCGAATCGAACAAAAATAATTCAACAAGTAAACTTTGAAATTATTCATCCTCACGCGACCCAAACAGAGTCCTTCCCAGCCGAATAGAAGGCAATATTAAAATCTGCTTATTCGAACGACGTTTACAAGGCGGAAGTCAACATGTCTATTGTAACAAAGAAAGAAGCGAATTTCTTGCGTCGGCTTAACAAAGGATGATTTTTCTTATATATGAGGCAGTGGAGTAGCTAACCATGATAGAATGTATGTTAAAAAATGTGTGCAAGTTGTGTGTGTGGGGGGGGAGTGTTTGTCGAATAAGTTGAGGAAAAAGTGGCCTATCTTTGTCTTGGTAATGGTGGAATAGGGTGGTGAAAACCAGATCACCGACCTCCTTCTATTGCGGCACTTCCGTGGTTGGTCTCGGGTGGGGTGTATGATATCTCTTCTCTGCGCTTTGTTGTAATAAGGTGCTGCCTGGTTGAAAATTTCGGGACTGGATGAGAGGTTTGAAATTATTTGGCTACTATTATTGACTAAATTAAAAAAAAACATAATTGCACCATTAAATACCGACTTCCACTCGAGAAAATTTACTAAATGTCTCATACGCATTCCAAATAAAAATACGCAAACGTTTAAACACACACTTCGGTTCTCTAACGTTACAACTGTAGCAATCCTCTGTGACTGAGGCAGGCAGTCCACGATCGTTTTATGAGAGAATTCTCGCTTGAATGTTAGTTTGATATACAACACGACGACAAAAAGTTATTAGCTCATATACAATGATTTATTCAAAGGTAGCGTATAACATATGAGATATGAGATGACTATAAATAGCTTTCACTACTTCGCTCGCCGTCGCACGCTGTCCCCGACACCGGGGCACCGCGCCCAGTAAACGTAGTCACTCGTTGAAATTTGTCGATCTAAGGGCGGAGAAACCGAAAAGGGAAGGGAAAGAAAGAGAACCCCAACCGGAAATGATATAGTTTGCGCAGCTTCTGCTCGGTGCAACCCTCGCCAACTCCTATCCCTCAACTCAACTCGCTTGCTATTATCTAACAGTATTTTCGGTGAATTATCGATATTGTCTAAATCTCACGGTAACTGTTCTCTCTAAATCTCTCGAGGGTATTTTTAAATATATATTTATTCACCTTTACAATCGGCGTAGAGCACTATATGTATACAGTAATGTACAATGTGTCAAATTCTTCGTCTAATAATTGTCAAAACCTAAAATAGTTTATGAAGCTACAAAATTGATTATCATATTAATTATATATATATTGTTTGAATTGTTCGTATTAATGTTCTCCTCTTCGGTGTTATTCTCACGACATTTCAGCTGATATAACCCCCGACCTTCTACATATGTATCTTGACAATGGCTTTTATTGGGCACAATGTTTTTTCCCCCAAAAAAACAATGTCGTTAGAATTCAAAATATGTGATGTGTTTGTGAAACGGAAAGAGCGTTACGTCGTTTTCATTTTTGGATTAGTTTAGGTCAGCCCTGATCTGAACTTTTTAGATGAGGATTTATAATATGTATCGTTTGGAGTGTAAAGGACAGTAGTCAGGTTCATATTATATTCCAATAACCATGTTTTTATATTTATATTTTTATTTTTATTTTTTCAAATTGTGCCAAACAACATAATATTTGGAAATTTCGAATATTAATGAACACCTTTATGGATTTCAAAATAAAGGAGAAAGAACGGGGAATATCGAGAGTAAGGAGACGGATAATACATATATATATATATATATATATATACACATATATATATATATATATATATATACATATATATATATATATATATATATATATATATATATATATAATTCTTAACGAAAAATTCAAAATGTCTCTGCCACATTACAAAACCATCAGAAAAATTCACAAAATGTAAAAAGTTTTTGGATTAAAGTGTCTTTAAAACACCTACACTATACACTGGTCTATTTTTGGGTCTAACCAAACACAAAAGAAAGAAAAGAGCAAACTCACACATGGGGGACCCCACTAATACGCCATTTTGAATTTTTCGTTAAGAATTATATATATATATATTTATATATATATATATATATATATATATATATATATATATATATATATATAATGTGGCGCAAAAGTCGCGCATTGGTTTGTTTAGGTGATAGAAACTACAACATTTAAAGTAATTAACTAGGCATTTCTGATAAACAATACATTTACTTGGTAATTTTGTTGCAGTAGTTTTTAAATATAATATCCTTTAAATGGCCACCATATTCGGCCTCACAAAGACGGGCTCTAGTTAGGGCATTTTCCATTACACTCCTTAGAATAACTGGCTCTAGTTTTTGGATGTCATGTCTGATATTGTTTTTAAGCTCTTGAATCGTTGTAGGCGTGTTCACATATACCCTTTCCTTAAGATAACCCCAAAGAAAAAAGGTCAGGGGCTGTTAAATCCGGTGAACGTGAAGACCAGTTAAAATTAGAAAATCTGCTAATTAAGCGCTCGCCAAACAATCCCCTTAAGAACGCCATACTTTGTCGGGCAGTGTGGGCAGTAGCTCCATCTTGTTGGAACCACATTTCTGGCTTGTCCTGAACAGCTGGCCTTAAAATATTTTCAATCATTTGTTGATACCGCTGTGCAGTTATCGTCACCGCGGCGCCTTCTTCGTCTTCAAAGAAATATGGACCGATCACTCTTTCCGAGGTAACACGTCACCATACGGTACATTTTAGTGGATGTAATTCATGCTGATGAACGGTTCTTGGATTTTCAATGGTCCATATTCTGCAGTTTTGCTTATTTATGAACCCGTTTAGATGAAAATGGGCTTCGTCGCTCATTATCAGCTTATGGATGAACTCATTTTGTTCTCTGACTAATTGCTGAATGTGAACAGCATAAGCTACTCGTGATTACAAATCTGTGGGTTGTAATGCCTGTACTAATTGAATTTTGTATGGAAACAGATGCAATTCACGAAAAAATTCTTTGAAGTGACCTTCTGGACATCCCAATCTGAGTGGCTCGTCTTCTAGTTGAGGTGTGTGGATTTTCAGCAATGCTATCCTCAACGGGTGCTACATTTTCAACTGTCCGTACTGAACGTAGTCTGGCAGATCGTGGAAGATCACTGACTGAACCCTGCTGCCGAAACCGGACCACAAGACGATCAATTGTGGTCTGACTGGGAGATTGTCTGACATTATAATGCCGACAATAGGCTCTTTGGGTTAAGGTTATTGAACGATGGTTTCCGAAGTAAAGTTCTATAATTTTGGTTCGTTGTTCAGTGCTATATTTTTTCCATGATAAATTATCAATGTTTATATCTGTAATATTCTGAAAAATAAAGAGAAGATTCGATTAAATGTTAAAGTTGGTACTGATTCAAACTAATGCGTGACTTTTGCCTCACCCTGTATATATGTATTATCCGTCTCCTTACTCTCGATATTCCCCGTTCTTTCTCCTTTATTTTGAAATCCATAAAGGTTTTCATTAATATTTGGAATTTCGAAATATTAATGAAAATATTTTAGAATTTCCAAATATTCATGAAACTATATTGTGATGTCCTAATAGAGCTTTTCTCTTCCCTTCTCTTGGTCTCTTCACCCTCTTTTATTCTTTTTGTCTTATCTCTCTTCCTCTATCTCTTTGTCTCTCTCGTTCCTTTACCTATTTCTATTATTTAATTCCTCTCGCCACTTTTCATCATTCCCCATCTATGTAGATCATTCGTACTTCCTCCCACTGTACCAAACATCCATGTACGAATGAAAAGTGTAAACGGTGACACACAAGATAACAATAGCATAAGATAACAACTACTAATAAATAAATGTTTTAATATATATTTATTTTCTTTTATCATCGGTTAAAGGGACTAAATGTGTACACTAATGTACAATGTACTAAACTAGTCACGATCGTCTAGTGTTTTATTAAAGTTAGCATATAGCATTATTCCATATCCACAGATTAGACAGACACAACTGTTCGTCCTTCTTGTAACGTAGATAGTGTACTCATTGGATCGTGATGTCTCGCTTTCGCCTTCGCTTCTTTCGCGTTGTCGCTAAGCCGTCGAGCTAGTCACAATGAAGAAATGGCAGCAGACATTTTATAGGGGCTTCTCTGTCCATGTGTTGTCTTCTTCTTTGCGTTAATTTAAAGCATGTGGTCATACGACAGTTTCCTTCTTTTCTCCGCAGTTCTTTTGCATTATTGTTGTACTTTGGAAGATCTTTCAAGTTAAACCGGTTGGGAAGTAGGGGGCAGACAAGTGCTGAATCTTATGGTATTACTCTCTACATTCGCAGATTGTTGGTTTTGTTGTATAACCCCATCTAGCCATAGCAACTTTTCATCTCGCTATTCTTGTTCTCAGGCGGCTGAGTGTTTTCCACAAGATCCAATGTGTTTCTGAACCGTGATAAAATGCCTTAGAAAAATGGATTCCCATATATGTACGGGGGCATTCTGTTTCTGTCTGGCGCACATCTGTAGTCTGGTCTCTTCCGGACATGTTATTAGGATTATACATGGCTGAGAAAGATTTTCTTTGACTTCAGGCGTTGGGCAGTTGGTTTACGTCCATGAAGAAAATGGCGTTGTTAACTAGTAGTTGTTGTGATCTCTACTCGGTTGGAATGTTGCCGTCTCACATCTGCATTGGGCATATCTTATCCCAGTTATAAGAATGAAGAAATCCTCTGGGTAGCTGGTCCATATCCTCTCCAAACTCGACAACGAATGCATTGCTGAATTATGCTTCTCTGATTGCTCAATATACAACACGATAAAATCATGTAGGATAAGGCTGCCCGGACTTGATTCTCGTCTGTCGACTGCGTTGTTTGCTTACCTGCCCTCCATCTTTAATTCGAAAGGTTTCTAGTCGATCACGCTGGAAAAAGGAAAACTGTCAGAAAATAATTTATAGGATGGCACAAATAAATTTACATTGTTTATTGGCTTCTCCGAAAAAGTCAACCTCTGTGAACCGTGGTCGGTTTTATGTACCCGTCAGCGGTTTGGACCAGACGCTGGCTCACAGACAACCGACGCAGACGAAATCTCTAACTCAAAAGGCTGAGCTTACCGCAAAACGGCAGTAACGTGACTCATGGCGTCACCCTTTTCTTTTCAGTGTGCCCTGTTATCAACCTACGTCCCTCCCTCATATTAGCCAACACTTATTTCAATAAGCAAGGTAATGTATTGACCAACAATGGAGAAATACCTATAACAGAAAAATAAGAAACATGAAAAATCTATTAAATTTTCATAACGTAATATAGTAACACTTATTTACAATGCTATAGTCATCAATCTATAGGCTGATTCTTCCCGCCAATTGCCACCCATCGAATATAACTTAGCTGTTCGCTTTCGAATAAAGAAAAATACCAAGATTTAACGATAGCAATACTGGAAGCCGGGGTCAGTGGCATTATTCCACTCACGCCAGTTTTTAATGTTTTTTTTCCGTTGTATCGTTGATTGAATGTAGATAACCCATCACTTAATAAGTTCCGAGCCTAACTAATATAATACAAAGTTTTAAGCAAAATTCAACTGTATTCATCAACATAGTCTCTTTCTAGGGTGATATACCGAATCCAATGCTGCACTAATTATTATTTTGTTTAGAACGATGTGTCTTTGACCTAGAAATACGACCCGTCTTCGTTATCACTACTTCATTGGAGCCACATCTCTATCACTGAAGCATTCTTTTGAGGGATTAAAACAACCAGCAGTCGGCGAGGTCACATCTGAAGAATAGAGTGGTTGCGGAAGAAATACGAAAATTACGTTGTTGCCATCGTTGCTGTCGGCTTCTGACACGATGCTTTGTCTCGGTGAGAAAGCATTTGTTCTTCTTCATGTGTTGCCAGTTTTTGGCGAGTTCTTCCTTTAAACGCAGCATGAATAAATTTATAAAAAATAACAATCTGTTCTGCAATCTAACAATATTAGGTGCAAATAAATTTCAGTCTATCATTTTCGGCCAATTTACAGTCACGAAAAATCTGTGTTTTGTTGCCCTAGGTTAACTTAATTGAATTGCGGTAATTAAAACTGGAATAGGGTAATGCTGATTTAAACGGGAGAACGAAAGAAGGCCTACAGAAAGCCTAAGTTATACCAAAATTAAACTAACTTAAACTTTTCAGAACGAAGAGACAAATTGAACAGGACCTTCAACTAACACCGTTTTCAAAAACACTGACTATTGCAAGAAGGCGCGAGGTTACGACGAAGACCAAATAGACCTGAGCGTCATTCTATTCGCTGATCTGATCTCAAATACGCCTACTGATATCGAACCCAAAATATCATAGATTCATCAACAAAATAAATTATTTGCATAACCGGACGAGGCTCACTTCGTTGTATTGAATGTCTGTACACAACCGTTTGTTTTGAAAACTACCTTTCCACCGCGGGCACAACACATGTGTGCTGTGCCCGCGGTGGAAAGGTAGTTTTCAAAACATTATTCGGCATTATTCGTATAAGCTCCACTATAACAATCTTACTATTGCCCCAACATTAGCTCTATCAAATCTCACACGAGATTCGCTCGTAAACATTAATTTTTCAAATCAAACATTTTATTCCCAATGTATTTTAGCGATTTTCATATTTAATCCGACCTACATTTTATTTTTTATTATTATTTATTAAGAAGCTCACCGAAAATAATAATAAAACGCATTTTTCAACAGTCATGTATATATATATATATATATATATATATATATATATATATATATATTAAAAGTAAAAAAATATTTACAATATATACACTTTTTATGTGAGGGATATTGGAGATGAGATTGATAATTTTTATTATTTTTATAATTCGTACTACAGTTCTTATTTTCGATATTATCCGCACAACGTTTCGGACGATGTAACCCCCGGTCTTCTTCATGTGCATATTGTCGAACTCGGGTATCTTTTTGTCAACCTGTGGCGTAACTGATATACATGCTAAGTAATAATCAGTTCAGGGCAGCAGTCTTGGGAGGTTGCAGGTTCAATCCTTAGCGCGGACGATACTAAGAATACAATAACGAATTACTTGAGACTACTACCTTGCCATGGCTGGCAGAACGAGAGCAAGCAACACTCGTGGATTAAATTAAGGGTTTGTTCGAAATCCCGTACAGATTTCGGAATTCAATATAAAGATTCCCGATTGAGACAATTTGCATTTGAAGAAGGTCAGAGATTACATCGCTCGAAACGTTGTCAGAATCACAACCAAGATGAGAACAGTAGTCCAAATAATCAAAATAATACAAATTGTCAATCCCCATCTAAAACATCTAAAAACGATCTAATGTTTGTTCTAAATATCAGATCTATCAAGTTTCACACGAGATCTGTTCAAAAACATTAATGTTTCTAATTAAACTTTTTTTTTCAATTTATCTAATCTATTTTCATATTTAATCCGGTTCAACATTTCCTATTTTATTAGTCTTTATTTAGAAGATAACCGAAATAATAAAAGAACGCATTTTTTTCAGAATTACGTTTTTTTTAATATTTTATTCATCACAGGTAAAACATATATAAATTATCTGCTCATATACTCATTTTTTGAACATTAAAAACCAATAAACATTTCTAATAAACTAGCAAAATGTTCTATCACAAAACTGCATTCACACGTTTAAACATGATTATACTCTGCTGAACTACCCTTTTCAAACCATGTGATCAAACACGTTTATACTTAATTATACTATAATTATAATCGTAGCCGATTCTACTGTCCCTGTTTTGACAGTGTGAAAGTCACTACTTACACTATATACATAAATGACAAACACTATATACATGTATATACTAGAAGAATACACGTCGCACAACAAGTATAAGTCATAAATATAGCATTTGCTTAAAATTTTAATATTTTCCTTTTTTTAAGGTGAAGGGGGAGTGTATGGTTTCGGTGTCAGCCCCTAAATGGTATAGTTTAAAAAAAGGAGGTGTCCTCGTTACACAGCTTGTATAGACTACATATTCGATAATTCATGATGATCAGTTCAACAGTTTAGGATTTTACCAAGCACATGCATATTATTGACGCTCATGTGCACACATTGATTTTTTAAGAATATATTACTTAATATAGTTCAAAACTCATTTTTATATATCTAACTTTTTTTAAATCTTAAAACGGGTACGCTTTCAAGTATATATATCTATATATATATATATATATATATATATATATATATATATTACTATTTCATGTATCCACATAACATTTTATAAGGAGATATAATTTTTTCTGTATCAATTATCAATATTTACTCCAACATACGTAAGTATAACTAGGTAGTATGCTATCAAAATATATTTATGGCAATTAAGCTACACAGAGGTTACCGCGTTTAAACCGCGGGGGGATCTTCAGACTAAAATGCATGGAGTTAGTTTTGCTAGGTGTTTTTATATACACGGCTATTAACCAATCAGATTCTTCTTTGTTCACTTAGCCAATCGTTGGGCTTCCCACGAACAAAAGTCCAGGTAATTTTAATTTCTATATCTCGTTCTATTGTTCTTTTTTCCAAAGAGTGGCCTATATCCTGTTTCCTTGTTATGTCGATATAATGGATGCCCCAATTTTAACACGTGGTTCTTGTATTTGTATTTTAGGTTTTAGTTTTTAAGTTTTTAGGTTTTACTTTAGTTTAGTTTTTTAACTTATTCGTTTTTTTATTTATTTACTTATTTATTTATTTATTTATGTATTGTAAGCCTAAGGTAAATTTGCTTATGTGCAGGCAGCTGTTTGCTATCTCACTTCTACAGTTTAATTGATGTTGGGGGTCTTTGAAGTTTAGGATTTCAAATTTTTCATTCAAACATAATCTACACGTGTCGTCTAAATTTCTACATGTATTAGCCTGTCGTATTATTTTCCATTCAATTATTGGTGAGCGTCCATTTTCCTTGAGCTCCTAATAATAGCAAACTAGTGCTGTTTCAATTTGACATTTTCTGTTATTAAATGTGCTTTTGTGGTCATAAAAATACTTACGAACCATACCTAAAAGATAAGTCAATATAACATACGTAAACCCAAAGTTAAATCACCCCCATCAATCGTAAAACATATTCCGAATTCTATCGAACGTAGGCTTCTCAATAATTCTAGCAACGAAAGTTTTTTTTTTAAATCGAGCAAAAATTACAATAAAAAATAGTGGTTACCATAATACCGAAATTAAATATAAGAAACAGGACACCAATAATTACAATAACATTTAAAATAAAATAAAAATCTATTATATGCCGCTTTTCCCATATATTGCCTCATTAGTATTTTGTTTCAGTCGAGTCCAATTGTTCTGTTTTTGTTCGTATTCCGTTGGCGTTTGGAAAAACTTCGTTTCAATTGTCAATGTTCTATTTGTGTAGTGTTGTTCATATTTGTATGTGTTTCGTGTCAGTTTTTTATTTATTGTAAATATTTTTTGGTTGAGTTATTCATGTTTTTCTCCCTAATCACACCGTTTATCTTGGCCCCCTTTCTACGTACGTAGTTTTACTGTTCCCTTACATCATTTGTTTTCTTTTTAGTTACATTAATTCCAGTTCTGAAAACCATCTTCTGAGAAAGTGTAAGTATTTTGTGTTTTTTTGGTTTTTTACTTACTTAATGATTACTGGTAGAGAAATTGCTTGTTTAAAAGTTATGCTCAACAATATTTTTTTACATTGCACTTGTAAACAGCAATTTTATAGTCAGCGGGGAAGCAGTCATGTGGTACAGTGTTTCACAGACGGACAGTTCTAGAAAATAAACTTTGCCCATGGAAGTTCAGCGTAGTTCTATGTACACAGAGTGAGAAAATGGAATTTATTGTAAGTGGTTGAAGCTAGATGATTTTTTTCTGAATTTTTACAGCTGGGGGGGGGCATGGCATGAAGCTTAGTCGAGTATCTGCCATTAAAGTAACGATAGAGTAGAGAAAGACTAACAACGTATTTTATGTGATAAATAGGATGACGGGTGGAGAAGAGAACATCGCTTACTACATTGCGGAGTCGGTTTATTTACTCTGAGCAGAAATGTTGCCTTGAGCTTATGAAGATCAGGATAAACAGTTGTATGGTTTAGGGAAAGCGCCTTATACGAATCGTCAGAGATATATTATTGTACTAATTAAACACCATTGAAACGTTTATTTCCTAAAATGTCACAAATATTACTTATATAAAATAAAGGAACAACATTGCTACAAAGATTATACATAAGACGATTTCATATTCTTTTGGGTTTCAGTAAATAATATTTAACTTTAAGCGATAATAATATTGTGTGGTGTAATTATAGGGTTAGTCATTGATAATTCTAAAATATAGTCAAATAATATTCTTCGGATAATAAAAACAACATCTGTCCTCAAATACCGTACGCAAATATGTAAATATGTCACGTACATTAGATTTTAAATTTAGTTTAAATTAATATATTTACTTCTATTTGTGTTGCTTAAAATGTAATTTTTCAGATTAAAAACTTTCTTAAATACTTAGTATTATTAAGCCGTTTTCACTAAATAACCGGAAATATAACGTTTGAAATGCAAAGAAAATTTAGCTTGAATATATTTACATCATTTTAAGTCAAACAATAATAGTAATTAAGTGCAGTCGACGAATATCCGGAAAGCTAATAATATAGAATTTTATAATTAAGCGTTGAATAAACAAACGAAAACAATTCTAAAGAATGTTTACCATTTAAATAAAAAGAAATTCAATGCATTGTGAAGAATATGAGTCAAACCATAATTATTCTGAAGAATTTGTACTCTTAGACTCAGTAAAGTGCGAAAGAAATTAAGTTCCGGCAAAACTAAAGAATATTGAAAAAGTGCCATAGAAGACATTCGTCTCTGCCAATTCATTGGCACAAACACTTGATTATTCTGAAAGTATAAATACTAAGTTTGTTCGTGTCTTGGACGTCAAAATAGACTTCCAGTCACACGAACCACAACTGCTCGTTCCCTGTTTGATAATCGGCAAGCCGAAAACTACTCCACTATGCCTAACTACACTCTCCATTACTTCAATGGCCGCGGACGTGCCGAGATCCTTCGTATGATGTTCCATATGGCCGGCGTCAAATATATGGACAAGAGATACGAATTCTCCGACTGGGATCGTTGCAGGAATGGTAAGTAAAAGTTACTATATTCATCTTTATATTTAACTATAGGTACATAATGGAAGTCGAGCAGTTTAAGTATATTCGCTTAACCTTGATAGTTACTGGACAGGGTAAGGATGAGATTGCAATCTGTATCGATCATGCTCGCGCAGTCCTCTGCTGTAAGCAAAGTAGATTGCGATCTCGACAAGAGATAAGACTCTTAACAAAATTGAAGATATTCCAAGCACTGAGACGGTAAATACTGTTGCAAAGAAGACTTTCATGCACTTTAGGTTTTCGATATGGACTGCTTTCGGTGCATCCTATGCATTCGTCTCTATGATCAAACTGCACCATACATGCAATATGCAACACCATCAGCATTACAGACAGTCTTCTTAAAAGGAGTTTCGCGGGTTTGGTCAAGTTCTTTGACGCCCTGAGGAAGAATTTATCAGCAAGTTGTTAGCCCCAATCGCACCTGTCGGTTGTAAGTAGCGCAGAGGCGGCCACTTGGAGACTTGCATAAGAACAGTGAAGATAGACATGGAGCAAATGGCTGTCCTCCGCGTTTTTGGTGTCCGACGCTGGAACCGGAAATGGCTCAAGCAATGCAAAGACTCAGCTGCCGATCTACTGTGGTGGACCGCCTTGCCGCAATATGCGGTGAACTCATTTTGAGCCGGCTCAACTCACCTCGGTGGTGAATACTGTTACAGTTACAGATTTAAAATTATATATAATGTTGAATCATTGTTTTTTTTTATATATACTTGAATATCACTCGATATAGCAATCTTAATTGAGTCTAAGTCCTTTTCCTGAGGAGTGGGTCGGCATTACGTGCCTATTGATACAAACACACCCAACCATGATTAAAGTTTGACGGATCTTGATCTTCATAACGCGTATGATTTTGTGTGGATGTAGGTTAGCCACATGTTCTGCGTGTTCTACAACTGGCTATGACAAGAACTAGAGCTTTCCCGTCTTGACTGGTGGTTAGAACTTGTTGAGAATTTTTAGGCTTTGGGGCTTTAGCTGTGAGTAGTCAGTCGTTGAGACGCTTGTCTGAAGGGTAGCCAAGATGCTCGTTCAGCGTTTTCTTCATAGTCGTCCATCTCTCTCTACTAGGTCTGCATTGCCTCACCCGGATCTTGCCGCCCACCTTTTTTGCAGCTATTCGAAACAATTTCGTTGTGCTGACACAGAACATATTCTATGATCCTTCATGCTAGCTACGGCTTCCACATCCCCGTCGCAATTCACTAGATCATATCTCATGACCTGCGAGGTATTGAAGAGTACCGAGCTGTAGCTAAGGTTTCTATTTTTAATCCAGCGCAAATCATTATGATTCAAGTCACCCTTTTTCGGTGCTTTGCCATTCGTCTACCCTCTTTTGTCTTCAAATCCACTAATAGTACAGAAACTGCTATCTGTTTCACTTTACCATTAAGTACTGCGAATGCTTTTTCAAGTTAAGGAATATAAAAACAATTATCACATATGTCTATATGTATATATATATATATATATATATATATATATATATATATATATATATATATATATATATATATATTAATAACAAAATAAGATAGCAAAACATTTACTGGGAACAAAACTTAGATCTAATATACGGAGCGTCTTTGTTCTTGCCTTTTAAGGTACGTGGGGCCTGATCAACTCTGCTGGGAAGCCATGAGATATAACACCGTTTTGTTTTTAAATTCTCGAAACAGTTTATTTTATGGTAAACAACTGATGATCCCTTAAATAATGATCAGACTAGCGTAAATTATTGGAATGAAACTTATATAGTGACTTTAAAAAGTAAATTGACTTACAAAAATGTAATTTTCCACCGAAGGACTTGGGACAAATGTGTTTTTTTTCATATAGTTTTAATGGTTGAAAAACTTTGGAGACTATATATATATATATATATATATATATATATATAGAGAGAGAGAGAGAGAGAGAGAGAGAGAGAGAGAGAGAGAATTATAAAAAGAAAAACTATACACACATTAAGGTTGTACACATAATAACTTATTTCGACCCCTTTAATTAGGTCTCCTCAGATGTATAGACAACCACGTCGTGGTTTTTTTTGACGTGGTTGTCTATACATCTGAGGAGACCTAATTAAAGGGGTCGAAATAAGTTATGTGTACAACCTTAATGTGTGTATAGTTTTTCTTTTTATAATTCTATTTTGCTCTGTTTAAATTACATTGAGCTCTGTTATTCAGATTCTCTACACAAAATTGAAATCTACACACTATATATATATATATATATATATATATATATATATATATATACTAAAGATTCACTACGAATCAAGGACCAATGAGGATGATGGTTAATGAGTGCGAGGTGGACGATGAAACAACACCATGATGATCAGTAATGGTGGTGGAAGTTCGGCAGAGTTAGATTATTTAAAAGGACAGCTTAACAATTTTTTTTTGTTGCATTGGACTTGAACACGACAATGTTGTATTCAGTTGGAAAGCAGCCCTGCGGTATATTAGGAAATGAGTTATGAGAATACAAATTGGAAAATGTATACTATTTATTGAATGAATTATCAAATAGTTAAAACGAGAAATATATAAATAAACTTTTTTCTTTCACCCATGGATTTTCAAAACTGTATGTGATTTCATCAGAGGAGAACATAGCGATAAAACAATAAAATTATATTACCGTTTAAATAATATATAAAACTATATAAGAAATATATACAGAGTTTTTTGAGCAAAAGAATCATCTTCTATGAAAAAATGTAACCATGTTCAAAAGAGTAATTCTGGAAATCATAAAAGTTGAGCCAAAGTGAATGACAGAATGTCTTCAAATGTCTGAATAGGAAAAAAAATCCGTTTAGGAAAATAAAGGAAATTCAAGTCTGAAGGCAAATATCATTGGCAAAAAAATCAATCACCAGTAGGAGTATCAGGGAATAAATCTCTAGAGAATCAGTACAGAATCAACAACAACTATGGAAAATCAGTACAGAATCAACAACAACTATGGAAAATCAGTACAGAATCAACAACAACTATGGAAAATCAGTACAGAATCAACAAAACTATGGAAAATCAGTACAGAATCAACAACAACTATGGAAAATCAGTACAGAATCAACAACAACTATGGAAAATCAGTACAGAATCAACAACAACTATGGATAATCAGTACAGAATCAACAACAACTATGGAAAATCAGTACAGAATCAACAACAACTATGGAAAATCAGTACAGAATCAACAACAACTATGGAAAATCAGTACAGAATCAACAACAACTATGGAAAATCAGTACAGAATCAACAACAACTATGAAAAATCAGTACAGAATCAACAACAACTATGGAAAATCAGTACAGAATCAACAACAACTATGGAAAATCAGTACAGAATCAACAACAACTATGGAAAATCAGTACAGAATCAACAACAACTATGGAAAATCAGTACAGAATCAACAACAACTATGGAAAATCAGTACAGAATCAACAACAACTATGGAAAATCAGTACAGAATCAACAACAACTATGAAAAATCAGTACAGAATCAACAACAACCATGGAAAATCAGTACAGAATCAACAACAACTATGGAAAATCAGTACAGTATCAACAACAACTATGGAAAATCTGTACAGAATCAACAACAACTATGGAAAATCAGTACAGAATCAACAACAACTATGGAAAATCAGTACAGAATCAACAACAACTATGGAAAATCAGTACAGAATCAACAACAACTATGGAAAATCAGTACAGAATCAACAACAACTATAGAAAATCAGTACAGAATCAACAACAACTATGGAAAATCAGTACAGAATCAACAACAACTATGGAAAATCAGTACAGAATCAACAACAACTATGGAAATTCAGTACAGAATCAACAACAACTATAGAAAATCAGTACAGAATCAACAACAACTATGGAAAATCAGTACAGAATCAACAACAACTATGGAAAATCAGTACAGAATCAACAACAACTATGGAAAATCAGTACAGAATCAACAACAACTATGGAAAATCAGTACAGAATCAACTACAACTATGGAAAATCAGTACAGAATCAACAACAACTATGGAAAATCAGTACAGAATCAACTACAGCTATGGAAAATCAGTACAGAATCAACAACAACTATGGAAAATCAGTACAGACTTAACAACAACTATGGAAGTAGATCGCCGGTAAATTTCTTACCTTGGCAGAGCAAAAAAATGTTGTAGTTTCAACATCAATAGAAAAATCTTAAAAATTCAATCCAGGTGTAGTACTGTTCACAAAGTTTGAGTAAAATTTTACTTTGTTTATATAATAGTGTTCAATAACCCCTTTCATTAATTGTTACATTAAAGCTGAGTCAATCAAAATTTGTTTTTATAACGGGGTTTTATTACATACTTAATTATCACTCAATATAACCATCGTAATTGAGTTAATTTTTTCTAAGGTGTTGGGCAGCATCTATAGTGTTTTAATTTAGTTTTCATTTTACAATAAAAAAACATTCCAAGCTACATATATGCACACATGTTTTGACTAAACCATGAACGTCTGAAGTCTCATCAGGTCAAATATTCTTTTTAAATTACTAAGCGCAAGGAAACCATTGGACCGGTGTAAAATTAATCTGGCTGAAAATTCAGAGCTAAGCAACTTCACTGTCCCATTGTGTGTTTCTTTGTTCTTTTATGCGAATCTTTGGTTTAACTTTTGTGTATGATTCATGCTTACATCTATATACGTGTGTGTGTGCTGATCTAACTAGACAGCTAGTCAGACAAGGAGTTATATTAGCTTGTGTCTGTTCATTTATCTATTTCTATTGAAGTATGTTTTTCTCTTTCAGATTTTCCTTGTAACTACCTGCCCTGTATGCAATTTGACAATGGCGATATGATGCCAGAGACAATGGCCATTTGCAGATACTTGGCCCGTGAATACAGTAAGTAAATTATATCGACGTTTGAAATAAGTTCAGTTTACTAGTGATGGGATAATTTTAAAATGTTCCCTGATTCCGATACAATTACCGATTCTGTTCTTAATTCCCAATTCCGATACAATTACCGATTCTGATTCTGATCCTTTTTAATTCTTTAAATATTAAGTTATAGAGTTGTCATTATTTTTATTTTCGGATATCGTGAAAAACCTGTGGTATGTATGCATATAATTTTTCAAAAGTAAAAATACATTTGTGATACATTACATGAGTAGATATTTCTAAGTATTTGCCCACGTGTTTTCCCCATATTTGACTGAAAATAGTGAGCCAACTAAATGTTTATTTCTATTTTATAACCAAGCCGATGAGCTGTAGTTAGTCGCATGTCGACGAACTTTTATATGAATTCTTCATAAACAATTGAACATAGTCGACCAGGACTATTTTAAGTAATTAATTATTTAAACAATGAAAATACTGCAAAGATAACAGAAAGATGAAACACCAGTTCAGAAAACTTTCCCCTTTTTACATGCCATATTTTATGGTGTTATTTTTATCTACATGTTTTATTATGGTCCGAATTTTAGTGTTACTGGTAGTTAAAAATCAATAAATATTCAGCAGTGTATCATTAGTACTAGCAATTTAAAAGAAAGTGTTAAACAAGAAAATTAATGAAATAAAAGAATCGTTTTGAGAATCGAAAATAAGAATACATTTTTTTCGATTCCTATACAAATTCCCATACTCTAAAAAGTTCCGATTTTTTCGATTTCTTTTAATCACCAGAACACTACAGCTTACTATTATCTTAATTTCATTTTACTTCATTCGAAGTTCTCAGAAATCAAGGAGATCTCTCCTGGGGCTAACACTTGATCTTTATATAAGATACATAGATAGTCGAATATTCAATTAATGTTCTCCTTTTCCTGCCAAACATTGAGAAGTTAAGAATATTAAATGTATTCTACAATTGACCTGTGAACTATGTTATAGTATATCTTTTTTGTGTGATTACTTGGTCTTACCGGATTCCAGGACAAGAATTCATCTGGTCTGGTTCAGTATCCAGTGAAGTGATGTTACTTGAGGTTACATTACTTGGAAAAGATGCACCATTTCTCGTATAAGCAAGTGTATAGTTGTGTCGAGGGGATCTTATTTGGGCTTCGAATACTATGCTATTTTGAATATTTGGTCATAGTTTACTTGTAGGTGGAAGTATCATAATGTTAGGTTATTCTGACAAACCACTGTGCAGAGAGACCGAAGACACTCGAGTATGGTGTTTAGTAGGTACTTCAAACTCTCTTCATAATGCCATGTTTATGAGAATTAAAAGAAAATTACACTTATTAATGTTCAAAATAAAATTCATGAAATTAACTTGGAAGATGTTTTAATAATACATTGTATCAACGAATTATGATACCTGAAGACTAACGGATGCTTTGTTGCTGTCGGGCTGAGGTATAGTCCTGTTGAGTCGTAGAAGGTCAACTCTCCTAGGCTTGCCCTTCTCCAGGAGAAGGGGTTAGTTTATTGCCAATCACCTGAAGCGTCTCTACTGGAAAATGCTGACGGGATGGCTAATGCATTGTTGCAGGCTAGAGTCCGCTTATCATAGTACGCTGGCTTCTCTAACCACCACCTGACCTTGCGTCTAACCTCCTGGCAAGGGTGTAAATGATATATTGTTTAATAATGTTTAATTACGACCGTTAAATTTTAAAATTATGATTTGAATGTTGTATAATATATCTTTTTTGATACTAATATTTCCAATTTGATATATCTTTATAGATTTTTACCCTAAGAGTCCCATGGACATGTTCAGGTGTGACTACATCAGCGACTGCTTCTATGAAATCATGCACGACTACATGAGGTACTATCACTGGAAGAGCGGAAACTTCAGGGTGAGTTAATGTTAATAAACCCTTGACTAACCGTGATTCGTTGGGTCAGTATTCGTTATATATTTAATTAAACAATTCTTCCTCACTATCTCACTTTCTCTCACTCTTATTTCACGCCTTCTTTCTCTCTCTCTCTCACTCTCTCTCTCTCTTTCTCTCTCTCTCTCTCTGTCTCTCTGTGTCTATCCTCTTTTATTTCTTTCGTTAGCATTTATTCACTTTTTACTTACTATTCATTCAGTTATTCTATTGTTGGCATGTACCTTTCTAGTTAGACTTCTTTCTAGAAAGACATCGGAGTTTGGGGATCACGTTGCCAACAACTTATGTGAACGTGTCTGTGTGGAACGAACTGGATTTGAACTTGGCACACCCAGGTTTTCAGTCCGTGTTCGTTAAACATTTAGCCACTGCCACCTTCCAGCATACCACTATAACCTAATATGGCACGCTCGTGTTTTATGTGGCGTATGACGTTGTGGTGATAATAGTTATTAGTCAGCACAAAATAGTGACCATCGCCATCTACGATTCAGTAATAGCCAGTAATCAAAAGCGAGTTAATTATTTTTAATCTGATCATTATTTGAAAGTTAGATTTAAAAATGATATTTTAACTATATTATTATTATTATTACTATTTACTCACTAGGAGTTATCACACTGGTCATCGTCAGTGATCGCCCACTGCCAACAACCTGTGGTATTCCCTGGAGTCTGAGTGACAACAAGTCTCCTCAGACTTCCAGTATGCTCCACCTCTTTTCGTTCATCACCGCAGATGACCTTGCGGTATCGCAACAGCCACCTACCAACGATTTCCCGCTGATAAGGGCCATTGGTCCCCTCGTGGGCCCGAGTGGCAACAAGCCTCCCCAAGGTCCCAGAGCTGTCCGCGCTCTTCCAGTGGAGGTCTGGTTTGCGCTTTCCCTCCTCGACCCTCTGTCCATAATTTTCGTGGTGTCAGCCTATGCTTGCGCCTCTCTCGTGCGGTTGTATTTTCCCCGGTTCTGTTGTCTTGTGCTTCCATGTGTTTGTTCTCCATTCGTTGCTTATGTGGGTTGGTTTCCGCATTCTAGGACATTTCTCAGGATTGTAGCTGTTTTGATCATTACTGTCCTTTGTATGGTCTCAGTTATCCCTTTGATTCCTATTTCACCTAGTCTTTTCTCCATGTTTTTGAGGACTGTTCCTAGTGCTCCTATGATTATTGGTGTTATACTGACTTTCTTCATGTTCCATATTCCTTTCAGTTCTCTGGCAAGTTCGGTATATTATTATTATTATTATTATTATTATTATTATTATTATTATTATTATTATTATTATTATTGCTGTTGTTTTTGTTGATGTGGTTGTTATTATTATTATTAGTGTTGTTGTTTTTGTTGTTGTTATTATTATTATTACAATTACCATTACATGATTTAGAGCTGAAACGCCTTCGTTCTAAACTACCCGTCCCATGCCAGATCTTATTGGAGTACTTCAGTTAGTTGTCTAGGAGTAAAACCGAAGGTAACAAAATTATATGGGCTTCTAGATCAGAACAAGTAAGTGTTAATCTCGTTCTGTGATTGAATTAGATTGTGTCTGCTCAACATTTAGAAGCACAAACATCAGTCATCACTGACTGCTAAGATCCAACGTCTTAGCTGATGCGCCTTCCGAGACATCTGTCTGAATGATTAGGAAATACTTCATATCTATTTTTACGATATCCTAAGTTGCTTTTTGAACTAAATTTCAAGAGAAAAATTCACGCGTATTTGCTCAGACAGAAAACTTCTCATGACAGTATTAGCTAAAATGATGATACTGGTACAGTTTCTGACTATGCTGAACCGACTTTTCTCGGTATCTTCCGGTAGTTTACGTAAACAGCCGAAAGATGCCGAAGCGTTTAGCCAATCAGAGCATAGCAGATGTCAATTTGCAATTGCGAATTGAGTAAATGGTAAAATGCATTAAGTTAAGACAATTGATGAAATCGATAATTAATTGCTGCTTTTTAGGACAGACGATTCAGTGTCCCGAAAGATAAAAGATGTAAAATGTAACAATACTCCATGGGTGGCGGATGGTGGTCTTGTAGTGATATATATTAATTGTCAGTGGTATAAGTTTTCTAGCACTGTAGAGGGAGCCCACTTTCATTGCAGTAGCATTGGCAATGTATTCTATGTATTTGTTCCAAGTCATGGTATTTGTAAATGTAAGGCCGAGGAGTTTGAACGTTGGACTGTCGGGTAGAATGTTATTATCCATGGTAATCGGTGGTTGTAGTTTTTTTAAGGTAAGAACTTTTGTTTTAGTTGAATTAAATTTTACCATCTATTTTATTTATCTATTTATTTATGAGGTAATTTTATAAGAATTCAGAAATTTGAGGCAAGGACGTTTCCATTCATCATCTTCCGGCTGTTTATGTAAGCAGCTGGAAGATGCCGACGAAAAGTCGATTTTAGCATAGTCACAAGTACAAAAAAGGTTATTTTTATTGAGATATATTGATAGCAGACACTTGAAGTAAATCAATATACACATACGTGTGTATTTCCCCTAAACTCAAAATCTATTTAAACTGAAAACGTAAGTGAATAATGTTGCGTGCTGAACTTGTGACATACATGTAACAAAAACAAGTTGGCGACTCGTTACACTTCTAAAATTGTATTCATATCTTGTAGCTGCATTTTCTCTTTGTACGCCCTCCCGTGTGATCCCTTGAAACTGAGGGCTTGCTCTCCTGAAATCAAAGTTCCTTATTTATAATTTCAAAAGGACTAAGTCGACACCAAACTGGTGAAAGACAGAGGTGTTTTATTCAACTTGATCTTTGTTGCAAACTACTGACCAGACAGAAAAAGATCGATAATCGCTATTTTTTCATATTTTGTCAGCTCATCTAAGTTTTTACGTCAACGTTTCTGACCCTCCTTCTTCAACACACTCTATATTTTATGTCATGAAAAGTCATACCTGTTTCTATTAATTCTCACATAGAGTTCAGAAAGTTGAACACGACTGATTTTTCAATTCCTGCTATCTCAACTAACCATTTTATATACTAGTGTATTACTCGTATAGTAATTGTTTAATGAAAGGAATATAACATACCAAAACATCATATGGAATGCATTTCATTAATGAAAATATTTTCAACACATCATTATGCCATACAACTAATAAGACCAAGAGTTGCCCAAGATTGAATTAGGAAGCCTATTCCCTCCTATTACTTTTTTAGTCTTATTTATCACACTTTATATATTCAATATTTAGAGTGGGGCTTAAAAAGATATACCTATCGAATACTGTCATTATAAATCAACTTACATCACTTCTTGTGATTGTGTGTTTATACTTTAGTTGTGTACAATCTAAATTACCAATATCGATATATCTTTTTAATTGGCACTATGAGATGTTTCTAAACTGTGTTTTCTTTCTTTCCCACAGTATAACATGAACGACTGGGGATTCGGTGGTGACAGAATGTGCGGAAACTACGATGTAAGTCGCATTTCATTGTAAATTATTCAGAAAAAATTGAACGTTTCACTTAAGTCTAAATTATTTACATAGAATTTAAGGAGTAAGATAGTAGTATTCAAACATTATTTGATGGATACTTTTTTGCTTTCAGAACTACATGTACTGGAGATACATGAACACCTTCAACCGAGTGATGCCTTTCATGGAGAGGAGTCTGTGTATGCGCAATGGCGGAAGCCAGTGGTTCATGGGAGATCAGGTTCGTATTGACTTTAATCTATAATATATTTAGTTATGTTTGTTGACATATATATATAAATATATATATATATATATATATATATATATATATATATATATATATATATGCCTTCGTGTATCAATACGTGTGTGAACGTAGACAACCAATATATATATATATATATATATATATATATATATATATATATATATAAATCTCTCTCTCTATATATATATACATATATATATATATATATATACAAATTAAATTATGACACATAAAAATTACTTATGACGCATAAAATATAATTACGACTTACAAAATTAAATTATGACACATAAAATGTACTTATGACGCATAACATATAATTATGACATATGAAATTAACTTATGACACATAAAATGTACTTATGACGCATATAATATAATTATGACATATGAAATTTAATTATGACACATAAAAAGTACTTACGACACATAAAATATAATTATAATATATATGAAATTAAATTATGACACATAAAATGTACTTATGGCGCATAAAATATTATTATGACCTATGAAATTAAATTATGACACATAAAATGTACTTATAACGCATACAATATAATTATGACATATGAAATTAAATTGTGACACATAAAATGTACTTATTACGCATAACATATAATTATGACATATGAAATAAAAGTATCACACATTAAATGTACTTATGACGCATAACATATAATTATGACATATGAAATTAAATTATGACACATAAAAAGTACGTATGACACATAAAATATAATTATGACATATGAAATTAAATTATGACATATAAAATGTACTTATAACGCATACAATATAATTATGACATATGAAATTAAATTATGACACGTAAAATGTACTTATAACACATAAAATTTACTTATGACGCTAAAAATATAATTATGATATATGAAATTAAATTATGAGACATAAAATGTACTTATTACGCATAAAATATAATTATGAAACATTAAATATAATTATGACATAAAATATACATGTGACACATAGAATATACTCATTACACATAACATGTATTTATGATGCATAAAATATATTTATGAAACATAAAATGTGACACATAACATATTTTATGTAACATTAAATATAATTGTGAAACATAAATTATACTTATGACCCATGTAATATACTTATGACACATGTAATATACTTATGACACATAAAACATACTTATGTTACATACAATATACCTATGAGATATAAAATATACTTATGAGACATTAAATATAATTATGACACAGAAAATATACTTATGACACATAACATTTATTTATATAGTATAACATATAATTATGACATATACAATATAGTTATGATAAATACAATATAGTTATGACACATAAAATATGCTTATGCCACATGAAATATATTTATGATACCTTTTTTGTTTTATTCTCGCAGTAAATAATCAATGTGATGTAGTCTGATATATATATATATATATATATATATATATATATATATATATGTGTGTGTGTGTGTGTGTGTGTGTGTGTTTGTGTTGCTGTGTGTGGGTATGCGGGAGTGTCCGTAAAGTTTTCGACACTGTTCCATACTATTTCATGTAAATTCAGTAACTCATAGCAACTGCAAGTTTAATAATATCATAAAAAACACTGATTCGATTGTTTCTCTTGTTTTAGATGATGTGGTGTGACATGATGTTCTATTGTTGTATGGAAAACATGTACAGGGAAAACCCGAAGATGTTTAGTAGCTATCCCAAAATGATGGGTCTCTATAACCGTTTCTCTAGCAACCCGAGGATCTGCAGTTACTTGAAGGGACGCTGCAACTCTACCTGGTAAACACGACCCAATGATTCAAAGACCAAGCCCCAAAGACTATTTTGATAACGAACCCAATTGTATTAATGAGATATGTAAAAGATAAATATCTGCCATTTGTATTTGGCAATATTTGCTTTTAAACCGTGATTTTATTTTCAATAAAAAACATGCTTCATAAACTTTGTTTCTTTTTTTAAATTTATTCATATACAACAAGTAGAATCCTCGCTATTCTACGGGATTAAACTGTGAATGTTTTTTTGATTCATTTTCACATTTATAACTTATCTAAATAAAAACAAAACGGAATTGCACCGGTGTAAAATGGTTCAAGGGCGATTACTCGGGCCCCGAAATACGCCCGTCACCCTTAGTACTTGGTGAGTTATTTCCGCTTTTGACCGTTTCTTCTGCTGTAGACAGAAATGGTGACTCGAAGATTAAAACAATCATTTAATCTTCGAGTCACCACTTACCAAGGCTCACAGGCCACTCGAGGATAAGGGTTATTGAGTTTGACAGGAAGACAGTGAAACACCGAGGGGATTAGTAACGATAGTTGTAACATGTCAGAAAGTGACTATTTAAAGGAACTGCCCAAGAAAAATTTGTTTACATTGGACTTGAAAGCGGAGGACGTTACTTTAATTTGTAAAAAAAATGTTCTTATTTTGGTTATTTCACATTTCATAGATTTTTCTCTTTCGACGACAATCTCTTCCAGGGATAATTGTTTGTATATTTCGTCATACGTATCATTTTAAAAGTTCCTGATCTCATGTATAAACTCTTAATTGTGTGACAGCATCCCTGGGGCGATGTTCGTTTCCCTCTGTCTCTAAACAAGTTACCTTATGTCATGTTTTCCTGCGTTTTTTATAACATTTGATTACGCCAATCCCTGTCTTCAATTTCCGTAGAAACAATTAACAAAAACATGGAAATATCTGATTTTATATTTGAATTAGAAGGAAACAATTCAAATATATCAGATGTTTGATCGATGAACTAAATATAAATGTAGATTTTATATATAACACTTTCCCTACTGCTTTAATTTCAAAAGTAAACCATTGTTTATTCATGTAAACTTCATGTATTTTAATCGGAAATATTTACATACAACGTTTGCTGTTAATGGGAACATTTCATTATTTAAGATACAAAAGTGTTAATATTCAATATCGGTTGTTAATGCTAACTCTTCAAGCGGATTTTGTCCAACATTCAACATTAAAATACAAATATGTTTACGTTCAGCCTTGTTCGTACACACATTTATTTTAAAAGAGCGAAATGTTTACCTTAAAACTTGTTTGTTTATACATTCTTTTTGTTAAAAAAATTGATTAATTTAAAGAATCTTTTTTTTTATTTTAAAATAAAAAAGTGGAATTTAATTTATTAAAATATAAATTTTACTCGAGCATTCCTATTATTTTTCTGTATATTAAGACATCTGTCTTCTGTAGCTGGACTAATTACAGAAAAAATATAGTTCTTCTGCGTCTTATATTCAGAAAGATATGCAAAATATAATTCATAAAAAGTCAATAATATGATACCGGGGAATAAAACTGTAATATATATATATATATATATATATATATATATATATATATATATATATATATATATATATATATATATATATATATATATATATATATATATATATATATGCCGTTATTTGATATTCGGTGACTTGCGGTATTTATTGAAAGTCACTGACTCTAAAATGAATAATTACATCATTAGAAAATAAACATCTTTAAACAACATCGTGTTACTTAATGATGATGAAATGACTAGAAAAACAAATATATTTCACGAAAGACTAGCAATAGCGATAAAATAAAATAATATCAATAGAGGAGCCATTAAAAAAATACTTAATTAAAATTATATAGAAATGTTTGACTCTCTATTCGTGTCAGCTGGTAATATTTTGTAATGCGTTAAGGGCTCGGGGAGGAGTTGGGTTTGGATGCAGGCTGCGACAGTTTTTTTCGTTTTTGCTATGAACGCTTTCATAGGTAAAACACGAATCGTCACTCTGAATGGAAAGAGTTTTTTTTTACATGACAATTTTTCTTTCTCTTTTGCAAGAGAGTTATACTGTTTTCTAGTTGCCATCAAATGAGAGAGACGCTTCTTTAACATACGTTCGAGACAAACAGCGTCTGTATTACAGTTTTACGCATCTGAATTCACAGCGTTGGCGCAAAATTATTTACAAAGCAGCAATCAGAACGAATTCGACACTTATGGACCGCGGCTTACTCCATGACGACGACGCATATCGTCAAGATAGTATCTCCAATGAAGATATATCCCAGTGCCACTATAGTGTCAAACATTAAATGAATTGAGAAATTCGATCCAGAATAATTCGGTTTATTTTAACATCAAATAAACTTAATATATGAAGAAGATAGGTTATACGTTTTAATCTAAGATAATTCATACAATGATATTTATTAAATATATAGAATCTCAATATCTAGAATCAATATTGCCAAGTGTAACATAATTAAAGCTGTGTGTTAAATTGAGGAGTGATTGACGGATGGGCGGTTAAAATGTAACCTTTTGTTTACGGACGTCGACGTAATAAGGAGAGAGAATTAAAGCTATTCCTGGTGTCATGCTAAACAGGGCCGAGGCGTAAGACGCGACACAAGTAATATATCTGTTTTGCTACCTACCCATCTCTCTCCTCTCCTCTTTCACTCTCTAACACGGCAATCATGTTACCTTCCTCAATTTGGGTGTATGGATGGCCAAATTTATCTACATTAGTAAACAAACATCAGTGTCGACCTTGTTGAGTCTCCAAATGATTATGAAACTGGGTTCCCGACCTCTGAACTTTTACAGTGGCTTTCACACATTTTTCCTAAACTAAATATGTTTAACATTACGACTAAGCTTAGGAAGACATCTTGCACATAAAAATATATGCACATACTTAACTTTATATGAATAGAGATACATCAATTTGCTTATATGAAAAAATTGTAGTAAAAATATATTGTGTTTTATAAAGGAAAAGACATATGAATCTGTGATTTAAGATACAAATAAATAAATGTTGCCTGCAGTAAAAATGGAATAAAAGTAAAGAGTTATCTTTTGAGGATAGACGTTGTCCCTTTAGGGCTGCTATCTGGATTTCGCTACAGCTTGAGTTTTCCAAAGATTGTGCCTAAGTATTTTTTAGTTTTTCTATTAAGCCAGTTTCTCGTAAAACAACCGGTATAATGTGTATTTCTTTCAGAGACCATGTAGTTTAAAGTAATTTTTTAGGTTCTAATATTTCGTTATCCTCTCGTGTCCGTCTCTATTGAAGTCATAGTTATTCCAAACGGTTACATCAATAATGCCCGCCTGTATGTATTTGTCATAAAACATTGTAACCATTTAGTTGAGTGTTATAGGTGAAGGTTCAGCGTGTTAAGTGTCATGTGTTGTTTTCACTGATTTAGTGTTTAAAAATAATGAGCCACACACTTCACAAGAACAAGATTTAATGTGTAGTTTTCACTACCTAAGTGTTTACAAACCTGAGCCACACACTTCACAAGAACAAGATTTAATGTGTAGTTTTTATTAACTTAGTGTTTACAAATGATGAGCCACACACTTCACAAGAACAAGATTAAATGTGTAGTTTTTACTGACTAAGTGTTTACAAATGATGAGCCACACACTTCACAAGAACAATATTTAATGTGTAGTTTTTACTGACTTAGTGTTTACAAATGATGAGCCACACACTTCACAAGAAAAACATTGAATGTGTAGTTTTTACTGTCTTAGTGTTTACAAATGATGAGCAACACACTTCACAAGAACAATATTTAATGTGTAATTTTTACTGACTTGATGTTTACAAATGATGAGCCACACACTTCACAAGAACAAGATTAAATGTGTAGTTTTTACTGACTTAGTGTTTACAAATGATGAGCCACACACTTCACAAGAACAAGATTAAATGTGTAGTTTTTACTGACTTAGTGTTTACAAATGATGAGCCACACACTTCACAAGAACAAGATTTAATGTGTAGTTTTTACTGTCTTAGTGTTTACAAATGATGAGCCACACACTTCACAAGAACAAGATAAAACGTGTAGTTTTTACTGACTTAGTGTTTACAAATGATGAGCCACACACTTCACAAGAACAAGATTAAATGTGTAGTTTTTACTGACTTAGTGTTTACAAATGATGAGCCACACACTTCACAAGAACAAGATTTAATGTGTAGTTTTTTCTGACTTAATGTTTGAAAATACTGAGCCCCACACTAAACAAGAACAAGATTTAATGTGTAGTTTTTACTGACTTAATGTTTACCAATGATGAGCCACACACTTCACAAGAACAATATTTAATGTGTAGTTTTCACTGATTTAGTGTTTAAAAATGACGAGCCACACACTTCACAAGAACAATATTTAATGTGTAGGTTTTACTGACTTAGTGTTTACAAATGATGAGCCACATATTTCACAAGAAAAGGATTCAATGTGTACTTTTTACTGACTAAATGTTTACAAATGATGAGCCACACACTTCACAAGAACAAGATTTAATGTCAAGTTTTCACTGATTTAGTGTTTAAAAATGATGAGCAACACACTTCACAAGAACAATATTTAATGTGTAGTTTTTACTTACTTAGTGTTTACAAATGATGAGCCACACACTTCACAAGAAAAAGATTAAATGTGTAGTTTTTACTGACTTAGTGTTTACAAATGATGAGCCACACACTTAACAATAACAAGATTTAATGTGTAGTTGTTACTGTCTTAGTGTTTACAAATTATGAGCCACACACTTCAAAAGAACAAGATTAAATGTGTAGTTTTTACTGACTTAGTGTTTACAAATGATGAGCTACACACTTCACAAGAACAAGATTAACTGTGTAGTTTTTACTGACTTAGTGTTTACAAATGATGAGCCACACACTTCACAAGAACAAGATTAAATGTGTAGTTTTTACTGACTTAGTGTTTACAAATGATGAGCCACACACTTCACAAGAACAATATTTAATGTGTAGTTTTTACTGTCTTAGTGTTTACAAATGATGAGCCACACACTTCTTAAGAACAAGATTAAATGTGTAGTTTTTACTGACTTAGTGTTTACAAATGATGAGCCACACACTTCACAAGAACAAGATTTAATGTGTAGTTTTTACTGTCTTAGTGTTTACAAATGATGAGCCACACACTTCACAAGAACAAGATTAAATGTGTAGTTTTTACTGACTTTGTGTTTACAAATTATTAGCAACACACTTCACAAGAACAAGATTTAATGTGTAGTTTTTACTTACTTAATGTTTACAAATGATGAGCCCCACACTTCACAAGAACAATATTTCATGTGTAGTTTTTACTGACTCAATGTTTACAAATGATGAGCCACACACTTCACAAGAACAAGATTTAATGTGTAGTTTTTACTGACTTAATGTTTAAAAATGATGAGCCCCACACTTCACAAGAACAATATTTCATGTGTAGTTTTTACTGACTCAATGTTTACAAATGATGAGCCACACACTTCACAAAAACAAGATTTAATGTGTAGTTTTTACTGACTTAATGTTTAAAAATGATGAGCCCCACACTTCACAAGAACAATATTTCATGTGTAGTTTTTACTGACTTAATGTTTACAAATGATGAGCCACACACTTCACAAGAACAAGATTTAATGTGTAGTTTTTACTGACTTAGTGTTTACAAATGATGAGCCACACACTTTACAGGAACAAGATTTAATGTGTAGTTTTTACTGATTTAGTGTTTAAAAATGATGAGCCACACACTTCACGAGGACAATATTTGATGTGTAGTTTTCACTGATTTAGTGTTTAAAAATGATGAGCCACACACTTCACGAGAACAATATTTAATGTGTAGTTTTTACTGACTTAGTGTTTACAAATGATGAGCCACACACTTCACAAGAATAAGATTTAATGTGTAGTTTTTACTGACTTAGTGTTTACAAATGATGAGCCACACACTTCAATGGAACAATATTTAATGTGTAGTTTTCACTGATTTAGTGTTTAAAAATGATGAGCCACACACTTCACGAGAACAATATTTAATGTGTACTTTTTACTGACTTAGTGTTTACAAATGATGAGCCACACATTTCACAAGAACAAGATTTAATGTGTAGTTTTTACTGACTTAATGTTTATAAATGATGAGCCACACAATTCACGAGAACAATATTTAATGTGTAGTTTTTACTGACTTAGTGTTTAAAAATGATAAGCCACACACTTCACAAGAATAAGATTTAATGTGTAGTTTTTACTGACTTAGTGTTTACAAATGATGAGCCACACACTTCACAAGAACAATATTTAATGTGTAGTTTTTACTGACTTATCGTTTACAAATGATGAGCCGTACATTTCACAAGAACAAGATTACATGTGTACTTTTTACTGACTTAGTGTTTACAAATGATGAGCCACACACTTCACAAGAACAAGATTTAATGTGAAGTTTTCACTGATTTAGTGTTTAAAAATGATGAGCAACACACTTCACATGAACAATATTTAATGTGTAGTTTTTACTGACTTAGTGTTTACAAATGATGAGCCACACACTTCACAAGAACAATATATCTATGTGTAGTTTTTACTGACTTACTGTTTACAAATGATGAGCCACACACTTTACAAGAAAAAGATTAAATGTGTAGTTTTTACTGACTTAGTCTTTACAAATGATGAGCCACACACTTCACAAGAACAAGATTGAATGTGTAGTTTTTACTGACTTAATGTTTACAAATGATGAGCCACACACTTAACAATAACAAGATTTAATGTGTAGTTTTTACTGTCTTAGTGTTTACAAATGATGAGCCACACACTTCACGAGAACAATATTTAATGTGTAGTTTTTACTGACTTAGTGTTTAAAAATGATAAGCCACACACTTCACAAGAATAAGATTTAATGTGTAGTTTTTACTGACTTAGTGTTTACAAATGATGAGCCACACACGTCACAAGAAAAAGATTAAATGTGTAGTTTTTACTGACTTAGTGTTTACAAATGATGAGCCACACACTTAACAATAACAAGATTAAATGTGTAGTTTTTACTGACTTAGTGTTTACAAATGATGAGCAACACACTTCACAAGAACAAGATGTAATGTGTAGTTTTTACTGCCTTAGTGTTTACAAATGATGAGCCACACACTTCACAAGAACAAGATTAACTGTGAAGTTTTTACTGACTTAGTGTTTACAAATGATGAGCCACACACTTCACAAGAACAAGATTTAATGTGTAGTTTTTACTCACTTAATGTTTACAAATGATGAGCCACACACTTCACAAGAACAAGATTTAATGTGTAGTTTTTACTGTCTTAGTGTTTACAAATGATGAGCCACACACTTCACAAGAACAAGATTAAATGTGTAGTTTTTACTGACTTAGTGTTTACAAATGATGAGCCACACACTTCACAAGAACAATATTTAATGTGTAGTTTTTACTGTCTTAGTGTTTACAAATGATGAGCCACACACTTCATAAGAACAAGATTAAATCTGTAGTTTTTACTGACTTAGTGTTTACAAATGATGAGCCACACACTTCACAAGAACAAGATTTAATGTGTAGTTTTTACTGTCTTAGTGTTTACAAATGATGAGCCACACACTTCACAAGAACAAGATTAAATGTGTAGTTTTTACTGACTTTGTGTTTACAAATTATGAGCAACACACTTCACAAGAACAAGATTTAATGTGTAGTTTTTACTCACTTAATGTTTACAAATGATGAGCCACACACTTCACAAGAACAAGATTTAATGTGTAGTTTTTACTGACTTAATGTTTAAAAATGATGAGCCCCACACTTCACAAGAACAATATTTCATGTGTAGTTTTTACTGACTCAATGTTTACTAATGATGAGCCACACACTTCACAAGAACAAGATTTAATGTGTAGTTTTTACTGACTTATCGTTTACAAATTATGAGCCACACACTTCACAAGAACAGTATTGAATGTGTAGTTTTCACTGACTTAATATTTACAAATGATTAGCCACACACTTCACAAGAACAAGATTTAATGTGTAGTTTTTACTGACTTAATGTTTACAAATGATGAGCCACACACTTCACAAGAACAAGATTTAATGTGTAGTTTTTACTGACTTAGTGTTTACAAATGATGAGCCACACACTTCACGAGAACAATATTTAATGTGTACTTTTTACTGATTTAGTGTTTAAAAATGATAAGCCACACACTTCATGAGAACAATATTTAATGTGTAGTTTTCACTGATTTAGTGTTTAAAAATGATGAGCCACACACTTCACGAGAACAATATTTAATGTGTAGTTTTTACTGACTTAGTGTTTACAAATGATGAGCCACACATTTCACAAGAACAAGATTTAATGTGTAGTTTTTACTGACTTAATGTTTATAAATGATGAGCCACACAATTCACAAGAACAATATTTAATGTGTAGTTTTTACTGACTTAATGTTTAAAAATGATGAGCCACACACTTCCAAAGAATAAGATGTATTGTGTAGTTTTTACTGACTTAGTGTTTACAAATGATGAGCCACACACTTCACAAGAACAATCCTTAATGTGTAGTTTTCACTGATTTAGTGTTTAAAAATGATGAGCCACACACTTCACGAGAACAATATTTAATGTGTAGTTTTTACTGACTTAGTGTTTACAAATGATGAGCCACACATTTCACAAGACCAAGATTTAATGTGTAGTTTTTACTGACTTAATGTTTATAAATGATGAGCCATACAATTCACAAGAACAATATTTAATGTGTAGTTTTTACTGACTTAATGTTTAAAAATGATGAGCCACACACTTCACAAGAATAAGATTTAATGTGTAGTTTTTACTGACTTAGTGTTTACAAATGATGAGCCATACACTTCACAAGAACAATATTTAATGTGTAGTTTTCACTGATTTAGTGTTTAAAAATGATGAGCCACACACTTCACGAGAACAATATTTAATGTGTACTTTTTACTGACTTAGTGTTTACAAATGATGAGCCACACATTTCACAAGAACAAGATTTAATGTGTAGTTTTTACTGACTTAATGTTTATAAATGATGAGCCACACAATTCACAAGAACAATATTTAATGTGTAGTTTTTACTGACTTAATGTTTAAAAATGATGAGCCACACACTTCACAAGAATAAGATTTAATGTGTAGTTTTTACTGACTTAGTGTTTACAAATGATGAGCCACACACTTCACAAGAACAATAATTAATGTGTAGTTTTTACTGACTTATCGTTTACAAATGATGAGCCACACATTTCACAAGAACAAGATTCAATGTGTACTTTTTACTGACTTAATGTTTACAAATGATGAGCCACACACTTCACAAGAACAAGATTTAATGTGAAGTTTTCACTGATTTAGTGTTTACAAATGATGAGCAACACACTTCACATGAACAATATTTAATGTGTAGTTTTTACTGACTTAGTGTTTACAAATGATGAGCCACACACTTCACTAGAACAATATTTCATGTGTAGTTTTTACTGACTTACTGTTTACAAATGATGAGCCACACACTTCACAAGAAAAAGATTAAATGTGTAGTTTTTACTGACTTAGTCTTTACAAATGATGAGCCACACACTTCACAAGAACAAGATTAAATGTGTAGTTTTTACTGACTTAGTGTTTACAAATGATGAGCCACACACTTAACAATAACAAGATTTAATGTGTAGTTTTTACTGTCTTAGTGTTTACAAATGATGAGCCACACACTTCACAAGAACAAGATTAAATGTGTAGTTTTTACTGACTTAGTGTTTACAAATGATAAGCCACACACGTCACAAGAACAAGATTTAATGTGTAGTTTTCACTGACTTAGTGTTTACATATGATGAGCCACACACTTCACAAGAACAAGATTTAATGTGTAGTTTTTACTGACTTAGTGTTTACAAATGATAAGCAACACACTACACAAGAACAAGATTAAATGTGTAGTTTTTACTGACTTGTTGTTTACAAATTATGAGCCACACACTTCACAAGAATAACATTTAATTTGTAGTTTTTTACTGACTTAGTTATTGCAAATGATTAGCCACACACTTCACAAGAATAAAAATGTATGTGTAGTTTTCACTGACTTGGTTTCTGCAAAGGATGAGCCACACACTTCACAAGAATAACATTGTATCTGTAGTTTTCACTGACTTGGTTTCTGCAAATGATTAGCCACACACTTCACAAGAATAAAAATTAATGTGTAGTTTTCACTGACTTGGTTTCTGCAAAGGATGAGGCACACACTTCACAAGAATAACATTTTATGTGTAGTTTTTACTGACTTGTTGTTTACAAATGATGAGCCACACACTTTACAAGAATAACATTGTATATGTAGTTTTTACTGACTTTTTGTTTACAAATGATGAGCCACACACTTCACAAGAGTAAAAATGAATATGTAGTTTTTACTGGCTTGTTGTTTACAAATGATAAGCAACATACCTCACAAGAATGAAAATTAATGTGTAGTTTTCACTGACTATGTGTTTGCAAATGATGAGCAACACACTTCACAAGAACAAGATTTAATGTGTAGTTTTCACTGACTATGTGTTTGCAGATGATGAGCAACACACTTCACAAGAACAAGATTTAATGTGTAGTTTTCACTGACTTGTTGTTTACAAATGATGAGCCACACACTTCACAAGAACAAGATTTAATGTGTAGTTTTCACTGACTTAGTGTTTACAAATGATGAGCCACACACTTCACAAGAACAAGATTTAATGTGTAGTTTTCACTGACTTAGTGTTTACAAATGATGAGCCACACACTTCACAAGAACAAGATTTAATGTGTAGTTTTCACTGACTTAGTGTTTACAAATGATGAGCCACACACTTCACAAGAACAAGATTTAATGTGTACTTTTTACTGACTTGATGTTTACAAATGATGAGCAACACACTTCACAAGAACAAGATTTAATGTGTAGTGTTTACTGACTTGTTGTTTACAAATGATGAGCCACACACTTCACAAGAACAAGATATAATGTGTAGTTTTTACTGACTTAGTGTTTACAAATGATAAGCAACACACTACACAAGAACAAGATTAAATGTGTAGTTTTTACTGACTTGTTGTTTACAAATGATGAGCCACACACTTCACAAGAATAACATTTAATTTGTAGTTTTTTACTGACTTTGTTATTGCAAATGATTAGCCACACACTTCACAAGAATAAAAATGTATGTGTAGTTTTCACTGACTTGGTTTCTGCAAAGGATGAGCCACACACTTCACAAGAATAACATTGTATCTGTAGTTTTTACTGACTTTTTGTTTACAAAGGATGAGCCACACACTTGACAAGAGTAAAAATTAATATGTAGTTTTTACTGGCTTGTTGTTTACAAATGATAAGCCACATACCTCACAAGAATGAAAATTAATGTGTAGTTTTCAGTGACTATGTGTTTGCAAATGATGAGCAACACACTTTATAAGAATAACAATTAATGTGTAGTTTTTACTGTATTGTTTTTTATTTGCAAATGGTGAGCAACACACTTAACATGAAATAAGATTTAATGTGTAAGTTTTGTCACTAGGTGTGTACATATGATGAGCCACACACTTCACAAGCATAAGAATTCTCTCCAATGTGTCTATGCATGTCTGTATTACAATTTTCTTGAAGGAAATTGATTATCTTCATGATTTAGAAGACAGATTATTTTATTTAATCTTGTATTATTGTCTTTTTGATAATAAAAACTTTGAAAATCGTTATTGGCAAATTTCAGAATAAGTTTTCCATTCAATACGTATATAGGATACTTTCATTGCTTTAAATAGTACTATTCCCCGTGAATGAATAAAATATTTTAAAAATTAATATATTAGATAAAACCTTTAAAGCAGGTGATTAATCACAAGAAACTAAAAACTAAACTTTTCTAAAAGAACAATATAGACAGTAGTTTTCCACCGTTGCACTATAAGACCAACATATGATTTGGGAATTTATCCCCAAGTATAAATAATCCGATTTGATAAGAGATGTCCATATGTTCTATACAACTATAGCAACATGAAACGTGTACTGGGGAGTATATCTCTTTACTCCGTAAATTAGTAGCGTTTTTCTAGCATGGAATTTGGTACTGAGGTAAAAATCAGTAATACCAAATTGCGTAACTCTACAATTACTATTAAACAGGTTGATAACACCAGTTGATGCTATATATATATATATATATATATATATATATATATATATATATATATATATATATATATATGGGGTAAGGTGCATGATGAGTCATGAAAATGTATATCCGTGGTAGACAAAATGTGTGAAAATAGACTAACGGAAAACAGGTTAAAATGCAGGTGAAAAACGAAAACAAGAGATTTGACCGGTTTCGTTCGTATTAACAAACGTCTCCGGAAAAGAGGTTCGTTATTACGAACGAAACCGGTCAAATCTGTTGTTTTTGTTTTTCTCCTGTATTTAAACCTGTTTTCCGTTTGTCTTTTTTGATATATATATATATATATATATATATATATATATATATATATATATATATATATATATAAAGATGTGAGGCTACCAGCATTTGTAAAAAAAACTTATTTTAACAATTGTTTGTTATTTTATTATTTTATCATTTAATACTTTTTTGATTTTATAACGCGTTTCGAGCTTCCGTGCTTTCTCTCTTTAGATGTATTCTCCATTTGAAAACATGTTTAATTTTTAAAACGTTTGATGTTTCTGTGCATTTTCGGTCGTATGTGTATGTGTATGTGTGCGTGCGTGCGTTCGTGTGTATATGTGATTTGATAGTGTTTGCTTCTCTGGGTCAAACTTTTTTCTTTTTTTTTTAAGAATGTGCGATTCTGACATTTATTTTTCAGGGTATCTTCGTGCACGGCGTAGAGTACACTTTGTCTGCCATCGTGTGTGCGTGTGTGTGTGTGGCTAGCTATGGTCCGCAGCTTACGGCCCGCGGCCCGAGCATACACATATGCGTCTGCCTCCGTTCATACATACATATACTAACATACACACGCACACGCATATACATACACCCACACGCACACTCATATACATACATGATAAAATGTAGTAGCACGAAATAACATAATAATCGATGCAATAATTTATTTCAACCTTGTGGTATTGTTAAGCATCCAATTCAGATGATTACATTTTTGAAACTGAAAAAAAGAGGAAATTAACACCCGACAATTCAAATATTATAATAGTGAGAGGAAGTCACAACCTATTTAATACATATTTAGAGAGAGGGGGAAATTAGAAGCATATTTTATCTATAATTATGTGATGAGGGGGGGATTACATAATTTATGGCAGAGAGGGAAGAAGAGGCCATATATAAAAATAGAAATTGTAAAAGTAGGTATTCAATGTCTCTCAAGAAATCAGGTCGTGTCAAAAATCACCAGTTCTAACACTTTTATTTTATTCTTGCTCTGGTTATTACATTGAGCTCTCCTACTCGGAATTCCTTCTGGAATTATTTCATTAAAACACAATATATATATATATATATATATATATATATAGAGAGAGAGAGAGAGAGAGAGAGAGAGAGAGAGGAAGAAAGAGGGAGAGAGAAAGGATGAGAGCGAACATAACGGTCAGGGGTAAAGTCCTGTATATATGTAGAATTCAATTGGGTACAAATAAAGTGATATATACATAGATTAATATATATACTTGATTTTAATTTCCACAATTGATTTCAATTTATCAAGTTTTAATTCTAACCATTCTAACCATTTTCTGTTTTCAAAGTTACCTCCCTTTGACCCTTCGTATTCTCACAACGGCCCAAATTTAAAATTAGAATTGAATAAATAAAGAAAAAAGTTAATAAATACAATAAAAAAATAATAAAATTATAATAATTAGTAAATACATAAACAAATATTAATAAGATGATAACTTTAGCTGTACAATTATATAATTAAATTATGACATTTTCTGCGTACCTACTCTTTATTCTCTGCGGTATTCTGTCAACAACAGTTGATTCCATCAGTGCATCTCGTCTGTTCGTTATTTCGACCACTCGGTCTTTAATTTTTGGTCTTTTGATAATGAAAGTTTTTCTTTCGAAAATTTAAGATTACTTTATTCCGGAACTTTTATTTGCCTGACAGTAACCTCTTTTTTATTTACTGTTCCGGTATTTAATCTGTTTTACGTGAAATATTAATGAATTGATTTGAGATTCCATTCTTGTTTTCTCTTTTCGTTTGTTTTTGTTGACCTTCTCCACCTTCCGGTACCTATATCACATTGCTCCAGCCTCTGATTACAAACCTACACTTATATATATATATATAT
This sequence comes from Sepiola atlantica, assembly GCA_963556195.1. Classification (NCBI taxonomy): domain Eukaryota; kingdom Metazoa; phylum Mollusca; class Cephalopoda; order Sepiida; family Sepiolidae; genus Sepiola; species Sepiola atlantica. Next base: position 13,887,758 of record OY744551.1, read on the forward strand.
ATATATATATATATATATGCGTGTGTATGTGAGTATATGTATGTATTGACGGAGGAAGTCACACATGTGTACGCTCACAATAGTGGTTTGTTAGTGCTGTTTTTATTCGACGTTCTTTGTTTTTAAATGCGCTTTTGTGGTGATAATACCTGGTTTTAAAATCTAATGAGGTCATACCTACGTAGTACTACTTGTTATTCGGTCTTTCCTTGGCAAATATTGTGGCTTGGTATACAATACTTTTGGTTAGGCATTTATTTTGTAGTGGACAAAGTGTACGAATTATGCAGTTACACCCTTTCTCTTCATGGCTAACTTTTTCATTTCTATTCGCGTAGTTACTATTAGTGTTTTGTTTATTTCCATTTGTATTGTTTATATTTTTGTTCTTCTTAGTGTTATTTTTGCTATACTTTTCACTTTTTTATGTAATTTGTTATTTTTTCTTCCTCCTTGCTGTTCACTTTCAGTATTTTGTTATTGTGTGTCTTAATCATAGTTTCTAGGTTTTCACATCAGCTGTAGGATAGTTTTAGGTTATTTTTATTGAATATTTTATGCAGAGGATTGGTTATAGGGAAGTGTTTTTAAATCAGATGTTTTTAATTGTTTGACCAGTTTAGTTTTTAGCATCTGGTTATAAGGCGGTGTATAGTAGATTATATTTATTTGTCTTTTATTTTACATTCTGTTGTAATTATTAGTGTCTTATTTTTTATATTTAATTTCGGTATCATGGTAACCACTATTTTCTAAAGCTGTATTGTTAATGTTGCTTGAATTTTTAAAAACACTTTCGTCGCTAGAATTATTAATAAGTCTACGTTCGATAGAATTCGGAATATGTTTTATGTTTGATGGGGGGGTGATTAGACTTTGGGTTTACGTATATTGGATTGGCGTTATCTTTTAGGTATGGTTCGTAAGTATTTTTATTTAAGTTTAACGTGACATCTAGAAAGTTAGTTGTTTTTATGTTAGCCAGTACTTCTACTTTTAGGCCTAGTTTGTTTTCATTTCCATACGTATAATTTTCTTATAGTTTTCTCCCTTGGGATCTCTTATCGCTAATCCATCATCTCTATGAAGACCGATATCTGTAGTATCAAATATATTTGTTAGTGTATATGAAATAAATAACCCCACAAGAGCTGATGAATCCGCAGAGTCAAGGGCACCCATGGCCAAATCAAAGGAGTTTGTTATATTTTTTTAATCCATTGGTCATCGTTATTGATTACAATTGATTTCCTACATTTTTTTATGATGTCGATTTCATCTTTGGATATATCGGTATACATCTCGGCAAATTCTAGGGCGATGTTGAAGAGTTCTTCTGATATAGACGGGTAGAGAGAGAGAGAGAGAGAGAGAGAGAGAGAGAGGGGGGGGAATGGGGCGGCTATGGGTTTCTGCGCCAAACAAGTTGTGGCAACAATACTCCATGCATGGGTGAATGGTGGTTTTATAGAGATATAGCATACTGGCAGATGATAATGTGTATATCCTGGTAAAGAGAGCTTTCCTCTTTGCAGAAGATTTGGCAGCATCGTTTATTTTATGTTACCTAAGAAGGTCAGACCTAAAAGTTTTAAAGTTGGACCTTCGGAAGGGTGCTATTTACGATGGCAATCGTTGGTTATTTACTGGCCATACGTATCTTCGGACTAGGTTAAGTAGTTTTCCTGATAGTCTATGTTTTTTACGGTATCAATAAATTCCTCACGTTCGGCCCTGGTCTATATTTTGCACTAGGTTGCTGAAATACCTGTCTATGGCGTGTTTCTAAAATTTGGATTTTTTTTAGCTATTTGAAGGTAAGCACATATGTTCGTCCATTATTCATGAAAAATATTCAGGTTCATGATGATGGTTGATATCGTCGAGAATATAATTGGAACGTTAGAGAAGATAAAACACAATTGTCTAGTGTGAGATTCGAACTCACGACGACATAAAACGTTAGAACTGATGGCGAGAGCTTTATCGACACGGCCAGTGATTAAATGATTGTGGCGTAGGAATACAAAAAGTACAAATATTTTCCCTCTCTGTATTGATCTAAATAAGTTCGATTATTTAAAATAAATAAATAAACATAAACAAACATAAATAATAAAAGTATAATTGAAAATTTATCAAATATTTTGTTACTTATTTTAATAAAATAATTATAAATGTTTTCGCTTCAAAGTAAACAGAACGTCAAATACGTACGATTATTTGACGTGAAATGTATAAACGATTATTGTTGTTCGGTCGACTAAAAGGGGACCGTATAAATGTCGGAACATTTGTTTCTAGTGTTTTTTTCACGTACTTATAATATCGAATATTGTTCGGTCGGATGATAATAGAAAATATTAAACTGGAAAAGACAGGTTAAAAAAAAATATCGTTACAATTTTTATGTTCTTTTAAATTTTAATAATGAGTTTTAAAAGGGTTCAAGACATATCGGTTGGTTTGTCTTCTTAATCAACCTTGTAACTGTGATTCCGCGACATACACACAGACGTACATACAATGTTGCTTTTTACATAGACATAGAACATTTGTGTTGCTACTTGCGACTTGGTATCTTTTATGTTTCTTACATTTATTGTCTATTTTTGAGGATTCCTGTTGTTCTTTCTTTTATTTTGCTAATAATAATTTGTTTTCTGTTTTGTTACGGTGTCTTTTTTTATTTTAATTTTGCAAATATTAATGTATTAATAAATAATACTATCTAACATTGTTTATTAAAAATTATTATTATTGCCACCCGGACTTAGGATAAGTGGTAGGGTTAATGGAGGATATCTTTATTTTGTAAGAAACAAATAATAAAATCAAACGGTACTTATTAAAAGAAATCCACAAAAATCAGACGACAAATACATACGGTGGATTTGTTGTACTTGTCACCGCTTGGAAAAACAAGTCGATGAAAAAGTGAAGCCATTCTGGGAAATAATCCATTCAATGTAACCCTTTATTATTATTTCCTTGGAAAGTTCTCGATTGTTCCCCATTGTAAAACTTTTACAACAAGACCATCACTCGTATTTTAAAGTTTTTGATATTGTCTAAAGTGGCGTTTTAATGTTTTAATTGTTTACAAATATTTATATTTGTTGATGTTACGAGTAACACGAATTTCAAATTTCGATATTAAAAGCAGAAACCAAAAACTTGCATATTGTGTTTTTTTTACGATTTTCTTACAATATTCTTTCTCGATATTATATTATTAAATTTAAAAAAATTTATTAATGATCAATTGATAACTATTTCTTTAAAGTGTTTTGTACATTTTAAAGTCTTCAACATATTATAAACACAAGTATTCTAATTTCCCTGGTATATGAAGACAGATGTCAACGTGGTATTCAACCACAATATATATTTCCTTATAACCTCCAAAACAATCAAATGGTAAGGTTTACACAAATATAATGTGCCTATCTTACTCAACCTGTTGGGATGAATATATATTCTAAAATTAATAATACTCCGCCTATAAAAATAAAAATTAAAACATAACTTTATATATATGCGCACGTGCATACTTTTTAGGATATATAGCCTATATATATATATATAGCCTATATATATATATATATAAGCTGTTCTTTTTATTTTATTTTATTTTTTAATTTTTTTTAATGCAACTTTAATTCCTATATAATTTTATTGCTAGCTACCATATTGCAGAATGGTTCTTGGGTGTAGTGTTTGGATATCACCACCACCACCACCACCACCACCGCCGCCGCCGCCGCCGCCACCACCGCCACCACCACAACAACAACAACAAAACAATAATAATAATAATAATAATAATTTTTTAAAAAAGAAAAAAAAAGATGAATTAGAAATTGTTGTAGACTGCAGCAATTTTAATTTTTATCCCAATCGAGAGTGGGAGCTTGATTTTCCTCACATTAAAAACTGAACTTCTGACTAACCTGTTCTGACCTCGTGAGGAGGCAAGTAAATAGAAATAGTAAATCAAAATCCATGAAACAACAGCAATAACCCTACTATTCATTTTGAATACTTATTTTTTTTTATTGAATAAAGTTCAGTTTCAGTATGAATACAATTGTGTTCCTTTCTTTTCTTTTTTAAAATGCAATTTTAAGTCATCATCATCATCATCATAACCATCATCATCATCATCATCATTATTATTATTAGTAGTATTATTATTATTTGTTTTGTTCTTGTTGTTAATGTATTTGATATGCTAATTACCATATCACACGGTAGCCTTAAGGGTAGTATATTATTATTATTATTTTATTATTATTATTATTATTATTATTATTATTATTATTATTATTATTATTATTATTATTATTATTTTAATGTATATATTAGTGAAATTGTAAGCTGAATTATTTCTACACTTGATTATTGGTGAAATGGTAGTTTGATCAGTACCATTAGAGAGCCATGAATATTATAACAGTCCGGTTTTTAAATCTCCGAAACAGTTACATGGTAAACAGCTGATGATCCCCGTGTTAATATTAGACACTTACGTTAAGGTCTCCTTATGTAATATCCTGTTTTTATTTTATTTACTTACTATTATATTTTTTTATTTATGAATTTTCCAACGAATGTTCAGTCTGCAATATTTTGGATTTAGTTAGTTTCTCTGGGAATTTAAACTGCATTTTCCTTTCTGTTTTTTCTTTTTTTTGAAATAACGCAAAGCTTCTTTAGACTGTATATATATATATATATATATATATATATATATATATATATATATATATATATATATATATATATATATAGTGCGTCATGTTATGTTGAAACGAAATCAATAAAGTGCCCGATCACAAAAAGTGAGTGCTAAATAAAAATTATTTATTTTAAAAAGCATACGTTGCATATTTCAGAGGCGTACTCAGGTTTCATCTAGATGAACTGACTTTTTTAACTTTTGATTGTCGTCTATAGCCCATACGGAACTTTTAGCGACTTGAAATGAAAACAACAGAAAAGAATATCGTTTGAATTCACCATTAAACGGTGCATTTCTGAAGCGTCCCTTTTGAAGAAATCACCCGGATCAAGCAGTCAGGGTTATATATTAATATACGGGTTTTAATCGTAAAAATTAATTTTTAAAAATTTAAAAATAAATAATTATTGATGATGGATGTTGTGTTTATTTATTTTAAGCTACCAGTAAATCGAAGATCTATGGATTCTAATAATGGAATTCAGGTCAAAATGACACCAGCTAAAAATGGCATAGTAATAATGGCCCTAGTGGATAAATACGAAAAAAAATGTCATTTTGTTTCTTTCTTTCTTTTACCTTTGCAATTTTATTTTCTCATTTTTAAAATAAGTAAACTACTAATACACTTTTTAATTTTCTTTTTATGAAAACAAATCCTGGACAACTTGATGAACACATTCAAATAACATTTTCTCAACTTACGATGAACAACATCGAATCGGCTTTGTTTTTAAAGGGACATTTAGTAGCCTTATAATTTCTTATGAATAAAGGGTAAACATTTGAGAACAATAGTTAGAAAAATCTGCTCGTGTAATGTACGTCTGACCAACACAAGTCCATTTTTACTTTTGCGAAATTATATGCAAACATTATTCGGGTAATTATATCAGAATCGGGAATTTAGTAGAGAATCGGTAATTTATCGGAATCGGGAAAATTATTCGGATCGTCTCATCACTAATATATATATATATATATATATATATATATATATATATATATATATATATATATATATATATATATATATATTAGCATTATTAATTAATAAATCCAAACACATATAGAATGTATACAAATAACATACAAATATTAAATAAATAATTCATAAAATAAATTAAACAAGTAAATAATAATAATAAAAAATAAATAAATAAAAAAATAAAAAAATAAAAAAAAAACAAAAAAAAACAAAAACAAAAAAAACAAAACAAACAAACAAATATGTAAAGAAATTGATGAATATATATAGATAAACAATTAAACAAACAATAATACATAGATATGTATATATATATGTATATATGCATTTGTGTATATATGTTGTATATATATACTAATATTGTTATACAGATCTCCACCAAAAAAAAAAATTTTTTAAAATTAAAAAAAAAAAATAATTAAAAAAAAAATTAATTATAAAAAAATATTTTTAAAAATCCAGAGTTACTCCCCTTTATCTTATGATAAATATATCAAGTTAATAAGTTAATTCGTTAATCTAATTTGACGAAACTCACAATTAGTAATTAATAACACTTCTTTAATAGATGATAATCGAAATCAATAGTAGATAGATCTAGAATATTTAAAATATGAGACTAATTACTTTAATTTATATTAAAATTCTTAAATTACGATAGAAAGATAAACAAAATAAAAATACGAAGATAAAACAAAAGTAAATATTCAAATATAAAAAAAAAAAAAAAATAAATAAAAAAATGATATATATATATTATCAAAAATAACAGTTTATCGAACACCATACACCTAACCAACATTACACTAATATTCTAAACACCAATCATATATTTAACATAATATTAAAATAAAACTTAACTTAATTTATATTCCCTGTGAAACTGTTTTTGCTGCGGTCTATATCTGGCAGCCATTTTGTTTTGTATTATTCTCTACACAGTCGGAGAAGAATAAAATATTATTCTTCTTCTGGTCTAATTATTTTTGAAAAAGGGATGTCTTTTCCCGAAATATCAAATAGTGATTTTTAATCACCCGGACAGCTAATACACTCTTGCTGTTATGTAAGGAAAAAAAAAAAGGAAAAAAAAAGGAAAAATAAATAGTAAGTCTTATATCGTATTCGATTTATTTTTATTGTTTTTGTTCCTTTCCTTTCAACTTGCATCTTACCCGGAATTGCATTGCCCACAGCCTTTCAAAAACTTACTACTAATATATATATATATATATATATATATATATATATATATATATATATATATATATATATAACTTGTTTATTAAGATGGCAGGAAAACTCACAGCAGAGTCAATTGAGAAAATCAAAATTAAGAGCGTAATATTTATTAATTATTCGGTACAGAAAATCAGTACAACATTAGTACCATTGGTTTCAAGCTCAGAAGGCGTTAACCTCCAGGATATATTTAGCAGTGGTGTCATTTGGTAAACCACGATCGGGTATGTTATTTGATTTGAAGGGTTCAATTAATATCGTCTGAATTATGTGTTAGAGGAAGATATGTGAGATTAAAAAGTTTAATAAAGTTCAAAAAGGGGAATAAAAATTTTAAAGTTTAGATTTAAAATTAAATTATTTTGTTATTAAATCCCGCTTGTTTTATCTGAGGCGTCATTTGTTTTGAAGTGTGAAATTAGTTTCGTCTAAATTATTTGTGAAGATGTGTGAGGCAAAAAGTTTAATGAATCGAAAGGAAATTAAATAAAATATAAATTTAAAAATTAAAAAATTAAAAATGTATTATTTAAAAAATATAAATATTTTTGCTAACGACTATACCTATCTGGTTCTCGATAAAACCAGTCTAAGGGGAGCAACTCTAACAAATCGTTATTACATTTAATTTTTAATGTATGATGTGAAAATATAAAATAGAAATGTATAATGGAGTCTTCATTTATTATGAAATTACTTAATGATGTCTGATGGTGTTACTAATGCAAATATGTTCAAATTTGATTCGTTTTCAATTTTCTTGTCACCAGTTTGTAAATATATTAGGGAATTGATGAAATAATCCAATGTTTAATAAGTGTAATGTAAGTCTAATTTGACGCTATTCTGTAAAAAAATAATTTTGGTTAAGATAATTGTAGTTTATAAATATGATTTTATAACCAACGAATATAATCTGAAGTCTGATTAAAAGTAATCCTGTAATAATTAAATTTTAATTAAAAAATTAAAATTTTATACTTTTTGCTCGATACATATATATATATATATATATATATATATATATATATATATATATATATATATATATATATATATATATAAGTCAGTTCATATTATATTCCAATAACCATGGTTTAATTTTATTTTTATTTTAATTTTTCAGATTTCCGAAAAACATACCATTTCTGTGAGATATATTTTTGCGGTCCGTTTCATTCGTCTTGTGTCAAACAACGTTTTTATGTCAATATCGTCTCTACAACATTACAAAATCATCAGAAAAAATTCACAAAGAGTAAAAAGTTCTTGGATTAAAGTGTCTTAAAAAAACCTACACTATACAGTGGTTCATTTTTTGGATGAAACCAAACAAAAAACAAAGAAAAAGAGCAAACTCACACGTGGGAGGACCCACTAATACGCCATTTTGAAAGTTTTGTTCAAAGCTAGTACATCCTAACAGTTGTACGGACATTTATGAATTTTAATTCAGTAGTATTTCTTAAAATAGTTCATAAGTTCTATAATTAATTTATAAAAATTCTAATTGACTTGAGGGTATTTTTTTACTTTCTAGAGTTACATCAATTAGCCTTCATATGTCTATTTAGGTCATTTGGATACGGAACTCTTTTAAGTTCAACATTTTAGAGCTAATTTCATAGACTCATCCATCTATTCAAGCAACTATTTAGATTGTTATACTTCTGTGTTTTTGTGGAAAGTTGTTTAGTATTTATTTATAAATCGTTTCAATCAATACTAAGATAAGCTTAATTACCCAGAATTCTTCACTTAAGTAGTAAATTTCTATTAAATGCGAAACTAAGGTGGGGGGAATTTGTCACTCACAACGAAAATATTTTATAGTTACCTAGACATGATTCAAAATACCGAAGGG
>OY744551.1:13899095-13939095 GCA_963556195.1 Sepiola atlantica
TGTTTCAAATTATTGCGTGGGAGGTTTTCACGTGTTTGTGTTGTGATAATCTCAATTTCGGCCGGGATGGAGGGAAGGGAGATGGGGCGACGGCCAGAGTGAGTTAAATTTAAAATGAGAATAAAATTATGATTATAACCGTCATTCCTATTTTATTTTAATTCTAATAAGTAATTATCATGTGGATAAAAATGTTTGATAATTTTAATTTAGGGTATTAATTGCTACTTCTGCATTTTATTTATTTTATTTTAATGTTTTGTTTATTATTTGTGGTGAATTTAGTTGTGATTATATTTTTTTTTAAATTGTGATTATATTATACCGAGATCAATACTAGTGGAATCATTTTATAAGAGAGGTTTCATGGTGTTACCAGTTTTAGCATTAACAAAACTGATTATGATAACAATGATAACGCCTGCCAATCATACCTACGATAGTCGCAGTGATAATAGCCTTAATAAAAGCCTTAATAAAAATAAAAATAAAAATAAAAAAATAAAAATAAAGATAAATATAAATAAAATTAGAATCAAAATAGCAAGTTTGTAAGAATAATAATAATAATAATAATAGTATTAAAAAATAATAATAATAATAATAATAATAATAATAATAATAATAATAATAACAATAATAATAATAATAATAATAATAATGATAAATATCACCATCATTACCATATTGCTACTTGTGAAGTCATTGGACGAAATAAGTCGACAAGTGATGGTAGGCTTTTTAGTTCTACTACCAATGACAAGGACTAAGTACCAGTTAATAATTAAGTGTTCAATGTAGTGATCGAAGGGTTAAGTAATTGAGATTAGATTAGTCCAAGTGATATCAGTGTTAATAGCTGTCCCAGTTATGGGTTTATGTTAGAATTGGTAGTATGGCTGAGAGGCTATTGAGGCTGTGCATTATAGGTAGTACGTAGAGATTTGATGTTATTGGTAGTTTAGAGGGGTGGTTATATATTTATAGATTCATCATGACTTGTTGGGGTGGGATTGGGTGGTAAATTTGGGTGGGTGGGTAGGGGGTTATAGTGTGTTTTGGGATAGTGTATAGTGGGGGTTTAATGTTATCATTCATTTTTGTAAAAAAAAACAAACTTTTAATTTTATTTTTAAGTTATGTGGGGTTGGTGTGAGGTTAAGGTGGGGTATGTGGGTTGCTAAGGAGGTAGAGTCTACTATGTTTACAGTTGATAGATGTCTCTTGTTTTCTATTTAGGAGTTTGTTTTTGTCCTTAAAGCGGATAATTTCCAGTTTTTCATTTAAGCATAATCTACATGGAGAGTTTATTGATTTGCAGGTGCTGGAGTTTTTCAAGATTTTCCACTTTATTATGGGAGTTTCTTTTTTGGTTTTTATTTTGTGGTAGTGTAGTGAAAGTCCAGTTTGGCCAGGATGGTCTGGGTTGTTGAAGGAGAGTTTATGGTTGTAGAATCTTTCCTTGAAGTTGTTGCCTGCCAGACCAATATAATAGTTAGTCTGGGATGGGTTTTCAGTTGAGGAGATAGATGCCTCATAGACCACTTGGGTTGATAGGCACTTTTGATTTAGGGGCAGTTTGATTTGTTATTACAGTTGCATGTTCTTTTAGAATTTGAGGTTACTGAGGTGTTTAGTATTTTCATGTTGTGCTTTTTTATGATTTTTCTAAGTTGTCACCACAACAATAGCTGAGTTTTAGTGTATTCTTATTAAAGATTTTATGGAGTATGTTGTTATTGGGGAAATGAGTGTTTATTAAGTTCAGGAATTTATTCCCTAATTTGGTTTTAGTTGAGTTGTTAAATGGAGGTGTATACCAGATAATTTTCCTATTTCTATTTTTGTTCCTATTCCCATGTAACCGTTATAGACAAAGCCCCAACTCTGTTCCCCTCCCCCTCCAATGTATTTTCAATTTTCAATCTCCCGTTCAGGTGAAGTTAAAACTTATGCCATTGAATTCCATCGCCAGCCCGATGAGTTGGTCGCTATTTGCACCAATGAAACAAAACTTGTTTTGTCGCAACTAATGGAATAAAATTTAAAATATATATATATATATATATATATATATATATATATATATATATATATATATATATATATATATATAAACACAATACACTAGTGTAGCTAGACTTATCGTAATTCGAAACCGGGACGCCAGTAGTTACCATTAAATAATAAGCTTGAACATTAGCGTTATTATCCAGTGGCTGTCTTCATAAAGAACATATTGTGTTTACGCCACATTGGCTGGGGATAATCGAGCTAATTCCACTCAATTTATCCGTTTATCAAAGAATCTCGAATCACGTACAACACGGTTCTTTCGCAGTTACGTAAATACGAATTAAAATGCATTGAAAAAAATAAAAGTCTAACTATAATTACTCTGTACAATTTGTACTTTTAGATTTCGTAATGTTCGAACGAAATTAAGTTCCGTCAAGTAGAGAATATTGAATGGACGTCCTTGGACAGGTAAGCACTTACCCGATCATTAGCGCTAACAACTTGATTAACATGAGAGTATAAATACGAGTCTCGTTTGTCTGCTCGTCCTCAGAGAAGACTTACAGTCACTCGAACCATAACAGCTCGTTCTCTTGTTGATACTCAACAAACCAGAAACCACTCCACCATGCCTAACTACACCCTCCATTACTTCAATGGCCGCGGTCGTGCCGAGATCATGCGTATGATGTTCCATATGGCTGGCGTCAAATACATGGACAAAAGATACGAATTCTCCGACTGGGATCGTTGCAGGAATGGTAAGAAACTGTGTACAATCTTAATTCTTGTTAATTCTTTGGCGAGGTTAAGCAGTGTTGAGTGTTATTTATATATCTTCCTCGTAAACAGGATCCAAACAAGATTATCTAATCTAATATGCCCCGCACAATCTACAACGCTCAAAACCCTGCCTCATCGTGTCCAAGTCGCATTCCTCCAGACAAAGCATGACACCACTTGATGTAAGGAACTTAAAAATATTACTCCAAGGTCAGAAACTAGCCTACGATTAATATTAGATAGATAGATTCCGACCCAGAAAACAGCAATTATTTCCCCTTTGCCTGAAACACCGCTCATAGAATGTGAGTACTAAAGGGCAATATAAGTGAAACGAGAGTTACAAAGCTGCCGAAAGTAAACCCAAGGTGAACTGTCTACTCTCCTGCTTCTCTCACTTTAATACTGTCTTAACTATCACCAACCTATACCCAACGATGCATGGAACTTAAATACATATAGTTCGTTGTTGTTTATAAACAAGCTTAGTTTTCCTTTCGTTGATGTCTTGTTACAGAAATATTATAAGATTTTTCTTACTATCCATTCTAAGATAGGTTCTTATAAATCTATAAGTGTCTGTCTGATAACGTAACCGACTTAAGCAGTACCTCCCCCACCGCTAACTCACCTGATTACAACACTTGTATGTATGAGGCGCAGTTTGGAAAACACCAATCGTACCGCTTGCAACACCAAAGATGAGCTAATTGCAAAGAGGCAAGCAAGTGTTCTCCTTGCAATTAGCTCATACTTGTTCAGTCGTCTTTTGAAGGACACCGTTGAATGCGTATTCTAAGTTCGAATCCCACAGATGCTGTAGGAAAAGCTTAGGGTGGCTTGATCGAGTAAGCTATATTTTCCGAAAGATCTTCTATACGATGCATTTTAGTATTTTGAGAATGCATCAATTATTGTCGAAGCTATGAACGTTTTTGTTTCTTTTTCAAAAAATATCAAAGTTGTCTCGAACACCCTGTATATTTATATTAACAGTCGAATGTAACAAAGAAAGGAAAGAATACAAATATTAGTCATTAAAGACAAAAGAGAATAATACCGGAAGTAGTAAAATCGTTACCCGAGGCCAAAAGTCAAAGGACAGACAGACCAACAGACGGGCAGACAGACATACTAACAGACAGACAGACAGACAGACAGACAGACAGCTTATGTACCTTCTTCCCACTGCAGGAAGATTTGACTCAAGGTCGGGAAGTGGGATTTGGTGGGCCAGCGCACTAGAGTGTATGCACTCTGGCCCCACAAAAAGTGTCTAGGTAGACCCGTCGGTATCTCCTGGTCAGGAGGCATCAGGTAGTTTTCAATAAACTAACTCCACTATAAAGAGGCGAGGCAAAGCCTGGGGGTGGATCTCCTAAGACTACCCAGAACCATACCCCAGCCTGGCAGAAGAAAAACCACCATCGTTCATAATGGGCCACCGCCGTCGGACTGATTGTCTAGAACGAATCCTCAACATCGTAAGAATAGTGTCTCTCACTTTCACATTAAGACTGTGCAAGAAATACAGAGATAATGTGACATAGATGGTTAGGGAATGAGAAGGACAAAGTAACACTGACAGAGACAGAGATTAACAGCAAGAGAGAGAAAAGAGGCAGAGACAAACAGTCATTGGCAATGAGAGAGAAAGAGAGAGAAAGAGAGAGATAGATAGAGAGAGAGAGAAGAAAAAAAGACAGGCATACCCGCAGACATACATAGATATAGGTATACAGGAGAGAGATAGAGAGGGTGAGATAGACAGACAGATATATATAGAGAGAGAAAATAGAGATAATAGGAGTGAAAGATAGGGAGAAAGATGAAGAGACTCAAATAGATACATAGGGAAAGAGACACAAGAAGACAGAGAGTGAGAGAGACAGAGAGACAGAGAGAGAGAGAGAGAGAGAAAGACACACATACATACATACATACAAACAGATAGAGAAGAGAGAGAAATAGAAGGAAAGAGAATATGATATAGTGAGAAGAACGCTACGTATTTGTTATGTTTTACGTTTTATAGTTAACAATATGTTGACTAAACATATTGGAATAATCAATTAAAAACAAAAGGGAATACTATATAAGTAGTAACATCTCTTTAAGCCGGAGCCAAGATGAAAAGGACAGAAAAACGGGCAGATGCGTAAGAAGAGACTGCATGATGATTAGATAATGGGAGATAAATGTAGCGCTGACAAGGACAGAGAGATACAACCATAGATTGGGAAAGAGGGACAATCAGAGAGAGAAAAAGATAGAGAGACTCACGGGTATACATAGGTAGAGAGACACAATCAGACAGATGGTGAGAGACACAAGCAGACAAACACAGTGACAGAGACAGAAAGAAATAGAGAGAGACAGAAAAACGTTTCATATAGTAAGAAGAACGCCGCTAATTTGTGAATGTGTGTGTTTATGTTTCATATTTAACAGGGTTTGCAAACTCACTTTTTACCTGATTCAACTTATTCAATCCGCATCAACAATGTTTACTAGTCTTAATTTGTATTTTTGTATCTTCCAGATTTCCCCTGTAGCTACCTGCCCTGTATGCAGTTTGATAATGGCGACATGATGCCCGAGACTATGTCTATTTGCAGATACCTGGCCCGTGAATACAGTAAGTAACTTATACCTCTGCAATAAATAAAATCCTTTAACAGCCTTAAATGATAAAACCATTTTCTTTTATGTTAGAAAATGCAATCATTATAAGAAAAAAGACTCATTTTTTAATTGTGATTTGACTTTCTATCATACTACATTAAGAGTAATTATTTACATTTCATATCCTCAGATTTCTACCCCAATAACTCCATGGACATGTTCAGGTGTGACTACATCGCCGATTGCTTCTATGAAATCATGCACGATTACATGAGGTACTACCATTGGAAGAACGGAAACTTCAGGGTGAGTCACTTATGTTAACATTTAACTATATGTACTTTTTACAAATTTGTAATCTGTAACATGTACGTCGTTCCTGTAGTCTGATACAGGTTTGAATGTTATACGCACTTGACTGTGTCAACTAGACTGTAAAATTCCATCAGAAAGTAGAAACCTTCGAAAGCATCATCATGCGCGTCATTACTTGTCATAAACTATCTGATCACATCAGTGTCGCAGAGTTGCGAAAACAACCATTCCTAAAATATACTTTGTCATCAGAATAATGTATTGAGATTGTTCTTTCACATTAAGCGTTCCAGTGTAGGGCTATGCAAATTATGCATTGAAGGCATACTACAAGGAAGTTGGTTGAAAAAACATAAGAGACATAGACAACGTTTGTGAATAAACAAACTAAGTGAACAGATTGTCTCGAGATCGTAGGGCTTGGATCGTACTTAGCCATGTTAGTGCGTATTCTGCGGTGAGCGGACAAAACGTTTGATAATGAATTAATTCTAACATCTTCTGGTACGATATTTTAGCAAACATTACCATTAATACGAAGAAAAATCTAAATGCTACTAAAAAAAAAGAAAAATCTACATACTATTAAAACTAGATGCTACTAGATGCTACTGGATCTATTAGATGCTACTAAAAAAAAGAAAAATCTAAATGCTACTAAAAAAAAGAAAAATCTACATACTATTAAAACTAGATGCTACTAGATGCTACTGGATCTATTAGATGCTACTAGATGCTACTAGATCTATTAGATGCTACTTGATGCTACAAAAATCTAGACGGTACTAAAAAAGAAAAATCTAAATGCTACTAAAAAAAAGAAAAATCTACATACTATTAAAACTAGATGCTACTAGATGCTACTGGATCTATTAGATGCGACTAGATGCTACTAAAATCTAGACGGTACTAAAAAAGAAAAATCTAAATGCTACTAAAAAAAAGAAAAATCTACATACTATTAAAACTAGATGCTACTAGATGCTACTGGATCTATTAGATGCTACTAGATGCTACTAAAATCTAGACGGTACTAAAAAAGAAAAATCTAAATGCTACTAAAAAAAAGAAAAATCTACATACTATTAAAACTAGATGCTACTAGATGCTACTGGATCTATTAGATGCGACTAGATGCTACTAAAATCTAGACGGTACTAAAAAAGAAAAATCTAAATGCTACTAAAAAAAAGAAAAATCTACATACTATTAAAACTAGATGCTACTAGATGCTACTGGATCTATTAGATGCTACTAGATGCTACTAAAATCTAGACGGTACTAAAAAAGAAAAATCTAAATGCTACTAAAAAAAAGAAAAATCTACATACTATTAAAACTAGATGCTACTAGATGCTACTGGATCTATTAGATGCGACTAGATGCTACTAAAATCTAGACGGTACTAAAAAAGAAAAATCTAAATGCTACTAAAAAAAAGAAAAATCTACATACTATTAAAACTAGATGCTACTAGATGCTACTGGATCTATTAGATGCTACTAGATGCTACTAAAATCTAGACGGTACTAAAAAAGAAAAATCTAAATGCTACTAAAAAAAAAGAAAAATCTACATACTATTAAAACTAGATGCTACTAGATGCTACTGGATCTATTAGATGCGACTAGATGCTACTTAAATCTAGACGGTACTAAAAAAGAAAAATCTAAATGCTACTAAAAAAAAGAAAAATCTACATACTATTAAAACTAGATGCTACTAGATGCTACTGGATCTATTAGATGCTACTAGATGCTACTAAAATCTAGACGGTACTACAAAAGAAAAATCTAAATGCTACTAAAAAAAAAGAAAAATCTACATACTATTAAAACTAGATGCTACTAGATGCTACTGGATCTATTAGATGCGACTAGATGCTACAAAAATCTAGACGGTACTAAAAAAGAAAAATCTAAATGCTACTAAAAAAAAGAAAAATCTACATACTATTAAAACTAGATGCTACTAGATGCTACTGGATCTATTAGATGCGACTAGATGCTACTAAAATCTAGACGGTACTAAAAAAGAAAAATCTAAATGCTACTAAAAAAAAGAAAAATCTACATACTATTAAAACTAGATGCTACTAGATGCTACTGGATCTATTAGATGCGACTAGATGCTACTAAAATCTAGACGGTACTAAAAAAGAAAAATCTAAATGCTACTAAAAAAAAGAAAAATCTACATACTATTAAAACTAGATGCTACTAGATGCTACTGGATCTATTAGATGCTACTAGATGCTACTAAAATCTAGACGGTACTAAAAAAGAAAAATCTAAATGCTACTAAAAAAAAAGAAAAATCTACATACTATTAAAACTAGATGCTACTAGATGCTACTGGATCTATTAGATGCGACTAGATGCTACTAAAATCTAGACGGTACTAAAAAAGAAAAATCTAAATGCTACTAAAAAAAAGAAAAATCTACATACTATTAAAACTAGATGCTACTAGATGCTACTGGATCTATTAGATGCTACTAGATGCTACTAAAATCTAGACGGTACTAAAAAAGAAAAATCTAAATGCTACTAAAAAAAGAAAAATCTACATACTATTAAAACTAGATGCTACTAGATGCTACTGAATCTATTAGATGCTACTAGATGCTACTAAAATCTAGACGGTACTAAAAAAGAAAAAACTAGATGCTACTAAAACTGTAATTATGTTGTTATCTAAGTTGTTACCGTCCACACATTAAATTTGTACATAAATATTCTAAACTAGCGATATGTATATACTAGCAGACGATGTCAGATTGGTATTGCTGCGCACAGTTCGTTACTTGAAATACTTGAAACATTCATTTAAAATAATAAACATTTCACTCATAACTTTGTTGTAAAAACGAAACAAAATATGTATCATTCATTTATATAGATAGGTACACATTTAAATTTTAGTAATTTCGATACAAATTTATTTATCTTTTAAATGTGACCGTAAAAAGAATGAAGTTGAGAAGAAATCAATTTTCCTTTTCACTTACAATTTAGAAAGAGATAGCAACGTGTTTTAAATAAAAGAAGGAACATTTGAACACCAATTTTAAATACTTGTCCAGGAAATAAAATAATATTTTGAACCAGAACTATTTTTTATATTAAAATTAAAACAATAATCAATAAAAAATAGTAACACATAATAGTTCATTTTTATGCCCTCTTTTCCAAACGAATATGCAAATTAGTAAACCTTGCGAAAAACTCGCCTATCAGAATATATTCTGATCTTTACTCACTAATATTTCTAAATGTGTCTTTTTCTTTCCCACAGTACAACATGAACGACTGGGGATTCGGTGGTGACAGCATGTGCGGCAATTACGATGTAAGTCTGATTTAACTTTTTTTGAATATTTAAATCGAATTGATGCAATTCTGGAAATGCGGAATATGTCGAACGCAAGTTTCGTCAATGACAATATCTAATCCCTGTCTATGTTTATCTTTCAGAACTACATGTACTGGAGATACATGAACACATTCAACCGAGTGATGCCCTTCATGGAGAGGAGTCTGTGCATGCGCAATGGCGGAAGCCAATGGTTCATGGGAGAGAACGTTAGTATTGACTTTAATCTATAACATATTTGATTATGTTTCTTGACAAACATATATTGTTCTTTTATAAGAATATCTTTTCAATTTAATTAATTACGAACTTCATTGATTAATTTAATTTTCACTATAAATTCTCATATTTTTGTTTATTTTTCTTTTGGAAAAACTTTTCCATTGTATTTTTCTTTTTTATTTATGTATGTGTTTCCTATACCTGTACCCTTTATATTGTCCACCCCTTGTCCCTTATTATACGTTCGCTTTAATTTCTTTGCTTTTTAGTATTATTATCATATCCCTTACCCTTACCCTTACTGTAACCGTAACCCTAATCTTTTCGAATTGCTGTATAACGTAAAGTTATGTATACTCTAGTCTGGATGCATTTTTTAAAGATTTAAACTAGTTTTCCATACTCTGTGCTGATGAAGATTCTTGATATTACTAAAAACCAGATTGTCTCATTAAAAGATCCTACACAAAACTGCTGTTGATGTTGAATTCTTGGAACGTTTGCAAATGAATATGCCATTTTATCTCTGAACTATAATATATATATATGTATATATATATACATATATATATATGTGTGTGTGTGTGTGTGTGTGTACGTGTGGCTGAGAGATACATTTAAAATGATAGAAATATTTTGAAGAGCTATAAATTTTTTCAGAAGTCCAGCCGCTTGTGTCGTTATAGCAAGAGCCTTTTTCCGAACCTCGTATGTTATCTAAAAATCTAGAAATCTAGAAATCTAGAATTCTAGAAATCATAAAGACTTTGTTACTCAGATGTCTTTGTTTTCTTCTATATGCAGAATTAACTTCTTTTTGGTTCTGAAAGATAATATGAAAATTTATAATAAAAAACAGTCTATACATGACAAGGTCCACAGATGGTCAAACTAAATTTAATATTTTTATGTTTTAAGTTTTTATTAGTAAAACACTCCGTGCTACATGCGAATCGCACTCTCTATCTGGAAATATTATTTGAAAAAATGTATATCTTACATTTATTTTCAGTAAGAATTGATCTGGAAATCATACTTCAACTTGATGATATTTTATATCTATATAATGGAAGAAAGTTAATTGGTTGGATTTGTTAAGTTTGTCATCGATAGCGTATCCCCTATTAATCAATATTCAATTATGAATGACCAGCTAATTACGGAATGTATATTTCCAATAAAAATGCAAATGTAATCGTTTGAATCGATTACATATTCTATCCGGCCCGTTAATTCTTTCAGTAACATACTATTGCCGAGATTCACCGTATTTTTTCATGGGATAAAAAAATGTATGATTCTTCATTTTAGTCGCTCCGGGTCTTAAAAGTAAAGTAAGTTTCATAAGTTTGACACACTAGTTAAAATTAGCCAGCCTCGTGGGCGAATTTAATGTAGGTCAATATTATATATCATTTTAGAAAAAATAATTTGTAAACGTATAACATAAATATAATTAATTTTTGCTATTTTCATTTCGATGTTATCGTTTGTAAATGAAAGTGAGAGAAAGAGGGTAATTTATAACCCTTGATGTACTACAAAGTAACTGTAATGAAGACCTCCCTTTCAGCAATTTTTCATATACAAAAAAAAAACGTAGTAATGTAAATATTCTTTAGTTTCCGGGTTGTTTGATGGTTAAAAATCCATTTTAACTCTTCCAATTACTCAGAATCTCTAATTAACTTACCAGGTGACGCATTATTTACCCTAACTTTTGTGTATCCTAACCCTAACCCTAACCCTAACACTAACCTTAACCCTAACCCTAACTTTTGTGAATCCTCTTTCATTGTATGTACCTTGAAACGTTCTCTAATAAGTTTCTACATCTTCATGAGAATTTAGAAAGAGTGCTTCTCACCTTTTAGCAAATTTAATTAGTGCGTTTGTGCACACCGTAACTATGTATATAGCAAGATCATTTACGTGTATACTATTAATCATATAAAAGTAAATATTTTGTTATCATACAAGAAGAATCTTTAATATATATCTAGAGGGGGGCTGAAAACGGTAGAAAGATGTTGTTAGATCACTTTAATTAATTTGACTATCTCACTTTATTTAAAAAAACATCTTATTACTATAATCGAAACAAAATGACAAATGCCAATAAAATATCAAGGCAGTTTCGTTATGAAATGATATTAACAATTCGAAAATTTAACAGATCCCAAAAACTAAACAATATATAAATTAGGTATAATCAAGAAGACAGAAACTTGAGAATCGGTGAAATTACTACAGCACCCTTACTCGATTTCAAGGAGAAAAAGCATATTATACCCATAGTCGAAACTAATTGATCAATTCTACAAAGGGGTTCGATAGAAAAGGATTTCAAAAATTAGGAAATTTAAAATGTACAAAACTATCAAAAACACAGCGATACATAAATAAAGCATAATGTAAAAGGGCGGGAAGTTTAGAAAGTAGAACTTATATTTTTATTTATACATATATTCACCATTAATACTACCCCGATGATATATAGCTTATGTACGTGTCTTCGTGTGTAAGAAATATATGAGTGTTAGCGCATGTAAATAAATTTATATAAAATATAACTCAATAAATCCAGGGTATGACATCTAGATGACGCCACTAATAAAAATGCATGATTTTTATAAAGTATAAATTATCGAATCACAGGCGTCAATATTTGAGTCTAATCGGATAATAAGTTTACAGATTACACTTTTTATTGAAGCTACTGTTGCAAATTTTCGCAATGGAAAACTCTTAATTTCGTATCCGGATAAAGCATTGTAAATATCAGCAGGCAAGGTTTCGATCGCTAATTTGTGATGCACAACGTGCTTTATTCTTCAGATATCTTCACAAAGTCAGAACAAACAATATCGAATATTATATAGCATTATTAGTGCATTTGAAGGAGGAAATCATTAAAAACGTAAATAAAGAAGAAAATGTGTCCA
Organism: Sepiola atlantica; assembly: GCA_963556195.1. Taxonomy (NCBI): domain Eukaryota; kingdom Metazoa; phylum Mollusca; class Cephalopoda; order Sepiida; family Sepiolidae; genus Sepiola; species Sepiola atlantica. The sequence continues at coordinate 13,911,380 of OY744551.1, forward strand.
TTCATAACCTTGATAGCAAACCTACATGACTTTGACTTAGATTTGTTTCTGCGCTCATCCTATTCTTCAGAAATGGTCCCAGTTACTAATTACTGTTCACAGACCACAAAAGAATACAGCACAGTTTGAATTACTTACGGAGAGTTTGAATTACCTACTAGGGAGTTTGAATTACCTATTAGACACCATCATCGATTGTCATCGGACTCTCTATAATCGGGTTTTTAAGGAAAAACTGACATGAGGATACTTCACTCTACAAGTAAATTCTGACCAAATATTTAAAATAAGATAGTATTCGAAGCCCAAAAATATCTACTCGACATTGGCCCATACGTGGAATCGGGCACCTTCTTTAAGTAATGTTACCTCAAGTAACAACACTTAGCTGGATACTCCACAAGACTAAATGAATTCTTGTCCTGGAATCCGGTAAGACCAAGAGATTAAAAGTAAGATATACTATAACATAATCAACTGGTCATTAGAGAGAAGAAAATTTTAATTAATGTCATTTTCTTCTTTACTAACTCAACGTTTGTCCGATAAAATAGAAGTTTAATTGAATATTCGAATACCTAGGCATTTCATATAAAGATCGAGTATTAGCCCAGGTAAACGCCCCTTGATTTCTAAGAACTTCGACTAAAGTAAAATGAAACAAGAAAGATAATTTGCTCCAAAGTAGTTGTGATATCGGAAACTGAAACGTATTGTGAGGCCAAATAAAATGATTCTATAAAAAAGGCATCGAATTGTTAGAGAAGCATTGGAATTACGCCAGAAGGGGACTATGTTGATGAATAAAGTCGAATTTTAACTAAGAACTGTTTTATTAATACCCCCAGGGCTTATTGAGTGATGTGTTTGATACAAGTACTTAAAGTTACCAGATGTTATGTGCGGGTCGCCCTTTTTCTCTAAACAGTGTAAGGCTTATCGTGCACATATGATATCATAATTAACTCATATTTCTTTCTCTCTCTTTCCAGATGATGTGGTGTGATATGATGTTCTACTGTTGCATGGAGAACATGTACCGAGAGTACCCCAACATGTTTAGTAGCTATCCCAAAATGATGGGACTCTACAACCGATTCTCCAGCTACCCAAAGATGGCCGGTTACTTCAAGGGTCGTTGCAACTCCTGCTGGTAAAGGATACCAAAGATACAAAAGACCACGCTGAAATCACAAGAAATATTTTGATCAACAAACAAATCGTATAAATGATACGTTTGGAAGGATAAATGATAGTTATTTCTGTTTGGCAATTTATAAAAAATAAAACAAAATTTATTAATAAAGCCTTGGTTTTCATTCGTTCTATATTTGCTTTCTCTCTCTCTCTCTCTCTCTCTCTCTCTCTCTCTCTCTCTCTCTATATATATATATATATATATATATATATATATATATATATATATATAAATATATATTATATATATAAATACCTACAGACGTTCGCGTTTCAAGCTTATTGCTCTCATCAGTAGAGGAAAGTACCTATTTAAGACAGTCGAGAGGCGTGAACCCGGTTCACAGAGTCATCTTAGAATCTGCAAGCAGTCGCCATATCCACCCGGACACCGGAAACTGTCACGTAATAAATGGAAATCAAGATTTACATTTACCTAGAAGCAGGCATAGATAGAAGACTAGCCGTGGTCAACTTTAATTTCTTAAAGGGGCTTATATATATATATATATATATATATATATATATATATATATATACATATATATATATATATATATATATATATATATATATATACAGTTTTTTTTTATTATTGCCTTTTATGGATTACTTTTATGTACGTAAAAATCAATTTAAAATAATTAATTAATCAGTATATATATACATATATACATGTATGTAAATATATATGTATATATATATATATATATATATATATATATATATATATATATATATATATACACTAGTAAGAAGACCCAATGTTTCTCGGGAATGAATGTATTTTGTTCACTATGCCAATAATACTATGTTTCTTTCATATTTTACTTACCCCCTCAAGCCGTTCTGTCTCCTAATATAGTTGTAAGAAAGTGAAATGTTGAAAAACTTTCTTAATTTGTGTCCTATACATGTTACCTTGTTTCACGTAATAGTGAGACCAAGAAGATATTCGCCACATAAGGAGTATCGTAGTAATTCTGAACAACTTCCATTGTCGCCCCGGAGTACTTTAAACATATGATATACATTTCATCAAAATTGGATATTTTTACATTTTTAAAGTAAGTTCGGCCTTCATAGCTTTCTTAGGTTAAGAGAGCATTTAGAGATTCGAGTCCACTTCCAATGTTTATCTTCTAGACAATGTTTTACATTGTTTTTCTGGTAAATTCTCCATAATACACTTTCTCTATATATGGAAAGCACACACTTTCACACACATATTGCATTATATATAGGGTGGACCAAAATAAGGGTCCTATCTTTAAATTTGAATAACTTCCACAAAATAAAAGTTAAACTCACCAAACTTGATGTGTGTGTAGACTGACTCTTCTGAGATCGTTTGAAATAAACAAAACAAATTTTAGCCGAAAAACACTTCTTCAAACTTACAAAAACTAAAGTATTGTTTTTTACACTGTTTTGAGTTTTTTAAGCAAAAATAATGTTTTCTAAATGGGCGCCGTTGGCGGCTTCACACTCTTCGGCTCTTTTTAAAACATTTTCCATAACAGTTTGCAACATCTGAGGACTTATGGCTCTTATTTCTGCTTCAATATTTGCTTTCAGTTCCTCAATATTGTTTGGCTTATTGGCATAAACCTTTTCTTTGAGGTAACCCCATAAGAAGAAGTCAGGAGCTGTAAGGTCGGGTGATCGTGGAGGCCATTGAATTTCGCAACTGCGAGAGATAATCTGATTTCCAAATTTTTAAAAATAGGACCCTTATTTTGGCCCACCCTGAGTTTGAATTACCTGCTAGGGAGGTTGAATTACCTACTGGGGAGTTTGCATTACCTACTAGACACCATTCTCGATTGTCTTCGGTATCTCTGTAAACGGGTTTGTCAAGAAGAACTGACATGAAGATACTTTACCCTACAAGTAATCCCTGACCAAATATTCAAAATAACATAGTATTCGAAGCCCAAATAAGATCTTCTTGTTTCGGCTATAAACTTGGTTATTTAAGGAATGGTGCACCTTCTCCTAGTGATGTTACCTAAAGTAACAGCACTTAGTTTGATACCCCACCAGACTAGATTAATTCTTGTCCTGGAATCCGGTAAGACGACGAGACCAAAAGAAAAATATACTATAACATAATAAACTGGCGAATTTGGAGGAGGAAAATTAATGAACTTAACTTATTTACAAACTCAACGCTTGAGAGGTAAAGGAGTACTTTAATGGAACACACGAAAATATATGTATCTCATATAGAGATCAAGTGTTAGCCGCAGAATTGTGTGTTCCTTGATTTCTGAGAACTTCGACTGAAGTAAAATCAAACAAAGAGTAAGAATATATATATATATATATATATATATATGCACATGTGTGTGTATTACTAAAACTCTGGAGATCTTTTTTATCTTGTATCTGTGTCTATTTACACGCTAGATGTCGTCACATAGTAATGACGTCATCTAATAAAATAGGTGAACGATATGGAGAATATATTTTAATAAATGATTAAATAAGAAAAAGAATAAGATCACACATTAAAACAGCATAATATACATGCCCTTCGGGTCACAGGTTATCTATAATATATATATATATATATATATATATATATATATATATATATATATCTCTATATATATATATATATATATATATATGTATATATATGTATACATATATAAATGAATAAATGCGAAAATGTTTGTTCATTTATGCAAACTATGTTAATATCAAAACACCTCAGCTCTACCAAATTCAATTATACACTAAGACATGTTCACATACTGTATATATATATACACTCACAGAAAAACTTACTAAACACTCTCAACGCTATAACTTATTTGCATATTTATTTTTTCAAACATTGTTTTATAAACTCATATTCAGTACGATTCCCTTTGATTTTTCTATTTTATTATATATACGAAACAATTTTCTTGATATTGATATCTTAATAATTATCCGTAGTAATATTATTTAAGCAATTTAATGAATAAATTTTAAAATTCAAAATCATAGCTTCCGTTTCATAATTTGTTTGTTTTTTTCGGTCACGTTTTCGCACGCGTTTATTTACACATGGCAACAACCTCGATAACTTTCGAATACTTAAAAACAAAATAAAGTTTGCATTAAACGCAATAATTACCAAAGTGTTTGTTTTAATAATTAAATACATTGGTTTATTATTTTTAAATACTTTTGTTGTTGTTGTTGTTGTTCCTGTTTCTGTTGCTGTTCGTGTTTACTCCCTCCCACAAAAGCACAGTAATCGCACAATGGCAATATTTAAAGTCGGTAAAATCCAGCTCCCTCAAAAGGGTCACTCTGGATTGGAACAAAAATGTCAATTACCTCGATCTACAATGATTTCTGCTTCACTGACCGAGGACATAAAAACTAAGTGCAGATTCAATACGGATACTAAGGCCAAGAGAGTCAACATGTTGGTAGTGCTGCTGCTGTGCCTGATGATGATGATGATGATGATGATGATGATGATGATGATGATGATGATGATGATGATGATGATGATGATCATCATCATCATCATCATCTAATTATGACTTAAGCAAAAAAAAGATTATTTTTCTTTAATATAAATTAAGACATTTTTCAGTCTTTTACAAGAAAAGCAAAAATTACAAATTACCCATTTCGCTTAACTCAATAATATAAAATTGGTTTATTTGACCAATCGACCTTCTACCCTAATGTTTGATTTATTTCATTATATAACCAGTTTTTATGAGGAATTCATTTTCATGTTTATGCTGAAACAAACTAAAATTCCCCGACTTTGAATATTTTCATATCAACATCAATTCACTTATTTGTTGCCAAATGTCTACAAAATGCTTCAGTTTCGATCTCTACTTCAAGGCTCATGGCTGTCTAACCAAATCGACAGTCCGTCTCTGAATGACTATATTATATCTCTCTCTCTATATATATATAATATAGTCATTAAGAGCGTAAATCCATGGCAAATATTGGAGTATGTCTTCTGTATGTACCAGTGTTTTGGTTTATAGGTAGCATTGTGCTGATTCCCCTCCTATGCTTACAACATATCAACCGGTGACTCCTTCTGTCAGTGGATGTTTCTCTACAACGAGTATTTAATTTTTTTATCTGACTTTCTGTAAGACGTGTTGTAAAGGCGCTGAAGAAGTGATGTTTTGGATAAGCTTTATTAATTTATAAAATAAAATAAAGTATTACCAAAATGTTTTGGAAACGCTATACTGCACTTGATGTTCTAATTCTTGGAACAATTGTAATGTTTTAATTCATTGAATGTTTTATATATATATATATATATATATATATGAAGAAGAATCGAAAGGAATTAGAGAAGCAAAAGCCAAATCATAATTCAATTCATTGCTCAGAGCAAGGTATATTCCGAAAAAAAGGCAATTTATTCAAGTTAAATTTTCCTTAAGCCAGGCTTTTCAAAGATCAAAATCTTATCATCAGAGGAAGTCGCTGGGATAGATAAGTTGGCAAAGGCCAAGATTTAAAATTTGAAAAAATAAAATAAAAGTTGTAGGGGAAGAAACACAGGGCAAAATTCTGCCCGAATGCAAGCAAATGTCCGATTGCTAAAAAGTCAATAGGTTTTACTTTTCCTAAAAGTTCGCTTTTAGTACACCACTTTATATATATATATATATATGTGTGTGTGTGTGTGTGTATGTTTGTGTATTTATTTTGATAATTGTAATCATTTTCAAAACATATTCTAAATAAAGTGCATCCACAAAGTATTAAAGTTGCTTACAGCTGTGGCAAATCTTTGTTTATTTTTAGTAAAGCATACATATTTCCTAACATCAGAACAGTATTTTCGCAAGTACCCAGAAAAAAGAACCAACAAAGTTCACAAAGGTTCAATTCTCGCCAAAAACAAAGTAAAAATCAGGAGGAAAGATCCATTGTCAAATACATCAGTAAAAATATGAATTATTCAAATTATATCCTAATTAAAATGCATAGTATAAAACTAAAAAGAGACGTTTTAAATACAGGAGAATTCGCGATATTGTTTTTTGGAAAATCGTCGTCATATTAAGAGGGAATAACTCTAGCAAAGGAAGGTGTACATTTTTTAACATAAAAAATCATCTTCATGAGAAAATAAATTTTATATATTAACAAATAGTTCGCGTGCACGAATAACTCAAAGTACTCAACTCAGATAACAGTATAACCCCATACGAACATTCATGTACAGGTTACCGTATATATATATATATATATATATATATATATATATATATATATATATATATATATATATAATTATTTCCACAATCAGACAACGCCGCAGCCACCAACCTATGAAAGAAACAAACCGGAAGTCCTAGACTCGAGTTTCTACTGATGAGCCCAAAGGATTGCGAAACTCGAGTCTAGGACTTCCGGTTTGTTTCTTTCATAGGTTGTGGGCTGCGGCGTTGTCTGATTGTGGAAATAATTATATATATCATCTCATATTCAAGAAATCCAATATATATATATATATATACATATATATATATATACATTAATGAAAATTACTCCAGACAAGACATAAATCCACTTGATATAAGGACACTAACAAAAAGGAAAAATAGTTATCGCAAAGACAGTTTATTAAAGTAGAAATAATCACAGAAAAATTAGAAGGAAATATTACTTGCGTGCGTGTAGGAGAGAAAGAAAAACTAATAGATATATAGACGGATAGCTTATCTCGCTACACGTTGCGACATTGTGCGAGCCGGACGCCCATATTTGGAACGGCGAGCTGTTTGAAGTGCTGCCAGAAATGAGATAGAACATCTCCGTCTGGAAGTCTCGTGGGTTCGTTGAGTTCCGTTCTATGATCACCTCTGACCCTTAGGTGTCACTCTAACTTTTTCAAATTGAAAAACATTCTGTAACAGGGCTAAAGTTGCTCACTGGGTAAAGGGGGAATCATCACCAAGAAACTGTTTGATTTTCCTTTTCCTCCACTGAATATAAACAATATAAATTACTATGAATCGGTATGATTATGTTGTTGTTGTTGTTATCGTATTATATGAATACCTCTTTATTGGTTGCAGCTGTGTTGTAATCTGAATGATTGAAGGTTTTTACACATAATATAGAGAACAAAAAGCCTAAACGGTTGCATGCAAAGTCGGAAAAGGTTTGCCCCAGAACACACACAAAAAATTGCGCAGAATGAACGTTGTCATTTTCACTCTATTAAGTTTAGTTCCCTTTCCTGACAGGTCTTTGTTTGCCACACGCAGAAACAAAAACGACCAGAAGACAACGGATCTTGATGCTGGTGCTGATACGGATGCTGATGTATCCTTGATGTTCACGTGATCTCTGTTATCCAGATTCCTTTTACATTGTGACAATGTTGTTTGTAAACTTGGTTTCCTCATTCTATAAAAGAGAACACCTGAATGTCTATCAGACGTTATCCTCAAATGGCAAAGACCCTTGTGTACAAGAGTTTGTAAGGGCAACCTAACATGAGGATACTTCCCTCTACAAGTAAACTCTGACCAAATATTAAAAATAACATAGTATTCGAAGCCCAAATAATATAGTTTCAGCATGGCTATACACTGGCTTATATGAGAAATAGTTCATTATCTATAAGTGATGTTGCCTTATGTTACAGCACGACTGGTACTCCACCGGACAAGATGAATTCTTGTCCTGGAACCCGATAAGACCAAGAGAACACAAGTAAGATATATTATAACATTTTTAACTGGTCAATTATGGAGATGATAATTAATCTTCTTCACTTGTTTACTAATTCAACGTTTGAGACGTAAAGGAGAAATGTTATGGAACATTCGAATATATATGTATCTCATATAGAGATCAAGTGTCAGCTACATGAAAGGGCCCCTTTGAATTCTGAGAACTTACACTGAAGTAAAATGAAAAAAGTGATGTAACGTATAATTTTGTGGATAATAATTCAAAACGATTTAATTTTAAATAATTATTTATTATTATTTATTTAAATATTGTATAATATTATTATATAATTATTAATTATATAATTATATTATATTATTATAATTATATAATTATTATTTATTTAAAGAGTGGACGGGCTACAACTTCGCTACAACCCAGTCCATTGCCCATGACCGTCAGAAGTGGAGACAGCTGGTGTGGAGTTCATTGGTGCAGCGCCCCTACGACCCAGGAGGGGGTTAAGGGACCAAGTCAAGTCAAGTCAAATTATTTATAAACCTTTTTCGGATAGGCATCTTTACGAGAAATGATATAAGCCGACTAATCTAAGCTGATAGGCGAACTTCTTGTCAACATATACATATCAAGTCATATCTCCAGGAAGAGGTCCCTTGATTTCGGAGAACTTGCACTGAAGTAAAATGAAAAAAAATATCGAGTACTTACACGTGGAGATTGCCAACATCCGTAAGGTAAACTGGAACGAACTGGGTTCGAACTCGGAAAACCCAAGTGGTGAGCCCATGTTGTTATCTATTTAACCATCGCTACTTCCCAATGTAATGAATTGATATAATGAAGCAATTTGTCAAACCTCTTTATTATAGTAGAGATTACTACTTCAACTCTTTAGACATCTACACTTTCTTGCAACAATGAATGTAGAAAAAGCTAAGGTTTGTAATAGATTTTCTGATTTGGTTTATAATTATCTTGGAAACAGGATAGCTGACAGCTACCAATTGTGATTATGATGCACTTAGTATTTTCTGTCTATTGTAAGTGAAGCAGAAATCCTTCTAGACTAACAATATTTATATTTTTCTTCCAATCCAGAGTGCCCATTTTTGAAAAGCTGTATGTTAAAATGCCTCTCTGTGTCTAACTCAGCCCTCGTGGAGAGGTACGTAAATAGGAACCACCAATGAATTATAAAAGAGGTATTTCTGTTTTTGGTAATCTTTTAGAGAACGCACCGCGTTTCCGTGACTTCGCGTCGTAAACGTTCACGCAGGTCTCGGAAGCGACCAAGAGTTGACGAGGCAAAAACTGCCAGACGATGCATTAAGACGAAGAAAATCAAAGTAAAATACATATACAAAAATAAAGAAAGAACAACTGTTATTCATTAGATGTTTATTTTTTGTCAAATAAAACCATCGTTAATCAAATGTTTTGAAATAAAATGTGTTTTATGCACCGAAATGTTTCAAAAGATGATATTTTTATATAACAAACAACGAAACCACTGTTTTTAACCAATTTCTTGGGCCTGTTCTCACAGTCAGAAATCAAAGACGTGACAAGTTTACCGTGTGACGAGAGCCTAGATCAAGGGTCAGTGTGCACCTGCGAGAGGGTGTGACGTCACGGGCCCTTGCGTGGGAAACAGAGGGATCCGTGACGTAACTCGTTCTTTCTGAGAAGCGAGTTTCGTCAGTCTGTCTTTTAGAGGCAAACCGATGAGACGTGATTGTTAAAATGTAATTTACAACAGATAAGGGAAATATTTCCCTAAGAAAATACAAGCGAGAGATATACTTCCCCCTCTATGAATGGTTAAGAAAATAATTGTTAAGTACTACGATGAAGTAGTAATTCGCTCTCTCTCTCTCTCTCTCTCGAGGTAGTGAATATCTCCCATTTGATGTGATACCTAACGCTTGAAATAAAAATTGAAGTTGAAAGTTAAAGGGATTGTTTGTCTTCGGAGTCCGACCCGATCATGGGGCTTTTGTTGCAGACAACAGACGGCGTGGCTCACGGCAGGTAGGAAGGAAGAAAGAATTCATCCACTAGACGACACGACCCTCTGCACAGCGAGGGAGAAAACTAAAGGTATGCAAACAATATATGAACTATGTGATTTATGATGTTTTAAAAGTGACGAGTATTAAGTGTGAACTGCCACGGCCCTTTCAGGGACGAGTATAACAAACGAGTAAAGCCACGACCCGTATTGGGAAGAGTATACAGAACGAGAACCGCCGCGGCCCAAAAGTGGGGCTATGCAACACTTACAAGATGGGCCACGTGAAGGTTGCAAACATACTCAGTGAAAGTGTTTCTGTGGAAACTTGGCACTTCGAACTTGGCACACCCAGGTTGTCAGTTCGTGCCGTGAACCACGTAGCTACCATCACCTCGTTGTAGACTGAGCATAAATATACATTATGTATACGGTCCACAACTTTTCAGAAAACCTTAGAAATCTGGTAGAAAAAACACGGTGACCATTTTCATCAAGATCCTCCATTCTATAATAAAGGACAATGTGTATTTGTTTGTAAATAAATATGAATCTATTCCGTCACACAAAAGTCTGTCTGACTAATTACAAAAGAGAAGACGCAATTTTCTGTTTTTATACCTGTTTATACGTTTTTCATTTTTTTTATTTTGTTAAGCTTTCTAATTCAAGGCATTTTCTTCCTTTCTTTCTTATTACTTTATATAAGCTACGATTAATCTCTTTCAATTTCATTGTTAACCGCTAACATCGATGCTGTTTTTTATATTTTTAACATCGGCGTCATGTTTTAGTCTCGGGCGTTCACTCCCCGACCTCCTAATAATAAAAGAAAGAACATTTTTAAAAAGCGAAGTCCCTGGTTAGTGTTTCTTTCTTTAGCTTATCAGAAATGACTCGCGTTTTTTCCAACTCGCGATAGTTCAGTCCTATCCTATTTTAATTACAATTACATTAAAATACTTACATTAGAAAGCCAATTCTATCTCAGAAAACCCGCGCCGTCTGAAAAAAATTCGGATAGAAAACCTCAACTCTAAATAAAAAGTCAACGATAGGTTTTCTTTTTCTTTTAATTTTCAGAAATAATAATAATAATAATAATAATAATAATAATATCAGCGGTGATCATCAGCGGTGATGAACGAAAAGAGGTGGAGCATACTGGAAGTCTGCGGAGACTTGTTGTCACTCAAACTCCAGGGAATACCACAGGTTGTTGGCAGTGGGCGATCACTGACGATGACCAGTGTGATAACTCCTAGTGAGTAAATAATAATAATAATAATAATAATAATAATAATAATAATAATAATAATAATAATAATAATAATAATAATAATTTTTTTCTTACATCTAATAAAAACCTATTCATAGTACATAAAAATACAAAAAAGTTTCATAGGTAGGTGGGAGGATATCTGTTAGGTCACCGTCACTTGTGCATATTTGTTATTTTTACCCCGTTCTCGTTCGTTTTTTGGACCCCGTTGGCGACTCTGCGGATTGTTGTAGAAGATACCTAAAATTTTGACCCCCTCTTCACTTAAAAATTCACTAAAATTCAGAAAATCAACCAATTTTAGTGAAATGTTCAATATTTATTAATCCACAATCACGGAATATAATAAAACCATTTTTTTCTTTTAAATCTTTGTGAAAATGTATTATTTTTTTAACACAAATTACACCTGTACTAAAGTGATATTTTTATATATTAATAAACAAAATGCATTAATTTTTGTTTAATAAAAATAAAGCCTTGTAGATGTTAAAAATTTAAAAAAATTATATCTTTTACATATTACGAAAAAAGCCCCTAAATACCGTGTTAACAAAATCACTATAACTCCAAGAAATATTAATTTTTTTGAATTAGCGATATTATTATTGAATAAAGCATTGTTTAATCAATATTTTCACCAAAAAATAATATAATTGAAAAAAATATTTCATGTGATTTTAATGATTAGAGTTTCTGAGAAAATAAAAAATGCGAGATAATTATATTTCGATGTCATACATGAACGTGGCATCAACAGCGCAACATTTTTTTTAATTAATAAATTGTCAGTGTAGTCATTGACTTTAATTTACTTTTTCACACTTAAAATAAAAAATACACTTTATTTTAAAAAGAATCAATGTAATTTATCGTTACGACACGATAAGAATAAATCGAGTAACTAAAGTTTTAAATCATGTAAAAAAAAACAATGATAAAATTGACGCAGTTCGTAACGTAAAAATAATTTTTAACTTTTAAAAAAAAGTTTTATTTCAAATTCTAAGAAAAAACATTGGTAACAGTTAATTGCATACACTCACATATATTTTAATTAAATAAGCATTTCCCTTTTTATTACAACAAATAAAGAATAAAGAAATTAATAGATAATGATTTTTCAACTTCTATAAACTATTACAAAACCATTTTTATATATAAAGTTAAAAATTATAAATTATGACATGTTTTTGTCTTCCGTATATTTTGCATAGTGATAGTCAATATGTAAACAAAGTTGTTTGCCGATTATGTGACGCCGGATTTTATTCATTTATGACTATAGGGGGATAATTTTGCTAATTTTTAGTAAAATGTGGGATTATTTTCTTTTATTTTATTTATTTATTTTTAAATTCAGTATCTTATGACTTTAATTTTATAATTATCTTTGAAATAGTTCCCAAAAACTTATATTTACTTTTCAAGGGATTTTTACAAGTAATTTTCTCAAAGTTCAACATTCACTGAATTTTGGGGGGTTTCAGCCGCCGTGATTACATATTTCATTATAATTTATTTTTCACTCGTAAATATGCAGTTTTTTTTTTCGTTTAGAGATTAAGTTTAGGCTTTTATCTTTCAAACACAAAGTTTACACGGAAACTTATTAAATAATTATTGATAAGCCCTTTTTAATAAGCATAGTCCGCACAAGAGGCGGCCATTTTTGCACATACCTAATATATATAATATATATATATATATATGTATATATATATATATATATATATATATAATTATGTTTTCATTTATTTATTTTTCATTTATTTATTCATTATTATTATTATTATTTATTTATTTTTATTTTTTTCGTAAATGTTTCTTCATGTATGTGTGATAGTGCACTTTAAACATCATGAAAATGAGAGAAACACTATCCCTGTGATAGGATCACAGGTAAACTAAGCATGGACCTGGTGTTGCCACAAACACCAAACCATGATAAATGTCTATAAATAGAAATAAACGCAGTGGGACTCAGAAGAAAGATCTGAGTGTCGTGATGGGCAGGTGCTCCCTCGATGGCCAACATGGGGGACCCGGTCCGCATCCTGCGAATGTTGGCTCCTTTAATTTCAGGAATAAGACCACGGACAAAAAGAAGGTAGGTAACCCATCAAATTCCAAATTTGATAACGACACTGACCAAACACAAGAATTCAGAATGAAAATAACAGACCAAAAAGCCATAGAAAGAAATGGACCACAAAAGAGAAACGACTGGTAATGGAATGCTACTACAAAAGCCGCTACCACACAGAAAGAGGATATCGGAAACGAATGAAAGATCTATGGGACATTTCTACTGACTACCATACAGCAGCACAAAGGATAGCAGATCAAGCAAGACAGATACTCAAGAGAGGATGGTTCTCCGAGATGGAATTAACGGAAATTAAACAAAAGATAAATTGCGTAACAGATCAAGACACACCTCTTAACGAAAACTCCCAGGAAGAAGACGAGGAAAACATAAACAAAGAAACTGAAGAAGGCGAAGACAACGAAACTATAGAACTATCTGAGGAAGAAGCAAGAGAAGTGGAAAACATCAAACGATTAATGTCCGAGAACAAAACAAAACTTCCATCCCTAAGGAACGAAGACTGGAAAAAGTTAAAAGTTGAAACAGAGAAAGTAAACAGAGTACTCACGTACATCCCAACAGACACTATCACAGATCTAAACAACTTGATATATGCGGGGGCAAAATCAATAAGTTTGAAACTAAAAAGGGAAAAGAAGACTGACCAAAAGAATGGACAGACGAAATCTGGATGGGAGATCAGACTTGAAACCCAGATCACCAAACTTCAAAAGGAAGCTAAAACCGTAAATAGTATGAAGGAGAACAGTAAACGATGGAAGAGCAGACATCTGAATCGCAAGGAAAGACTAAATAAGAAACATGAAGAACTAAAACTAAAGATAGCAGCAACAGAAGGAAGATTGAGACGATACAGATACAAATCGGAACAGTGCAAACAGAATAGGACCTTTGAAAACAATGAAAGCCAGTTTTACAAAAACGTAAACGGAAAAAGAACAACAACAGAACAACCGGACCCGACACAAACAAAACATTTCTGGAGCAAGATATGGGAAAATGCTGAAGATCACAACAAAAATGCTAAATAGCTGGAAGACATGAAAGATAAACTTCTAGATATTGAAGAAGGAACGGAAACAGAAATTAATGAAGAAACTATTGAGACAACACTAAAGAAAATGGCAAACTGGAAAGCACCAGGTCACGATGGAATACATGCGTACTGGGTCAAAAAATTCACGACCCTACATGAAAGGCTAGCACAGAAACTGAAAGTATGTATCCATAAAACAGACGCACCAGAGTGGATGACCAAAGGAAGGACAACGCCTATACAAAAAGCCGCCAAGACGGGAACGACCTCAAGCAATTACAGACCAATAACCTGTTTACCGACAATGTGGAAAATCCTAACGGCACAACTTAGAGAGCAAATTTACCATTCCCTGAACAGTCGTGTACTACTTCCCGAGGAACAAAAAGGATGCAAAAAAGGGAAAAGAGGGACGCATGATCTGTTATACATAGATAAAAAGATCCTGAAAGAAATTAAAAGTAAGACAAAGAACATATCTATGGCATGGATTGACTACAAGAAAGCGTACGACAGAATCCCTCAAGCATGGATAATTGAATGTTTAAAAATGTACAAGATACCCAACAGGATTATTAATTTTATCAAGAAAGCAATGGAAATATGGAGATTAGAACTGACAGCTGGAGGACAATACTTGACGGAGTTAAAAATACAGAGAGGCATTTTTCAAGGAGACTCCCTATCACCACTACTGTTTATCATAGCCATGATGCCATTCAACTACATATTCAGGAAATGTGATGCCGGATATAAGTTCACAGGTAGAGAACAACGAATAAACCATCTCATGTACATGGACGACCTGAAGCTATTTGCAAAAAGCAAAAAGGAACTGGAAAAGCTGATAAATACGACCAGAATCTTCAGTCAGGACATTCAAATGGAATTCGGAATGGAAAAGTGTGCATTGCTAGAGATTAAAAAAGGAAAATTGGAGACGACTGAGAGCATGGAACTGCCCAATCAAGAGCAGATGAGGGCGCTAGATGAACAAGACAGCTATAAATATTTGGGACTTTTAGAAGCAGACACAATCAAATCAACAGAAATGAAAGAGAAGGTTGGAAAAGAATACCTGCGAAGAACAAGAAAGCTCTTAGAAACAAAATTATATAACAGAAACCTAATCAAAGGAATAAATACCTGGGCAGTATCACTAATAAGATATTCTGGACCATTCATAAACTGGACTAAAGAAGAACTCTGGCACCTTGATCAGAGGACTAGAAAATTAATGACTATGCACAATGCACTACATCCAAAAGACGATACAGACAGACTCTACGTGAAGAGAAACGAAGGGGGAAGAGGACTGGTAAGTTTAGAAGACTGTGTGGACGACACTAAAAAAGAGCTGGAGAAATACATAAACCAGAACACAGAAAGGCTGATCACCGCAGCAAGAGATACCGTCCCGACGAACAACGCAGGAAGCATCGAAACTGGACACAAACAGACAAGAAAAGAAAAATGGGAAGCAAAACAACTACATGGACGCTTCATAAGACTCACAAGAGAAGAAACCAACGCAAATAGCTGGACATGGCTAAGAAAAGGAAACTTGAACAGAGAAACGGAATATTTACTGATTGCTGCACAGAACAATGCGATTAGGACAAACTACATTAAAGCTAAAATAGGTAAAACCCAGGAAAACAATAAATGCAGACTGTGTGGACAAAGAGACGAAACAGTAAATCATATAATAAGTGAATGTAGCAAACTTGCTCAAAAAGAATACAAGAACAGACATGATTGCGTTGGGAAAGTAATACACAGGGAACTGTGCAAACAATTGAACTTCGAATATGCAGACAAATGGTACAAACATAAACCAGAAACAGTACTGGAAAACGAAAAACATAAAATCCTCTGGGATATGGATATACAAACAGATAAACTCATACAAGCAAGGAGACGTGATGTTATTATAATAGACAAAAAGGAAAAATCTTGTAAAATCGTAGACTTCGCCGTTCCAGCAGGCCTCAGAGTGAAGATCAAAGACACGGAAAAACGAAGTAAATACACAGAGCTAGCCAGAGAACTGAAAGGAATATGGTGCATGAAGAAAGTCAGTATAATACCAATAATCGTAGGAGCACTAGGAACAATACCAAAAAACCTGGAGAAAAGACTGGGAGAAATGTGAATGAAAGGGACTATCGAAACCATACAAAGGACGGCAATGATCAAAACAGCTGCAATCTTAAGGAAACTCCTTGAATGCGCAAACTAACACACATAAGCTACAAAGGCTAACCAGTCACAAGGAATTTACAACGGAGAAAACGAAACACCGCAACAAGAGTCAAGGAACAGAAACTGCAAGAAACAGCACTTCATAATCTCTCCCCCAATAAATTACACCGGCCTCAGCTATCACTACACAAAAATTAACCAAAGAAAAATAAATTACAAGAAACACTATAAGCATGAATAATGAACTGCAGGAAATCGAACAATGGAACCGAAACAGAAATTAACAAAGAAACGATCAAGAAAACCCTAAGAAAAATGGCAAACTGGAGAGCACCAGGCCACGATGGAATATATGCATACTGGTTTTAAAAATTCACGACCCTGCATGAAAGACTAGCGCAGAAACTGAGTGGATGTATCCGCAAAAGAGACGTACCAGAATGGATGACGGAAGGAAGAACAACATTAATACAAAAACACCCAAAAAAGGGAAAGACACCCAGCAACTACAGACCGATAACATGTGGAAAATTCTCACAGCACAACTGAGAGAACAAATCTAACAATCCCTGGACAAACGTGGACTGTTCCCCGAGGAACAAAAAGGATGCCGGAAAGAATAAAGGGGGGCACATGATCTACTATACATTGATCAAAAGACCCTGAAGGAGGTGAACAGCAGACAAAAGAACATAACCATGGCATGGATTGACTACAAGAAAGCCTACGACAGAATCCCCCAAACATGGATAATTGAATGCGTAAAAATATACAGGATACCAGACAGGATTATTAATCTCATTCAGAAAGCAACGGAAATATGGAGACTAAAACTGACAGCCGGAGGACAACACCTGTCTGAGATAAAAATACAGAGAGGCATTTTTCAAGGAGACTCTCTATCACCACTATTGTTTATAATAGACATGATGCTACTCAACTACATACTCAGAAAGTGTGATGCCGGATACAGGTTTACGGATATAGAACAAAGAATAAACCACCTGATGTACATGGATGACCTTAAACTGTTTGCAAAAAACAAAAAAGAACTGGAAAAGCTGATAAATACAACCAGGATATTCAGCCAGGATATCCAAATGGAGTTTGGAATAGAAAAATGTGCACTGCTAGAGATCAAAAGAGGAACACTGGAGACGACAGAAGGTATAGAACTCCCCAACCAAGAGGAGATGAGAATTGAAAGGAATATGGAACATGAAGAAAGTCAGTATAACACCAATAATCATAGGAGCACTAGGAACAGTCCCCAAAAACATGGAGAAAAGACTAGGAGAAATAGGAATCAAAGGGATAACTGAGACCATACAAAGGACAGTAATGATCAAAACAGCTACAATCCTGAGAAAGGCTTGTTTCCACTCGGGCCCCAGAGGGGACCAATTGCCCTTATCAGCGGGAAATCGGTGGTAGGTGGCTGGTGCGATACCGCAATGTCATCAGCGGTGATGAACGAAAAGAAGTGGAGCATACTGGAAGTCTGAGGAGACTTGTTGTCACTCAGACTCCAGGGAATACCACAGGTTGTTGGCAGTGGGCGATCACTGACGATGACCAGTGTGATAACTCCTGGTGAATAAATAATAATAATTCATGTTCTGGAATTTTTCAGATGAGTATGGATAATTTGAATTATTTAAGTTATTCGGACCACTGTTCTAATCTTTGCTGTTATTCTCACAACGTTTCTGCTGATGTAACCGCCAATTTCTTCAGGTGCACCTTGTCAAAATCGGGAACTGTATGTTATACTCAGGCATATATATATATATATATATATATATATATATATATATATATATATATATACATTGAACAAACTGCTTTGTGAAATGAGTCGTGCCCTGTGACAGTCTAAGATAGTTATTTCCCTGTGCTGATGAGAGCCGACAGCTCGAAACGACACCCACGTAGGTAAAATAATACAAAATTAATTTTATATTATCTGAAGCCCTTTTAAGTAAAATAAAACTCGACCACTGTTAGAGAGATTAAAAATAGACATTCACTTGAAGCCTCAGTGCAATACTCAAACTCTGTCGTTGAGCGCTATTGGATGTCTTGATGTTTACGCTCGCCGCTTTCAGCGTAAATATAACTTAATTTCTCTTTGATAACTTAACAACCTCCCGTGGTCTAAGGAATTGAGTAAACGCATATAGATTCAAGGTTTCTCTCTGAACCTGTTCACGCCCTCTGACTCTTTGGGATTGTTATTTTTCTGCGCTTGTGATAGGCAAAAGCTTCATACGACATTGTGTGTAAGTAAATACTAAAAATATAATTTAATATTATTAGAAAGCCCCTTCAAATAAAATTAAAATGGAGCACTGTTTAAGAGATTAAAAATTAACATTCAGTTGAAGCATCAGTGCAATACTCAGCCTTTGTCGTTGGGTTCTGTTGGGTCTCTTGATGTTTACGCACCGCACTTTCAGCGTAAATATAACTTATATTCACCGTTATGACGTGACAACCTCACGTGGCCTAAGAAATTGAGCGAACGCTTACAGATTCAAGGTGTATCAGTAAACCGGGTTCGGCTAACACCCTGTGAATGTTTGACATAGTTATTTCCGTGCGCTGATGAAAGCCGAAAGCTTGAAACGACGTTGTATGTAGATAAAATATTAAAAATATAATTAAATATTAATAGAAACCCCTTTTAAGTAAAATTAAAGTCGAACACTGTTAGAAAGATATAAATATACAATACACTTTCACTTAAAGCATCAGTGAATAACCCGACTTTGTCGTTGAGTTCTATCGGATATATTGATGATTACGCTCGCCGCTTTCAGCGTAAATTTAACTGAATTTCTCCGCTATTACGTGACAACCTCCCGTAGCCTCATAAATTTAGCGAACGCTTACAGATTCAAACTGTCTCTGTGAACCGGGTTCGCGCCCTATGACTGTCTGAGATTGTTATTACCCCAACGTTTTACATAGGTAAAATATTAAAAATATAATTCAATGTTTATCTCTCTCTCTCTCTATCTATCTATCTATCTATATATATATGTATATATACATACTGGCCTAACAATTCAAAGAGTGGTTAAATATGTTATCCGTCGGCATTGAATTAACTCAAAGTTTATATTGATAATTATATTATTAATATTACACTTGACTGTTAAGAGAGAGAGATAGATAGAGATAGAAAGAGAGAGAGAGAGATAGAGAGAAAGAGAGAGCAAAGCAAAGATACAGAGCCAGAGACAGAGAGTTGGAAGTGAGAGTAATAGGGGAATCTGGAAGAGAATAAACCAAACGAATAAATACTATTATATATTTTACAATTCTCCACTAAGAATAGTCCTCATGTAGCTACATAGTCCAATCCAGATTCACCACAATCAACAAGCAGAAGAGATTAACAGACTGAATGTCTACATTCTGTATAGATGTAATAATTCGATACTTCTGCTGGATTATTTGCCCCTAGTTGCTATTGATGCCAACAGACGAACATTCAGTGACAGTGTTTTTCTAAATATTTACTCCTTTCCCACTGCCGAAGATTTGGCACAAGGTGCGGAGAACAAGCACTCTGGCCTCCTAAAAATAGCCTGGGCAGTCCCGTCGGCATTTCCCAGTCTGAGCTTCTCAGGCAATTAGCTAAAACTAACTTCAAGACAAGGGGGAGTGACTAGGCGATGGCCCACCTAGGACTACCCAGGATCAATACCTTAGCACGACAAATAGAAGGCCACTGAAATGGTCCAGTTTCTGGCAGACTGATTGTTGAGAATAGATCACTGACTGGTATCTTCCAGTCAAGATTCTGAGCAATTGGAGAGCAGTACTTTTGGTCTCACAGAAGTACTGATATATATATATATATATATATATATATATATATATATATATATATATATATATAAAAACTCTCCAATAACATCCGAGCAGATCGTAAATCTTCGGCCACGCCGTCAGATTTTTACCATGAAAAGAAAAAAAAGAAAAAATACAATGTCTGTTTACCATGATTATTAAAACCGAAGATTTAGAATTATAAAAAAATATGTGATTTTTTTAAGGCTTACCAAAGCATTCCGTTCATGAGCCCAATCAACACCACAAAATACATTTTCATTCAAAGATTATTTATTTATCATTTTCAAATTAAAGGATTATTTACTCCGATAAATAACAAGGTAGAGATCGGCAGTGAATTAAATTAAATAAAATATATTTTCCCAGAATTAAATAAGACGTCCCAGACGTTGGATAATTAATTTTTATAAAGAATAATTCTTAAAATAGAAACTAAAATTTAAAAAATTAATTATCCAACGTCTGGGACGTCTTATTTAATTCTGGGAAAATATATTTTATTTAATTTAATTCACTGCCGATCTCTACCTTGTTATTTATCGGAGTGAATAATCCTTTAATTTGAAAATGATAAATAAATAATCTTTGAATGAAAATGTCTTTTGTGGTGTTGATTGGGCTCATGAACGGAATGCTTTGGTAAGCCTTCAAAAAATCACATATATATATATATATATATATATATGTATATATATATATATAACTCAATATCTATATGTAGGTGTGTGTGTGTGTGTGATGTTTCTGAGTTAGAAAAAAAGTAGAATAATCTGCATAAATTATAAAAGTGTATTCTTATGTAAAATTTACCAAGATAGGCAATGGGTGTATTCCCGAATGTTTAAGTGCATCCCTACGGGGTCTATGAGGGTGTGATCCCCTTAAAACTTCAAATGTATCCTATTGCTACGAAATGTATATCATATGTATAAAATTCTCCGGGAAAGACAATAGAACTTGTCCTGAATCTCTATGTAACTCCCTATGTGTCGAATGCATACGTGCCTCCACCTCTAAGTGATGTATGGAGAAAGGACACCCTTAAAATTTCAAAGACGTATATACCGTTTGAAGTGACATTTAAAGCATACAGTATAAGACACAAATTGAGAGAGTTTTTGAACGTTTAACTTCTTCGTACGATATTAAGAGGCGAATAAGGGAGGAGGGAGGCAGTAAAAACAAATAAATTAATATGGTGTGTTCAGCAAAGTGATCCTCAATCAATCCCGAGTAATGTCGGGTCTTCCTGCGTGTATCAAATACATGGTAATGCAAACATTTAATTACAAAAATAAAAGTCGTTATAATTTCAAACATCGGTTGCCTTATTACATATTCTTTTTACTAAAGATTAACCACTTATCAAGGTCCAAAGGCTATTCAAGGATAAGGGTTAATAAGTGTCAGGTAGGCAGTTAAACAACACCGATGATTGGTAATGATGGTAGAAGTTTGGCAGAATTTGATTATTAATGAGGACGGCTTAACAAGAATTTGTTTACATTAAACTTGAAAACGACAATGTTGTAGTCAGCTAAGAAGCAGCCCCGTGGTATTGAGTTCCACAGACGGGTTGTCTTAGGAATGAAACTTTGATCATGGAAGTTTTGTTTAGTTTTAGACACAGAAAGGGAGAAAATGTAAAACATTTATAAAAAAAGCTTTTCTAAATGCAACCACTATAAAAAAACCATTTTCTATATTTGATTATATTTTTTTAATTAGAAAAGAAAGATTTTATTATTTGAAAAAAATAAGAACATAAATATTTAAATTGTAAAGTGAAAAAAATGTTAAATTGTAAATTGAAAAAATGAAGTTTGTTTAATTGTAAATTTTTAATCTGGAAAACAAATTGCTGTTTATAAAACACAGATTTGATTATCTCAGAAATATAGATACAAAAACAACTGGTATTGTTTGTTAAATTGTAAATTACTGTTTGTTATATTTCAAATCCATTTATTAAAAAACACTGATTGTATCTTCACAATGAAAATGAAATAAATAAAATATTCTAATATATCGTTTTTTACCGCAAAAAAAAATTAAATAGACTGGGGAATACTAATTTCTTTCTGTAAACTGGGGGGCATCTTTTATGTTAGCACCTGCAACAAATTGCAAACGATTCATTGACGTCATATTG
The DNA here is from genome assembly GCA_963556195.1 of Sepiola atlantica. NCBI lineage: Eukaryota > Metazoa > Mollusca > Cephalopoda > Sepiida > Sepiolidae > Sepiola > Sepiola atlantica. The sequence continues at coordinate 13,933,942 of OY744551.1, forward strand.
CGACGCTATTGTAGCTTACTAAATGTAATATTACCTAATACCGAATCGTTAGGTGCATGCAATGAAATCCGGGACCTAATCAGTACTCAAAACAACTTCTAAATTGCCTGGGCTTCACTGTTTTCTTTCACAAAAAGAATTCATTTTCCTAATTAAATATAAAGTATCGATTAGGTTAACCATTAATATTGGCACTACCTTTCAGACTCTTTAGACGCCATGTTCTCCAGTATAGGTATTTATCAATAATTAGTGTTTTAGTACACATTGGTTAGGAAGAACCTTACTAATTCTAGACCGTTAATGCCACGTTGCACGCGATTGGTCACCGATTAAATAAAGAGAGGTAAATTGCTTTGAAACAAATGACTGTCAAACTATAATTGCTCTGAAGAATTCGTACTCTTAGAGTTCGTAAAGTTCGAACGGAATTAAGTTCTGTCAAGTGGGGAATATTAGATAGGTGTCCTTGGACAGGTAAGAACCTACCTGTTCATTAGCGCTAACAACTTGATTAACCTGAGAGTATAAATACGAGGCTCGTTTGTCTCTCGGTCATCAGAGAAGACTTACAGTCACTTGAAGTGTTCTCCTTTTGGTCGTCAACAAGTCAAAAACAACTCCACCATGCCTAACTACACCCTCCATTACTTCAATGGCCGCGGCCGTGCCGAGTGCATGCGTATGATGTTCCATATGGCTGGCGTCAAATACACAGACAAGAGATATGAATTCTCCGACTGGGATCGTTGCAGGAATGGTAAGAAAATGTTAAACTATGTAAATTCTTCTTATTCCTGTGGACTTCGCTATAAAACTATATCACATGTAAACATTAAAAAACACGTTGAAACTGAGACTTAAAAGGCTACTGAGAAGTAAGGGGCACATTTATGGGGACCTCCTAAGTAGAGAGTTGTGTAGCGAGATGTTTGTTCACATTACATTTAAATTTCCGCATGTTTGTACCGTCAAGGAAACATAAATCAATGGAGGTAATCACAAAGTCAAGTAGTTGGAGGAAAGAAACTATGAGAGTAGAAAACAATGAAGAGGTGGTGTTTTGCTGATTGACTGGTTGTTCTCATTTGCAGTAATTTTAAATCTAATTCTAATTCAGTATATCCCACTGTCTAGTACTCTCGCCTTCTTTCACCCTATATTGTTATATTCGCCATTCTTATGTTATACCGTCTCCATAATTCTAAATTATACCTATATATATATATATAATAATATTTTTTTTAATAAATATTAAATATTTAAATACCTAGAGACATCGATGTTTCATGCTAACGCAATCTTCAGTCTAGGGACTAATTCCCGACGGTCGGTGGGCGCGAACCCCGAACACAAATCGCCACTGATTCGTAGTCGGTGATCTTAACCATCGTCAATTAGTTAGTGAATATAGAGAAACTTTAACTGTAAATAGCGACACGTGGCCGTCATTTACCAGGCAGCTCAGAGTGATCTTACGAACCGGTGTTCGGATCTCGCATATAGCTATTAGTACTGCTTGTTATTAAAGCTACTCGAAAGTGCCCAGCCCTAGTGGGAAGGGGGGTGGGGCTGATAAACAATAATATTTTTTTAAATAAATATTAAATATTTAAATACCTAGAGACATCGATGTTTCATGCTAGCACAATCTTCAGTCTAGGGACTAATTTTTTTATTAAAAAAAGGGCCATCGTCAATGCATCTTTCTACTGATAATAATAATATTAATAATAATAATAATAATAATAATAATAATAATAATAATAATAATAATAATAATAATAATTGAAATGACTGCACCCCCCCCTCAAAAAAACTGACTCCCCCTAAACAAAAATATGTGATGGCAGCAGCCTCGGCTAATATCTCACAAAATAGTCATGAACGGTCAAGGAGGATGGGAAGACCGAGGAAGGAGAGCACAAACCAGACCTCCACTGGGAGAGTACGGTGAGTGCTGGGAACTTACTGAGGTTGATTGCCACCCGGATTCCAGAGGGGACCAATGGTCGTTATCACCGAGAAATCAATGGTAAGCGGCTGCCGCGATACCGCAAAGTCATTTGCAATGGTTATCAGGATGAGGTAGAGACTACCGGAAATCTGAGGATGCTTGTTGTCACTCAGACTCCAGGGAACACCATCAGTTATTATCAGTAAGCAATCACTGACGATGACTTGTGTTAGAACTCTTATTGAGTGCAAATGATACTAATAATGTGAATACTTTGTAATTAGTCGTGAATATCGCTACACATTCGCCCCTAAGAAAAAAAAATTTTTCCGGCAGTTTTTAGAGGGTGTTTTCAAGTCCAACTGAAGAAGTAAGCAGTAGACATAAAACAATTTTAAAACGCAATTTGGTAAAGGTAAATGTTTTAAAAAACATACGTTTTTAACGTCAGCAAGCGAGTTAGTAACACAGCTATCATAAAAAAGCCTGTCCACTGAGTCGAGATTTTCTTGTGACGTCATTGATAGTGGGAGAACCACTATCAATAATGACTGGAAGTGCTTGAAATGCTTTACGCGCATACGTCTATCTGTAATCAGAGCTAGCAGACTAATGTCTATAGGATTATTCATTCACTTGGAAATCAGTGTTAACTTGTTCCTGCTATTTTGCCTTTATTCCAAGAACATAGCTACCCTCGTAAGGATTATCCATTTATTTGGAAATCATTGTTAACTTGTACATTTTTTCAAACGCATTTCCTTTTTGTTATGAATGTAAAGCGCGAAATAAAATCACATGAAATACAAGATGGCCGTCAATGACTAAGACATTACATTAAATTCTGAATTTTAAGTCTTCCAAAAATAAATTAGAATTTTATTTCCTGATGAAAACTACAATTCTAGACAGATTAATTAGTGTCGTTCAAATGTGTGGGAAAATCTAACCAAATAAGCGAGATATTCAAATAATATATTGTAAATAAACTGTCCGTTTGGAATAATACCCTCCCCCCAAAAAATCACTGCTATAATTTATTACAAATGTTTACTATATTGTAAATACACTGTTCGTTTTGCAAACAAAACAAAACCAAAAAAATACCATTAATGTTCTATAAATTAATTATTTTGAATAATTGATTTTGCATAACTTTACTGAATTCGTAATCTTTCATGTTTGATTTACTTTTCATGTTTGATTTTCTTCGGAAATAAGACCAACTCTCATCAAATTATTCAGCTAAAACATACGATAATGACATGTTTATATAACGAATAAAACTGCCTTTAGAATAGGGAGTTTTCTTATTCTTAAATTTCCATGCAGTATAACTGATACTAGTCCTTTCATTCGATGTAGACCAGAAAGACTGAACTTTTTTTAAAAAAATGAATATTAAATCAGACAAATTATTTTTCAAAGAAAACTTTTGAGTATTAATTTGATGTTTGCTGTCTAGCCTACGTAAATTACAGAGAATAATACATTAGCAATTAGATTTCTAATTAAATAATGAGTTAAGTGTATTCACTGATCGTTAATTAATACATACTGACAATTTCATTAAAATTTGTTGATTTCCTAAATGTTGATGATTTTTAAGTGAAAAAAGGGGTTACAATGCTGACTGTTCGACAGATCTCGTTTGTTACTTCATAGCATGACGTAATTTCCCAGGTTTCTGGCCTCCTTTCTGATGGTCATGGTCAACATAAGTACTTAGCAATAAAATAATATAGCCCATCAGGCGTTGGGCTATAACATTTCAAAAAGAAGGAGGTAAGGTATGGGAAGATTGAATAAGGTCACACTAAGATACATTTACGCATGAATATAAAATGTAAAGAAAATTTTATTGAATTGAGTCACCATTTTTGCAATAGCTTGACGTAGTTATTTATGTGTTCGTTAATACGTATTTCTCATCATTTAATTCCGAAATGTGGCTGTTTACACGTCGAAATAATTTATAATGCGAACAGCCATAATGTGTGTTTATTTTATTTTATTTTAATTTATTCCTGCTCTGTTAATTAGTACATTGACCTCTTTTACTCGGATTTCCATCGAAACCATTCAATTATCCACACTGCATATATATATATATATGTATGTATATGTATATATATATATATATATATATATATATATATATATATATATATATATATATATATAAGTTAAGAAAAATAACTCAAACCAACATCTAAGTTTATTCTAAACTTCATTCTAGCTCTGTATTACATTGAGGTATTTATTCAAGATGCCCTACTGAAATCCTTAACGTAAACAATGCTATTTTGAATTCGAATAACAAAGTATTCATTTATATTTTTACTTGACGGATATAAAAACAATTAAATGCAACTCTTGACAATTGTTTCGCGCACAAACGAACAAGAAGGAATAAACATATAATCACCAGAATATTTCGTTTATCAAAACTATCAGATCAATTCCGGAGAAAATTCCCTACACAAAAAATCACCAAAATCATGTCATGCATTTTCCACAGAAATCAGTTCCCTAAAAGAACCAGAAGTTTCATTCATAGACAACCGAACATTTTCTATGCATCTATCTATCTATCTATCTATCTATCTATCTATCTATCTATCTATATATATATATATATATATATATATATATATATATATATATATATATCGTTTAGAGAACTGTTTTCTAACTGCATCCTTAGCCAAACAACCGTGCTATATTGTTCAAATGCCCATTCGAGGAATGTTTTCCTAATACTCAAACAGATATATAGGGAACCTATATTGGCCACACTACAACACCTCTCTCCCGACGTCTTACGTAAAACTAAACGATACTAGCGCTAATCAACAGCATATCATCTCCAACAAAAAAAAACTATACAATCGGCCGAAATAATGAAAATAATATGAACTAAAACTGAAGTCATGCATAAAATAATTGTACATCGAGACTAAACATCTTTGCAGCTTTTTACATTAACAAATTGCAACCCAACATTAAGACAAAAGCATGTAATACTAGCACAAACGCACTGTCCGTTTTCCATACCGAAAATAAAATCAACAATTAAAAAAAAAGAAAAACACTATAAAAATGTAACAGCACAACCAGGACAAATAAGACACAACTCCTGATGACAATCGCGAGATCGAAAGCGCTTGAGAGATGGCCGAAGAAACAACGCTCAA
>OY744551.1:13941595-14031595 GCA_963556195.1 Sepiola atlantica
ATATATATAAGATTATTGGGAGAGGATCTTAGCAGAGTGCTCGATTATAAGGAAAAATTAAAAGATAAGAGAGTAATATTTATTTATTAATGTTTGCATTACAGAAGATCAAAACAAAATCGAATATATGAAAATGGGTGTAAATAATATAGTCACGTGTTCGAAAAGAAACCGATGTAATGTATTTTATTTACTTTTCTATCAATGTAGATAACATGATAACATTTATACCTGCTTTCTTACTAACTACTGATTTTTTCTTCGAGTAAATATTAATAGATGTCGATCGTTACTTACAAATAAAACGTTCGAATACAAAACGCGATAAATTGAGACATTAAACAAAAAAGAGAAATATATTAAATCTAGACCACGACTAAAAAAGAATTTTAATTGAACGTAAAATGCTATAATACTGCTATAATATTACGTAAAGCCTAATTTTGTGTTGGGTACGAGTTTTTAAATGAATACTTTTTGTAGTAATAGCTTGTAATTTTGAAAGTGACTTTTATCGCGTTTTGCATTCGAATTCTTTAACCATTTTCATAATGATTCTCTTTCTTTCCCACAGTACAACATGAACGACTGGGGATTCGGTGGTGAGAGCATGTGCGGTAACTACGATGTAAGTCTCATTTCATTTCTTCACATTTTTAGATCGAATTGACGAAATTTAACAAATGGTGGAATCGTCTAATGCTCGTTTTGTCAAAGACACCATTTAATACGTGTCCATCCTTGCTTTCAGAACTACATGTATTGGAGATACATGAACACCTTCAACCGAGTGATGCCCTTCATGGAGAGGAGTCTGTGCATGCGCAATGGCGGAAACCAGTGGTTCATGGGAGAGAACGTTAGTATCAACTTTAATCAATTACATATCTGATTATTAAGTTAAAACATATGGACCTATTTCCACATTTTCATCACATGACGTCACCCGCTTAAAATTTGATTTTCTTCGGATATGCAATAATTTTCAATTGAATATTTCAGAACGACGAGGTTAAGTATAGTATTATCACGTATTATTTAGCAATTATTTCTAAATTAGTAGAAAAAGAACATTGTAAAGGCTAAAAAATGTACTAACCATAACCTACTAATGGGAAGACATAGTGAAATCCCTAAGGAGAAGCATTATTCAAAATGAGTAAAAATTATGGACTAATGAGGACACAAGATTACACTTTGATATTTCGATGGGATGCGTGTAATTGATCTGGTAGGGCTTTACTAGTGATGAGATGATTCCCTTTTCCCCGATTCAGATACAATTACTGATTCTGTTTTAAATTAACGATTCCGATAGAAGTACCGATTCCAATTCTAAAATCGAATAATCGCCTAAAAAAAGTAGAATCTTAATTTTTAGAGAAGCTGGATTTAACAGTAAATATAATCCACGATATTTAACAAAATGGGTGTCTATTGGCGAAACGGCTACCTGGGGACAATAAATAAAATGGGTTTACCAAAAACTCGGATTTATTTTAATTTTTACATCTGACATCTAGTATTTATTGGCTATAGTTATGAATTATTAAAATTAATATGGAGCTTTCGGACTATTCTTAGATAACTTAAAAAAATAAAAATTATATATATTTATATAAAATAACGTATGTACATATATTTATATATTTGTATGTACATGATTCATTCCTAAACAAATTAACCTATCAATATGAATTTGAGAATCACAACTGCTGGGTGAAAAGGGTATTGATACGCTTAGTATTTAGTAATTTTGTTCATGCAAGGAGGGGGGAGATGTTCGTAAAAAATCAGGTACTTCCGATTTTTGTGATTTTTTTATAATAGACATTCGATATCATTTAATAAATATTCCCCAAATTTCGGTTTCAGAGTATAATATTTTCTAATCTCCCATTTATATATTTAAAATATTTTAGATTTGTAATTTATTTAATGCATGGTCATAAGACCCCTATTAAGCAAAATCAAAAAAAAATCAACAAAATTTCCATAGGTGTCAGGAACGTTTTCGATTCCTCGTTAAACCCTAGGTTTCAAAGGAAATTAACAAAAAAGCTGGTAAAAGAACATATTTTTTTAAAGACGGCGAAGAAACGTGTAGAGAACGTATTTTGTATTACTCGGGAAGCCGGTGACTATTTCACTTCACCAACGCTAAAATAGAATCACAGACCAAAATCGCATTACGTTATGCATTTTACAATTTTACCACTGGTTTCATATGTGATTATTATTAATGTTAGGTGGGGGTGATTTTATGTAGATAGCTTCCAGTATTTTTTATTTTTTAAAATTGGTTTTGGAATGTATAATTTTAGTGTTATTAACTAGAATGTGTCTCAAATCATAGGGAGGGCAGTTATGTGTTTGTAGATGTTAGTTAAATGAGCTAGAGTTTAAAAATGCATGGTGAGGCGGCGGGATAGGGTAGTGCTTCTAAAACGAATGTAGCTATTAGCTAATAGCTATATATATTTCAGCATAATTTAATTTTTCTATACTCAGAAAATGTTGAAACATGGTAACGTGGAAATACTATGTTTTGCTTATAATACATAATATACCAAAAATAGGTTGTTAAAAAATTGTTATATTTTGCTCTATCTAATTATCTACCCCTGAGTATAAATATATCTCTATTTAAATAAAGAATTATAGATATTAAATAGATGAAAGTTTAATTAACTTTAATTGTTATATCTTGGAGTTTTTTCGCCATGTTTCTGGAAATCGAACATTTAATATATTTAACCCATATTCTTTCTCTTTTCTTTCAGATGATGTGGTGCGATATGATGTTCTACTGTTGCATGGAAATGATGTACAATTCCTACCCCAACATGTTCAGCAACTACCCCAGGATGATGGGTATGTACAACCGATTCTACAACCACCCAAGGATGTCCGGTTACTTTAAGAACCGTTGCAACTCCTGTTGGTAAAAACGATCGAAGGATTGAAAATACCACGCCTAAATGATACAGTATATCTTGATAAAGAGCCAACTTGTGTTAATAAGACGTTTAAAAAGATAAATATCGGTCATTTGAGTTTGTCAAATTTTTTTTAATAAAAATAAAAATAATTCATAAAAATGGTTGCTTTCACTTTTTTCTCAAAATTGGTATATCTATAAATTGCTAAATTGCCGAGAATGATTTTTGTTAATTGCTTGCTTGTTTGCATGTTTGCCACAGTGAAAACTTTGCCTGTACATCGCTGATTTTGAAAGTGAGAGAAATTACGTAAATAAAGGGTGACCACCAGGAGAAGTTGTGAGAGGAATGGAATGATGTAAATAAGTAAAAGAGAGAAAGAGGAGAGAAATTATAGAGATAAGAAGATTCAATAAGGGGGTTTATAGAGGATACAAAAAATTAAAAGGAAGAGAAAGCGGTGGAGAGATGAGAGGACGTTCATTATGATATCACAATGTATTCTGCTTTTGTGAAATCCTTTGTGTTAGGACAACTAAAGAAAAACGCAATTATCTCCCTTAGACCATTCGGAGTTATCGCCCTTGTCGATAGAGTCTTGCCTGGAGAAAAGATAAACAGACCGACGTCGTGAAACTGTGTTTATTTTATCTCGGCAATTAACTCATTATTTTATATTGTGTTCAGTTGTAATAAATTTGTTAAAAGTTTCTGCTGATATTTTATCCATTTTTCTTTACAAATATTATTGAGTAAACCTAAATTACAAGGTTTACACAACTTTGCTTTGTAATCATTTAAAAAACAAGATTACCAACAAATGTTATAAATAGAAACTTACTTTGATTCACCCCAAACAATGCACAGTGCCACTGAAACATAAGGGGTTACTCTGAATTAAGGGTCATATGTATAGGGGCATTCTAAGTGTGAAGTTGTGGAGCGAGATGTTTGTTAATATTACCTTTATACTTCTGCATGTCGGTACAATCAAGGAAACGGGTAGCGGAGAGGAAATTCCAAAAGGTCAGCATTTTGATGATGCTATTAGAGTATGAAGCCTTCCGGAATCTGCCGACCTCTACAGTCAAGGGCAGGAATTAAACTTATTGTCATGTTGATCAAGGATATTTCCGTTGAGGTGGCATTAGTGCATCAATTTCGTCGTAGCACATTCCATTGAAGAACTTGTGAAAAAGAACTCAGGAATGGAACATTGCGGCGATGGGACAGGGGTTGGGGCTTGGAAGACAGTTTGGAACCTATAAGATCAGAAACAATTTTCGGACCTTGTCTAAGAGGGAGATTTAAGGGTTGATGCACAAGCACTAATGTGATAATAATACTCCATGCATAGGCGGATGGTGGTTTTATAGAGATATAGGATACCTGCAGGTGAGAGGTGTTTACTAGTACGATAGAGGATGCTCATCTTACTTGCAGCAGCCTTGCCAGTATCTTCTAAGTATACGTTCCAATTTATGTTACCTGAAAATGTTAGGTAAATGAGTTTAAATGACGGTTGAAAATGATTTTTGTAATTGTTAAAGATAAAGGAGCTTTGTCTTATTAGCATTGAATGTTATCATCAATTTATGTCCCAATACAACAACTGACTCAAGGTAATTTTCTAAGTATTCGCCAATTGCTTTGGATATGTGTGCGTGCGTTTTGCATACATATCGAGAATAGACCGCCGTACCATCAGCTAATAAATACATCTCGGACACAATTGCATCAGAGAGGTCGCTTATGAAGCCCAAGAATAGTAAAGGTCCAAGGATTCACGTCTGGGGTACATCCTCATTAATGCCATGTTGCTTAAATGTACGGCCATCGAGAAGACCTGTATATTTTTTATTGGCAGAGAAGAATATGATTATATTAAATATTAGTCCAGCTCGAAGTATACCGCTCGAATTAATTTTCATGAGTAGACCTTTATGCCAGACTCTGTCAAAGCTTTGGATATATCAATCGCTACGCTATCGTCTTAGCTCGACTTGCCTTGTCCAGCGTATGGTTTATGCGTTAACAGATGACTGTTGGGATATCCGCAGTAGAACGGGCTTGACTAAAGCCATCTTATAGGTCAGAAAGAAATGTATCATTAACGAGGTGGTGGACTATCGCTAGCTTTATTAATGATCCAAAGATTTTAGCGAACAGCGAGAGGAGAGTAATGGTGTAATAATTTGGCGGGTCATTTATTTCACCAGAATTCTTGAACACTGGTACCATAGAGACAATTTTCCAGCTTTCAGGGAAACAAGATTTATAGATTGTTTTAGAGTTTGGAGAGTCCTCGGGCCAGGTCACTACAGCATTTGTTTATTACTAATTAAATCTTACATGCTTTGGTAGTATCAAAGTTTTATTATGATATTCCGGAGATATAAAGAGTTATGATCAGATCATCGAATGTAGGAGTTTGAAATTTAGAAGGGAATGGTTTGTGAAGTTAAACATGAGTTCAAGCCGAACCGCTAGGAAAGCAGTTCAGCTTTAGCAGTTTCCACTCAAATGATACTATTGCAGTTGGGTAGTAGGGGAACAGTTGATTGACCATTATTCACCAGAATATTATAGATTTTTCTAGAAATCGTTAGTTCCTAATTTCTTTGACTCAATCCATATTTTTGTCATCTTGATATACTTACTCTCGGCTGCGGGGCTATTAAACTTCTACAATGCTTTCCTAATATTATAAATGTTTTTCGATTTGTATTTGACTCATGACGGTTGAATCAGCGGAATGATTGCTGCCTATGCGCAATAGAAGTAACACAGGTCGAAGTGAACCATTGGATAGATAAAGGATCTCTATAGAATATATATACATATGTGCTTTTATGCCTGGTTTTACCCATTTCGTTACCTTATCTGCGCACTAATTATCAGGGATAGAAAGAGTATATAGGGCGTATCTGATGTGATCTTAGATAGATTCACTCTCACTGAGTAATATCTCGTTTTTATGAGTATAGGCTCTTCGGTTGGGGGTCGAAGTTTTAGGGCGATATCAACCATCAACACAAGATAATTAGCGTTCCTGCTTAGACCTCCGTCGCACAAGCCTCGGGTGTTATAGTAAAAAATATGTCGATAGGCGATGTTTCCTTATCTTGGCGGTCCGCCAGGCGGGTCGGTAAAGGTTTCAATTTGTGATAGGGAGTGTCCAATAGAGAAATTATGCGTGATGTTGCAAGCTATGCCTTCATAGCTCGAGATACCTAGCCAATGTCTGTGATGGGCTTATACTATCAGAGACATAGCCGAGCAGAGTACAGTGCTTGGTTGTAGGAGAACGGTATATGGAGTATAAGTATCTAACGTTGTGTCGTAATATTCATCTACAGCACATATAAGCTTGATTATCTAAATTTTGACTATTTTATTTAGTCAAGAGGTCGGTATTACAAATATAGACTCCATGTTCGTGCATGTGTTTGTCAGAGTTCTTACGGTAAAGTGGGAGGCATCCAGTAATGTCAAAGTGAGTAGAGGCGATTAAGCAGTGTATGTTTGTTTCACTTATTGGAAGGAAATACAGAGAGTTGATTAAGAGAAAAGATTCCAGATAAGCGAGGTTGGTTCCAAGTCCTCGGGTATTTTTGAACGCGAGGCTCAAGAAAGTTGAATTGGTTGTTTTTAAATTGGCGTCTCGTTTTAACTTATAACATTTATTTTGAAGTGACATTGATTGTTGTTTTAGGATGGAGTGGTTTAAAATTGTAGATATAAATAATGTTTATATTTTCAAGTTGTTTCCCACATCTGAAAACCAAAACGGCTAAATTAAAAACATAGTCAAATATATATATATATATATATATATATATATATATATATATATATATATGTGTGTGTGTCAAGGGAGGCGCGAGAGCGCTCTATCCCTTAATAGACCTCACGAATGGCCTCTGCTGGAAATCTCATTTCTTTGATCAATCATAACTCAAAAACCAATAAACCAAATTAGTTCAAACTTTGCACAACATTTTAATTTGGTAGGTTCTATAAGTGTGTAAAATTTCAGCAGCATAAGTCAAGGCAACCCAGAGATCCAGAAAGTTCAATCATGAAATCATATTATCTGTGTGTACGTACGTATGTGCCACCCTGTATCTCATCAACTATTTGATGGATTCAGCTGATTTTTGGCAGAGATAGAGGTTCTAGGGTCTATTTGATGGCATTTTAATTTCAGTTTACCATATACCTTAGTTTTCCAGGAAATTCCAAAAAAACTTTAAAATGACCAGTATTCATACACTTTATTCTATATCTTATCGACAATTTGATGGATTCAGCTGATTTTTGACAAAGATAGAGGTTCTAGTGTCTAGTTGATGGCATTTTAATTTCAGTTTACCATATACCTTGATTAGTCAAACTACGAACTATATCAGTGATGAGCAGGCATTGTATTTAGGCATAGCCTTTACAAAAGTAGTGCCATTCCATGAAAAATGCCAGTATACTGAAATCGTATGCCCTTAATAGGGTTAAGATGAAAATTCATATACACTAAATGTACAAAAGCAATGGAAATTCCCAAAATTTTACACTTTTATTGTCACTAACGGTATGCGAGCACCGCAGGGCTATGCATTTTACTGGTAGGAATTTTTCTTCAGCGTACCTCACACACTTCATCCACTCATGCATAGAGATTTATACTGTAGTGATGTGATAATGAAATTGTGTGATTGAAATGTAGTCATTCCCTTAATGACAATAAAAGTGTAAACATTTTGGAATTTCCTTGCTTTTGTACATTTAGTGTATATGAATTTTCATCTTAACCCTATTAAGGGCATATGATTTCAGTATATTGGCATTTTTCCTGAAATATATATATATATATATATATATATATATATATATATATATATATATATATATATATATCCAATCGTGACCGAACGCGTCACCAGTTTAATATTAACCAATTAAGTTTCGGGCTAGTTTCTTTGTACACTAATAAGATGTTGAGATATACACATCAACGAGTGAACATTTTAGGCGCGATTACATGTGGCAATTTCTTTCTAAATGTGTGTTTTAACAATTAGAAAACTACACATAACTCGACGGGTTCATACAATAGTGTATTTCTTCGCCGTCATTTCCTAAAGATTTACGACAACAGAAATATATTGTTATTAATAACTTGTAGAATTTCAAAAGTCGCTAAAGAATGGTGGAATTGATAACTATTACATAACTTACGTACAAAACTAGGCATCAGAGCGTCGATAAATATAAAACGAAGTGACGGAGAAATAAAAAAGACTTGACTCACCATTATGGACAGGGTGTCAAAAAGAGACATAAACATTACAGGTCTCTCACTGTCTTACAATATTCATGTCATATCGCCGCAGTGTTGAAATCATGTGCTTGTTTATCAAGTATTACCACAGAATGTGCTTGTTTTTCAAGTATTACCACAAAATGTGCTTGTCTTTCAAGTATTACCACAAAATGTGCTTGTTTTTAAGTATTACCACAAAATGGGCTCCGAAAAACTTACTGAACTTGTACCCGATGAACGTAAATATCCACGACTATCAGCAAATCTATCGTTTGTTTATCGAGTATTACCACAGAATGTGCTTGTTTTTCAAGTATTACTACAAAATGTGCTTGTTTTTCAAGTATTTCCACAGAATGTGCTTGCTTTCCAAGTATTACCACAGAATGTGCTTGTTTTTCAAGTATTACTACAAAATGTGCTTGTTTATCAAGTATTACCACAAAATGTGCTTGTTTTTCAAGTATTACCACAGAATGTGCTTGTTTTTCAAGTATTACCACAAAATGTGCTTGTTTTTCAAGTATTACCACAAAATGTGCTTGTTTATCGAGTATTACCACAAAATGTGCTTGTTTTTCAAGTATTACTACAAAATGTGCTTGTTTTTCAAGTATTTCCACAGAATGTGCTTGTTTTTCAAGTATTACCACAGAATGTGCTTGTTTTTCAAGTATTACCACAGAATGTTATTGTTTTTCAAGTATTACCACAGAATGTGCTTGTTTTTCAAGTATTACCACAAAATGTGCTTGTTTTTCAAGTATTACCACAAAATGTGCTTGTTTTTCAAGTATTACCACAGAATGTGCTTGTTTTTCAAGTATTACCACAAAATGTGCTTGTTTTTCAAGTATTACCACAAAATATGCTTGTTTTTCAAGTATTACCACAAAATGTGCTTGTTTTTCAAGTATTACCACAAAATGTGCTTGTTTTTCAAGTATTACCACAGAATGTGCTTGTTTTTCAAGTATTACCACAGAATGTGCTTGTTTTTCAAGTATTACCACAAAATGTGCTTGTTTTTCAAGTATTACCACAAAATGTGCTTGTTTTTTAAGTATTACCACAAAATGTGCTTGCTTTTCAAGTATTACCACAAAATGTGCCCCGACAAACTTACTGCACTTGTACACGATGAACGTAAATATCCACGACTATCAGCAAATCTGACCCCTCCAGTGTTGAGGTCACAAGATGCCGGAACACTTTCTTCTCTACAAGAGTCTATCGTAGAACTGTAAATGTAATGTGAATAAACATCTTGTGAATAAACATATTGCTGAATAACTCTCAGTAGGACGCCTCCTATAAATCTGGCTATAATCCCAGTTTCCCTCACGCCACAGTGTTAATATACACAGTTTGACGTAATTAAAAAAAAGTCAAGGGCAATCTTCTAGCAATAAATCGTCGTTCTTGTCGCTCTCCAGTTCGTTTTGTTATCATTCTCAAATTCTTCCAGACGTGTTTCTGGCAGTGGATGGATCGGTGGGTTGAGTGTGGACAAACACAACGAGCTTACTTCAAAGGGGATTAGGATTCCCAACCCCGTCACGGATTTTAAATATTTTTTTCTGGACCAAGGTCGGATACTTTTTGAGACAGGCTTTATATGTATTGAAAACTAATAAATTTAATAAACAATTTCATTTCATTCTCACACATATATCTAATGGAATAGGTGTAGTTTGTGCAGGGATATTAGTTTAACTAAACTTGGTTGGAACACCCTTAGAATAAATTATAAATTACCACAGTCGGTAATTCTGAGTATTTCTCTGTGCTGGGAATTGAACGAAACACCGGTTCTACACAATATGATTTTCGAAAAACAATAAAATATTTATTCATCTTGTTACATAATATAATAAAGGTAGAGGTCAGTGAAGTTAACGTAAAAACCCCAAAGAAGAGCGGGTTAAAAAAGGTATATAACATTCTTCATAGTGCGGCTGGGTAAAAAAGGGAAGAGAGATTTCGTCTAGGAAAGCGTCAGGTCAAAAAAAAAAGAAAGAATTCGGACAGGTAAGGGTCAAAGAACAGGAAACGGACATTACTACATCGAGTAAAAAAAGAAAAAGATAATTCGGTCAGGTGAGCGGGAAAGAACTGTCAACGGCTATTACAAGGTCGGGTATAAATGACAAAAGATATTCCACAGGTGAGTGTGAAAGAACTGTGAACGACTATTACAAGGTCGGGTATAAATGAAAAAAGATATTCGACAGGTGAGTGTGAAAGAACTGTGAACGACTATTACAAGGTCGGGTATAAATGAAAAAAAGATATTTTACAGGTGAGCGCCGAGAAACGGGCAACGACCATTAGAATGTCGTGTTTAAAGATAGATAGCACCGGCCAAGGTACAATAAAGGGACATTAATATATCTGGTAAAAAAGGAAAAAATATTTCGGCAAGGTGAGCCGTAAGGTACGGGGAATGTCCATTACAACGCCGGGTAAAAGAAACGAAAAATATTCGTCAGGTGAGCGTCAATGAACGGGCGACGGCCATTTCAATATCAGGTTAAAAAGTAGATAGTGCCGGTTAAGGTACAAGAAAGGGGGAGTTAATACATCCGGTGAAAAAGGAAGAGAGATGTCGTCGAGGTAAACCTCAATGAAACGGTAAGCCGCTATTACAACGTCGTTAAACAAAAAGAAAAAAGAGGTCGGCCAGGTGAGCAACAAAGAAAGCGGAACAGCAATTACAACGTAAAGTTTTTTTTAAAGAGAAATTTCGGTCAGGTGAGATTTCGGTCAGGTGAGATTTCGGTCAAGAAACAATGCACAACCATTAAAACCGGCCTTTAAAACTTTGGGTTTAAAAAGTAAATATAATTCGGCCAGGTGAGTGTCAAGAATGGGAAACGGCCATTATAACGTTGGGTTAATAAAAGAAAAATATAATTCAGTCAGTTGAGCGTTATGGAACGGGAAACGGTCATTACAAGCTCGTGTTAAAAAACGAGAGAGAGTTCCGACAGATAAGCGTCAATGGATGGGGAGCAGCTATTACACCCTCGAGTAAACGAAAACTTTGATTATTAAAAAATTAATTGCCATCTGTTGTCAGATGAATTATAATTACATCCACCAACAAATGATCTGAAATTGTATTATAATGTGTGCGTACGGCATCCAGCCATTTTTGAAAATCAAAGAAACTCGAAAACGAATGTCGTACGGAAGTATCGATTGTCAAAATCAGAAAATCACAACTAAAAATACGAATCAAATAAGACATGTTCAAGTGTCATGAAGGCTAGATTGTGTGTAATAATCCGCAACGATCGTTAAAAATGACATTTTCTTAAAACGAAGCTTATTGCGACTTTTTCTTTTTATATGGAAATTAAACTATTATTCAATCATTACTGTTACTCTTACTGTATCGAATTATTGTCAGTATATCGATCAGATAATGCGTAAATTATATTTCTTTTCGATTTTATCATAGAAAATTTCAAATCCTGTTTTATGATACTGGTCAACTCCCCCCCCCCCCACATATATTTCAGAAAACTTAATGCATAGGAATATGAGACTACACGTCATTCTGTCAAAGTAATAAGATACTTAATACATTTTGTCCACTTCAAGCATGTGGAAATCTTTCCTAACAGACTTGAGACACAAATAATGGTTTTCACCATTTTGTCGATTGCAACTGAGATACTTGAACTTTATACTGTGTAGAAAAACTGTTGATTTAATTTTTATTTTTATCAGCAAAATTGATTTTAGTTTGATTCATTAGCATTTAAATTTAAAGTGTGACACGATGATGTGTTTTACTGGTGCGATTTCGTTTAATTTATTAAATCTAATTAGTTATGGAATAATGTATACCACGCGAAACTCGGAACAGATGGAAGTAGAAGAAAAGTAAGAATTTATACTCTGTAGCAAAACTGTTGATTTAATTTTTATTTTTAGAAGAAAAATTGATTTTAGTTTGATTCATAAGCATTTAAATGTAAAGTGTGACACGATAATGTGTTTTACTGGTGCGATTACGTTTAATTTATTAAATCTAATTAGTTATGGAATAATGTATAACAAGCGAAAATCGGAACAGATGGAAGTAGCAAAAAAAGAAAGAAATTATACTGTGTAGCAAAACTGTTGATTTCATTTTTATTTTTATTAGCAACATTGATTTTTGTTAGATTCATAAGCATATAAATTTAGGGTGTGACACGATAATGTGTTTTACTGGTGCAGTTTCGTTTAATTTATTAAATTTAATTAGTTATGGAATAAGGTATAACAAACGAAAATCGGAACAGAGGGAAGTAGCAAAAAAGGAAAGAATTATATACGAATAAAAATTATTTATGGTCTTAAGGTATAAAGAAAACTTAAATATTTCTCAAACCAGCAGCAGTTAGAGTCTTCAACTTGTATTTTGTCTTTAAATTAAAGCAACATAATTCTTTTTGGTATGTATTATTATTTAATTGTAAACAAACGGACTCATGACCCGGCGTGTCCCGGAAAGTTGATTTACCCCCAATTACCCCGGCCTAAACCTTAAACTATTGAATTATGTTATGCTTGTAGTTGTACGGTGTGAATGTAAACCCCACAATATCAATGTAAAACAGCTACTGAAATAGTGAAAAAACACTTCAAGCATAAAACGTTCAAATTGCATCACCTTGTTGTGTATTTAGCTCAAAGAATGTTGAATAGTTTTTTGTAATTAGCTCTTATCAAATAACATCTTGCATCAAAGACTGACTACTAGACTTGAGCAGAGAATATGTGATCTTCTCTAGTAAATCTGACCAATAAATCTGAACTTTTTCTCTCTTTAGCGCCGACAATTATGCACTGATTTTATTGCAGCAATCTTCGCAATTGCCATTAAGAACTCTCACATGACCTATTATTCAGTCCATTTCTAGAAACTGGTTTACCACCGCTTTTTTATTACGATCCCTCGACCTAGATATGGACTTTCGGGAGATTTAGTTAATTCGCTAACGACAAAAGCAATTCAATGCGAAGTTGGACAAGTGCTAGGCTACGGTATCCTCTTCTGTATAATGGTATTATAAGGTGATATGATATATTATCTATAGATGTTTATTATTTACTTCAACAGTTCTCATTAGGTAAGTAGAGCTTATTAGTAAGATATGAAAATACGTTCATGGCAATTAAGCTACACAGAGGCGTCCGCATTTCATCTCCGTATAGAATCGTAATATAAAGGGCACTGATTTATATTTATAATAACTGTAGAATTTATATACTATGCCCACTACAAAATAACTGCTCGAGAAAAATCATTGTTTACCAAGCCACAATATTTGCCAAGGAAAGTTCGAATAAAAATGAATTATAACGTGGGTATGTCCTCCCAGGTTTTAAAATAAGTTATAGGAATTATAAAAGCATATTCAATAACAAAAACGCGGATTCAAAGCATCACTAGCGACTCATTACTAAGAACTCGAAGAAAACGTCAATTAACTCGCCATAATCGAGCGGAAAATAGTACAATGAGTCATTGCATGTAAATGTTTAGACAATCCATGAGGATCATGTTTTAATAAATAGTTTGAAATGATAGCATTTTTAAAATCCCGAAAACTTACTAAACAGTAGCAGGGAAATAGCAAACAATTGCAGACACATAATCAAGCTTTAAATTAACATAACAACACATATCAAACAAATAAATAAAATAAAAGTAAACTAACACATGACGAACAGCAAACTAAAAAAGAAGATTTTATCTCAATCAAGCACGTGCTAAAATAAGGTCACCTGTTTAATCGACACATTTACAGCAGGGCTAATCCACATTAAAACAAAACAAAAGAAAAATATATAAGTAAAGTTTAGCCAGAAATGTGTTTGATAGAAGCTCAGCCATTATCTAATGAAATCATAAACTCGTGGGAGAAATATAACAACGAATCGGATTGGTTAGCTAGTAAGACTAAACAGCACGTGTATATACAAACACAATCAGTATCAAATCTTTGTGCACTTATCCTGACGATTCTCTACGGGGATGAAACTAGGACACGTTGTGTAGCTTAATTGCCATACATATATTGTCATACCTATCTATCTCTCTTTCTTTCTCTTTCTCTCTCTATCTCTCTTTATATATATATATATATATATATATATATATATATATATAATAAAAAGCTTTATTTATACAAACATAATTTGGTAACATATACAAACGTGTTTCAGTCAACGCTTCAATAATCTTGTCATCCTCAGGAAAGCATGTCAGTTTTTATGCTTTATTTTTTATAATGAAACAAATTTGTCCTGTAAATGTCACGTGACAACATTTTTTATGCTTTATTTTTTATAATCAAACAAATTTAACCCATAAATGTCACGTGACAAAATACCAAATATTGTTTAGCATACTTATCGTTATTTTTTTATATATTAAAATTTCAATCTTAAACGTCGTCAAATCGAAATTTCTACTGTCTGGGTTGCAAGAGTTTAAATGGGTCAAATTACGCACAGTTGACGCTCAGACTTGGAAAGCTATTACATAATTATATGATGAGATCGGACGCAAATATTTACATCTTTTCAAATGCAAATGCGCGTATACATAGCATTTATACTGGGGTACGCAATCCGCTGATTAGAAAATATTATTTCAAATAAGTTTAATTAAAAATGTTTTTTTTATTTATATTTCTCACGAACTAACATGACTAAACAGAGTGCATGACAATAATGCTGGTGATAAAATAATAATAATAATAATAATAATAATAATAATAATAATAATAATGATAATAATAATAATGATAATAATAATAATAATAATAATAAAAATAATAATAATAATAAAAATAATGATAATAATAATAATAATAATAATAATAATAATAATAATAATAATAATAATAATAATAATAATAATAAACCATAATAACAATAATAAGTATAAATAAGGTAGGGTTATGGAATAAATAAGAAGGAAATATAGTATAATTTACAAAACATTATATCACTTTAATTATGTGCTTTTATAACTGAATACTTCAATGGATATATACGTAGAACAGACATATCATTCAATACATATATAATCAACAATTTTAAAAAGATAAAATTAGGGTTATCTGCTAGCCTAAAAATTGGGAATAGTAAGGTTCTCTTGTTAACTCATATAGGTATGAACAAACACCCAATACATGCAGAATATTAAGTCGATAGACCTAAACATATGTGTATGCGGTATGAGACAACACACGACTAAATATATTAATATCCAACCAAAAATGCCCATATAAGTACATAAATGCAAGGATATCAGATCTATATACATAAGTGCATACTTATACTAGTACAGCAATATACGCTTATAAATGCAAAAGTAACATATCTAAATACATAATGAAAACAATCCATTAAAGTAATTAAATAAAATAAGCTATAAATCGGGGTGATTACCATACAGGTCAGTCAACGAAAGCCTTCATTTCACCTACGTAGGAATGGCTCCTACTTAAGCTACAATCTTTGGGCTTTGTTTTGTTTCTGGGAATAGAAACTCTTACAAAATATAACATCATATATGGCTGGTAAGCATTTTAACTTTTAAAAATCGTAAACTAAATTTTGACCTTTTGAATTAATGTTTCAAATCAGTTATTCTGAAATTATTATTAGCTAATGGATCCTTAAAATCAAATATAACAAGTGAATCTCTATGACCTTGTTAACTTGAAACACAAGTTAGTTCGAACAATTTTCTTTTATAATCGATTTGATCTGTTAATTTGTAAATAAAAATTTTTTTGTTGCCTTGATAATTAAGTTAATTCAAAACAGATGTTTTTCTTTAGCTCTCAGTCAAATATAACCTTTTTAATTTTTCCTCTTTCAAAACGACTTTCCGCCCATCTCCTCTAATATTTATGTTTTTCTCTCCTACCATCTGAATAATTTGGTATAAATACTTATGTTATGCCTCTGCCTAGCTTTTTTACTACAAGGAAGCCTCAATAAATTAACGAAACGAAGTATCGAACCGTTACACAGATAATTAACGTAGTCATATACGCTTAAATTGTTTCTGTGTTGAGTGTTGAGTGCCATTTACAGTGGAACACATGTTGGTGATATATAATTTGTTTCAGACATTGCCATATGGTTGACCTGAAGGATCTTTTTGAGTATGTACGATATCTTTTTGTAGATAAGGAATTATTGTTTGGATGGTAAACTCAAGAATGGGATATACCAGAATTATGTAGAAGGGATGAAAAGCGGATGCTGTTGAGTTTCGAAAGGATCTCTAGATCAGGTAGAGAATTCGCCCGGCATTGTTCGTCATCTCAATACAATGAAGCGCTTGTTTGACAGCCGTACCATGGTTCTTCACATGATGGAATTCTGAAAATATTCAGATCGTACAAAATTAGGTACTCCGCCTGCTTTCTAGAAACTATTCCCCTAAAAGATTACTAACAAAATCAAATCTTTCTTCCGAATAGAATGATTACAAAGAAAGATATCTATAGCCTATCTGTTTAAATTATGTCAACATCAACTGATGTTGATATAGCATGGAATAAACTACACAAAAATAAGAAAAGTTGAAAACATTTTCTTTCCTTTAAAATAATTATATATTTGCAGGGCCCGTGGAAATTCCACAGCTGTATCCTTTATGTATTGTATATTGCTTCCGTGCTTAACAAAATATGTGTAATACTATCGACGCCCGGCGCGAACGCAGTCCCCACGATATTATTGTACCACTTTTGTTCAAACTGAAAAATAATTATCTAAGTATTCTGGTGTATGTAGTTTCTGAATATATGTTATTACATGTGTCCATCTCCAAAATCTTCGTACGAATGTGTACCATATGTTTATTCTATGGATATCCGACGAAAACGTAGACTCCACAATATTATTTTACCGTCTTCTAACAGAACAGAAACTACACTTTGATCATATCCCGGAGCTCAATAAAGTTAATTTTAGTTCGAGTTTTACGTTCGACACAACACCGCCATCAGATTCAAATTTTACATTTACTAATTTACATTGCAGCTTCGGAGATCATGCAGTTATTTTTTTAAAGGGGGTAGAAGGTGATACCGTAGGTACGAAAATGAAAATGCCTCAACGTATTATTATAAATGTTGTTTTGTCAGAATTGAAAGTCGTTATAAATCTACGATTTATGCACGTGTCGCGTTATTTGATATTCACGTGTATTGGAAACTCTAGCAAAATATATGCTTCCTTCCGGTCACATGTTGTTACTAGACTGAGAAGATTGTATCGCTGTGAAGGGAACATATACTACACTGATGCTTGAGAAGATTGTATCGCTGTGAAGGGATCATATACTACACTGATGCTTGAGAAATTGTATCGCTGTGAAGGGAACATATACTACACTGATGCTTGAGAAGATTGTATCGCTGTGAAGGGAACATATACTACACTGATGCTTGAGAAATTGTATCGCTGTGAAGGGAACATATACTACACTGATGCTTGAGAAGATTGTATCGCTGTGAAGGGATCATATACTACACTGATGCTTGAGAAATTGTATCGCTGTGAAGGGAACATATACTACACTGATGCTTGAGAAGATTGTATCGCTGTGAAGGGATCATATACTACACTGATGCTTGAGAAATTGTATCGCTGTGAAGGGAACATATACTACACTGATGCTTGAGAAGATTGTATCGCTGTGAAGGGAACATATACTACACTGATGCTTGAGAAGATTGTATCGCTGTGAAGGGATCATATACTACACTGATGCTTGAGAAGATTGTATCATGAACGAACGTATTCTACACTACACGCCCTTCAGAAAAGTAGTTACTATCTGGGAAGATGGTATCATGACAACAGACCAGATATTACACTACACCACCTCACCCAAGAAAAGAAAAGGTAACCCTGGGCGCATGGTTTCATGAGAAACGAACATATACTATATTTACCCCCAAATATGTGGTAATGCCTGGGGGGAATGTATCATGACACATGAAAATATACTAACCCCCCAAAGTGGAGGTGAAGCCTGAGAGGTCTTATCCGTGGCCACCGAGAGTTACTACAGACCGGTTGGCTAGAAAATAACGTCACTGCATTGCGTGTCAAAACAATGGCCGTCGTAATAACAATAAGAAGGCATTTCGATTTCTCCATTCACTAAATAATCCATCAAAATTCAGGAAATCAACCAATTTTAATGAAAATTTCAGTATTTATTAATTACTGATCACGGAATATAATAAATCCAGTACTTTATTATAATGCTTGGTGCAAATATATTATGTCCTGTAAACAAAAAACACCTTAACTAAAGTTATCCAAAATATCAAATACGATATTGTAAATATTTAAAGCAAAGCATTAGAAAACTTTAAAAATTGCATGTAAAAAAAGAAAAGAAAGGAACACGATTCGATTTATCCTGAAACTGATCTTTATTCAATATAAATTTAAAGAAAACAATAATTCACGATCGAATACTGCAAAAAACTGAATTATGAATTACCATTATTTAAACTTCTACCCCAATCAACCGTAAGTAATTCAGACTTTGAAATTTGTTTAAAAATTATACAAAAAAAAAGTTGAGGGGGGCAAGAAGTTAGTTGCTTGACCTTGTCCACTCTCGGTGGCCATGTCTTATCCTTCTCTGCTAAATTATTAATATTAAGACTTTTTCTGTTTTCTCATAAAACTAAATGTGTATACAGGCTTATTCTTTCCGTCCTTTATTATTATCGGCTATTATTAAGATTCAGATGACTCTCTCTTTTAATAAATGTGAATAAGTTATTATTGAATCGAGCCGGAAACACTTTATTATATAGAAATACTAATCAAATCAAACGAAAGCAAGTTTACCCCTTTGATTAAATAAAAAGTTATGTTCGAAATACCTCACAGACAAGACGTACCTAAAGAACGTCGGAGGTTACATCGGCCGAAACGTTGTGAGAATAACATGGAAGATGAGAACATTTGTTCGTATAATCAAAATAATGCAAAGTTTAGAATAGCCTGGTATTCTTCTCGGTAATCTCTTACACATTAAGTAAATATATAGATTAGGTTAACTATTAAACCACTCTTTGAGATTCCTTCTGACGTCTTATTGACTGTGGAAGAATGCTATAGTTAATTAGTGTGTTATTCCGTATTGGTTGAATAGAACCGTACCAATTCCATAGGTTTATCAGGATGTTAATACCACGTCTGACTCGATCAGTCACCGATTTAATAAACAAAGATAAAGTGCATTGAAACAAATAAGAGTAAAACTATAATTATTTCGAAGAATTCGTACTCTTACAGATCGTCAATAAGAATTAAGTTTCATCAGGTGAGGAATATTGAATAGGCGTCCTTGGACAGGTAAGCGCTTACCTGTTCATTAGCGCTAACAACTTGATTAACTTGAGAGTATAAATACAAGGCTCGTTTTTCTCTCGGTCGTCAGAGAAGACTTACAGTCACTCGAACCACAAGAAACTCGTTCTTCTTTTGGTAGCCAAGAAGCTAGAAAACCACTCCACCATGCCTAACTACACCCTCCATTACTTCAATGGCCGCGGCCGTGCCGAGTGCATGCGTATGATGTTCCACATGGCCGGCGTCAAATACACAGACAGGAGATACGAATTCTCCGACTGGGATCGTTGCAGGAATGGTAAGGAATTGTTAATAATTTTATTCTTGTCAATTCTTTAGGATTTAGCCATAGAAAAATATCACATGGAAATCGAGATTCTTGTAAGTTAAGTATTGTTGATCTTAGTTTGTACTTTGATGGGTGACCATGTGCGTAAACACACAGCTGTAGTTGACGAAGTGAAGGTTTTATACAGTCGATTTCTCATACACTACGAAATCAATTTAAGACACATTAAAAATGTTCAAGGCATATAAGTACAGTCTTTATTTACTTGGCTCTCTACAAGGGCAGTCTTAGACACACTATCATTTTTTTAAAATTGAAATTGCCTCAGACTGGAAGGATTTAGCAATCATTGACGAAGTGTGGTATCAGAAAATATGCTACACTTTGATCTTAGCTGAAATTTGAGAAAATATTTATAAATTCATGTCTAATACCTGTTGTAAGAATTTAACAAAAATCGTTGCGATGTGAATTTTCACGAGTTTCCTCCCCCCCTTTTTTACCTCTATTGAATAAAACTAATTAAAATGAAATAAAAAAAAATATACGCCACATCTGAAACCCTTACGCATAGCAGCTTTTTTCGTAATGATCGAATTATTAGTTTATGAGTAAATTCTATGCATACGTATCTTTATATATAACATATTTATTAATTCCTGTTAACAAACCACAAATGCATTTACATTATATTGATGCCATTTTAATAGTTACTCAAATATTAATGAAATAAACACTTTGCAACAGTTTACGAAATAGATCTGTACTATAATATACTTACAAACTAAACAAAAATAATAAATCCGTTTTGTTAGATGTTATAATATATACTAACTATCATGAACTGTTCACAACAACGTAAATAAAATATACCAATAAAAACTCCAGCACTCTTAATAGTGAGTGACCTTCCGATACAAGACCGCGATGATCAAAAAACTTATTATCTCCAGCTAAACTCATCACCTCCTCGGTTACTATTTTTTAATACGAACTGAAAAATATTAAACAGGCTCTAATCAATAGCGATTTCCTTAACTTAATTATAAAGAAACACATCCGACATTTAATAATAAAAATTGCTACCAAAGTACTAATGAAACTAACCCCCACTCAAAAAATACATAACATTATTTTACCGAAATCAGTAACATAATAATTATCCAATAGACAAACACATATAAAAAATGTAAGAATAATCAAAATGTCCTCCCCATTGATCTAAATAAAAAATAAACTTATTTGAAACTTTAAAAATTATCACTAACAATTCTTCCACACTCAACCAGGGTTTTTGATAGTACAAACCTAGTCTATGAGTTTAAATGCCTCTTGTGTGCCTGTCTTTGACAAATAAAAAAAATAATATACGTAAGCTTAACTATCACAACTCTGTCGAGACGTCTCACGATGCACTTATCTGACACAAGCGTAATAGCTCAACATCTAAAAGCTAATTATTCTTTGATAGGCTTTCAACTTCAAAAGATTCTTGTAGACAACGCAATTATATTAAAACACGCAACATACAAATTACGACTACAGATATTAGAAGGTCTGCACATAAAAAGTAAAAATCTATCAATAAATATAATAAATTTCGATAACATTGAAAACATTCGAACATATTTTGTTATACTAATAGTAATACTATTTATACTACAACCAATCACACATTTCCAGCTAAAGCCATCACATGATATTTAAAAAAATACATGTTCTTTACTGGATACCAATCCATGGATATGGATCTGGACGGAACTGAATGTAGTAGGGTACAAAACGAGTACGGTAAATACATCTGCCAGTTCCAACCCAAAACTAGAAATGTAATCAGAAATTTAGAAACGATTAAAGAAAATGTATGAAGACACCCATTTATGTAATACTTAATACAGTGTGTATTCGACACACACACACACATACACACACACATATACATATATATATATATATATATATATATATATATATATATATCTACATATACATATATGTATGGATACATACGCTAACTAGATCTTATTAGTAATGTATCTCTTTTATTTAACCGTGTGTTTGTATATATATATATATATATATATATATATATATATATATATACATATATATATATATATATATATATATATATTATATGTGTATATATCTGTAGCTTGATTGCTATAAATATATTTTCATAGCTTACTATCTAGCTCTACTTACTATCGAACACTGTTAAAGTAAATATTGAAAATTGATACATAACAAAATTATATCTCCTTATTAAATGTTATGTGGATACATAAAATAGTAATATATATATATATATATATATATATATATATATATATATATATATATATATATATATATATATATATATGAAGAGTTCGAACGCAAAACGCGATAAATCCATTTGTTTCTTAACATAGTTCACCCGAAACAAGGCAGACCGCCACTGTTGACGTAAGGGGCTACTGAGAAAAAGAAAAGGGGAGAAGGTAGGGGGTCAACCTAAATTGGGATCTGCGCAGCGAGATGTCTGTTTACATTAGTTTTAAATGCCTGCATGTCTGTACTGTCAGTGAAACAGGGGGCAGTGAGGGAGTTCCAGAGGCCAGCAGTACGAGGAAGGACGCTATTTGAGTAGAAGGCTCTCCGACATCTAGGGGCCTCCACAGTGAATGAATGAGATTGAGTTGATTGTCGAGTAAGTCTAGTGAATGTACGTCGAGGGGGCACCAGAGTAGCCAATTCATCGGAGCATAATCCATTGAAGTATTTGTAAAACAAGAACAAGGATGCTACATTGCGGCGATGGGACAGAGGCTGGAGATTGATTAACAGTGAAGGACCTATTAGGTTGGCGATTCTTTTTTGGACCTTGTCAAGGAGGGAGAGACTAGTAGATGATACACCAGCCCAGATGTGACAACAATACTCCATGCATGGGCGGATGGTGGCTTTGTAGAGATACAGGATAATGTCAGGTGTGAGGAGTTTACTATATTGAGACGTTAAAAACTAAAAGGACGATTATATTAAATTTAAACTTTGACCAAAAACATATTTTAATTAAAAGCAAAATTAAATAATGCCGGTAGCATTAAATATAAAACCTAATTTGAATATTTAAATGCAACACGTTTTAGAATGATAGTTTCGTAATTTTGAATATGGCGTTTATCGCGTTTGGCATTAAAAGTGTTCATATATATATATATATATATATATATATATATATATATATATATATATATATATGTATATATATATATATATATAATCCAAGATCATCAACGGAACAAGACACGTGTGATGAGAAAAATATACATATATGAGTCATTGCACTAATACATATCTATTGATGTCAGTGGTGTCATCTGTATTCCTAGTAACAGACGTTTCACCAAAGCGATTGGACTGTACAGCAACATGAGGATTATATGTCGCGGAGGCTTGCAAAACATAATAGTCTAATATATTATTGATTCAATTCTGTTTTGTATTTTCTAGATTTCCCCTGTAACTACCTGCCCTGTCTGCAGATGGACAATGGTTGCATGATGCCCGAGACAATGGCCATTTGCAGGTACATGGCCCGTGAATTCAGTAAGTACTTTATACAGCTCTATAACATAATAAAGCTGAACATTCCCTCAGTTTTCAGAATTGAAATTCATGAATGAATTTGATTTTTTTCGCATTACAAATATTTTAAAATACTTTTTATTCATTAAGAATTGTGTTGTGGTTTTAAATTTCATCCCATTACAATTTTAAGAAACTATTATGTGAATTATTAAAAGGAAATATTCTCATTTTACTTTTTTTTAGATTTCTATCCCAATAACTCCATGGATATGATGAGGTGTGACTACATCAGCGACTGCTTCTATGAAATCATGCACGATTACATGAGGTACTACCACTGGAAGAACGGAAACTTCAGGGTGAGTCGGTTGTTTTTAGTAAATATTTCAGATCGAATTTTTAAACACATTATGTAAAGAAATCGATTAAGGAAAATGTGAGGAAATGGTTTTGATGAACACTGCTAAGAGATAGATTTAGAACACACACATATATATATTTATATAATATATATATATATATATATATATATATATATATATATATATATATATATATAAATAGTAGAAAAAAAGTGATTAACATGCGACAATTGTCCACATTTATTTCAAATTTCAATTGTTCAATGCAAGGTGTATTCAGTAATAAACTAGTGTTTATTATTATTTCCTTAAGCCAAGGCTTTTCAAAGATCGAGATCTTATCATCAGAGGAGAAATACAGATAGATAAGTTAGCTTTCGAAAAAGCCAAAGTTCAAATATTTGAAAAATATTATTTTAAAAATGTAGTGAAACAAAAGTTCCGTAAAAAAGATATGTGGTTTGTCCGGGTGGTAATTTTCCGTTGAAAAGATGTCCAATGAATAGGAAAAATTGTAGAAAGCAAAAACAGCTTTAGCGTAGGGGCAGTATGGATAGAATGTTCAAATGTAAGTACATCCAAACGCACTTAAATGGAATTGAAAGGAGAAAAGCTGGCCATTATTGATAACTTCCTGGACCATAGAAAAAGGCAAATGATATCGAGTCCAAAGAAAAAACTCATATATATATTTGTATATATATTGTGTGTTTATTTAGGTAGCATTTTTTCATTATTAAAAATAACAGAAATCGTCTGTTCAATTATGATTTATTTTATTAAAATAAAAAAATTATAAATGTTCCATAGGTTTCACGAACGTTTTCTATTATTTGCCGAATCATCCTCAGATGTCAAACGCAATTATAATGTATTACGTATATATATATATATATATATATATATATATATATATATATATATATATATATATATATATATATATGGATAATTAATCACGGTTAAGTGTATTGACAAAATAGACATGAAACCAATAGCTTTTCAAAAGTGCTCAATATCGAGTATAGCATTTAAAATAAATTAATTTACGCTGGTACAGTCAACGCTGATTAATCCGCGTCTCAATGATTTTACGCCTATCGAGTCTGTATAAAGACAGAAAGGGAACTCCAAGAAATTTGAATTGTAACCAGAAAAAAATTCAGAGATGATGACAAGTAAAACGAAAATTAAACAATCAAAGCGAATCCAAGTGCATGTGTCAACAGAATATCTCGGACAACTACGTTCATCTATTACTGTCTTGTAATGATATTAATGAAACAAACTACTCCTCCCCTCCCCTCTTTTTCAACGGATACTCTCTTCTCTTCCATATGATTCAATAACTATCATAATGAAATCAGCTAGACAGAAAAGGAAGAAGAATAATTGAAAATATGAAAAACAGGGACATTTAGACTTATAATATATATATATATATATATATATATATATATATATATATATATATATATAAAGAGAGAGAGAGAGAGAGAGAGAGAAGAAGAAAAAAAAATATATTTATAAAACCAAATTAAAAATCTGTCTTTCTCTGTTTGTGTGCGTTTCTCTCCTTTTCTCTCTCTTTCTAGCACTGTAAGTGTAGTATTAACACTAAAAGAAGTCGAACGCTCTATGACGGCAAGCCGCCGTATAAGGTGTGAAAATTATCACCGTTTATTCGCTGCTACACGCGGGCCGAGTGGTTAAGGCGTCGGATTTGAGTTGAAAAATACTCGTAATCCGGGGTTTCGAATCGCATGACCGGTAGTGAATAGTCATATCTCTATGCTGATGAGTCCCGATTATTAAGGACGAAACAAATACGTACATAGATAATAAACAATAACAAATATTTATTATTCATTATATATATATATATATATATATTGTTGGAAAAATGTAAGAATATATAATACGCAATCGTAAACTATATATTTGGAAACTCTTTCTCTCTTACTTTTTATATATATATATATATAGTAAGTTATGAAAATATATTTATGACAATTAAGCAACACAGATGCTTCCGCGTTTCACTCCCGTATACAATACTCCAGTGACCAAGATTTTATTAATTGCATTTCTTATTTTCTAATTGAAAACTCCGATGCATCTTTTACGTCTATTTATATATGCTCTGTTATTATGTATAATCAATAATCGGGCTTTTACTTGTAAGGTGTGGTCTATGACAAAGTCAGAAAGTTTATGCACAAATATATATTTTACCACACATACATATGTATATATAACTTTTCATTCTACTACATATGTATATATACATATATATATATATATATATATATATATGTGTGTGTGTGTGTGTATATATGTATTAATCTGACTGACTATCAGAATGAAAGCAATATACCTGATAATGTTTTTACTCTAATAATAGAATGTTAGATTTATTTATTTCTAAAAATATCATTTTTACTAACTGTTACATTACACTTTGATAGACAACATATAGAGTTATATATCCTGTTTTTTCTATCAGTGTAAAATGTTTTAAAAGTCTACATACATGAATGCTCTGGTGAAATATTATTATTATTTCATGATGTTTTCAACACAATCATGTTTCTATTCTTACGATGAATTACACTAATAGAAAAAACAGGATATATAACTCGTATGTATGTGGACTGTCTAAGTTGTAACACAATTGTCCATCAAAAATGAATGAAGACATAATAATTGGAATTCCACCATATATATATATATATATATATATATATATATATATATATGGGTTCTTACGAAAACAGATATTAGATCAACTCAATAAATTTGTATTACGAACTTTAAAAAAATATATACTTTATAGTTGGATTCAAATAATCATAATTTTCACCTGTCTCTTCAGTGTAGAAAAAGTATTGAATTTGGAAAAGTAAACAAAAATATATGAATAAATAAGATATAAATATGTTAAAAATATATTAGTTTGCTCAAACAAAAAGAAACTACAGTGGAAGAACAGATGAAAGTGATGGTCATCGTTGTTCAACGATGTATGAAAGCCAAATAATTTCAAGCTGAAAGTTAAAGTTATACATTGATTGTTCTTATTGGCATCAGAATAAAACTATAATATATATATATATATATATATATATATATATATATATATATATATATATATATATATATATATATATATAGTATTGAAGAGACATTGAAGAGATAATGAATTTAAGAAATTAAAAAGATGAAAGGGCAGCTGACCGGTTTCGTACCTCGCTCAACAGAGCCAAATATCGAGGTAATGTATAAAAAATATAAAAAGATGCTATGAGAATTATAGCGAGGGAAAGATGTAAAAAAAAAAAAAGAAAAAAAAGTTCAATCAAATAGTTTCTATTTGATTGAACTGTTTCTATTTGATTGAACTTTTTTCTTTTTTTTTTTCTTACCCCTTTCCCTCGCTATAATTCTCATAGCATCTTTTAATATTTTTTATACATTACTTCGATATTTGGCTCTGTTGAGCGAGGTACGAAACCGGTCAGCTGCCCTTTCATCTTTTAAATTTCTTAAATTCATTATGAATAATAAATATTGTCTCTTCAATGCTATTTTAAATTTTTGTACGACAAAAGAAAATATTTAAATATATATATATATATATATATATATATATATATATATATATATATATATATAAGGTTAATACAACAAAAGATATAAGAGGCAAATTCTCTTTGAAAACTCATGAGTTAAGGACTTTAAAGAAATTTGGTTGAACATTGAATTCTAATAAAATTTGACTCGCACCTTATTTTATTCTTACACTTCATCTAGTGCTATATATATATATATATATATATATATATATATATATATATATATATATATATATATATGTGATATGTATCCTGAGTTGGTTGAAATAAATTTTAAAGTTCTTGATCGTAGGTTCTACAAGAGTTGATGTTAATAATTATGTTTAATTACGATAAATTACAGTGTCTTTTCGAGATAACATTGTCTCATCAATCTGATCATCCTGGACTTAGAATAAAACCGGCTGGCCATCACATAAGGTTTTTTGTAAATCCTTTTTGATATCGAAGGTTCCAAATTGTGGTAAATAACGGGTCAGCGGTTGTACTTATGTTTTTTTCCGTTTTCCATAAAAATGAACCCATGCGTATAGTAACCTGTATTTGATAGGATGTAAAAACACCTTGTGCATTACATCAGTTGACAGAGCGAAATGAAAAGAAAAATGGCTTCAAAGAGAGAGAGAGAGAGAGAGAGAGACAGAAATATGTAAACAGTGGCGCGTACGTTATCAGCGAAAATAAAAATAAACAATAAGAGTGAAAGAGAGAGATAAGTGTCATAAAATATTCAGTCGATAAAACGCGAAATATAAAAACCTTTTTTTCAATAAACTGTGGAATTCTCACAGGCTCTGCTAGTCAATCTGTTTTACATACAAATATTTCTAAATGTTTCCCTTTCTTTCCCACAGTACAACATGAACGACTGGGGATTCGGTGGTGACAGCATGTGCGGCAATTGCGATGTAAGTTTCATTTCATAACAAACTATTTAGATCGAATTGATGTTAATCTAAAAATTGTGGAATGGTTTAATGCAAAGATTATATTTAATACATTTTGTTGTTTGCTTTCAGAACTACATGTATTGGAGATACATGAACACCTTCAACCGAGTGATGCCCTTCATGGAGAGGAGTCTGTGCATGCGCAATGGCGGAAACCAATGGTTCATGGGAGATAACGTTAGTATTCACTTTTATTAATGATATAACTGATTATCTAAGTTGAAGCACATTTACTTATTTCGACATTTGTGTCGCATGACGTCCCCTGTTTTCCTTCGAGTATAGAATCATTTGTGATTGAACATTTGGCATGATCAGATTAAGTATAACTACATCATACATCAACCTTAACACACCTTAGAGATAGACATAGTGAAATTATCTAGAAAAAATATTCACTCTGCACTGGAAAGACTAGAAGATTAAACTTTGATGTTTCTAATTCAGCCAACGTAACTGACCTTCAATAACCAAACATAATAATAACCATTAATATGATTTAAAGGGTAATTATAATAAAAACTTACGAAACGAAAGTACTTAGTAAATTATTATGACATAATTTTGAAAATATTTTTAGAAGTGGACAAATTCAATGTTATTGCAACGGGGAGTATGCCTACAACTTTCTCTGACTAAACTATTTATCATAACCTGACAGAAATTCCATATGAATTGTTTAGTCATCTTTAAATTAAATACACTTATCTACTATCGGTGCAGAAAAAAATGGTGGAAAACAAATAGTCCAAAAAAAATGGTGGAAAACAAATAGTAAAAAAAAAATGGTGGAAAACAAATAGTAAAAAAAAAATGGTGGAAAACAAATAGTCAAAAAAAAATGGTGGAAAACAAATAGTCCAAAAAATAGCCTTTAATAGACAACTTTACTATCTATCTGGATCATTTGTTTCGTGTTTTAAAGTATTTTTAAGAGTTTGTTTTATTGCATTTTAATATCCTATTGAAATCCGCTCGAGTAAGAGTTTAATTTTAAACATGGCCGACTAGCCATATCGTTAACATTCCTGAAGTTTGTCTCATGTGTTGTTCGTCTTTTTAGTTAAAAAAAAACAACAAATATACAAAAAACAACTTCTAAACATAATTGTATTTTTCTACCGGATGGAAAAAATGAGGGAAAAGAAAAAGTAATCAGATTTTGGAAATGTCCGCCATCTTCGATTTTGAGTAGAACGCAAAAAAAGGTTGCAAAGAATTAAAACAGACGAAGAAATAAGGCAGGTAGGTAAAAAACGTGAACATTATTACCTTTGGTACCAGTATTTCTTTACTTCTTCTAGCCATGCTTGTTTTAGAAGTGGTTTAACGAATGTGCTCTGGTGAACTTGTTGCACTCGTGCCCTCTCTACATAAATACCCCCGACCGACCGCCAATCAGTAAACCTTCACCCGTTCACTGTACTATTCCTAACATACTAGAAGGCTTATTTCCTCGAATTGCTAATCTTTGGAATTCCCTCCCTGCACCAAGTTTTACCTACCGTACCAACATGTAGAAATTTAAATGTAATGTGAACAAACATCTCGTTAAACAAATTCCCATTATTATATATTTTCAGAATAATCAACCAAAAATAACCAACGTAGCTCTGCCAATTTTATACACAAGTTAATTATAATGAAAGAAGTAAATAATTTTATTAATATAAAACTAATCAAATATAAACTGAATAAAAACAAAATTAGTATTTTTTTAAATTTAATCTCATGGTCGTATCGACACAGTACACCATTGGTAGCTGAATCGTGGAAATACTATATTTAACTTATGTTTATATTGGATTACACGACTTATAATATAGAAATAATAGACTGTTGAAAAGTCGTACTATATTGGTCTATCTTACTAAGTATGTCTGTGTATAAATATATGTGTGTGTAACAATAGAATATAGCTAGGTATGACTTACAAAATTGTAGGATGTCCGACTATCTGTTGCTAAACTTGTTTATGAACGCAAGTAAACATAGGTAAACTTATTTTATTATCTTTTCTTCCAGATGATGTGGTGCGATATGATGTTCTACTGTTGCATGGAAATGATGTATAACTCCTACCCCAACATGTTCAGCAACTACCCCAGGATGATGGGTATGTACAACCGTTTCTACAACCACCCAAAGATGTCCGGTTACTTCAAGAACCGTTGCAACTCCTGCTGGTAAAGACGATCCCAAGGATTCAAAAGATCACACCCAAATGGCAAAGACTATTTCGATAAAAAAAACAAATTGTATTAATGAGATGTTTTAAAAGAAAAATATCAGTTATTTGTGTTTGGCAGTTTTTTTAATAAAAAACAAAATAAATCAGAAAAAATGGTTATTTTTTTGTTTTAAAGTTGCTTTATATGAAACTCTGATTATTATAATATTTTTGTTTGCTTGATATAGTAAACAATTTACCTATACATGAAGGTTTTAAATAGTTAGAGAAATTACGTAAATAAAAGCAAATGAAATGAGAAATTGTGAGACGAATGGAATGATGTTAATAATTAGAAGAAAAAAACGAAAAAAGAGGGAAGAGAGAAGACGATAAGAGAAGGGGTCGTTATAGATCTAAGAGTGAGAAATACTGAATAGCGCGAGGGGAGAATGTTATATTATGGATGGGGCCACATATTTTTAGATACGATTAAGTTAGCTAGTGTGAATTATGGTGGGGGTCTAAAAGAGAGTTTTTGAAACAGAACGCTTTTGGAAGTGATAGCGTTAACATCACGATGTAGCCGCTCGTCCTTAAAGCAAGCGGGTCCATGAGAATATGGGTTTTTTTTAGAGACAACGTTTTTGGGAGCCTGGAGCGTTAACATGAATATGTAGTCGCTCGTCGTAGAGGGCTGGATCTCTGGCAGAGATCCATGTGCATCGTCGCATCCAACTGCGAAAAGTATGAATGAGTGAAGTACAGAATCGAGCGAATGTATGGAAAACCCTTCCACAACCAAGTCCAGAATAAAAGAATCGAATCTCTTTGAAGAATAACTGCCTCCAAGTGTTGTCTCCTGCCTGTCTATAAAGTTTATTCACAGATCAAAGACCACCAGCATCGATCACGGCCAGATACACAATGGAAACCGACGGTACAAATGGCGATCACGACCAGTGGACGAAAAGAAACAATGTAAGGTAACTTTTTGTGCATAACATTTTCGGGTGCTAATCTGTTAAACTGAGAGAGTTAAAACGGAAAGAACAAGAGTACGATGTTTAAAAAAAACTATGTTTAAAGTGAACAATGTTTCATTTGAAGCTAATTTGAAGGTGAAAAAAGTATGTTACGTGTTAAAAAGAAAGAAAGAAAAGGTGTGCCATGTTGGAGGGAGAACAATGTTTTAAAGTAAAATGTTTTAATAAGTAAAATGCTTAAAAAGATTTTAAAAAGAACTATGTGTAAAAGGACTGGCAGTTTAAAGGCTTGAAAATGCTTTTAAAAATGTGTTGAAAAAGTTTGAAATCGCTTCTAGACTTTTCGTATGGTTTTCATATTTTGAGAAGCGTTTAAGAGACCACTGGTGCCGTCATTGATAATTTCATTGAGAATGTAACTTTGTATCAATGTTATAAGACGAGCCTTGCTCGGCGATTCTGACGGATTTTCGTATGATTTCGTATTATGATTTTGTGTGAAGCGTTGGCCACGATGTGTCATCAGTTCGAACGATGTAATGTAACACATCCCGTTTTGGTGACCATGACCAGTGTTTAAGCGAGAACTGCCGCGGCCCATTCCGGGGGCACTATGCAACAAGAAGAGAAAGGGCGTCTATTATGATATGAGAATGTATTATGACTTCATGAAATACTTTTCATTTGCAATCATTGTACACACATTATAAACAACGGATGTTATAATTTAAAAAAATGATCTATTAATGTAAGAAGTTTATTTTGTTGATATAAAATCACACAAAGAAAAAGCAAGATAAATGAAATTACAAGAATTAAATAATTTTCAATTAAATATTTATTTACCCGCGTATCGAATCAAGGTGGTCTAGTATGGTGTCATGGTGTCATATTTTATTATTATTTTAAATTTTGAGGTACTACCTCCTTCTCAAAAAGATATCTCCACACAAATCGTAGAGTATTTTTACCTCGAATAGGGATTATTTTTGTAGAAGTCTCGCATCAATATAAATAAACATTTTTAGCAAAATAATAATTAAATCATGAATATATTAATTTTCTTACTTGTTTATCTATATATTAATACGATAGCGTATGTGTTCGTGTGTCACGCTTCCGGCAAAAGCTCTGCGCATGCGTGCCGCATCTAGATTTTGAAAAGCATTCAAGACAGTTAGTTTTTGTAATGTTTCAAGCATTTCCCTTTTGCGCAACGGTAAGCGACGTAGGATTATGACGTCGGTTGTCGACGTCTGCCCGATAGGTTTGTAGTTCGATTCCAACCAACCTCAATTTTTTTTTTCTACATCGAAGGGGAGGAAGGGAGTGAGGTAGGGAGGGGACGACCGAGAAGACACATATTAATATGATAGCGTGTGTGTTATTTTTATGTCACGCTTACATCAAAAGCAACGACCTTCTGAATCTTTGTATGCTACTCATGAATAGGAGCCACATTTAATTTAATCTAAAGCATTTACAAAGTAATGTATAGGTTAGAAATAAGATAATTAGTATTGAAAACATCATTTCGTGTAATTTACACGGGTCCCGCTAGTTACTATTATTATTATTATAATTATTATTTTATTATTATTATTTATTATTATTATTATTATTTTATTATTATTATTATAATTATTATTTATTATTATTATTATTATTATTATTTATTATGATTAATTATTATTATTATTAATATTATTATTATTATTATTTATTATTATTATTATTATTATTAATATTATTATTATTATTATTATTTTATTATAATTATTTATCATTATTAGTATTTATTATTATGTTGTTTTTTTTAATATCATTATTATTATTTTGTTTTCTGTTTGATCCTCTGCTTAAGTACCTATTTGTTTCTAATTTGTTTAAAGGGGATAAATGCTCTGTATTGAATTGCGTGCCATCTCCCTTGGTGAGAATTTCTTTTTGTATTTTAGTTATATATGTTGCTATTTATATCATACAGAGTGCTTGAACTATTTTAGGACCGTGTTAGTATAATAGATAAAAAACAATGTTGTAACGGAAAATACATACATTAAAATGCAAATTGACACACATATCTTTGATAATACTGCTTTATCTAGTTATTCTATGAATTCACATTTGGCTTTAATGACTCAAAAATTGCTACAAAATTAAATTAAGTAGTAGACAATGGCGGCCTTTAGTGAAACTATGGTTCTATGAGATGTCTATTAGTCTCCCATTGAAAACTGTTCCACACGTAATTGTCCATAGGATTCAAATCTGACGAGTTACGGGGTCATATATTGAGGGTCACATGATCGTAAAAAATATCTGATAACAAGTACCAGGTTACAATAGCTGTGTGAAAAGGTGCAGAGTCTTGTTGACAGATACAAAACCTTCCATTGCATATTTTGTCTGTCCAGGCTTACCAACCGTTTTAAGAACATCAATGTTTCCATTGTGAGGTAGAATGACATGGCCATCACTGTTCACAACCTCTAAAAAACATTACAGTAGCTTGATATTTGGTGTGCATCATCCTGGGCAGAAAAAGATAGCCACCTGTCATTTCGTCACTTAGTTTCCTGATCATAACATCGCTATAACTGAAAACGAACCTTATGAAAAAATGATCTGGCAACATGTAAAAAGTTACTGGTTTCTAAATCACTATGTTTTACAGCAAAAGCAACTATGACTGCATGTCTGTTCATTGTTGGGGTTGAAATCTTCCT
Source organism: Sepiola atlantica (assembly GCA_963556195.1). Lineage (NCBI taxonomy): Eukaryota > Metazoa > Mollusca > Cephalopoda > Sepiida > Sepiolidae > Sepiola > Sepiola atlantica. The sequence goes on from OY744551.1 coordinate 13,975,967, forward strand.
CTGAATGGTATACAAATATTATAAGTGATTTGAGTGTGTAATGAACTTAAAACAATATGTCTTCAAATACCCCGTATCGTATCTTTTAACATATTTAGTATAGTGACGGAACGCGTATTACTCTATGTTCTAAGTCATATTAATATGTGCATACATACTTACCTACACACACGCATTTACATAGCATTTTAATAGAATATTTAAATATCTATGTATCTCATATAGAGGTCAAGTGTTAGCCTCAAGAAGCGGGCCTCTTGAGTTCTGTGAACTTCAGCTGAAGTAAAATGAAACATAGGGTAGTTTGAATTACCTACTATACACCATCCTCGAGTGGCTTCGGTCAATTTGTACGAGGGTTTGTCAATACAAGCTGACATTAGGTACTTCACCCTACAAGTAAACCCTGACTAAATATTCAAAAGAACCTAGTATTGGCAACACAAATAAGATTCCATCAGCATGGCTATACACTTGCTCATACATGGAATAGTGCACCTTCTCCTAATGAGGTTCCCTTTAGTCACACAACGTGGCTGGATACTCCATCAGACTAGATGAATTCTTGTATTGGGATGCAGTAAGACCAACAGACCAGAGAAAGACAACAGAAAGATATAATATAATATAGTAAAGCGTTCAATTGGAGGGTGTAAACTTAATGTTCTTAACTTCTTTACTAACTCAACGTTTGGGAAATAAAGGAGTAGTTTAATAGAATATTAGAATATCTATGTATCTCATATAAGTATTAAGTCTGAGCCCCAGAAAAAAGGGGCTCCTTGATTTCTAAGAATTTCAATTGAAGTAAAATTAAACCAAACATATATACATTTATTTAATGATGTATATATAAACAATAATGCATCAACTGGTTACCGGTGTTCCAGTGAACAAGTGTCGGGTTAAGTGTGGTGAACATTAATAAGACCTTGAGATATACACATTATACGAGACGCCATGATCTTAGAGAGAGCTAATATTTGAGACGCGTAAGAAAAACATTGTACGTGGTAATTTCTTGGTGAATGGATGTGTCACAATTCAAAAATACACGTCACTCGTCACACAATAGTGTATTTATATGTCGTCATTTGCTAAATAATAAGACAACCGAAAGCTTGTTGTTAATAAATTGTCGAATTTAAAAAGTCGCTCAAGAATGGTGGAATTCATAATTTTTACGTAACATTCGCACTATTTCTTCGCAAAACCAGGAACGTCGATAACTTTAAAATGAAGAAAACGAAGAAATAAATAAAACAATTTATCTTGAAGTAACTTTTAAAAACCTTTACAGGAAAGAACCTAAATTTAGCTTTGAAATATATATCTTGCGCTCGACTTCTACATATGAGGGGCGTTCAATAAGAAATGCCCCTGACCCATTTCTCATAGCAGTAGATTAATGAAACTTGGCACAGTTATTAGTCTTTCTCTACATAAGAACCACCAGAGTTATGTATTTCTCCCATCGTTTGATGCAGCTCTGGATACCGTTTTTGTAGAACACCCCAGGTTGGTCCTCCAACCACGCCGTAACTTCAGAAATCAAGGCTGCATCATCTGGGAAAGGCTTTCCTTTCAAAAACAACTTCATGGCTGAGAAGAGATGAAAGTCAGAGGATGCAAGGCCAGGAGAGTAAGGGGTGAGGGAGGATTTCATCGCCACACGCCGGTGCTTCTGATTTGGCGACATGTGAGTTGTGGACCGGAGCGTTGTCCTGTAGGAGGAAGATACCTTTGCTGATCTTGCTCTGCCTCTTGATTTTGATAGCTTCTCTTAATTTCATCAAAAGCGTAATAGGCTCCTGTAATTGTGGTACCCTTTACCAGGAAATCTGGCATCACTACTCCGTTCTGGTCTCAGAAGACTGTGAGCATGACCTTGCCAGCGGAGGACTGCACCCTTGCCTTCTTTGGAGGTGGTGAGTCCAAGTACTTCCACTGCATTGACTGGGCTTTGGTCTCTGGATTATAGTGATGGCCCCAAGTAGCATCCTGTGTAATCAGTCTTTTGAAACACTTTGACTCATCTTCTTGGCACATCTCCAAATTCATCCCCGAGCACTCAACGCGATCTTACTTCAGGAAAGGTATGATCAACGCGGGAATCTATCTGGCAGACACCTTATGCATATGCAAATGGTCATGAATGATAGTTTCCACATACCCTGTACTAATCCTGACCTCTTGGGCTATTTGGCGAATAGTAATGCGTCGATCTTCCAAAATGGCAGCCTCAACTTGACGGACAAATGCCTCATCAATGACAGAAGAGGGCGATTAGGTCTGGGAGCTCTTTTCGCACACTTCTGACCATGTTTGAATTAACAATGCCAGCGTTTTACAAAGGTATATGATGGGGCATCATCACCATGACTTACTTTCATTTCATCAAAAGTCTCCTTTGGTGTGCGTCATTTCAAATACAAAAACCGAATTACTGCGCGACACTCACCACCTGGCTCAGTTGAACCACCTGTAAGTCGTAAATAACAATTACTTCAGAGCTGTTTTTTGTAACATTACATTAGACACGCAAATTTTCATCTTGATCAGACAACAGGAAGTGGGTCAGGGGCATTACTTATTGAACACCCCTGTACGTTGTTCATCCTAACCTTCTTCCTAACAATATAACTTCATTACTGATTGAACGCCCCTCCTATAAACATGCAAACAGTTTTAGTTTTTATATAAAAATAAAAGTATTAAACAAAAAATACGCATTAGAAATCAATTTAATAAACGACTTTATGTTGATGAGAGATTATAGAGAGTTGAACAATACTAATTAAACCTTTCATACAACAATAGTAAATTGTCATAAATCATGATAAATTTAGAGTATATTTGATTTTGTGACTGTGAGGGGCATCAATGAATGCGCTATTCCTGCAGTATTCGTAGTGACATGCTTTTTGGAGATCAACTGAACGTGACGGGACGTGGTTCAAGAACAAGTTAGATCAGGTACGTATCATTTCTGTAAAAGAATATGAATGAAAGGAATTAGTTTAATGAATGACTGTATTTAGAATTCACAAATACTTCTTATGGGATTGATCTACTTATTGATGGATTAGAGTTTCTCTATATCAGGCAGGAACTCTTGAAGAGAAGTTGTAGATCACTTCATTCGGCAATTTTCAGTTTATTCCATTGCTTACAAATAGCCAAAGACACTGGACCGATACACTGTTTGACTAAATATAATGTTAAAAGGCAATAAAATATACATTCATATTTTCCAATGATATTGGATGGATTTTTGGTAACCGAAATATTGATATGATTTCTATAACTTGTAGAAGTCACATGGTTAAGATCTATATGTTTTGCACTTGCATGTAATCAGTTGCGTAGTGAGTTGTACGTAGTTTTATCAAACAGTCAGACATGTTAAGACTCGCGTAGCATTGCGCATGCGCGTTTTTCTATTTTTCCGCCCGAGAATGTTTTCGTGCATAATATGAGCAGTTCTAGAGAAGCAACAATCCTGACAGCATATCACATTTCTCGCTTGCCTCTCGTCATCGCTCAGACGAGCGGCGAGACAAAAAGACTTTGCCTCAATTTCTTTTCCCTAATACATACCTACCGAAACAACCTATATTTTCTCCTTGTGTGACTACATCGTTCGGATTTCTATTCAGTGTTGATGCAACTGCTAAATACAGTTGATTATATTGTAGAGAATATATTCGTATTCTTCTTTATCTCAAGTAAGGCCAGTGAGATGAATACAGACGCAGCATCTCTTTTACAAAAAATATTACAGAAAGGCTATATACGACAACAATCACCTAACACTGTACCTTAATCCTAACCCTAACACTATATAAAATTCAACCGTTTTGATTGAAACTAATTCTTCTTTAGTATTTTTTATTTCCCCTAATTTTGATTTATTTTAAAATATCATGCGCCCGCAAATAATTCAAAATATATAAAAATCATTAATAATATGTTAGAATTCAAAACAACAGATTCAGCTTTTTTCTTTGGTATTCGATGATTTTTATATGATCAGATGAAATGAAAATTATCTTATTTTTTGTGTCATTAAAATAAGCAAGACTCATTTCATCCAAATATGTTGTATACCTTTTTTTAAAGTGCTGCATTATTTTAATATTCTGCTGCTTTAGATTTACTTATTAAATATATATTTAGAAAAATGTTAGATACATTTACAAATCAACTATCAGATAATTTGTATAGTGTACTGTTAACATATTTTGGCTGGTAAATTATTGTTAAATTTGAAGGTCATTGATAATGTACGAAAGCATATCTGTAATTTGGTCGGCGTTCTTTGTTTAAAAGTCCATTTAACCATTCTGATGTATATATAACATATAGTTTTCAAAAAAGTATTTGTATTAGCTCTCACTAGATACAGAGCAGGAGAAAATCTATATCTGAATGAATCAAGGAACCTTTAAATAAACACTCTACAATCTAATAACACCTTCAGATACACCCCAAAGTCCACATCACCACCCTAGCAACCCCTATATAGGAACTAAAGACTTCCAAAACTCCCTATAAAATAGAATGGATGGTCACGAATAAACCGAAGACCTATAGCCCTACCTCCAAGATTTGCATGAACTCACACCGAAGTCTTCAAGGAATTTCGCCACAAAAGAAAATCTCTGCTAGCCCAATGGGCTGGCAATGATAATACATACCTCACAAATCACTGCTTAAGACATATGTTCTCCATACCACAAAAATAAAATTATATATATATATATATATATATATATATATATACATATATAACATAGCCACCCACCCCAAGACATTTCAAAATTATTTTTTAACTTGTATATACAAGATAAAACCCCCAGATATATTGCATATACCACAACCCCAACTACATTACCCCTTACAATCCCAATAAGGCTAAACCCATATCCACCTTAACCCCATCAACCACAGATATAGCATTACACAGTAGATACCCATCGTTTTAAAATTTCTAGAATGAATCCCCCTAATTAAACACCTAGAAATATAACTATCAAACCCTACAGAATTAAAGGAATTATAGATGATTGAGATTGAACACCCTTTCGTCAAACACAAAATCTATAATAGACTCATAAACTTTAGTAGATAAAACTAACAGAATTAACTAAATAATAAACTTAACACGAATGCATATGGCAATGATACTTCAACATTAGTCATCCCTTAGATGAACCCTTTCACTGACAAAAGATATTCTCCGTCAACATCCAGCCATTATAAAACAATTAATCCACTCGAATACATATCCCCCATATACAAAAAATATTTCATGAAATATTTTTTGAAAAAGATAATACAAAACTATAAATAATAAACAAAAACTAACAAATCAATAAATCAATAACTTAATAATCCCCACCAAGAGATTAATCAATAAATTATGGCACACAGTTATCCCTAAAAATAAACACACTTTCGAACCAGTAAAACAGACCACACCTACCAAAAATAATTAAATTAATTTTAATAAAACTTAATTACGATTAAGATCTATATATTATTTTTAACCCTGACCCCGTACTTCTTTTCAAAGGGACGTGTCAACAATGCACCGTTTTTAAATGATAAATTCAGACGCCATCCCGATTTGTTTTCGGGTTTTTTTTTTCAGGTCGATATTTAAAATACAAAACTACAAATGAATAAATAAGTAAATAAAACACGAAATAAAATAAAACCTTTTAAAACAAAAAAACTATAAATAAAATAAATAATAAATAAAATAAAACTCAATACATACAATTGTACCCGGCATATCTTTCCAAAGGAGACTACAGTATAACACAGTTTTTAAACGATGAATTAACCCCCTCCCTTTGTTTTAATCTTTCAAGACGCCGTAAATCCCCTACGATCTATAAGCAATCTTCAAAATACAACTCTTTAAAATATAATAAAATCTACTAATAAATAATTAATTAAATAAAACAATTAGTAGAATAAAATAAACACATTTTTAACTCACATAGAAAGAAAGAAAATAAAACTCAATGATTCCCAACCAATATACATTTTCCAAAGAGATACTTCAGCAATGTACTTTTTTTTATAGATGAACATAAACGATATTGCTCATTGTCATTTTGGCCTCATTTTAGTACGCTAACGATTCGCTTTGGGTAATCTTTTTCTTTTTAATTTAACAGTCAACCTATCTGGATGAAACCGCGGTACGATTCTGCAATATGTAACATAAAGGTTTCAAATAATATATATATATATATTAAAGGTTTCAAATTATATATATATATATATATATATATATATATATATATATAATAAAGTAGAATAAGTGCGCTCCATCTACGATTTGAACTCAACATCTCACTATTGATTTTACTTCATTCTTGAGCACTTTCCTATACTGCCTTCACGAAACTTTTTCTTCTATATCATAATCTCCTACCATTGGACACCTTATCAACGGACAATTACCATCTGGACAAACCCATATCTTTTTTACACGAACTTTTTTTCACACTCCATTTTCTTAATAATATTTTTTCAAATGTTGAATTTTGGCTTTCATACTGCCAACTTATCTATCTGTATAATTCCTCTGATGAAAAGATCTCGATCTTTGAAAAGCCTTGGCGTAAGGAAAGAATAATAAACATAATTTTATTACAGAATATACCTAGCATTGAACAATCAAAGTTTGAAATAAATCTGGACATTCGTACATATATATATATATATATATATATATATATATATATATATATATATATAGCTAGCTAGCTAGCTAGATAGATAGATAGATAGATAGATAGATAGATAGATAGATAGATAGATAGATAGATAGATAGATAGATAGATATGAGATAGATAGATAGATAGATAGATATCACTGGGCCAATACCAGAAACATCACTTGAGATAATCATCTGTCGATCTATGGGCATGAAAATCTGACTGACCAGGCGGTCCCAATTCGTAATTATATACTTTTCATAGTATCACTTGAACTGGGGATTGACCCTTACACCTCCATACGACTGTCACTGATTATTACGTCGACCCATGGATATATAAATTCTTATTCGATTTTGTAATACTAGCGCAGCCCGTGAAAAGTCCACAGTTGCATTCTTCATCTGTTTTATATAGCTACAATGCATTCTATGGACGTATGAAGCGATAGCAGTCCTCAGTAAAAACTTTTCTCAAACTAAAATTAGTACTAATTAGTTATTATCGTATTAACTATTATCTGCCGATGCACTTGCGGTGTGGTAAAGAGGATTTAGTCTTGAGGTAGGTGCAGTTTGTTTAGTCAAAATTGTGGGTAAATGTGTTTCTATGTATGACTCTAGCGTTAGTGGGATTGTTGTGTGTAAGGTTCCGTTTACGTTCATAAATGTGGGATTTTATATTTCTGAACGTTTCGCTGATGTAAAACAATCGACATGAGGCATATATTATTTTGTAAATGCCGGCTAGAGAAGAAGTGTCCTTAGGGTGTAGGTGGGGATTTATCATATAACCTGTATTCTATTTTCATATATATTATATATGTGTGTGCACGTATACGTATGCGCGTGTTATAGATATAGAGCGATAACTGATAATGACTCGTATGAGAACTCCCAGTGAGCAAGATGGGAACTCCCACAGAATAAAAAAATGTAAAATCATCTGTGGAACAATACAACGAGGATGCTTCCCAGCTGACCACAGCATGGTCGTTTTCAAGTCTAATCTTAACAAATATTTGTCGACCCGTACTATTAAGTAATCAAATTCTGCCGATTAAAGTAATTTCAAAATACAGGGTGGGCCAAAATAAGGGTCCTATCTTTAAATTTGAATAACTTGAATTTGAATAACTTCCACAAAATAAAAGTTAAACTCACCAAACTTTATGTGTGTGTAGACTGACCCTTCCGAGATTTTTTGAAATAAACAAAACAAATTTTAGCCGAAAAACACTTCTTAAAACTTACAAAAACTAAAGTATTGTTTTTTACACTGTTTTTGAGTTTTTTAAGCAAAAATAATGTTTTCTAAATGAGGGTACGTTCCTTAGGGCTAATACGGCTCATGCTTGCTTCGGAAGGGGTCCTTTACTTATTCTAAAAAAAAAAATTAAAAAAATCAATAAATAAAAAAGTTATGAATTTTTAAAAATAGGACCCTTATTTTTGCCCACCCTGTATATCTGGTTATGGGGGTCTATCTCCGAAACCTTTGTATACGTTTCTGACATATTTTAATTCTATGGACGTCCGTCGCAACCGAACACCACCTTCTATAATTGTACACACTTTCGAGAGAATAAATCGTATATTCCGATCCGACGATTAAGAAATAGTCATTTAATTCAAGTGTTACGTTCGACACAACAGCGGCTCGGTATGATTTGTTTCGAATTATTATTTTTTGCATTGAATATTCGGTGATAGGGCGATCATATCTTAATAATCTGGAGGATGATAACGTACGTATTAAAATTAAATTATTATATAAGTATTTTGAAAGCGCTGCGTTACCTCCATGTTCTAGGTTTTAATATTTACTTTACATGCTATAGTTTTTAAAAAAAAATAATTCGAGTCATTTTGTTTTATGTAAAGAAAATTTAGTGATAAAGCATGAACGATCAGTTGAAGAGAGAATTCGGCCAGGTGCACCGAGGAACGGCCATTACAATGTTGAGTACAATAATAAAGGCTATCGTTGTCATCCATTGCCAATCTAATTAGAATTACTCGAAGCACATCCACAAACAAATGGTCGGAAACTTATTCTTAATGTATGCGTACGACATGCAACAATTTTTAAAAATCAAAGAATTCCGACAACAAATTCAAAATCGGAATCTAACAACAAAATCCCGTGATATTTTTCACACAATTTTAAAGTGCGACGAAGGGTGGGTTGTTTATAATAATCTGCGACGATCACTTGAATGTTAAAAATGACATTTTAAAAAACAACATAAGTATCAAACGAAGTTATTACGACTTGTTCGTTGTATATATTGAAAATCACACTATTAGTGAATAAACGGCGTTATTCTTTTTTTAACACTTAACATAGTTCACCTCAAACAAGGCAGACCGCCACTGTAAGGGCTACTGAGAAAAAGGGTGAGAGTTTTTTTTTTAGGGGGGGGGGAATGTCCACCTAAATTCAGAGGTGTGCAGCGAGATGTATGTTTTAAATTTCTGCATATCAGTACCGTCAGGAAAACAGGGGGCAGGGAGAGAGTTCCAGAGTCCAGCGGCACAGGAAAGAAGTTTGGAGTCGAAAGCTCTTCGGCATCTGGGGACCTCACCAGTGAATGGATGGAATTTGGCAAATTGTCGGGTTGCTCTTGAGAATTTGCGTTGTGGGGGCACCAGAGCAGCAAGTTCATCAGAGCACAGTCCATTGAAGTACTTGTAAAACAGGCACAAGGAAGCAATATTGCGGCGGTGGGACAGTGACTTTAGCTTGGTGAATAGTGAGGGACTTATTAAGTTGGCGACTTTTTTTGGACCTTGTCTAAGAGGGAGAGCGAATCATTTTCAGTATATTGATGAGTTTATCCGTAAATCATATTTGTCTGTGAGTCGTCTACAGAAAATGTTAAATCCTGTTTCATGACCATGCTAAATTCTACCTCGAACATATATATTTGAGTAAACTTAACCAAAGAATTACATTTCATCCAGGCAATACTGCACGTGAAAATATTTACCAAAAAAAGTTGAGACATAAAAAAATATTTTTCAAGATGCCAATTGCCGACGTTGGAAATGTATGCAACTGAGATACCTGCAATTTATCTTGTGTAGCAAAGCGGTGTATTTAATTTATCAGTTACACATATTTTAGGCTGATTTATAAGCATTTAAATTGAGAGTGTGACACGTTGATGTGTTTTACTGATTCGATATTAGTTTTTAATAATTTAATTAAATTAGTGATGGAATAATGTATAAAAATGAGAGAAATCGGAACCGATGAATAACAAAACGCACAAGAAAAAGAAAGAAAACTTTAATATTTCTACAACCAGAATTAGCAGCAGTGAGATTCCTTAATTTGTCTTTTGTTTTCAAATTAAAGCAACTTTTGTTTTGTATATATTAGTGTTATACTAGCAGACTCATGGCACGCCGTTGCCCGTCGAAGTTGATTAACCGAACAATTTCATGGCCTCAACCTGAATCTATTGAATTATTTGCTGTTTATACTTGTCCGGTCTTAACGTAGACTCGACGAGATCAATGTAAACCACGGACCGTAATAGTAAAAAAAGCAACCTTTGAAAAGTGTTATGTAATTAGCTCAAAGAATTCGCAATACTTTTTCGTAATTTGTCCATATCTAATATATGGCATCCAGTATCTCGGGAGAGCTCAATGACTGGCTACTCGAATGGTGCAGAGACTATATGATCTTCTCTAAGAACATTGTGTATTGTGATTGTTTTTATTTTTATTAGTAACATTGATTTTACTTTGAATCTATAAGCATTTAAAGTTAGAGTTTGAAACGGTGGTGTGTTTTACTAGTACGTTATTAGTTGATTATTTAAGTTAAATAAAATATGGAAAAATGGAAGGATATAAATGAGAACCGATGGAAGACAAGAAAGTATTAGTCTTAGAAACAACGTCTTTCTGAATCCACAGTAAAAAAATACTTTAAGATTCCTGAAACCAGAATTAGCAGCAGTCAAATTACTTAACTTGTCTTTCGTCTCTAAATAAAGCAATACAATATATTTTTTAAATTATTGTTATACATTTTATTGTTAATTGGCACATTAATGTCCCGGCATGCCTTGTGAAAGATAAGTACCCCCAAAATATACTGGCCTCAAACTCAAACTATGAAATTATTTGCTGTTTGCAGTTCGGTGCGAATGCAATACCTACGATCTCAATGTATAACAGCTACTTAAATACTAAAAATAATCTTAAAGCATGGAATTTGCAAATCGTATAACATATTGTGTACTTATCTCAAATAGTTTTAAATATTCTTTTGTAATAATACCTACCATGCTGCACCTTGGTTTTACTTTCAGCAGCCTCGTAACTATCACTTCCCTTATTTTGTCCTGTAGTCCTAACATTTCATGGGCGATGTTTCTGACAAAGGGGAGATATGTACTGTTTTGTGGGTCGCAATCTATCCGCCTAACAGTTATTGTTGGCTAGTTTTTGACAAGAGTTCACTTATGCAAATGACCATTTTTTACATGGGCGAATTCTCGTCAGCATAAAAAGAGAAAAAATTTCCTCCCGGCGTGTAGCGATAACATTCAGTTAGTATCAAGTCACTGACATACCAGTCGAGGTTCCAATCTCGCCAATCAGTCAGACAGAAATCGGAGCAGTTCGGTGGCCTTTGATCTGTCGGTCTGAGGTATTCGTCCTGGGTAGTCCGTGAAGGTCACCCTCCCAGGCCTTGCCGCCCCTCTTTGTGATAGAGTAAGTTTATTGCTTACTGCATGAGGCGACCGACCGTGGAATACCGACAGGGCTGCCCAAGCATTTTTTAAATGTTAAGAGTGCTCCCCTACTCTCCCCCTACATTCCGGCCTTGTGCCACATTTTCCTACGGTATTAAGGAAGCAAATACCGTGACGAAAATATTAAAATACCTTGAATGTTAAGCGAGAAAAGTAGAAAGAAAATTGAATTGGCGCTTTGTGTCGGGTTACTTGATTGACGAGAGTCGGATGATTTTTTAGAGTTGGCGTCATAGCGTTTTTGGAGAATTGTTAATACAATTCGGCAGTCGGACTTTTAAATATTAGTCGTGTTTTTTTTTTCGATTTTTTAAAACTTTCACTTCTACAGTATCTGCCTCATTTGTGAGAGAGTCTTGTACAAAATGTTTGGTCAGTTTTGTGATGGAAGTTTTATTTCTTGGTTCTTGTTTATTCATGTTGATGTATCATCATAACATTTCGGTTCTGCGAGTTCATCAGAAATTGGCCACTTCTCAAAACAGTGGATCGAGGTTAATGATTAATTTCTAAGAGACTCATACAACCTGCTCTTCTGACAATATAACGCCTTGGTAAACAGTGGTTTCTGTACATCATTCTTTACAGTTTCAACATTTCCTTGTTTTGCTGTCTAGTCTGTTAAGATCTTTTTGTGGCAAGCTTATAATGCCAAAGCGGTATGTTATCATTGGCACGGCAAGTTGGTTTATGGCAATTATTTTGTGTTTGTTTGTAAGGTGTGATTTGCAGATTTTTCTTACATGGTGTATATACTCGCTGCCAATTGTTGAGTATGCCAATCCGAATGACATGTTTAGATTCCGAAAAAAAAAATCAAGATTGTACAAAAGAACAGGAACTCTACTTAGTTTCTAGAAACTATTCTTTTAAAAAGAACACCGACAAAATCAGATCATTCTTCAAAATAGAATTATTACAAAAGATTGATACGTTTATTTCATCTGTTTAAATTATGTCGTAGATTAAACCTCACAAAACCGACACATTCTAAGGAAAGTTAAACATGTTTTTCTTGCATTTGAAATAAATGAAAACTGTACTCTGTTTCTAGTTTGAAAAAAATATCATGTTATGGGGGTCTATTTCAGAAATTCTTGAGGGAGGTTGTGACATATTTCCATGTAATGGACGTCCAGCGCGGAGGCATACAACACGATATTATTGTATCATCTGTATCTAAACTGAAATAAACATACCTAAGTATTCTGGTTAATATACTTTCGGAATATACTTGGTTTCGCTCTAAAACTCTTGTAGGAGTTTGCGACATACGTCTATTTTTTAGACGCCCGGCGCGAACAAAGACCCCACGATATTATTGTACCATCTGTGTTTAAACTGAAACATATTTTGCTAAGTACTCTTATTAATGTAGTTTCAGAATATACTTTGTTGCGGAGTTTGTGACTTACATTTTATAGACGACCGGTACAAACGGATACCCCACAATATCATTGTACCATCTTTGAACAGAACAGAAATGACACTTTGATCGTAGCCCGGAGGTCAAACGAGTCTGTTTGAAAGAAAGGGTGGAAGCTGATAACTTACTACGAACATGAAATTTCCTTAGCGTTTTATTATATAGATTTCAGTCAGAATTCGAAGTCGATATGAATTTTCTTTTTTATTAACTTTAATTCACCCCAGACAAGGCACATTGCATCTGAGACGTAAATTGCTACTGTTGATTAGGGGTCAGAACTTATTGAGACCATCCTACGTGAGGACTTGTGCAGCAAGATATTTGTTCACATTACACATAAATTTCTGACTGCCGGTAGAGGCAGGTAACCGCAGAGCAGGGAGGAATTTCCAAAGGCTGCTAGGTTCATCAAAAAAAAACTATTAGAGTAGAAATACCTCTGCTATCTGGGGTCCTCTACAATGAATGGATGGGACTTACATGATTGTCGCGTTGGTTGGGTGTATTTACGTCCGGGGTGTACCAGAGCATCCAGTTCATCGGAACACATTCCATTGAATTACTTGTAAAACAAGCAAAGGAGTGCAACATGGACTAAAGCTTGGTGGACAGTAAGAGAGCTATAAAATTAGCGACACATATTTAGACCCTGTCTAAAGGGGGTAGACTAGTGGGTGATGCACAAGCCCAGATGTGACAACAATACTCCATGGGCGGATGGTGGCTTTGTAGAGATATAGAATACTGGCAGGTGCGATGAGTTTTTTAGCACGGTAGCAGATGCCCACTTTCCTTGCAGCAGCCTTGGCGATGTATTCTATGTATTTGTTCCAATTCGTGTTACATTTGAAGAGGAGTTTGAACGTTGCAATCTCAGGTATTATTAGCCATGGTAATCAGTTGATGAAAAAGTGTATTGTAGTTTTTAAAGGATAGGAACTTTGTCTTAGTGGCATTAAATGCTACCATCCATTCATGTGCCTATTACACTACAGACTGGAGGTCACTTTCTCAGTAACAAGTTTTCTGTCAATCTAAGAGATGAATAATGGGTCACCTTATTTGGTATTCATGTTTATTCGAAATATAAAGTACGGTATTCTCTTTTTAGTTGTGCCCCTATTTTTACATAACTCATCGCTTAAAACAAATAAAAACACAAGATCATAATAAATAACTAGCAAGGTTACCGGTTAATGCCTGTGAGAGTAGTCATTTTTTTTTCATCAACAACAAGTGATTTCCTATTGTGTGCACACATAAGGTAAATATTACAATAAACACCGAAACAAATAATCGAAATAAAACTAACCCTAACCCTAACCAAAAAAAAAACAATTAATACGCAATTTCAGACTGGATAACTTTGTCAGCTCCTTCAATTTCACGTATATGGACTGCTGTTTATAACTTGGAGTTATATATATATATATATATATATATATATATATATATATATATATATATATATATATATATATATGATTGACATTACTGCAGGTAACAAAAATTAAACTTTGAAAAAATATATGAAAATATATATAAAAATACATAAAGGTATATAAAACATCAAATATATCGGCCCAAAACATACTTTTTAGTAAAACTATACAGTTCATCCAAGTTTACAAAATATCAAAGAGGTTGATTAAAAAATAATCCAGTTGGTGAGTGGTGGTCCAAAAATGACAAGAGGTATCTAGGCGGTAAATTCGTTGCGATTTATGCAATTTTCACTGTTATCTACTGCATCGATAGCAAACGAATTTCCCGCCTGAATACCTCTTGTCGTTTTTGGACCTCCATTCACCAATTAGATTATTTTTTAATCAACCTCTTTGCTACCTAAATATACATGTATCAAACTTGCTGTCTATATATGTGTGTGTGTGTTTTGAGGATTTAAATAATATTTTGAAATCAAGTTCAAAATAAAGTGCGTACACAAAGGTATTATAATTGTTTACAACTGTTTCAAAGCAGTGTTTATTTTTCCTGATTATGTTTCTCAATTTGTATGACCTGGATAGATTGTATGGATTCAACAAAAAGTATGTTTTTGGGTTGATATATTTGATGTTATGTATTTTTATGTATTTGTGTATATAATTTTATATATTTTCAAAGCGTAATCTTATTACCTGTAGTAGTATAACTGCGGTAATTGTCCTCTGAAGAGAAGAATTATCTTTGAAAACTCATGAGCTAAGGACTTTAAGATACTTTGCTTGAACTTTGAATTCTAATACAATTTGATTGACACCTTATTTTATTACTTCATTTTATATTATAATTTTATATTATAATATTAATGCTCTATCCAGTATATTGAGCTTCAGTTTTTATTCGGATGTTTCACTAATTATAAGATATTAGTTGACGCTTATATCTTTTGTGGGATTGCTTCATATATATATATATATATATATATATATATATATATATATATATATAAAGGTAGAAGAAATAAGAGTGATGAACATGTACGAATGTCCAGATGTATTTTAAACTTAGATTGTTCAATGCAAGGTATATTCTTTTATAAACTAATGTTTATTGTTCTTTCCTTAAGCCAAGGCTTTTCAAAGATCGTAATCTTATCATCAGAGGAGATATACAGATAGATAAGTTGGCTGTGGAAAAGCCAAAGTTCAAACATTTGATTATATATATATATATATATATATATATATATATATATATATATATATATATATATATACAAACATCTCTATATATTTATCCCTCTACCTTTTCTCTCTCTATCTCTCTTTATTTATCCTTATCCCCTCTCGCTCTTTCCCTTTCTCCCTCTCTTTCTCTTTCTTTATATCTTCTATTTCTCTCTCTCTCTCTCTAACTCTCTCTCTAACTCCCTATCTCACCTAAATATGAAAATAAATCAAATGTGTGTTTGTTGATTATTTCTTATTTTAATCGCAAAAAATATCATGACGGAACGAGAGCAAGTCAATTGATTTATGGGTTAATAGTTAGACGAAACGTACCAAGATAAGGTCGGGGATTACAACGGCCGAAACATTGTGAGAATATTACATGAAATATGAGAACAGTAGTCCGAATAATAAAAATAATACAAAGTTGAGAATAGCCTGATATTTTTCTCGGTATTCTCTTACAGAGGAGATCGCCTTACAGATTAATAAAAATATAGATTAAATTAACCATTAATATCAGAGAAACCTATCGGATTCTTTTAGACGTCTTACTCTCTAGTTTGAATCTCTATTAATAATTAGTGTGTCATTCCGTATAGGTTTAAATGAATCTTACTAATTCTATGCGTTTATCGGAACGTTACTGTCACGTACGACGCCATCGGCCACCGATTAAATAAACAGAGATAAAGTGCATTGAAAATACAAGAGTCAATCTATAATTATTCTGAAGAATTCGTACTTTTAAGGTTCGTCAGGTACGAACAGAATTAAATTCCGTCAAGTGCGGAATATTGAATAGCGTCCTTCGACAGGTAAACGCCTACCTGTTCATTAGCGTTAACGACTTAATTAACCTGAGAGTATAAATACGAGTCTAGTCTATCTACTCGTCCTCAGAAAAGACTTTCAGTCACTGCAACCACACCAGCTCGTTCTCTTTTTGGAAGTCAACAACTCGAAATCCACTCCACCATGCCTAACTACACCCTCCATTACTTCAATGGCCGCGGCCGTGCCGAGTGCATGCGTATGATGTTCCATATGGCCGGCGTCAAATACACAGACAGGAGATACGAATTCTCCGACTGGGATCGTTGCAGGAATGGTAAGAAACTGTTACTAACTTTTTTCTTGTTAATTCTTAGGATTTATCTATACAAAAATATCACGTTGAAACAGATTCTTGTCAGTTAAGCTTTGTTGATTTCAGGCAATACTTAGATGGGTGACGATGTGTGTACATAAACTGCTGTAGGTCAGGAAGTGAGAGTTCTTATACAGTTGATGTCTTACTTATTCGGAAATAATTGCAGTTCTTATATCTACTTTCTATCTCACGGTGATAGTGTTAGACACAAAGTCGATGTTTAACTTGAGGAAAATCGAGCCAAAAAACACTTTGGATCAGAACAAAAATAAAAACTGCCTCAGTCTAGAAGGATCTTTCTATTGGCTGAGGACAGAACGGACGAAGTGTAGTTTCAGTACAATTAGTACAATTTGATCCTATTCAATAACTCTAGTTGTGTAAAGTCTAATTACAGGCAATTTTCATTAAATAAGTTTACTGTTTATTTATTTGAATGTGTCGGGGTCCGGAAACCGTGCATTTACTTATGGGTTCATGGGTGGTTCAGGAGTATAAACCCTTTCGGCTGACGTGTATTCGAAGGTTCTAAAAAGAGAATCTGATTTTTAGTTTTATT
The DNA here is from genome assembly GCA_963556195.1 of Sepiola atlantica. NCBI lineage: Eukaryota > Metazoa > Mollusca > Cephalopoda > Sepiida > Sepiolidae > Sepiola > Sepiola atlantica. Next base: position 13,993,298 of record OY744551.1, read on the forward strand.
CTATTTATTTGTTTAGATGAAGACAAGAGGGTAAACATGTACGACGTCGATTATCTATGTCTAAAATTTCCATTATTTGTGAAATGCGTAGTGTTTTATCTTGACAGATTCGACCGGCTCCATTTTATATAAAAGACTAGATTAAATACATGTCTATGTCACGTTTATGAAGCTTTCTTGAATTTTATAGTCATCTTTTACGTGGAACTCGGGAATCTGTACGGAATTTTAGAGACAACGCTCTATTTAAGCTACGAGACTATTTTGCTCACGTTTCGTCAGCAATAACTGGGTAAAGTCGTAAAAAAACCCAACTAATCCACCTTCTTTCTCTCTCTCTCTCTCTCTCTCTCTCTCTCTCTCTCTCTATATATATATATATATATATATATATATATATATATATATATCTCTTTCAATCTCTTTCTCTCTCTCTCTCTCTCTTTCTTCCCTCTATCTCTCTTTCTTTCTCTCTCTCTCCCTTTCTCTCTCCCTATTTCTCTTTTTCTATCTATTTCACATCCACCCCCTCTCTCTTTCTGTCGCTCTCTTTCTCTCCTCCTCTCTTTCTGTCTCTCTCTCTCTCTATCTCTATCTCTTTCAATCTCTTTTTCTCTCTCTTTCCCTATCTTCCCTCTATCTCTCTCTTTCTTTCTCTATCTTTCTCTTTCTCTTTCTCTTTCTCTTGATCCCTCTCTTTTCTCTCTCTCCCTTTTTCTCTCCCTATTTCTCTTTTTCTATCTATTTCACATCCACCCCCTCTCTCTTTCTGTCTCTCTCTCTTTCTCCCCCTCCCTCTCTTTCTGTCTCTCTCTCTTTCTTTCTCTCTTTATCTCTCATCCTGTCTCTCTCTCTTTCTCTCTCTTTCTCGCTCTCCTACTCTTTCTTTCTCTTTTTCTCTTTCTTCCCCTCTCTCATTCTGCCCCTCTTTTATTTATTTCTCTATCTCTTTTTTTCTCTCTTACTTTCCTGAATATTAAAATAAAGCAAATGTATGCTGCTTGATTAATTTTTATTTAAATCGAAAAAATATTAGTAGGGAACACATAAACATCACACAAACATCCACACAGACATACATTCAGTTATATATATATATATATATATATATATATATATATATATATATATATATATATATATATATACACCTTGTAAATACGACCAGGGCTATAAGTACATCAACTTTTTTAACTGTATGTACTTATAGCACTTGTCTCGTATTTCAAAGTGGTTATATATATATATGTATATATATATATATATATATATATATATATATATATATATATATACATATATACATATATATTTAGATTTTTCGCTTATAAAATAGATCATTCAGTGAAGAACGGGGTTGTTCCAATAAAAACAAGCTCGATGATACTCGATTACAGAGTACAGACCATTTACATGCGATTTCATGAAGGCTTACCAAAGCATTCCTTTCAGGACACCAATGATCACCATTAACGATATTTTTCTCACAAATATTATTTATTCAAATTCAATGTTCAACAATATATATACATCTTGAAAATACGAGACCAGTGGTATTAGTACATCAACATTTTTAAGTCTTCAACTTAAACTTACAAAGATTTGTTAACTTTTTAAAAAATTTTAACATGTGACACACACACACACACACACACATATATATATGTATATATATATATATATATATATATATATATATATATATATATATATATTAATATATATGAAGGTAACGCATCACCAATTGTGCCAGCAGGAAGACGCTACTTGGTAATGCTCCCTCTGGGGATATATATGTAAACAAGTGGCGAACTACTTGGAGTAGGCCCAGAATCCTCAATGAAACAAGCAACGTGTAATGAGTTATTATGTAAAGAGAATATCTACAGATGTTGGTATTCTCATCTGTATTACTAGTTTCACCGCAGCAATTTTGGTCACTAAAAGCGTTAAAAGCTAAAATATAATTTTTTTGGTTTAAAACTGATATAGATTGATTCGAAAACCTTGAGAGAGATTAAAGAACAAGTAGTGTTAATATTTTTAAACTTTTGTCAGTGTAGGCAGATGAATGATTTGAATTATGTATTAATCAATGGCTGAGCAGTAAAAGAATTAGGTTGTTTTTTGTTATAAAAGTTCCGGTCAGTTTTTATCTGTTCATGTTTATAAATAATCAACATATTGCAATGAATTAAAAATGGTTACTTTTAAAATCCGCAGTTTATCCGGGGTTGTTGAGTCGGTAGCTGAAACACTCGAGTCGTACTATAGAAATTTTTAAAAGGCTGAATCCAATCTACGAAATCTTTCTGCAATAATCGCTAAAAACTATGAATTATTGGACTGTACATCCACACGAGGACTAATTTTATATGGAGACTTGTAAAATACACAATAGCCACATATGTTTTATTAATTGTTCTTTCTCTCTCTCTCTCTTCCAGATTTCCCCTGTAACTACCTGCCCTGTCTACAGATGGACAATGGTTGCATGATGCCAGAAACAATGGCCATTTGCAGATATATGGCTCGTGAATTCAGTAAGTACTTTATACAACTTTATAACATAAGTCAGCTTTGCATTTACTCATTTTATTTTTGCTGATTCAGCATAAGAAATAAAATAAAAAATTAACGCAAATTCTTGTCAAAAATACATTTTATTTATTTACATTTGAAATGATGTTGTGGTTTTATTATTTATCACATTAGTATTTGACAGGTTATTAGAGTAACTGTTAACATTTGATATTTATAGATTTCTACCCCAATAACTCTATGGACATGATGAGGTGTGACTACATCAGCGACTGCTTCTATGAAATCATGCACGATTACATGAGGTACTACCATTGGAAGAACGGAAACTTCAGGGTGAGTAACTTATTGTAGTAAACATCTAAAATCTACACTTAACGACAGTATCAAAAGAAATCGATCGGTAGAATAGGACCATTATGTGAAATGTCTCTGTTTAATAGGCTATGTCAATTAGCAAATATGAACATTCTATTGGCTTTTTTGTCGTTACTTTACCGTAGAATTTCCACAGGCCCCTCAAGACAATCTTAATATTTTATCATCATTACTTACAAATATTTGTAAATGTTTCTCTTTCTTTCCCACAGTACAACATCTCAGATCGAAATATTGATACACGCTGTGAACAGAAATTGATTTGGAATTGATTCGTAATAGACATCCGTAACATATAAAATTGGTATATATTTGTTGTTGTTGTTGTTAACAATTGTCCAGTAAGAGAGAGGTCGATAATTACTGCTTAATCATATCTTATCGTGTGCTTCTAAGTGATCTGAAGACTTCTCTAGGTCACCCTCTCTTTAGACCATGTCATGTCACATCAGCTCGCAGCACACAAGAGATCAAGCTGACATTCGAGTACACTAAGTGACCCTTAATAAACCTTATTTCATGTTATTCTCAACTAACAAAATTATACCCGCCCAATATTTAACAATATTGGCTTTTAGTTAACGAGGAGAGAAAGAGAGGAAGTCGACAGGCAGAGAAAGAACAAAATGCGAGGAGAAACTGTTATTTATAATACAATTATATGTTCGAAAAAAAAACTCGTAATGCATTTTCCTTTATTCACGGTTTTTAATTAAATTCCGATTTCCTGATTAACTTTAATTCGTATTTTAGTGGATTTGCTATCGATGTAGATAACATGGTAAAATGAACACCTATTTTGTCTACAAACCCGCGTTGATAGAGTGTGAAAAGCGTGTAATATCAGTTGGAAGAGAGAGAGAGAGAGAGAAGAAGGTAAGACATAGAAAGAAAGAAACAAGAGCGAAAGAGTGAAAGCGTCGCAAATTAATCGACAAAAAAGAGACAATGCGAGACAGAAAGAAAGATGCTAGAAAATATTTAGTCGATAACACGAAAATATTAAACTTTTTTCTTTAATTAAATATGAAAATTCAACATATCACGCTAGAGTATGTTTGTATATTCTGAATGTTACTTACAAATATTTAAAAATGTTTTTTTCTTTTCCACAGTACAACATGAACGACTGGGGATTCGGTGGTGACAGCATGTGCGGCAATTACGATGTAAGTCTGATTTCACTTCTGTTTTTTTAATTAAATCGAATTGATGCAATTCTAGAAATGGTGGAATGGTCGAATGCAAGTTCGTCAAATACAATATCTAAAACGTGTCCATTTTTGCTTTCAGAACTACATGTACTGGAGATACATGAACACCTTCAACCGAGTGATGCCCTTCATGGAGAGGAGTCTGTGCATGCGCAATGGCGGAAACCAATGGTTCATGGGAGATAACGTTAGTATTGACTTTAATCAATAATATAACTGATTATCTATGTCGAAAGACATTAGTTATTTAGAGGTTTTAATCCCCTGCTTGGAAAATATGATTTTCTACGAGTATGCCTTAATTATCGATTGGATATTTGGAAAGACAGGGTTTTTTTAGACATAGAATATATGATATCACGGACGATACTATTAGTTACTAACTATGGGAATAACGCAGTGTCCGTACCTAAAAGATTATACTAATCTAAGAGTCATAAGCAACTTTTGCCACCGGACAGCGTATATAAACAACACTTGATTCACCACGTAATATCCGTAATTACCTTCTACACTTTTAGATAAGGCAATATTAATGTCTGAAAATGTAACTCTTATAATTAACCTAAATATATAAATAGTTACATTCGCTAGAAGAAACATTATTCAATATGAGGGGACACCACGCGATGAATACTGATAGAAAATGAATCTTTGATGTTACGATGGGTCCACAGATACAGCCTACCTGACTGAATTGGTCGGTCTATACATTCTACAGTAAATTAAACACACTCTACACGTGTTAGGTGTAGAATTGTAGAGAGATAACACCGTAATTTTAGTTAGAATATTTAATATAAATCTGAACACTAATAAAAGAAGCTTTACAATTGTTAAGAGTTTAAATGTTAAGATTACGATAAATAAATAAATGCTTATTCCTTATGTCTGACACTTTAATAATAACATATTCAAACAATACTATGAACTTGGTTTTAAACAATACTATGTGGATATACTATCTAATTATCCAAAATCTATTACAAAGCTTTAATTTCTCGTATACGCAGACAAATTTCGAGAATATTTGTCAATAACTACATATTTATTCAGAATACAACGAATGCGAACCTTTTCTATGAGAGAAACGAGATAGTGCTGAGAATAAACATTAGCACAAAACGAGAACAATGATGTTATCACATATACAACACAAACGTAAAATAAATTCTATTTCTCTTTTCTTCCAGATGATGTGGTGCGATATGATGTTCTATTGTTGCATGGAGATGATGTACAATTCCTATCCCAACATGTTCAGCAACTACCCCAGAATGATGGGTATGTACAACCGTTTCTACAACCACCCAAAGATGTCCGGTTACTTCAAGAACCGTTGCAGCTCCTGCTGGTAAAGACGATCCCAAGGATTCAAAAGACCACACCCAAATGGCAAAGACTATTTTGATAAAGAAACAACTTATATTAATATCAGTCATTTGTATTTGACTATTTTTAAATAAAAACAAAAATTCTTCATGAAAACTGTCGTTTGATTTTTATTTTAAAATATATTTTTTTACATAGAATATATAATCTCACGGGCGATACCCTATCACCATTCGTCGCTAACCATGGGTAATAAAGCAGTTTTCGGACCTAAAATGTACTACTAATCCAAGGACCATTAGAACGTGTTACCATCGTACAGCGTATATAAACAACGCTTGTTCATATTTGCAGATTTACAAGGTCTTATTAGAACCCAGATTAAAAAAAACAAGCCAAACTGACAAAGAATATTTCGATATATTTTTTTTAAAACTGTATTTTGTTTTAGTTTTTGTTATTTTGGTTTAGTAATTTAAACAAAATAAAAAAATATATCGTTTTTTATATAAACATCAGTAATTTTAGGTTTACCATTTATTCATAAAAAACAATAATTCTTCATAAAAAAACTGTTCTTTTTCTTTTCTTCTAAAATTGTTCCTATACACTTTTAAAGATTTTTTATCTTGTCTGCTTGTTTGTCACCGTGCACATTTCGCCTGTACGTGACTTTTTTAGTGAGAGAAAAGTCGAATAATCTAAAAGGGTGACTTATAAGAAAATTTGTCAGAAAGATGGAATTATGTAACTAATTAAAATGGATGAAGCTAAAAAAGAAGAGAGAGAAAAAAGAAACAAAGAGAGAAAAATAACGGGGGAGGAGGGAAGAAAGAAGAGAGATAGAGAGAAAGACAGACAGAAATAGGAGTTAAATAAGGAGGAATTATAACATCACAATATTTCTGACTTTATTTAGTAAATATTTAAAAGTGTTCTTCGTTATATTGTTTGGTTGTTTGCTTGCGTGTTTGTCACCGTGCACACTACTCTTACAGATTATGTTTTGCACTGTGAGATACATGACGTAAATCAAGGGTGAATAACAAGAGAAGTTGTGAGAGGAATGGAATGATGCAAATAATTTTACGAATGAATAGAAGATACAGATATAAGAATGAAAAAAAGATGAGATAGAGAGGGAATAGTTGCAATAAGGAACAGTAATAAGAAACAGGGTAGCAAAAGAGATGGAAGGACTATTACGACATCACAGTGTATTCTAAGTTCGTGAAATAATTATCTTTGTAATCTTTGTAAAAATGTTGTTAACAGAGAAGCTGATAATTACGTAAGTCTATATTTAATCATATGTATCCAAAATGGTACGGCTGATCAAATAAACAATTAAGTATAGGCTTTAACAATAATAAATTATATACTAAACATGTATTTTTATAACTTGTAATATGTATAACAAATACTGACCCAACGGGGCACCGGTGGTCTAGGTAACAGTATGGTTAATTGTTTATGTACTAATACTGCCATGAGTTATACACATCAACCCAAACCACGTGATTTTGGAGAGGGCACATACACGTGCTAATTTCTTCTAGAATGTGTTTGTGAACATCGAATGGCAATGTCTGAATCCTTAAAAAGTGACTGCTAGTCTATACTACAATGGCGTCAAAATGGATGGGCAGATTTAATGCTACTAAGGCAAAACTCTTTTTCTTTAAAAATTATAAGAAACCTTTACAACCACGGATAGCTATGGATGATAGCACCCTGTCAAAGTGTTCAACGTTCAGACTCCTCGACCTAACATTCACAGGTTACATCAATTTAAATAAATACATAGAAGAGACTGGCTAGTCTGCTGCAAAGACGGTGGGCTCCCCTTAGAGAACTACTCAATCCGGCTAGTATATTATATGTCTATAAAGCCACGATTCGCTCATACATGTAGTATTATTGATATATCTAGGCTGGCACACCAGCAACCTCTCTCTCCCTAAAAATATGATGATATATCTTTATTCTTAGTGGAGGTGAAGGAGTGAGTGTTTGTGACGAATAAACATAGATGCAAAGGAATTCGACGTGTGGTTTTTCCCGGAAATAACTCGCAAATTGGATGACGATACCTATTTCGGATTGATATTATATACAATGTGGCCTCTACCTGAAAACGCCCACCGTGGAACTTCGCTGTCAATATAGTCACACCCTATAGGGTGTTTAATTGGGAGACGAAATATGACCATATGTCGCTCATATTTTCAGGTTGTTTCAATTAAAATTATTTTATTTCTGACAATCAACCATGTTTGTTTTTCCCGATCACATGGCTTGACGGAAATCAATGATAAGTTTATTTTCAAACATAAATCATGTCAAATGACCTTTTCGGTACAGCCGGCCTGGATAATTAACAATTCGAGAATGGTGAGAATCACAGTAATATAAACTACGATTAATTGAGAGCTGCGGAATCAGAAAGTGACGTCAGCGCATAGTGAGCTATTCAGCCTATATCGTATTTATTCGGGTTCTACGTTCATTGTACCAATCATTTTTTCATAAAATTATATTCTGGCGTTAGTGTGTCTATGCATATTTATATATTTAATCATCATTGATGATTATAGTAGTCTAGAAGTGATAAATCTACAAATTTGATTCCATCAATGACTGCATACATTCGCTGTATCAGCTGACCATAGGTGTTCAAAAACAGTAATACTAACGAATAAATCGTATTTTAAGTGAATTATATAAGATGTTAAGACTGAAAATTAGTATTTTGCATAAGATACAGCCATTTCTTTTTAATTATCACATGTATATTTACATAAGATTATGAGGGTTACTTCAGTAAAAACTAATTATTTTGGGTAAAATACTGAACAATATTGATTCAGACACCGTATGATCAGTGTCAAAAGCTATACTTTCTTTTTCTGAACATTCTTGAAGATTTAACTGTCAGGTTTTTCAAGCATGTTTGAAAGCCCTAAGTGATGATCTCAAAGTTAAATTGAAGTATGCGATATATAACTAAAAGGGAAATGCTGGCGCAACATGATCTTTACAGTTTTTTTTTGTCTAGTGAACATTAAAGCTAATGATTCATTGGTTAAGAAAACAAACTAATGCAGCATCCACCAAAATACGTTTGATTCTGGAGTTGGGTAAAGAAGCTCGCGACAAAACTCTTGATAACACAAAACGAATTTTTCGTTCGGCATCTGCCGACTGTTTACGTAAACAACTGGAAGATGTCTAAAAGCTTAGGCGATCAGAAGGCAGGAAAAGGCAGAACACAACTGTATCTGTACTAAATAAAATTATTGCAAACAAAATAGCTGCTACTGTTTTAACCATACAAACACCGACATGTTCTGTAAATCCATCCTTAACCCAACCCTAAACTAACCGTAACTTACTCTTTCTCGCTACCACTGTTTCTTCCTTCCCGTCGCCATTCCCTCCCACCACCAACACAATTTATAAAAAAATAAAAATATTAACGTTTAACTTTTCCATGAAAAATAATTATTTCATTGATTTTATTCGTCAAAAAATTAATAATTTGTCATAAAAATGAACATACGATCAGTGTTTATGTTTGATTACTTTTTTTGAACATCCGCCTCGTCTTGATTTTGACGCCAATTCTTTTTTATTTGTTTTTTTACGGCTGTTTACGCATTTTTGCGTCGACAAAAGTCTGTTTTGCCTGGTTCAAAAGCTGTACCAGTACCCTGACGTGTGTCTTAAATCAAATAATGAACGTCTCTAACATATCTAGAGAAAAGATAATGAACAACATTTCCGATGACGTAGTGGATGAGATGATGAAATCACAAAGCAACTCAATACTAAACTACAGTAAATTATTTAAACAGAAAGATCCAAAGAGAAATCAATAAGAATCATTGTAGTCATTGTTGCATCTATCTTGCAAAACCCAACATTTTCAATCCTCTGATAATATGTTTTCAATTATCTACTTATAACATTCTCTGTCTGTCTGCCAGGCTGTCCGATAATTTGTAAACGTTTGGTCATATCTTAACTACTTATTTTAGAGTAAATATCTATTATATAAAAGGTAAACGTCTGTATGTATGTATGTATGTATGTATGTGTGTATGTATGTATGTATGTATGTAATGATACACGTCAAGAACTACGCAACAAAACGTCAACAATTGATATTTTCCTAACCCCCAACCCTCGGACGAATAATATGTCAGATTAGAAGAGACCATCGATTTAATCGTGTAAAACGGACAAGAAACATGCCAGGGGCTGCTTAGATTGGATCGTTTTTTAAATATCTGCTCAATCTACGCATGCGCAAATATTTTGACAACTTCCGTTTTTCTACGTCGGAGCTGCTAGATTTCATTGAAATAGTTTACTTACTTTATACCTTTTGATTCAATATGCTAAAGAATAAAAATCTTCTCTCTCACTCTCTCAAACAAAATTTGTGTTTTAGAATCGTCAACACATTTTCTGTCTACGATCTGTGAGGTAGAAATCATTTTCGATTTTCTTAGCGAAGGAATGTTTTTGTTTTTTAATAACACAGATATATGCGTGCGTGTACGATATCCCATAATATATTGCCTCAGTCGTGACGGATTTCTTCTTTACTTTAATGTTTACACTTATTTACAAAACATGTTTAGCATATTTCAAAAACATTGGATCTATTAAAATTGCATAGAAAACAAAAAAAAACACCTGCTGAAATATTTTTGCATGATTTAAAGTACTTAATTATTTTGTTTACGACCGTCTTTAGTCATTTAACACGTGTTTATATTTGTTTACATCACACGTATACTAAATTGATTGTACGCAAGCTTTTACAGAATTTGAACCGAATCTTAATAGACTTACTTCGCAAACAAAATGATAATCGCAAACTACATACACAAAACAAAAGTATGATGCACAAAATATCATTTGGTTTTAATTAATACAAAATATAATCTTTCTTTATCTTCTTCTTCTTCTTCTTCTTCTTCTTCTTCTTCTCATGTCCAATTTATGAAAAAAAAATTGCTTTTTTCTTAGAAGGACATAATGCAGCGCTCTAACAATGGCAGCATCGGAAGCATTCCCCGGTAGGGGCGCCTCGAGCAGTTAGCCTTCTTAACGGATGAGAAAACAATGCCTGGAAAGAGGAACCTCTTAGAACTGCACAGGACAAACCCTGACCAATTGGGTACCGAACAGATGTCGCTGATAACAAAATAAACACTTTGCTTACATTAATAAAAAGTATAAATTTTTATAAAAAAAATTGTTTAATAAACCTAGAACTGCATAGGATAAACCCTGACCAATACGGTACCAGTCGAAGGGGTGTAGCATCCATCCGAACAGGTACTACCCTTTGATTTCTTTATTTGCAGAAAATATAGAAGAATTTACATTCAGAACAAATTTAGCACAAGGCCATCAAAAGTTTTGGGGAATTTTCATTGTTTTCGCACTTTGTTTAAGTGACTTATTTTTCGTAATAGCTTATACCGTGTTCGTTATCCGGTGGTTATAGACGCTTTTTTTTCGTTATCTAAAGGTTTAGCGTTCGGTCCCAATCAACTCGAGAATATTTTTTTTTTTAAATCTGACTGAAATATACATCTAAAGTGGGAGGGGAGACAGGGTTAGTACTTACTTTTGTCCCGGACAATAGGGAGAGGGTGCTGATGGGGAGGCGGGGAGAGCCAAAAGTCCGAGAAAAAATTTTTTTTTTACTTTTTATTTTACATTTTTTTTTTTAAATATCGAATTCTATGGAGATGCGATGTGAAACAAGGTCGTGTTCTTCCAATTTATGAAAAAGAAACAAATTGGACTTTTCTTGCTCTTACTTCTCGCCTGCCCCGAGCGACGTTCGGTAGCAGACCCGGAAGAGAGAGCCCCGGGCAACACCGTGTACCCCTGCTAGAAATACATAAATAAATTCCGAGAATGAGAATCGAAAGTTCTAACTCGATGTCTGGAGTCTTTCTCCCTATCAAATGAGCTACTGCGGAACTTTTTGGCAAACTTACTTATTCGAAAATGAATTGGAGAAGGAAAGAGAGAGGAAGAGTGAAAGGATGGATTTTCTCCCCCTCCCCTCTCCCTGTCTCTGTAGAAGAAAGACACGCACACAACGAATGTACGTAATTAAAAACTCCGTTCGGTGTTCAATTGTACTATAGGTATTACACATTTTCTATGCAATTTATTAATTAGTCTTAGATTGTATTTTTCACCCGGAAATAACATTCATATTTACTCTAGACAAGCTTATAGGAACACTTCGGGACGATCGACAATTTCCAGGGCATTCTAACCTTTTAGAGCAGGTGCCACTTTTGTCTAGTTATGAATGAAGATAATTGTGTTTCTCTCAGAAAGGTGCATATAATACATTTAAATAATTGTTTGAAAAGAACACTACCAGTAGATAAAACAGAAAATAATCACAGAAACAATTTATTTTGCTTAGATGCGTTTATTTTTTTTTTTAATTTATTGCTTTATCTACGTATTGTCGTTAAACACAATTTAATACTTGAAATTAAAAACATAGGCGATAATTAAAAATTTAGAATCATTTTTTAACGTCGAATGTTGTAACGTAAACGGAGTTTCGGCAGATTTTTAAACATCGTCTACACTGTCAATTAGAAAATAAATTATGTCTAGAATTGCACTTTATCGACCACGAATTTATATTTATCAAAACAGTCTGAAAAAATACCCGCTAAGAAAGAAATTCTTTTTTTAAATTTATATTTAATACTTTAGATTAGGGGATCACTTTCCTTTATAAATTAAACGTAAAATGAGTACCCACTTCCTGGCCAGTGTGCGTTAAACGAGATATGTAATCGACTTGAGTTTCAACATTTTCCGGTACTTTGTAAATATAGTATTCGTTCAAAGATGACATCATAAAAATACACGTACCCTTTCTACTATTAACCCTTAGTCCGGGTGGTAATACGAAAAAAATTTTTTTTATCACAGCGTTCATTTCTTTATTATTATTATTTTTTAATTTATTTTGCTTGCACAAATCTTGAATTTCGACCTGTGTTGATAAGAAAATGAATATATTTAAGGTGCTTCTACAAAAATTGAACTAAACTGAATTTTTAACCCTTACTTAATCGTAATCGAAGTTTTAGGTTTAGTTCAGCAAAAGTCAGTTTGGTTCGGTTCAATATCTGTAGAAGCACCTTATGTTTTTTATTTCGTTTCCTATTTTACAATTTAAGTTAAGGTCCCCTGCTTATGTTTCTACTATTATATAATCTGAACTTTGGATCAGTGTTAATCAAAAACAAAAATTAACATATTGTTAGTGCTTCTACAGAATTTGATCCGAAATTTTAATATTTTAACCCTAAACTAACCCTAAGCGAAGTTTTAGGTGTACTCCAGCAAAAGTCAATTTGGTTCGGTTCAAAATATGTAAAAGCACCTGATTTTTTTATTTCGTTTCTTTTTTCGCAATTTAAGTTAAGGTCCCCTTTTAAAGAATGTATTGAAAGCTATTTACATCAAATATTTTTTTAAAGTTTATAAACATTAGGTAGCCTATTATCTTAGTGTATAAAGATGGCGACTATATTTTTCCGCCCAATTTTCATTTCGGCGTTTCATGTGGACAATGAACGTTGCCATTGTTTTAATGTTATCTATTCTGAGACTTTATTTATTTTTTAATTGTCATATAACATTTGAGATTATAGTGCTCAGTGAAAATTAAAATTTGTAAGAATCAATTTTTTAACGGATTCAAATTTTTATTGATTTTTGTGATTTTTGAAACGCCGAAATAGAAATTAGATCAGAAAAATATAGTCGCCATCTAAACAAGTCGAAATAGGCTAGCTAAGGAAGAGCGATCACTCAAGTTTATAAACATTAGCTATCATATTTCTCTTGGTTTATAAAGGTGGTGACTATATTTTTCTGCACAATTTTCATTTCGGCGTTTCATGTGGACAATGAAACTTGCCATTCTGCTCTATATTGAGGATTTTTTTTTAATTGCCATATTACATTTTAAAGCGCCGAGTGAAAATTAAAAATTGTATGAATTCATTTTTTAACGGATTCAAATGTTTATTTTCGGCATCAATTGAGATTGATATGAAGTCAAAAAATCTATTCCAAACAAATGACGCAAAGAGATATTTTATTTACTCCTCCCCAGGAGTAAGGCACAAGGCCAGTTTTATCTTACTCCCACAAGTAAGATGTGACCCAAGATCGGGTCGAGAAAGTGGGGTTTAAAAAGCCAGCGCTCGAGAGGTGAGCACTCTGGCCATTTAAAAATTGCCTGGGCAGCCCCGTCGGCATTCCCCGGTAGGGGCGCCTCAGACAGTAAGCAATAAACTTACTCCTCCCCAAAGAGGGGAGGCAAAGCCTGAGAGGGTGGACCTCCTAGAACTGCACAGGACAGGCGTGCAGATCCATCGGAACAGATACTACACTTTGATCTTAGCCAAAAGGCCAAGCAAGGGTATTATTTACTCCTCTCCAGGAGTTAGGCACAAGGCCAGTTTTATCCTATTCCCACAAGTAAGATGTGACCCAAGGTCGGGTCGGAAAGTGGGGGTTGAAAAGCCAGCGCCCGAGAGGTGAGCACTCTGACCATCAAAAATTGCCTGGGCAGCCCCGTCGGCATTCCTCGGTAGGGGCGCCTCAGACAGTAAGCAATAAACTTACTCCTCCCCAAAGAGGGGAGGCGAAGCCTGGGAGGGTGGACCTCCTAGAACTGCACAGGACAGACCCATAGACCGGCGTAAATCAAGCCCCGAAGGCCAAAACAATACCAGTCCATGGGGTGCAGTATCCATCGAAACAGATACTACACTTTGATCTCGACCAAAAGGCCGAGAGATGAGGATCCATAATTAGTTTTATTTGGATTATTCGGAAAACTGTTATAATCTTGGCTGTTATTCTCACACGTTTAAGTCGATGTAACCTCCGACCTTTTTCAGGTAAATCTTGTCGAACTCGGGAATTTTTCTGTCAAACGAAAATTACGAAATTTCGATAGATTTTCGGGTAGATTCACGGGTAGAAGTCTTAAGTAATTCGTAATGTATTTTAGTATCACCCGCAGTGGTAATTGAACCTTCCACCTCCAGAGGTCAATCACTTCTAGACTTTCGTAATAAATATACCACGCAGCTTCTCTATGTTTAAATCAGCTTTATTTAAGAGTTTCATTAAACAGAAGAAGAATATAGTGTTGCATAGCCCTCTACTTGGGGCCGCAATTTTTCTCGTTTCGTATACTTGTACCTGAAATGGCCGTGGCAGTTCACATTTAATCACTCGTCATATTTTTAAACATCATAAATAATATAATTTGCATACCTTTAAATTCTCCCTCGCCGCGTAGATCGTCGCCGTCTCGATGTCGTCTAGTGGTTGAATTCTTTCTTCTTTCTTTCCTGCTGTGAACAACGCCACTGCAACAAAGAGCCTCATGGCCGTCTCAATCGACAAACAATCGTTTTAACTTTCAATTCTTTTTATTACAGGCGAAGTTATCCATCAACTAAGAGATATTCACTAACATCGAGAGAGGGGGAGAGAAAGCAAATTAGTACTTAATCGTAGTTACTTATCAATTAAGTCTTAACCATTCGTGGAGGGAGGAAGAGATCTGTCGCCTGTATTTTCTTAGGGAAATATTTCCCTTAATTGGTTGTAGACTACATGCTAAAAATTACGTCTCATAGGTTCGCCTCCAAAACCTTAACTGGCTAAAACTCGCTTCTCACGAAGAACGAGTGACGTCACAGATCCATCTGTTTCCCACGCGAAGGCCTGTGACGTCACAGAGCCTCTCGCAGCTGCACATTGACCCTTGAGATATTGTCATGTCTGTGATTTCCGACTGTGAGAACAGGCCCTATTCTGCACTCGACTGCCGTGCCCACCCAGCGCTAATTCGCGCAAGTCAAACCAACGATTTCCAAAAGATACGTCCATTCTCATAGGGCCATTATCCAACAAGGAAAGTTGGTTCGGAAGGCGTGTATTGTATAAATGTAACTGCGTCCTGGTTTTTAGTCTCGAATTAATTCGCGCCTCCGGTCTCCATTAACGAGAGGCCAAAGGAAATTCCACGTATGTCTATATTAACTTCTCGATAAGAACTAAATCCTATTTAAGCACAAAACTCATGTTGGGCGGAAACGGAAAGCTGAGAATGCGCCGAAGTGTTCAAATATCCTGATGTATTTCTACGCGAGTTATTATATGACTGTTTACCCAACCATATCACAAAGTAATCACTACGCGAGTGATTACATAAAAATACAAAAAGAAATAGATATCAATCACGTGACTGTTAAAAGATGACTTGCTAAAAGACTGCTAAAAGATGAACTTATTTAGGAATATTCAATCCGGATCACATGTTTGGATTTCGAAATGAAGTCAGACTGAGGTTGCTATACCGTCGAATGAATCATCACAATCCAAGCCAACATCCCCAAAACATGTTCAAAATATTGAAATTATTTTCAATGTTTTCTTCTCTTTGAACTAGTTATAACAAATTTCGTTTAAACTCGAAAACGTTAATATACCACGATCGTCTGATTAAGTATTCATGTTTATTTCAAACAAAAAAGAAGATACTATTTTTTGAAGTTGCATAGCCATTGTTTCGTAATTCAAAGTTAGAAACAAAAAAACTAATTAAGTTGAATCCTTGGAAAAGCAGAGTATTTACTTATTTCTTTACGAGGCCAAAAGAATACCACGTCGTTTGATGCGTGTTGTGACCTACAGCACCTAATATGGACTGTGAGCAAGTGTAACATGAACTAAGATCCCCACGTACAAATGAAAGTATCTTACAAATTAGATAAAGATTTAGATTTAGTTAACAATTAATATTGGAATAACGTACTAGATTTTTGCAGACGTCTTACTCTCCAGTTTTAACCTCTATCAATAATTGGTTGAATCGAATCTTACTAATTCCATAGGTTTATCGGAACGTTACTGTCACGTTACCCGCGATCGGAAACCAATTAAATAAACATAGATTAACTGCATTGAAATAAATAAGAGTCAAACTATAATTATTCTGAAGAATTTGTACTCTTAGAGTTTGTCAGGTGCGGACGGAATTAAGTTTCGTCAAGTGGGGAATATTGAATGGGCGTCCTTGGACAGGTAAACGCCTACCTGTTCATTAGTGTTAACGACTTAATTAACCTGTGAGTATAAATACGAGTCTAGTCTATCCACTCGTCCTCAGAAAAGACTTTCAGTCACTGGAACCACACCAGCTCGTTCTCTTTTTGGAAGTCAACAACTCGGAAACCACTCCACCATGCCTAACTACACTCTCCATTACTTCAATGGCCGCGGCCGTGCCGAGTGCATGCGTATGATGTTCCATATGGCCGGCGTCAAATACACAGACAGGAGATACGAATTCTCCGACTGGGATCGTTGCAGGAATGGTAAGGAATTGTTTACTATCTTAATTATTGTTAAGTATAATACTGTTCTTTGACTGTAGTTTATTAAAAGAAAATGATGCAGTCCCACTGGGATAACTGGCGACATGGATCAATCAGGTTAGAGCCGAACAATCAATGCCAGCAAGGGGAAGAACTCATATTTGTGTATTGATTAATATAAAAACATTTATATCTCTTACAACTTTTTTCTTTTTTTCTGTACGGGATAGAAACTGCACATATTAATAAAAGTAAAAAACTATTTACATACACACATACACACACACACACACACACACACACACACACATATATATATATATATATATATATATATATATATATATATATATATATATATATATATAATAATGGTAATAATCCAGGTAAAAAATATCCACAGGGTGGTAATCCAGAGAATTTTAACCGGGTTTATAAAAAGTGCTCAATATCAAAATAGAGCTTTATATATGATAATTTTATTCACACAGACAGTGTCGCAGATTTTGTACATGTCTGTGTGAATAAAATTATCATATATATATATATATATATATATATATATATATATATATATATATATATATACATATATTTAAAAAAAATATATTTCACCTCCAAACAAGGCAAGCCGCAATTGTAGACGTAAGAGGTTACTGAGAATTAGGTGTAGGTTTTGGGTGTTATCCTAAGTTGAGAGCAGTGTAGCGAGATATCTGTTCACATTAGTTTTTAACTTCTGCATATCGGTACAGTCGAGGAAATAGGGAGTAGGAAGGCAGTTCTAGAGACCGGCAGCACGAGGAAAGAAGCTATTGGAGTAGAAGCCTCTCCGGCATCTGGGGACCTCCGCATTGATTGAATGGGATTTAGCTGACTGTTGAGTTGGTCTAGTGTATTTACGTCGAAGGGGCACCAGAGTTGCCAGTTCATCGGAGCACAATCCATTGAAGTATTTTTAAAACAAGCACAAGGATGCAACACTGCGGCGGTGGGGCTGGGGCTTGGTGGATAGTGAGGGACCTATTAAGTTGGCGACTCTTTTTTGGACCTTGTCTAGGAGGGAGAGACGAGTGGATAGGACACCAGCCCAGATGTGGCAACAATACTCCATGCATGGGCCGATGGTGGTTTTGTAGAGATGTATGGTAATGCCAGACGTGAGAAGTTTACTAGCACGGTAGAGGGGGCCCACCTTCTTTGCTTCAGCCTTGGCAATGTCTTCAATGTAGTTGTTCCAATTCATGTGACCTATATATATATATATATATATATATATATATATATATATATATGAGTGTGTGTTTGGCTCGTATATGTATGATTCTTTGCAAAACTACTTGTACCAACAGATGTCACTGCTACTCAATATGCATACTTGGCCTTTTGGCTAAGATCAAAGTGTAGTATCTGTTCTGATGGATACTGCACCCCATAGACTGGTATTGTCTTGGCCTTCAGGGATTGATTTAAGCCGGTCTATGGGTCTGTCCTGTGCTGTTCTAGGAGGTCCACCCTCCCAGGCTTCGCCTCTCCTTTTTGGGGAGGAGTAAGTTTATTGCTTACTGCCTGAAGCGCCCCTACCGGGGAATGCCGACGGGGCTGCCCAGGCAATTTTTAAACCCCACTTTCCCGACCCGACCTTGGGTCACATCTTACTTGTGGGAGTAAGATAAAAACTGGCCTTGTGCCTAACTCCTGGAGAGGAGTAAATCAATACTCAATGCTTCCTCTAGTGGTGGCACGCATCTCAATAAGTGGGGAATAACCTCAAGTGCATCCGTAAAAGGGAACAAAAAACGTTTTATGACTCTTAAACCCAAAACCGTATGTGAATCCTCTGGTGGTACTCTCAATTGTAGTGGTTTACGATTGGACTGTACAACCATATTAATGCTATCTATTTAGCGGAGGATTGTATACTACATAATCATAGCCCAAATATATTTGTATTTTGTTCTTTTTTCTCGCTTCCAGATTTCCCCTGTAACTACCTTCCCTGTCTGCAGATGGACAATGGTTGCATGATGCCCGAGACAATGGCCATTTGCAGGTACATGGCCCGTGAATTCAGTAAGTAATTGATATTACTCTTTCAAAAAAATTCAGCAAACCATTTACTCAAATAATTACATTATATTTCTAGATTTGAAATACAGTTTAACTGATTCAGGATTAAAATTTAACGCACAATAACTATTTTTAAATATTTTTTATTAACTTTTAAAATGTAGTTGTAGTTTTCATTGTGATCACATTACTTTGTTGATGTATTTTAGATTTCTACCCCAATAACTCCATGGACATGATGAGGTGTGACTACATCAGCGACTGCTTCTATGAAATCATGCACGATTACATGAGGTACTACCATTGGAAGAACGGAAACTTCAGGGTGAGTCGGTTGTTTTTAGTAAAGAATTCTGAGCGAAATATTTGAACACGTTATTATAAAATGCGGATAAACGTATATATCTATATATAGAGGGATGTATCAAATTTTATTACAGTTCAATGTTCAGGTAAAGTACTTTAAAGTCCTTAACTCATGAGTTTTAAAAGAAAACCTTCTCCTCAGAGGACCATTACCGCAATGACATTACTGCAGGTAATAAAAATTTAACTTTGAAAATATATAAAAAAATATATATAAAAATACATAAAGGTATATAAAACATCAAATAAATCGGCCCAAAACATACTTTTGTGTAAACCTATGCAGTTCATCCACGTTAAAGAGTTTAAAATAGCTCCAGGAAAGATATCAAAGAGGTTGATTAAAAAATAATCCAAGTGGTCAGTGGTGGTTCAAAAACGAAAAAAAGTTATCCAGGCGGGAAATTTGTTTGCTATCGGTGTTCACTAATTAAAGATATTAGTTGCCTCTTATATCTTTTGTTGTATTAACCTTATATATATATATATATATATATATATATATATATATATATATATATATATATATATATGTATATATATATATATATATATATATATATATATATATATATATATATATATATATATATATATATATGGTACACGTATTGTATTAGTTTCTGTAGATGTAAATTCGTTGAAACTCCAGTGTTTATAAAATGTGCTCAATATCAAGTAGAGCTGTTTTAAGTATAACTTTTTATTTGTACAAACATTATTGGTTACATATGTGCATACATGTTTCGGTTGTACTTTTCACAGAGAGTCAACCTCTTGGTCTGAAGAGGTTGACTCTCTGTGAAGAGTACAACCGAAACATGTATGCACATATGTAACCAATAATGTTTGTATAAATATATATATATATATATATATATATATATATATATATATATATATATATATATATAGTTATCGACAGACAAATGATTCGATATATGACGTCTCTATTATAGGGCAACTGTTTGTCGCTAAGATTCGAAACCGGGTCGCCGGATTTCTTTACATTCGGACTACCGGTTTCCTAGAGAATTCTATTCCATACAATTTGTGTAAACGTTTTTTTCTTTGTGTAAATACCTCAATTCATAAATAGATAATATGAGGAGAATAATATAGGCATAAAAATACATTAAAGAAAAATCCATTATATCAGATACGCATTTAATTTTAATCTATAGTTATCGCCAATTCTTAATCCTTATGCTTCACCCCTATATTTGAGACATTTTATGAAATCAAAATCATGTAATCGATTTTAATCAAAATTAGTATACGTATTCTAGACATAAGGTTTAGTATAGTTAACTTTTGATGTTAATCTTCTTAAACGTGAATAAAAAAGTTGTGCAAAACTGGTCGGTTAGGAGATTAAGGTTTAGCCGTCCTCGGACGGCTGAGATACTATAAAATTATTTCCACAATCAGTGAACACCGCAGCCAACAGAAATTATGAACGCCACAGATCGGAAGCCCTAGGGTCAAGTTTGGACTTATTTTGATCTCATCATGAGGACACATCCGAACTCAAGATTCGAAACCCGAAGGTGAGCACTCTTCTACTTGAGCCATCACGCCACCCTACAGAAACTGACACAGCTTATGAAAACCGCGGTTTATGGTCTGTCGATTTCCTAGTTTGTGTGAGCTGTCGTGTTGTCTTATTTTGGGATATATATATATATATATATATATATATATATATATATATATATATATATATATATATATATATATATATATATAACACTTAAAGCCTATTGTCCCACCGAACATCAGAAAGCTTGCTCGGCGCATCAACATTATCACTATAAAAATCACCAAACCCGAAAAGTCCGTATCATTCAACCACGCATAATGACGCGTTGCCTTAATATGCACACACACATTTATTTTTATCCTTATCTTTATTCACACACACACACACACACACACATACACACACACACACATATATATATATATATATATATATATATATATATATATATATATATATATATATATATATATATATATATATGTCTTTGTGTTTATTTATTTATAATGATAGAGAAGGAAATGTAGAAACCTGAATACCAAAGCAAAATGTGGATAGGAAACTGAAATGTGTACACATATTTCCATTTATGAATCTAAAATAAAATATTTGTTTATGTTGTTTTTTTGTGTTAATCTAACAAACATCAAATACATATAATATCAAAATATATATATGGCAAGTAAGCTACACAGAAATGTTCAAGCTTTATTCCGGCAGGAAATCAACAGTGTAACCATATAATTTATATAAATAATTTGTGATTGCTTTCATATCTCAGTAGTGTTTTTTCTAGCCAATCAGTTTTGCCTGTATTATTACTCCCTCTCGGGCTATTATTGTTTATGGGCCAATGCTCAACTCCTCTCAAATACAGGTTTGACAGTTCTTGGTTTGACATTCATTTCTTTGAGATGTATTTTGGCTCTACCCACTTGTAAGTGGGTAGAACTAACACGAAAACATAAACTGACAGAAGAAGAAAGAGCTACCATGCGGAGGAGAGATATGGTATCAATAATATATTCACGAAATCGACGTAATATATTTTTTTCGGTCAAAGTGTAAACGTCTCTTTTATGATGGATTTCGGTTTTGAAATCGGAAATTTACAGCGGTGTTTATTAAGAAACAGGTAGCCATTTTATTTTAGGTCGCATTTTTGCACTGAGGTAAATCATAATTTGTATTCACCATTTTTTTTTAATTCTTAACATCTAAAGAAAATCAAATAGGTTTTTATTATTGTAATGTCTTTTACAAATAATAAACATTTTTCATAATTGGAATATTTTTTAAATAAAAATAGTCAAATCAATCTTTTTTGTTCACGTGGGGGGAGCATTCTACGTTTTTGTGCGATTACATGTGAGTTTACGACACTGTTACTCGGACTTAGTGTTAGTGGTAAAAGAAACTTGGCTAGCTCTCTTTACAAAATGTTTACAATGTAGTGAAATTAACAATTCCGCAAAGATCTAAAAGTGAGAAAAGTATGAGGGACTGTTTTTAGATGAACACCGTTGTGAATTTACGATTTACACACCGGAAGCAGTTATCAAGTAAACTTGAACTTTTTAACCAATTTTTCTAAGTTTATAGATTTAATAAAATTCAGATTCCTTGATTAAATTTAATTCAAATTGTATTAGCTTTCATATCGATGTAAATATATTATATTTAGTCGATAACATGATGAAATGAAAACCAATGTTTTTCACTAACCATTGAATATCAAGAAGCCCCACTAGACAATCTGAATAGATGCTTTTCCTTTAGTTAAAAATGTTTCTAAATGTTTCTCTTTCTTTCCCACAGTACAACATGAACGACTGGGGATTCGGTGGTGACAGCATGTGCGGTAATTGCGATGTAAGTCTCATTTCATTTGAAATTATTCAGAAGAAATTGAAAGTTTCACTTTAGTTGACATCGAATATAAGGAATAAAACATTAGTATAAAAAAATTAATTGGTGGACACATTTTTGTTTTCAGAACTACATGTACTGGAGATATATGAATACCTTCAACCGAGTGATGCCCTTCATGGAGAGGAGTCTGTGTATGCGCAATGGCGGAAACCAGTGGTTCATGGGAGAAAACGTTAGTATTGACTTTAATCAATGTCATAAACTTTTTATTTAAGATAAGACGCATTCACATTTGTGAATATTCTGGAAAGTTGTTTCGATGAATATAAGTCCAGAAGTGCTACAACAAACCTAGGCTTATTCGATACATATATGCACATATGTAGTCAAAAATATTAATATGTTATCAAAAATATTTATAAATAAAAGTATATATTTATTATATTTAAAAATATTAAAATAAAATAAATATAACGAGAATAAAGAGAAATAGAAAAAGCAAAAAGCAAAAAACTCAATGTGGAATTTTTATGTTTCGCCTTCCTTGGACGAAGAGTTTTTCAAGCGTGCAAATGAAATTCGAAAAATAGCGACATACGAAATTAGTTCCTTTAACACACACACACACACACACATATATATATATATATATATATATATATATATATGTATATATATATATATGTATATATATATATATATGTATATATATATATATATATGTATATATATATATATGTATATATATACTTGCTTAAACATATATATATATATATATATGTATATATATATGTATATACATATATATATATACATATATATATATATGTATATATATATATACTTGCTTAAACATATATATATATGTGTGTGTGTGTGTATATACATATTACTATTTCATGTATCCACATAACATTTTTAAGGAGATATCATTTTTTATGTATCAATTTCCAGTATTTACTTCAACAGTGCTCGATACATAAGTAGAGCTAGGCAGTAAGCTATGGAAATATATTTATGGTAATTAAGCTACACAGAGGCCCACGCGTTTCTTCCCCGGGGGAATCTTCGGGATAAAATTTTTAGCTTGAAGATTCCCCCGGGGATGAAGGGATGACACGCGGGAGCCTCTGTGTAGCTTAATTGCCATAAATATATTTTCATAGCTTACTATGAATATACATATAGAGATACATATGTTTTGTTGTTTTTGGAGATAATAACAACTTATGAAAGCTATCTTATGATGATTAACTTTCTAAGTGATTGAGAGAGTTAACTCTATAATATACATTGCCTGCATTACGTCGCCCCATTAAAGGACGTATTGATTTATGTATCTATAAACTATATCTATCTATCTATCTATCTATCTATCTATCTATCTATCTATCTATCTATCTATCTACTATTTCTTTAATACTAATCTTACGAGCGTTGACTGCTTAGACGTAACATCAGACCTAACTAACAACTCAACTAGACTATACCACAAACCAACTGAACAGCGAAGACATGTAAATAATCAATCCTGCTACCCCATTTGTAATCAAGAACCATATACCTAACATTTGCAAGATAATCTCACACCTTAAATCCAGCTCTGAGTGTTCATACGAGTCGCCTCTTCATTACAACAAAGCCATCCGCGAAAGCGGTTAGAGAAAATAAATCTGTAACATACCCATCCAACCTACCAGACAACACAGACCCCATAGGAAAAAGAAAAGTATCTGGTCTATGTCCCTTATTCTCAGTGTTAAATATAACATAGGTAACATTTTCCACCATCTAATAAGCTTTATAAACTATTTAATGGAAATACAATCAAAACGAGTTATTCTTGCTTTCCATCCGTAGAATCCTTTCTAGCTTAAAAATCTACAACTCTTATCAATCGCTTCACCTCGCTGATCATGCAGAAGAGGAGAAGTTTGTTCCGTAGGAGATGGTTGCACAATCAGAACTCAACATCATATGAAAAATATAAGGCCTATCACCCCGCTTCAAGAACTTACCAATTATTATAAAATGAATTATTTATATAAAATATAACAACCCTATCCTCTCCCATATATTTTATACATATCAATTCCACACCCTCCTTATTGACCAAAATATAACATACACTAGCATTCTCTTAATACCTACCTATCACAAATAGTATAAATTATTAGATATCTCATCATATTCTATTTTAAAACTTTAAACATTTTAAATACATTAAATATATTAAATCCTACTCGATAAATATCTATAAATATAATTATAGAATACCCATGAACAAAAATCATTATGACGAAAATGTAAACCTAACCGATTAACACAGACCCTCTGATAGGCTGGTAAACGTTATTAGATAAAAGCTAACAGTATTAATTAAATCCAATGGTCCTACACAAACTCATATATGCACCACCCATATTACGATAGTAGACAGCCTATACTAACGCATCCTTTGAATTTGATGGCCTTTCAGAAGTGTTTTCACTAGTAATGGATAACACCAAGTCTTTACATAAAAAATAAACTACAATTATAACAACAGTTTTACACTAAAATATAAGCACACACAAAAAATAATATAAATATAAGATTACAACCTTTTGAAAATAGGAATACATCTCCACCCAGGATCTAACCGACTCACCGACCAATACACCACGCACTATCACCCCTATATATGAATACACCATTGAAGCAAAGATACATATATAATCCGTTATTAACAATTATTTTTTTCATGATTAGTTACGGTTAACACACATATAAACATACAGTCCGCCACTACAGACTCGGTACCATCTCCAAAATGGACGTTTGAGCGAATTTACTGATAATGTTCACTGTAAGTCGCTGGTGATTTGAATAGACTCTAACGGCCTTTTAAACAGTAAAACGTTAATCGATGTCAATGAAACCATGACACGTCTCTGAAATATGTAACACATAGTTTTAAATAAATAATCTCTCTCTCTCTCTGTATATATATATATATATATATATATATATATATATATATATATATATATATATATATATATATATGCTTTTGAAAATGATTCGCGAAAACCTCTCGATAGCTTTTCGATTCACATCTTGTTAGCTTATAATATTTCTTGCAGATTCTGTTCATGCGGTGGTGTTTTTTTTCCTGTAGTTTTGTTTTCTTTTTTGTACTTCCGTGTGACTTGTTATCATTCGTAGCTTATGCGGGTTTGTTTCCGCATTCGAGGATTTTCCTTAAGATTGAAGCTGGTTTGATCATTGCCGACATTTGTATGGTCTCAGTGATCCAAATTTCTCCCAGTCTTTACTCCAGGATGTTGGGGCCAGTTCTTAGTGCTCCTACGATTTCTACTGGTCGCTTAAAAATTAAAATTAGTGACACGCTTTGAAGTCTGTTCTGTTCTTGGCCTTTTGGCTAAGATCAAAGTGTAGTATCTGTTCCGATGGATACTGCACCCCATAGACTGGTATTGTCTTGGCCTTCGGGGCTCGATTTACGCCGGTCTATGGGTCTGTCCTGTGTAGTTCTAGGAGGTCATCCCCCCAGGCTTCGCCTCCCCTCTTTGGGGAGGAGTAAGTTTATTGCTTACTGCCTGAGGCGCCCTTACCGGGGAATGCCGACGGGGCTGCCCAGGCAATTTTTAAACCCCACTTTCCCGACCCGACCTTGGGTCACATCTTACTTGTAGGAGTAAGATAAAAACTGGCCTTGTGCCTAACTCCTGGAGAGGAGTAAATCAATACTCCGGTATCTACGGCTTTCAAAAAGAAGTTTACATTTACTGACAATAACTCGGTAACAATTGGAATATGTTTCTCTATCATATAATGTATGTCTGGTTATAAATATATATATATATATATATATATATATATATATATATATATATATATATATATATGTGTGTGTGTGTGTGTGTGTGTCTGTGTGTGTGTGTGAGGAAAGATAAATATTTATATAGATAATGATTTACGTAGTCAGAATTTCTCAATCTTGTGTTTTCCCACCATTTTTCTGTAGACGATCTAAGACCTTACATGCGCATTTTATAAACTTACCCATATTTCTTTCTTTTTTCAAGATGATGTGGTGTGATATGATGTTCTACTGTTGCTGCGAGATGATGTACAATTCCTACCCCAACATGTTCAGCAACTACCCCAGAATGATGGGTATGTACAACCGCTTCTACAACCACCCAAGGATGTCCGGTTACTTTAAGAACCGTTGCAACTCTTGCTGGTAAAGACTACCCCAAGGATTCAAAAGACCACGCCGAAATGATGGAGAATATTTTGCTAAATAACCAGATTGTATTTAAGACGCTTTAGACAAGATAAATATCAATCATTTGAGTTTTAAAATTTTATTAATAAAAACAAAAATCATTCATAAAAACAGTTGATTGCTTAGTTATTTATTGCTTAAATATTCCTGATATTATTTTTATTTTGCTTGTTTGTCACCGTGCACACTTCGAATGTGACATAATTTTTCATCTTGTGAGAGAAAGGGTGAATGACGTAATTGAATGGGGCGCATGACAAGAGAGGTTGTAAGAAGGATGGAATCGTGTAAGTAATTAAAAAAATAAATAAAAGAAAGAAAGAGAGAAGAAAGAGATAAAAAGAGGATATGCAGAAAAAGAGAAAGAAATAGAGGGTGAAATAAAGAAGAGAGAGAGTGAGAAGAGAAAAGAGAGAGAAAAGAGAGAGAAGTGAGGTGCAAATGAGTGTTGCATACCTCCACCGTTAGGGGAGGCCCAAAACCTTACAAATCAAAATCAATTGAATATACGTGTTATATAAACGTACCTTGCTCGCGTCGTGTTTTCCGCCCATGACTGGTGCCCTGCAATTAATTGTTCACAGCCACGAAAAATGAAGAACCACACATTTAGAGGAAGACTTTTATTTAACCGTATAGTGTTGGGGCGCATTGTCGGCTACGGATTTGTTGTTGTCGTTATGTTCGAATAACTGCCATTTTACACGTATGTCGCCCTTCAAGACTTCCACACGACTGCTAGCTTCATCTGTTCTTTCTCTTTCGGCTGACGTCACATCCTTTCCAAGTACAGTCAAGCTCGAGATGACATTTAAAGCAACTCGATGGCCCGACGACATGTGAACGTGTGAATTAAAATCACGAGATGAATACTAGCAAGCGTACCCACTTACTATGTAACAATGAGGGAAAGAGAGAGATGTGCAATTAAAATTAGGTGAAAAAATAGCGGATCTATTATTAAGTCACAATATATTCTGAATTTGTGAATAAAAAAAAAAGAACAACCAATGTGATTAGTTTCAAATTGCATATTTAATACATATATAAAAATACTGATCGAACGAAAGTCTAGCAAGTTGTGTTATACCCTAATAAGATGCTTAAAAATACACATAAAACTAAAGCACATAACATCGTCTGCCATTGTGTAACACCTTTCTTCCCTATTGTACTTATTAAAGTCTTACTTTTTAGCTATCAGATTTGGAGTCTAGGGGATTGAACGATGGCGGGGGACTATTTCCAGGCTTAGTTTGTCTTGAAGTTATTCTACCTTCCTCTCACTTTTTATTATTATGAATATCTCCTTATATCAAGTGGGTCCAGGCCTTGTCTCGATCGACTTCACGAAACAAAGAAGTACATTGTTTTCAGAATGTGTTATTAACAACTAGTAAAATACGCGAACTACTACTACTCCTACTACGACTAATAATACTAATAATAATACCACTACCACTACTACTACTACTACTACTACTTCTGATGCTTATACTACTACTAATAATAATAATAACAAAAAGAATAAGTAGAAGAAGTATGATAACTAATGTTATAATTAAAGAATTATATACTATATATTTAATTACAGATATTATATATATGTATGTATGTATATATATATATATATATATATATATATGTATGTTACGTATATATAACTTAGTAGAATAAAATAATTCTGACATTATTAATATTTTGAAATCATGCTCCAATAATTTTTAAATTAATAAACAGTATATATACCTATGAAGATGGATTCCGACCCAGTAAAAAGCAATTATTTCCTCTTTGTCAGAAACATCGCTCATGGGATGTGAATACTAAAGGACAAAATAACGGAAGCTAAAGTTGTGAGGCTGCCGAAAGTGAACCGAAAATCACTTTCTACTCTCTATATCTTTCAGTATTAATTCATGATTTCAAATATTGCATTATTTATATTTATATAAAAATGAGTTATTTAGTCTCCTTGTTATATAACTAAAGTTATTGTCTTTCAACTAGATTTTACTTTAAACACACACACATATAGAGAGAGTTTGAATTAACTACTAGACACCATCCTAATGCTGCCTCAGTATCTCTGTAAAAGGGGTTGAAAGTGCAACTTGACATGAGGATACTTCCCCCTACAAGTAAACCCAGACCAAATATTGAAAATAACATAGTATTCGAAGACAAAATAAGATCCAATGGACACGGATATACACTGGCTCATACGAGGAAGGATGCACCTACCCCAAGTAATGTTTACTCAAGTAACAACCATACAAAATGAAGTATTGTCATGGCGCCCGGTAAGACCAAGAGCCCACAAAGATATACTATAATCTAATTTACTGGTCAAGTGGATAGAAGAAAATTAATGTTGTTCACTTCTTTACTAACTCGATATTTGACTGGTAAAAGAGAACTTTTATAGAAAAATCGAATGTCTATGTATCTCATATAGAGATCAAGTGTTACTCCCAGGAACGGACCCCTTGATTTCTAAGCGCTTCGACTGAAGTAAAATGTCGCAAAAGATACATACATACATACATATATATATATATATACATACATATATATATATGTGTATATATATATATATGTTTTTACACCACATTCTAAAAAAATGTTGTACATAACATCGATAATTAAAAAAACACATACATTCAATTTGATAAATGTATCACATATATTGAATTCTAACGGCTATGGTTCGTTCGAAAAAAGAGCTTTAGCATGATTTTCACGTAAAAATCGCACCAGATTTTTTAAAATAATTCTAACGACTGTGTTCATTTGAAAAAACGCCAACATTCTTTTGCACGTCACAAACGAAGCAAAGTGGTTCAAATAGTGTATATGTATGTAATGTCTTCAAATCAATAGACTTTATAAAATCTGTAAATAAAGAAGAAACATTGATTTACTTATAAATAATTTTAGCTTTTCATTTTTCCATCCCGTTGGAATATTATTTCCATAATCTTTATCGGATACTAGCAAATATATGCTCCCTACGGTCGCATATTTTTGCTAGGCTGCCGCGTCAGAAATGAACGCTCACACGTAAACCGATGGAGCCCTTGTCATATTTCTTGAGTGGTTAGACATTGATTTTCTTGCTTTCCGTCCAAGACTATTTTTAGTTAAAAATAAAGAAAAAAAATGTCTGAACCCCACCCCCAATTTTTTTTTATCCTTCCCCCATTCATATTAATATTTTCAGTTAAAAGAAGAAAAAACATTTTTTTACCCCCCCCCAATTGTTTTTTACCCTCCCCCATACATCAGAATATTTTTAATTAAAAGAAAAATTGAGCCCCCCCCCCTAAAAAGAATTTGTTCATCCTCCCCCATACATAGTTAAGAAAATAAACAAAATTGAGAAGGCACCTCGGTCATATCAAAGAACTCATATTTAAATATGCTATTTGAAGGCGCCTACGTCATATCAAAGAACCAGCTTTGTTATTCTTCCAAAATGGTTACCCATTTAGTAATGGCCGAGATATTTGTTGCTTAACTTCAATTTACAACAAAACACCTTGTCTTAACTACGTAATGAAAATAAAGTATGATAATGTGAAAAATCCTCTTACAATGACGTTACTTCCGGAAGGATGAGTCAGCAATTAATTCTTCCAAACTGGTCACCCATTTAGTAATGGCCGGGATATGTATTGCTTAACTTTAATTTACGACAAAACACCTTGTCTTAAAAACGTAATCAAAATAAAGAATGATAATGTGAAAAAAATCCTCTCACAATAACGTCACTTCCGGAAGGACCGGAAGGATGAGTCAGCAATGTATTTGACCAAAATGGTCACCCATTTACTAATGGCTGGAATACGCCTCGCTTAACTTCAATTTACAACAAAATACCTTGTCTTAACAACGTAATGAAAATAAATAATGATAATGTGAAACAACAGAACAGATACTACACTACTTCAACACCTCTCGAAAAAATGAGGAGGGCATGTCTGGGAGGAGGGTATCAATACAACAGAACAGATACTACACTACCTCCACACATCTAAAAAAAGGAGGAGGGCATGCCTGGGAGGATGGTATCATGACAACAGAACAGATACAACACTACCTCCACACCTCTCAAAAAAGGAGGAGGACATGACTGGGTGGATGATATCATGACAACAGAACAGATACTACACTACCTCCACACCTCTCAAAAATGGAGGATTACATTCTTGGGAGGATGGTATCATGAAAACAGAATAGATACAACACTACCTCCTCACCTCTCAAAACAGGAGGAGAAAATGACTGGGAGGATCGTATCATGACAACAGAACTCATACTACACTACACTATACATCTAAATTGAGCATTTAAAGATAGTACATTAGTCTGAAATAGTATATACTATACTATTTCATAAGTACAATAGTCTTAAATAGTATAGTTTTTGGCTTCAGACAGACAGACAAACAGATACATAAACTCCAAAACTCCATTATTAATATATATATATATATATATATATATATATATATATATATATATATATATATATATATATATATATATATATATATTACTTAGTTATTCCTAAACAAGGCATATTGCAGCTGTAAACGTAAGGGGCTACTGCGAATTAAAGTGAAAGTTTTGAGGGTCATCCTAGATTTAGAACTGCGCAGTGAGAGGCTTGTTCACATTAGTTTTACATTTCTGCAGGTCGGTACAGTCGCGGAAACAGGAAGCAGAGAAGGAGTTTTCATCGCCGGAAACACCAGGAAGTAAGCTATTAGAGTAGAAGGTTCTCCGGCATCTGGAAGACTCTACAATGGTTGAATAGGATATATCTATTTGTCGGGTTTGTCGAGTGTATTTACGTCGAGAGGGCACCAGAGCAGCACGCTCATCAGACCACATTCCAAGCACAAGTATGCAACATTGCAGCACTTGGGCAGCATCTGAAGCTTGGTTGATAGTGAAAGACCTATTAGGTTAGCGATTTTTTGTGGGGCTTGTCTAAGGGGAAACAACGAATGGATTGTGCACCAGCGTAGATGTGACAAAAATACTCCATGCATGGACAGATGTTGGCGCTGTGGAGATATAAGATACTGTCAGGCGTGAGAAGTTTTCTAGCACGGTAGAGGGAGCCCACTTCCCTTGCAGTAGGCTTAGCAATGTATTCTATTAATGTGTTTCAATTCACGTTATCTGTGAATGTTAGGCCGAACAGTTTGAACGCTGGACTCTCATGTGGGGTGTTATTTGCCATGGTAATCTGTGGTTGAAGGGGGTTCTTGTTGTTATTGAAAGAAAGGAGATTGGTCTTAGCAGAATTAAAGGTTACTTTCCATTCATGACCCCATTCGAATAAAGAGTGGGGATCACTTTCTAAAGATACAGCCATTAGCTCAGATATGTGCGCATCCGTTTTGCCCACACAAGGAGTGTAGAGCGTGGTGTCGTCAGCAAATATACCCATCTCAGACACAATGTCATCAGGGAGGTCGTTTATGAAAATCATTAACAATAAAGCTCCAAGGAGCGATCCCTGGGTACACCTGCGTGTATGTCATGTTGTTTCGACGAACGGTTATCGATTACAACTTGTATTTTTTATTTTTAATAGGAACGATATAATTATGTTAAATATTCTGGCCAGTAATACAATATGAATACATGTTCATCAGCAGACCTTTATGTCAGACCTTGTAAAAAGCTGTGGAGATATCAAACGCTCTAGCTTATGCGTTCAGAGATGGTCGTTAGTATAACCGCAGTAGATCGTGCTTGCCTAACTCCATACGGATGGTCCGAAAACAGTTTAGCATTAAACAGGGAACTGACTATCGCTTGATTGATAAACGATTCAAATATTTTATCGAAGAACGATATAGACTGATAATTCAGACGGGCAGTTCTATCTTCAGAATTCTTTAAAACTGGTACCACTTAGGAAATTTTCAAGCTATTAGCGAAGGAAGATTCAGCAAGTTATTTGTTGTAGAGTTTTGAGAGGAGAGATGCCATTTCAGCAAAGCATTTCTTTATTATTATTACTGGTATAAGATCTGGTATAAGATCAGGCCCACATGCTTTGGAGGTCTCAAGGTTTCTTTTATGATGTCTCGGACATGAGGCTGGGTTATGATCAGGTCATCAACTGTGGCTTCATTCTGCAGTAAGAAATTTGGGAGGGAGTGTTTTGCTAAGTCCAAAGTGGAGTTTAAGGCGAAATGCTGGGCAGGTAGTCCAGCTTTATCAGTTGCCGTGAAAACTACATCATAGCGTGTGAATTGTTGACCGCCTGTTGTTCAATACACTATGGAAGATTTTCCAGATATCACGAGTACTTAGTTTCTGTGACTGAATGCGTTTTCTGGTTATCTCTGTATACCTTCTCTTTGCTTCATCTATTACAGTCTTGCAATGATTTCTTGCTACTATAAGTTTGTGACTAGCAGGGAGATAAACGTTTCACTCCTCTGGTGTTGTCGCTAATAGACTCTCTAGCAGCTTCTTGTAGTATCTCGTCGTTTTGAGAAACGGTTCATCAGACCGGGAGAGATATAAGATACTGGTTGTTATTATCGTATTAAAACGGTTACACTTGCCATCACACACACACACACACACACACACACACACCCACACACACACACACACATATATATATATATATATATATATATATATATATATATATATAAATATATATGTGTGAAATTAAAAATGGAACAGTGGAAGACCCATGAGCTCAACGTTTCGCCCGATGTGATGTGGGCTTTTTCAAGAGCGGATGAAAAGTGTGCTAAAAATGATAAAAGACGGGGAGGTCATATAATTGGGGAACATATATAGTGGAGGGAAATATATGCAAATATGTAAAGTGTCAGAAATAAGCTCATGTATCTTCCACTGTTCCATTTTAAATTTCATCCTGTCGGATTGTTTTATCCTTTTATCTACCCATATATATATATATATATATATATATATATATATATATATATATATATATATATATATATATATATATATATATGCTGACACAACGACAGCAATTAGAACGCAGGCTAGTAGTGAGACATACACATGAAACCAGGATATATTATCTTAGAAAGAAGGCATATTTAAAGTGCGTGACAGGAAGCATACAGTGTCAATTTCGTTCAGAATGTGTTTTTTAACAACTAGAATCATACAGATATCAGATAACTACATCGCTACTAAGAAATATCAAATAAACAAGCGGTCTAGAGTCGCATGTATATCCTGGTCTTAGTTTTTTTTCTTGTATGGAGGTGTCGTGGTCCTCCCTACATACAGCGCCTGGTATTCCGAAATAGTCAGCCATCTGGTACTGACAAGGCTCAGCTTTGCTTAACTTCAATGATCTAACAATAACCGGTGTGTCAACATGATTATGCCATACGAAATAGTAAGATGTGTTTGGATGTGTAGATTTTAGAAGATCAGTGTATATTTTTGTAGAAATCGCTTCAGACAATCACTTGATGTCAGAAACGAAAAAGAACAAACGACGATCATCGCAAGTACATTAGATGGCTATAGTCCCTAGGCTAAAAAATATCAGGGATATAGGTAGGAAAAAAGCACTCAAAAAGAAGAGAGCTTACAAGCCAGCAGTTTTGTGAACGATGGTATTGAAATAGAAAGCTGTATAATAATGAGGTATAAAAACAGTGAAGTGGTGAAGACCACTAGACGAACAAATCAAGCGAGCTGATACAAAGGAAATAAGGAATAGATCTGACGATTCTGAAGAACACATTATATAATAGTATTAAATGATATCTGAGCGAGAAACTAGATATTTTGAAGTTTAGAACCAACACTTTTAATTAACAGAAAATAGATTGTACTGTAGTAATGAGATAAAATTTGCTTTAGGATGTAAAAAAACATTATTAACATTTTGCTGGAAGCAAAAATTAACCTAACAGGAGCCGGATATGCCAAATACATGACTAACTTAATTATGAATTAAAAGCCAATAATATTATGCGAAAAAAATTGAACTTCAGTGACCTTTAGGGGGTGAAGATAAGTTGTTTATATTGGTAATAAAAGCAATATGAGTTATGTTTAACTGGACGTAAACAACAGGAGCGGGTGATGAAAAGTGTAAACATTTTGAATAGATAATAACGACCAGTATCTTATATCTATACAAAACCACCGTTCGCCCTTGAATGACGTATTGTTACCGTCTCTGGACTTCAACTCTTAGACATAGTTAAAAACAGTGTTTCTAGCTTAATCGGTATCACAAGTCCAGCCACTGTTTCGATCACCACAATTTTGCATCCACGCCCTTGTTTTAAAAGTACTTCAACGGAATGTGCGCCGAGAAAATTGCCACACTTGTGCCCCCTCTCAACGTAATTGCCCGCGACAAACCCAACAAGCAGCAAAATAATTCACTGTAGGGGACTTTTCCTGAACGTCTCGCCTTTGGAATTTCCTCCCTGTTCTCTGTTTTCTATAAATCAGGCCCCTCACTCACAGCAGCTCCTTGCGTCTCCGTGGAAGTGCACCTTTTTGGTGAGGAATTGACGAAAACAAAATGGCAATCAATTTAAGCAGCAGTAGACATATATATATATATATATATATATATATATATATATATATATATATATATATATATATATATATTAATCTTATACATACATAAAAGTACACCGTGTACATGTGTTTCTGGCTCACAGCCGTCATCAGCATGGCTAACTTAGACAAGGATCGAACCTTCGATATCGATGTCTATAATCCAGCGTCTGTAAGATTGGGCCAAGACGCCCTGTCTAGAAATATTTACGATTTTTATCATCAAAGTAATAGTAAGCAAAAAAACAGCGAACGTTGTAATCACCACTACAAATAATTACATAAAAATACATTAAATATTTAGGTGATAAAAATCTTACATATTTCGGGGGCGATCAGTTTTGGTGGGCGCCCCTCTTAAATATTAAAATTTACAAAAGATGTTGTGACCATGTTGCTCACAATGTTGCCGAAAAGATATTTTTTCCAAATTCATAACGATCAGTTTATAATTTTCGAAATGTATTTAGTACAACACGCACACACACACACATATGAAATTAAAAATGGAACAGTAAGAGACCCATAAGCTCAAGGTTTCGCCCGATGTGATGTGGGCTTTTTAAAGAGCGGACAAAAAATTGTAAAGAATGACAACAGACCACACACACATATATATATATATATATATATATATATATATATATATATATATATATATATATATATATATATATATATACGCTGTACAAAATGCATTTCAATATATATATATATATATACATCCGCATACAGAGTGTCTCGCTGTATTACAGTTCTGCCGTGCGGCTAGACAAGCAAGTGCTCAAAGTTGAGATCGTAACAAGACTGGTAAACTGACAGTTTACGCTTCTAATCCTTGCTCTATCATCTGACATCTGCTCAATGTAAGTCAAATCTCAATGTAAACTCAATGTAAACATTGTCGAATGCCGGAGAGCTTGAATTGTTTTTACCCAATGAGCAATGCCTTGACAGCTAGTGGCAGTTAGCCATGTTCATTACGAGAGATCGCAGCTCTTCAGTACGGCTAGACAAGCAGGTGCCTTATATATATATATATATATATATATATATATATATATATAGAGAGAGAGAGAGAGAGAGAGAGAGAGAGTTGAGACAAATAAATTTATAGCATTATTCATAGAATTAAAGGCAGTATTTATTCGTTGATATATATATATATATATATATATATATATATATATATATATATATAACCATCTACAATCCTATATCTATATATGTGCACCCTTTAAATGTTAAATGTTACAAATAAAAGTATGTGCTCTTTTTACTCACCGCTTAGAATATGTATCCCAACATTCATAATAATCCGTCCATTAGTTTACATAGAAATTGTATTTATTTTAGCAATCAAACCTTGAAAGTAATTGATGTGTGAGTTTACATATTCGAAATATTAATTTTGCATCGAATCATTTAAGCCATAAGGATTTTAATCCATTCTTCTCATCTTTCTTTAGTCTTAACTGTAAAAAACAAACATGTTTTACGACCCGGATCTCAGCTTATTAAACTACGATCGAAAGGTTTCTAATGGATGGTTTGTTATATGTTTGTATAAATTAAACGATTATTATGAATAACAAATATAAAGCACTTAATAAAAATTAAATTTGAAGATGTTAAATGCATTTTATACAGCGTATATATATATATATATATATATACATATATATATATATATATACATACATACATATATATATATATATATATATATATATATATATATATATATATATATATATATATACATGTTGTATAAACACAGTAGAGATTCGTCGGATTTTTACTCTGTGGTTATATATATATATATATATATATATATATATATATATATATATATATAAATATGGAAAGTTCATTTTATTTTATAAAGCATCTTTTGTAATTAATATAAATATAGAGGCAAACAAGCCCTCAAAAACCATGTAATAGATGCGAGTAATTAAATCAAAAGAAAAATAAAAATATTTCGAAACATTTAATAAAATATTTCAAAATACCTTCCGTTTTTTTTTTCTTCATCTTGATTTTTTTTTTTTAGCTAATGTTTCGCTTGACAAAAACAAGCTTCATCAGAGCAAAGACAAATAAAGGTATAACCTTTTTTTTTCCATAATTTACTTCCTGGTGTTGGTGAAGTGTAACGTCCGGTGTTGTGGACTATTGTTGAAAATGTCTGTTTTAAATAGAATAGAACTTGAATTCGCATGGTCGCTGCGAGTTATAAATATGGAAAGTTCATTTTATTTTATAAAGCATCTTTTGTAAGTTAATATAAAAACCAGGAAGTAAATTATGGAAAAAAAAAGGTTATACCTTTATTTGTCTTTGCTCTGATGAAGCTTGTTTTTGTCAAGCGAAATATTAGCTAAAAAAAAAAAAATCAAGATGAAGAAAAAAAAAAACGGAAGGTATTTTGAAATATTTTATTAAATGTTTCGAAATATTTTTATTTTTCTTTTGATTTAATTACTCGCATCTAATACATAGTTTTTGAAGGCTTGTTTGCCTCTATATTTATATTAACTTACAAAAGATGCTTTATAAAATAAAATCAACTTTCCATATTTATAACTCGCAGCG